>CM031862.1:10507961-10589843 GCA_018697195.1 Certhia americana
AAAAAAAAAAAAAAAAAAAAAAAAAAAAAAAAAAAAAAAAGATTTGGCAGCTGCTCAGTAATGTGCAGTAGTATTCTGTGTAGATTATATGTGTGTTTACACCTTCACATACAATAGTTTTTTTAGCATCTGGTGTCTCACAGACTCCAGATGCTATGCTTCCTTATAATTCCTGTGTAGCGAGTTAAGTTGTGTCTAACTCTGCCTGTCTAAATGAAAGACGGGAAGGAAATGGAGTGTGTGATTTTTGCAGTGCTCAAACCCAGAGAGGAATTTGTTCTGGGAAATACCAGGTGTGGATATTTTCATTTTAGGCCTGTCTAAAAACAGATCAGTGTTTGCCATTTGCAAAGCGACTTAGATAAAATAAAATAAAAATGCTAATGAGTCAAGCCTTTAATACCTTTCCAAGGCAAATATTCTTTAAAACTTTTCATGTTTTTCAGTCATGATGTCTCATTCCCATTCCTTAGGGATATTACTCTGTTGCTTGCTGAAATACTGGAACCATCTCTTTTTACTGCTCAGTCCTATATATTCTCCCATGCAGAGACACATGAGAGGAGAAACTCATTATTGACACTGATTCATCAGAAATGCAGGCCAGTTAATACCACAGCTAATGGAGTGAAGTAACTACTACAACTCTAAGCCATGTATCTTTTGTCACTCCTAACACTCCTGGACCAAGCTAGAAAGCAAATTTACTGTTCAGAGATTATTTTTGATACAATACCAAATCTATAATTCACAGCACTGTAGAAACTGGAGGTGGAAACAACTCAGCATGTTATCAAATGTGTTCTCATGCCAAAACAAGACTTCCTGTTGCAGACAACCAGGTTATAATATTTTAGGCAGTGCAACTGCCTTCTCTGAAATTTCTGCCAGAATCTAACATAACCCACCATTGGAGATCAGTCTCTCTCCTCTCTGTTTTGGGTTTCTTTTCATAACACCTCTAACTTTTTATCTGCAACTCCAGTAGATCATTCTTGAAAACCCTAGCAGCCTGCTGTGCTTGCCAGGTAATGTCTGTGCTCTAGTGTTAAAAATTTCAGGTTTAATTTTTCAAAAAAGCTAAGCACAGCTTCATTTAGGTTTGGTTTAACTAGTGGCAAAGTCATTCTGACTATTTGATCATATGTTATGTGTTTACATACATAGCTGAAACATACTGTTTTCATTACTAAAACATTGGCTGTAGTAGTTTTGACATAACATTTAAGCATTTTGTAATAGTCAAATATAATAAGCATCTCTGAAGTTCCTAGCTGCTTGCTTAGTTTTTTGACTCCTCTTAACCTCTGTATTTTCATCTCCCCCTTCCATACAGATTATGCTGCTGACTGATCCAGAAGTTGAAAGCAGCTTATTAATCAGTTCTGATGAAGGAGCCACCTATCAAAAATACCGTCTGAACTTCTACATTCACAGTCTGCTCTTTCACCCCAAACAGGAAGACTGGATCTTAGCCTATAGCCAAGATCAGAAGGTAAGAGTTGTGGGTTTGGTTGCTTGGGGAGAATCCAGAGCTTCCCCATCTCTCTGTGCAACTGCTGCAGTGCATTCAGGGCAGTCTTCAGGGTGATACCAGGACAATCTTTGGAAATAACAGTTTGGTATTTCCAAGCAGAAAACTTTGACCAAACCTCAGTGTAAAGGTCAAAGTAAAGGACGTGGGCATCTTCTGTGTTCCCGGGACCTAGCCCACTATTACTGATCTGGCAGTCTGTGTTCATCCATCCTTTTGGCAATATTATGTGACAGACAATGGGCAGAGAAGACAGCTAGGATCCTTCACAAACCTCTAATGAGGCTTTTGGCCTCTTATTTGACAATTCTATTCCTCCAGTTTAGTATCAGCTCCAAGAACAGTATAAGACACTTCTTGTTCCTCTCTGGTTGGCATATTTTCAAGTAGTTTTTGATTTTCTAAGAGGAAAAAGTAGCAGTGAATCAATTTCCTTTGAAGTCCAGTTTTCTCAGTATGGGTAATCCATCAGCCAAATAAATATGCTGTGAGATTTGCCTTCATTTTTTGCTGCCCAACCTAACACAACAACACAGGACTTTTTTTGTGGAGACCTCATTGCTGGAATTTTTTGAAAATCAGACACATCAATACAAGTCAGTTTTCTTACGGTGAAGGACTTGATAGACCTCAATCTGTTTAGTTGAAAAAAAAACATATTGAAGGAGAACAATATTTTTGTGCATAAATGTTTCTATGGGGGAACACAAATCACAAGAAAAACCATTTCAATTCAGTGATAAAAACTTCAAACAAAAATTGATGGTTAGGAGTCAATGGCAGATAAACTCAGCTGTAAAGTAACTAGCCTTTGGAGCAAACTGCTCAGACAAATTGCAGATTTCGCATCCTAACATTTTAAAGTTTTTGAATAAAACTGGAAAAAGACATAGAGAGCTCCCAGCAAGGATAAAAGAGTGAAATATCTTGAAATTTAGCATGTAGGCTTTTGCACAAAACAATTTAGTGGTTTCCTTTTTGCTTTGTATATGATGTGTCTATATTAATAGAATCTATGAATATAATCGATAAGCTAACTATTGGCTGAATTGTTAGGTTTATACATTAATGTAAGGATCAACATAAAAGTTTGAAATCTGTGATGTTTTCTATCTGTGTAGTTAAAAGTAGTTGTAAAATAATTAAACTACTGATTTTCATTTTGCATAAATTAGGCTTGTTGCTACTCTTACTGTAAGCCTGAAATAACAAAGGCATAAGGAAACTGAGTAAGTAGGTAAGGCTAGAATATTTTCTTCCTTCACTTTACACTCAAAACCAGATTCCTTCTAGGACTTGGAACTGAGAAATGCATCTTCCCTTCTAATTTTTAATGTACAGTCAGTTGCATGCAATACTTTTCACTCACCCTCATAGCACTTTGTAAAGTGTACTGTGGTTACACTCTGTTCAGAGGAACGTGCAGATTAAATTATTTCTCTGTATCAGTATGTAATTAGACAAGGCCAAAATGTTTTTCTTGCGGCTGTTGAGTTCTCTGGACTGATACGAAAGAGAACAGAGGCTGGTCTCTGGTGTCTTTTCAGTACCGTTGGAATGAAAGTTAATGTGTTTAATAACAGGGAATTTATTATATGAAGATCAATGAAACTTTCAGTGGTAACTTTGCCAAATAAAGTAGGATATAGTAGAAAATGCATTTTAATTGCTAGGGTATTCAGTCTGGTCAGGAAATAATTCTGAATTAGAGACAATACAACTAAGGCTTATTTAATTTATGATTGATGGCTACCAAGAAGTATATCATCACTGTTTCATAGGAAATGCCCACTCTTCTACAGAATCCTGAAAGACCATCTAGATATTAGAACAAAGGGTCAGTTTGTATATTGACATGAATTTATGGGGTTGGTGTTAGCATTCTGTGTATGGGATGTGTGTGAGGTGTTTGGGGAGAAAGGATGTAGGCTGTATGATTTTTTTTTTTTGTTATGGAATTGATTAGCAAATTGAATAACTGATGGTAATTTAAAATTGTAGTTGTAAGATGAGAATCAGGTAGAACAAAGTTTGTAGATCTGTACCAATTAACTCCAAAATAGAATTTTAAAAGTATAGTGAATGGGTATGAGTCACAGCCCTGGTTTCTGTTTTAAAGGCTAATGGATACATTTTCTGACTTCAACAAGCTTTGCCCAAGACCTGCAGAGGGTAACCAGCAGGCAAATAGTACTAATCAGCTTGGACTAAATTAAATGTAACTCGAACTACGGGTCAAGTTCAGCCTATGGCTAAGTGTAAATGACTCCCATTGGTTTCCTGTTTGTGTATCCAAAGGCAGAATTTTCTCTGAGTAATTAAGAAGTCCTGCAAGTATTTAGATAATTGCAGGAGCTGAGGGGTGCTTTGCAACAAATGACACTGCTGTAGCTGTTTCCTGATCTTGTGCTGAGGCCCTTTAAGGGAAGAGAATCCATTACTCCTTGGATTCCAGGCACTGCGTGCATACTGACTTGAGAGTCACCCAAGGAGGCAAGGGAAACATACCTGCAGGGTAAGCAATTTGCATTTTCATGCCATTAACTTTGATGCCACTGACTGAAGAGGCTGTGAGGGTTTTCTTGATGGGGACTTTGAAGAGCAAATTGGATTCTGACCAGTTAGGATTGGTGCAGTCATTTAATTTTGCTCTTGACAGGAGGGAGGTGATAATTAACCAGAAAACACTTTTATCCTTCTAGTAGGCCACTTGATTGTTGTCATCCATTTGCATTGTGTCATGGCAGCAGATAGGATGGAGAAAATCACATGAATAGAGCAAGAAGCTGGAGAGACAGGAATCACATTGGATCTGGACTTTTTTTGGTTCTCAGAAGCTGTCCATCCAACAGTATAGGTGAGGGCAAAGCCAACAGTAGTGGATGCCCCTCATTGCTCAGTTGTAATAAACAGTAAATGGGTCACACAGAATCATCCCTGAATCTCTTCATTCACAGCCCACTGAGTCAATCACTATGATAAGATCTCTTCTTGTTTATTTGAATAGGAATTTACTCAATGTCAGGGAAATCTGTTTTAGCTGAGTTAATTTTATGTCCCAGTTTCTTGGGTGTTGATTGTGAGTGAATGTGGTTAATTACCGGGGTTCAGCTGACAAACAATAACTCGTTAAGCTTCAGTAGCTCAGTTGCTTTTGTTCACATATCTTTCTCCTGTGTCTCTGCCTTGGGCAGTGGACTGGAATTACCATTGCTGACAGACCAGTCCCTAATTCAGTCATGGCTTTTTCCTGCCAGTCTTGAGGAAAAAAAAAAGAGCAGCAAACCATCTGCTGCCTGCACTAATTGCTTCATGATTGCATTAATTGTTCTGGCTGAAAGTATGGTTGTTACTTGGCTGATTCTTACCACATAATTGCAGAACTACTGCATGCTTCTCCATTTTTTGCATAAAGGAATTACAAATCAGAAAAGACCCTCCAGACCCACTAAAGCAGCACTTTGTGAGGCAAAGGCTTTTTGGAGGTCTTGTATATGTAAGCTCTCGTGGGTTTAATCATCTTCCTTGCAGAATGAGGGGCTGCATTTTGTGGGAATATTACTTATGTATTACTGTGTAATCTTCAAAAGTGGTTTTCTGTGTAATCAGACCGTGGAATGTAAGAGCCTCTAGTTCATGTGGAGACATTTCTGCTTTTCAGATGGGTCAGGCACACAGAGGAGTGGTTAGTAATCAGCCAGGAATAACAGAGCTATCTGGGGAGATGAAATAAAGGTGAAATTGGGAAACACAAGTCAGATGGGCAAAATGCAGAATCGTAATTGCCCAGCTCAGGAAAAGATGCACAAAGGCACTCAAGTACTGAAAGGCACCAACAGAGGCTGAAAAGCATTGCTGTTCTCCACACTCATTTTAAAGTAACTCTTGAAAAGTAAGGCACCCCAAATAAAAGGAGCCCTGTCAACATAGCACTAGTAAATTAAGAGGTTTATGTTTTGGGGTTTTTTTTCTTTCTTTCTTCATTTTGGTCTTTTCCAAATGTCTGGTTCCATCTGCTTACCTTTATTTACTGTGTGTATCATGCTGAAGATGAATGTTAGGGCCTGATACTTGTCTCTGTTTCTAAAGTGCTGAAGTTTGGCAAGTCAGGATTCTGAAACTTTTGAGGCAGCATATCCTCTGACATCAAAACATGCCATCTTCTTTATTTTCCTACATTAAAGGATGTCTGCTCCTCATGCACGTAAGTGGAAGAGAAAGGTATTCTTATATCTGGGATGACAGAGAAAACACTTAGAGAAGAGATACAGATCCATATGGCCACAGGATGTCTGTGAGAGAGCAGGCCAACACTTAAAAATACCTTCAGCCTCATATATCCATGTGTTTTGGTCTAATACTTGTGTCTGACAATAGAGTTTCTGCCATAGATGTAGCCAGTATTCACTCTTCAGGATGTGATGGGCTATTCTGATTACACTCTGTAATTTTAAAACCTTTCACTTCACTGTAGTAGGATTTTTTTTGGGTGAATCTGTTTGGAAAAGGATCACACCCAGAACTTCATTTCAGTCAGTCATTTCTCACATTCTTCAGTCATTTCTTACTTAGACCAGAAAAGGGAGAATGAAATCCAGATTAATTTTCTCAGAAATTGCATCATAGGTAAAAAAGAAAAGGAAAAAAAAAAAAACAAAACAAAACAAAGAATAAACAAACTAAGCAAAAACAACACAACCCCCCAAACAAACAAACAAACCCTCCCCAAACCCAATAAAAACCCCAAAAAGTTGTTACCATCAAGTCACCTCCTTTTGGTGTGGGTTTTGTGTTTGTTTTTTTTTTTTTTTCTCCTACATTGCTGACAGCAGTGGTGACAATTTAGAGGACTATTCACTTGGGCTCATGTTAGCTGAGGGAGGCTAATCCGATCTAAAATTAATGGAGAGGAAAAAAGCTTCTCTAGAGTGGTAAGCACTAGCCACTTTGAATCAACCTCTGGAAAAGCCTATCTCTTTTGACAGACTGTGGACACAACCAGGGAACTAGTTTGCATAAAGCTAACATTAGCCTGTGTGAATAACTCCCCCTTTCCCTGTGGCATTACTCCTGCAACATTCTGCACTATTTGTGTTAATATTTGGGGCACCACTAATAATCCAAGCCAGTTTTCCAGCAGACTTGATTCTCTTTGATGCACATTGTTGAAGATGGAAAAAGTAACAAGTAATTTCCATGTCCAAAGTTGCTTGCCCCAGCTTTTGCAACGTTGCACTTTCTGCTTGATCTTAGATAATTTCTCTGGGTTACCAGTGCTTGTGCCAGGCATGCAGAGAGCCTTCCACAGGAAGGCCTTGTGAATGCAGTTTCCTGTTTTTAAGACATTCCAAGTGGTTATTATTTTAAACAAATGAGGCACAGAAATACCCTCATTTGCAGCTAGGGCTATGTGTGAGGACTCAAAGCACAGACACCTGTTAGCATCATGGTGATAACACGCCTTGCACACAACCCTCTGCAAATATCCCTTGCTACCTCTAGGTAAATTGATAAGTGTTTGGTGGCAGCCAGCATTCTGAAAATGAGCAAGGAAGGGACATCAAAAGAAGAATAATGGTGCCAGATTGTATCTTCTTGGGTTTTTTTTTCTTTTTCCTTTTTAAATTTGCCATAAGCCAGTGTAGAAAGTGTGTTGAAAAATATAGTTTCCTAGAGTACCCATCAGTCTTTTAGAGACCTTGCTAAGCATAATGTGCTGGGGTAACAATTTAAAATAAAGAATGGAATTAAAAGTGATAGGAATCTCTAATGTTGTTCCCTACTCTAATAATAAAAAGTAAAAAGAAAAAAATCAACTAGCAGAGCCCAGTGGAAGATAGATTTCTGGGCCAGGAGTGTAATCAGTGAAACAGAAGAGAAGACTTTAAAGGAGTAATCACTGTGCTCTTTACCACTGACTCACTCATCTTTAGGCAAATCAATATGTCCTTGCTTATCCATCTGTATAAACATCAGCCCTCTGTACCCTCAGAGAATATGTTCTTTTTCTGGTTTAGGATCCTTGGATGCATACTTTTAGTTAACAGTAGATCTGTTGTTTCTCGGCAAGGGTTTCTGTGTTTTATATAACTCCACTTTTCCTACTTCCATGAAAAAAAGTTACTCTTTCCTTTCCATCAGAGTTGGATGGTTCACTGGATTAGGCATAAAGACATGTACTCCATATCACTGTGTGTGCTGCTGATCTCTGTGGTGTTGAGCAACTCCCATCACTTTTCTGTACATGACTCACCTCTGTCTTCTCTTTCTCTTTCTCTGTCGTTTGATTGAGTGTAATCTCCAGAATGTCTCCAGTTTATTATACAAAGTGCCTGTGAACACTACATACACTTGAAGCCATAGGTTTTAATATAATGCAAATGATGAACAATAATTTATTTTTAAATTTAGAGCAGTGCATGTGTGCATGAAAATTCTGACACTTTGCCCTACATTCTGCTGTAGTAAGCCTTTTCTCTTCTGTTCTCATTCAAATACGATACACTTTTTAAACAAAACTGTGCTTATTTATTGTAGTTATCTAAGCAATTATGAATCTACTTAGTAAATTTACAACACAGCAGAAAGCAAGTGCTGGGGACCCTGTTGCCTGTAACAGAGATAGTATTTTTAATAGAGAAGGGAATTAGCCTTGAGGACAACATATAAAATAGAGTAATAAATTCGTCATCCCTTGGACCTGAGATTGGGTATCTTTCCAAATGATACAATCTACTTCAGCCATCAGTTGTTGGCCTGAGTAATTCTCTCTTACTGCTTGAGTTACTGGTAAAGGTGCTGCAGCATCTGTTAGAAGGAGAACACACTGATGATGTTAGATGCTCCTTCTGTCTTTAAAATATATAAGCCAGTCAGAGTCCTTTAAATACCTCCTTCTGGTAAAAAAAAAAAAAAAATATGTTTCCTGTTGCTTTTTTAGCATGTAAATTGAATGAACTGGGGACAGCACCCTAATTCAGTTGCTTGCAAACTGCCACAAAACCAGAATACTGGCTGATGTGACTCATAGCTGACAAAGTGTGAGGAGTTATTAAGAGACAGGTAGGAAGAAAACTGAGGGTCATCTTCAGGGTGCTTTGATCTGCTGAACATTCACAAAAGCAATTGCTGTGTTCTGACCATAAGGAACAGCTCTGCATGGCAGTACCATGTGGTTCATCAGCAAAAGCAGCTGCAGAGCTGCAGACATTACTGGTGTTTGAATAGGCTGTGAAGCAGGTATCTGACAGCCTTATCAGTCGGATGTGTTTCCATCAGCATTCAATAAACACCAGTTACTGGGTAACCTTATTGATGGCTTCTGCATGTGTGATTAATGCATTGCCTGCAACTTAAAAAGTTTAAAGTCTATGCTGCATCCTGTGAACTTTACTGCTTCAAGGGCTTCTTAACAGTGGAACTTACAAAAAGATCCTCTGATCAGGGAAGTAAATGAGTATCAGCCCTGTAGCCCATTTCTGAGTGCTTTATTTTAGGAAAGAAATACCATGCATGATTTTAAGGTTCTTTTTTTATACAAAATGTACTGTTTTGTTAAATGCAGTGCTAGAAGAGAAAAACCTGGTGCATAGTCTGATACAGGAAATAGCAGCATACCTCCCAACCTCTGGCTGCTCTGAAGAAGAAATGCCCAATGTGCAGCAATTTCTTTAGATGTAATGTACCATGTTTGATATCCAAGTCAGCTGCTCTGGATGCATGTTGGGAACACATGTCCATCCAAGTCCCTGCTCATTTCATTTCATTCCTGTTTTGAGATGTCTCTTTTGCCACTGTGGAAACTTCTTTCCCACTGTGATAATTTTTCATCCAACAGATAGAGTCAGGGACAAAGTGGTGTGTCATATCATAAAAAGCCTATATAAACATGTTCAATCTAAGTCCTTCTCTGATGCACTAACCCCACTTTTTCTGCAGGCTGCATAGAAAGTCAAAGAAATGCAAGAGAGATTTAAATTAGAGAACTACAGGAGCAAATTGCAGCAATCCACATGATGCTTTTCCTACTCTTCTTTGCTTTCCTGAGATTTTAGATCAGTTCAAAATATGGTCTTTCACAGTTTAATAATACTTGAAAAATGCTCCTATGAACAATGAGAAAGATGACTGAAACCTTGTACAAGACTAGAATTTCTTCAAATACACCTGCATTTGTAGTAGTAGTAAAAGTAGTAGTGGTAAAATACAATTTATCAGCAATAAACTTATTCTGCATAAATGAATGAGAAGAAGAAGGGCTTTTTGGCATATATTTCTAATTGTGCTGCTTCATCTTCAGAAAAGATTGTCTTTATCCAGTTGGACTCTGTTATGTTTATAGTTAAAACTAAACTGCTTTTGGGATGTCACATTCTCTGGTGAATTTGAAATTTGAGGAAAAGAAAGATCTCTCAAAATATTTATATGGTTCTCCAGTGCAAAATCTGTAGCTAAAGTGCACTGGAGGTTTGAGGATTTTTCTATGTGAGGGGGAAACAGCATAACTAGAATTAGTTTTAATCATCTCATAGAAACACCAGGAAGTGTAAGAGTCAAGAAGTCAGCATATGTGAAGAAAGTACCAGGAGCACAGGCTAGTTGAAGTCTTCTCACAGAATTAGAGGTGAATTTGTCAAACCCAGTGCTTTCAAAGCTGTTCTGAGTTAGTTGTCAAGTTGCATATGGGTTTTTTTTAGGTCAATAATGTAGTGTAGATGGATTTGGTTTTGCTCTGATCTGTGTCCAGGGAGAATGAATTGAGAGTGCATGGAGACTAGAGGTGAGAGAAAGAGAACCTTTTCCTTTTTGAGTGGTAGACCAAAGCTGGTAAACCCAGTCAACCTAGATTCCATGCTGTATGCCTTTATAACTTGTTTAGGGGAAATCTCTTTAAGAAAAAGAATATTAGGAACTACTAGCTTTCTCAAAGTATTTCCCTAACGTCAATTCCAGCATGCAATTTAAATCACTCTTTATTTAACCAGGTTTTGAATTTCTATGTGCATATTTTTTCTTCCATGAGATTAAATCATTGTATAAAATTTAATATCCTGATCAGCATAGAAAGCACATGGAACTGCCACATGATTCAAGACTTCTATGTGCAGAAGCATCAGAATCAAATATTTAATCTAATTATTTTAAATGCTGAATGATGAAACATCATGGCCACTCAGGGTCACTCATATCTGCAGCAATCTGTAAGGACACTAAAGTGAAGATGGAGGCACAAGACATTCCTCAGATAACAGCTTTGGCTGGGAAAAGTAATCTGTTGCAAACCTACAGTGATGGTAGGTCTTGACTGGCATAATGACCCTTCAGATGGTATTATATCAGAATGGGTGGGTCAAATAAATCCCAGTTATTCTTAATGGAACATTTGGGGGAAAAAAAAATCATGTTTTCTCACTATATTTTATAGAATTTAGTTGGGATTTTTATACTGTGAAATGCAAAAGAAAAAATCAGTCCAGTCTGAAGCTAGCAGTGGAAAGATCAGGAAATCAGAAGGGAAAAAAAATCATACATGGCATCTGTATCCTGCTGTTACCTAGATATCCCAGAGCATTTTAAGGTGGAGCTTACACTATCCCTATGAAATACATGAGCAGCTCTTGGGCTTCTCGTACAGGTTGGGAAACAAAGAAGAGGGAGAGGGAGTATCATATAATATCTGGTGTAGATAAGGAAAGAAGCTCAGTATTCAGATGTCAACTTTCCTACTCCCAGAGACAGTGGTGTCATGTTGTGAGAGGTCTGGGGAATTGTCTCACCATTCAAAGGTTTATTTGAAACCCTGCTCAGCCTCAGAAGGTATTTGTAAGCTCAGAACAGTCTTTTCCTCTGCATTTCTTTTTTCTTACATAAATGAGGTAGGTGGTAGGTTTCTACTTTACAGAATATTAAGATTTAAAAAACCAAAACAAAGCCAACACAGACAGTTTGATGGTGTTACACAATCTGCGTATTACACAGAAAAATAAATGTACAAGAGAAGAAGCAAGAGGAGAATTATTCCCTAATGAACAAGGGTCAAATCTGGGAGATCAGTACAAGATTTGTACTTCATAACAGTTTTGTCTCTGTAAAAACAGAAATGTCAGCTTGGCCCTCAGATGAAAACATACAATTGTAACAGGTTTCTTTTCTATCTGTGCTTGAAAAATAAGTGTAGCAAAGAGTGTTATCTAACTTCAGTCTAATAATGCAAATTGTCATCAGACAGCAGTGCTTGCCAAAGAAAAAATGTCATCTTTGAAAGGACTGTATGCACAAGGCTATCACAAGGAGTCCCAGGAGAGAGAGAGGGATTTTGTAATGAGAGCAAAATGCCATGCTGGGTTTAAAAAATATCCATTCAAGCACTACAATTGCTAAAAGGAGAAAAATAATCCCAGATATATCATAACTGATACTTGACAAAAACATAGCCTTCAAATACTTTTTTTTTTTTTTTTTTTTTCACTCCAACTGAATAAACTAGGTTTAAAAATGAATGATACTTAGAATAAAATATCTGAAAAATACCTTTCTGCAATTTTTTTTTTTTTTTAGGGGGACATGTGGTTGCATGTAAGGTGGGAGATTCCCCCTTTGCTAAAGATACCCTAGTGCTGCTTGTGCTGCTGTGAGTCAATAAAGGCCAAAGCTGGTGCTGAGATAATGGCAGAGGATGAAAAATCTTATAAAGACTGGCTATTAAAGTGTCTTATCAAAGACAATGAGAGCTTTGGATATGGGCTCCCAGGGAGCTGGTATTTCCCTCTGAGAACTGTTGCCTTTTCTCACATGCTGTCTCCAGCCCACTGGGCACTGGCTTCTGATTTAAGAGTCCAGCCTTGACAGCAGAATTGCTGTATCCATTTCCTGCCCTTGAAACAGTCTTAGAAACTCTTGCATTTTCCCACTTTTTTGCCTGAATCACGTCTTCCTCTGGGTACAGATTAGGAGAAAGCAGGGCTGTGCAGCATCACAGCCTCTGTTTTGATGGGGGAGTTGACAGATGCTCCAGGCAAAGGCCCCTCTGGAGGAAGGACCAGAGGGAATCTGTGGCTCCTGGGCTGTCAAGCACCTGGCCCTGCAGTGGGACTGCAGGCATGAAGGAGGGTGCTACACAAGCATAGCTGAAGGCTTTTGCAGGCTGTAATTAATTCATCCTGTGTACCATTACTGTCTCCAGCAAATTCAGAGCGAATATCCTGCTGAAAGTTGTGCTCAGGGAAACCAGAGAGGGATAAAGGTGAGAGATACAAAAGTGGGAAAATGAGATTCAGTATGATGACTTCAGCCATCAGTGTCCCTGGAAAGGTTGTATCCTGTTTATCCCAGGTCTGGAAATACAGAGGAATTTGCTGTGTTTGGATTGCTCCCTGTTCTTAATTAAAGGAACATAATGATACCTTAAGTTTTAGCTTTTATGTTTTTTAGATTCTGTGCTGTTTTAGTGTGTAGTTTTAGGTTTTATGTTAAGTGCTACTAAGCTCTCTTCATGGAGTAGATAGACAAAACAATTCCTTCTCTAGTTTGATACCAAGGACAGTTTTCAAGCCCAAGAACAAAAACAACGGTGAAGTAAGAAGTAAAACAAGGAGGATGGAGCTTCATAACCTGAAGCTATGGTTGGACAGTTGACTCTAATATGCTAATGGACCAGAACTTATAAAAGTGTGAGACCTCGTGACACGTGTCCATTTTGTGACCATTTTGGGGACGCCTTGGGTGTGGTCCAGCTGGGCTCTTGTGCGGCCCAGATGTACCCATTGATTTTAATAAATTAAATATTTTAATAAATACCTACTTTATCTTCTTGCTCTGTCTAATCTCTGTTCCAGGTCAGCCTCTAGAAGGCAACAATATGAGCTTTATTGAAACTTAAATTACTGTATGTCAAAGACAGTACTTGGCACAGAAAAATTACTTTGCCATGAAAAGAAAAATATTGACATCAGAGAAGTGATAGATAATAGCAATAGCTAATAGTTAAAATATTTTTTTTTCTTGCTACAATTATAAAAAAAGGTCTAGAAAAGGATTTTGAGTGTGAAGGAGGGAAAATACTTCCTATAATGGTAAAGTTCTTGAATAGATAACCTTAAATCACTTCAAAAAGTGATCATTTAATGTTACAAAAGATTTTCTTTAATTTCCAAAAAGAAAAGTTTTCCTTTATAGTTAGGGTTCCCTAAAGTTTCAAATAAAAATGTATCTATTATCTTTTACTTAAGGAAAAATAACAGACTCACTGAAGTTTTAAAATTGGATGCACTTCTAGCCACAGAACTCAACTGTTTTTCCTTCGTCTTACTCTTTATCTTCTGTCCCCTCTGTCTTCTTCCCTCTCTCTTCTTTGACAGTGTTCAAAAGAAAGGGAGATGAAAGAGTGAATTTTTAGCTTTAATATTTCAAATTAAATTTTAACACATGCCAGTTTATTGTTTACTAAAAAGCTCTTTCAGTTAGTTTCTCCATGTTCTAACAAGTTTTTACCATAGGAAAGCTGAGGGAAATTGGGTTTTGCATTTGGAATTAATATCCAAATAAATAGACTTCAAATTTTTTCAACATCCCAGTCTCATAATTCTTAAAATGCATTCAAATCATCTTTCTGATGAACCCAAAATATCATAACTTTTTCTTCTCAGTTATTCTCACAGGCATCTCTTTCCTACCAAATCACTGCCACTTCATGTTCCAAAAAATTTGCCATGGTTTGCACATAAAAAATCAGATCATCTGCATTTTATACAAAATCCCTCAAGAGAGGTCATGAAAAGGGAGATAATAATTCAAAAAGCAATGTCCAACATCTGCCTTGCCTGAAAAGGGGACTTGATCAAGTCTACCAGGCAAAAAAAGAAGGGGAAACAGGAGGAGTCTGCAAGGAAAGTGTAGGGCTGATTGCCTCTCAATCGTTCCACATGATAAATTTGAAGCTAAATTAAGCAAAAGAAATAACAGAATCCAAGTGACCCTTCCCTTCCAAGAATTACTTGATGGCAGCACTTATGGGGAGCAGCTGTTTGTAAGTTCCCTGTAAGAGTAACATTTGTATATCATTCCACACAGACATGTCAAAGGATTTATAATATCTGTAATGTGCCTTTTTGCTGACCTTTCTCAGCCTGGTTTGGTATTTATCATGGAAAGATTTTCTGAAATGATTGATGTATTTGGATATTGTTTGCATAACCAGAAAAGGAGAAGGTGTCACGTAGCTGGCAGGAGAAGGACAAGAACAGAGGGAGAATCACAAGTTCCCTTGGATCAAGTAACTTGTGCTGTTTAAACTTATCCAGTCCTGCAAGGGACACATTAGACACACAAGAAATTTTTTTTGGTGCCAGATTTACAAAGCTTCCTAAGGATGGCACTGCTAATGAAAAGACCATGTCCTTCTGACATACTATTGAGGAAGGCAACTGGATGATGTATTTTCATTCAGGGCAGGTTGCTGGTGTGGGATCACCCATAAAGTGATCCCTCAGGTAATACCAGTTGTGTCCCATATCACACATCTCAGCATTCTCTATGCCAATAAAAGGCACCACAGACATTTCAGTTTCAGCTGCCTCATGTGTGTCCCCTTGATACTGGGATGAATAAAAGTCCAAGCCACTATCTCAGAAGTGGTAGAGGGTTTTTCAGGTTGATTTCTCTGGTATCTTTGTGTTTTACTGTGATTCATGACTGTTTGGTTTTGTCCACAGTTATTCAGTTCTGTGGAGTTTGGCAGAAGATGGCTGCTTCTTCATGAGGGAGTTACACCAAACAGGTTCTACTGGTAAGTGCAAAACCCTCTGCCTGATTTCCTTGACACAACTTCCCTACACAGACAGAGGTGTTGGAATGAGGTCTTGAAGACAATGTGGCTGAATAGAGTCTGCACTGCTAATTTGTTGAGATTCATTTACAACTGGTATGAAAGGGGCATTATGTGTTTGTACAACATTGGAAATACAGTATCTTCGATTTAAGAATGATGCAGAACTGAAATATGCTGAATAATAGTCTGAAGAAAGCATTGATTTAGGATGGGAGAGTGAAGAGTTCAATCTGTTCCTGCTACAATTAAGGGACAAAGCCTGAAGTCTTGGAGGACACAGCATTTCTACCACAGATAGACATCCTCTAGTGGCTGGTGTACTTTTAATTACTGCTAGACCTGCTTAGTCCTTGAAAGTGAGCATGCTGCCTCTAAACAGAGATCAGCATAACTCTGACTTACATGGGAAAGAAGTCTGAGAGATGAAGGAGATGCTGAACTTTTCTTTTTCCCTGCACACATGGTTGTATAGTCCAAATCAAAGATAAGGTTTTCTTGTGTTTTGGTGTAAATCTGTGAGACTTCTCATCAACTTCTGATGGCAGCATTAGTCTGCCTGTGAGCAGACTATTCACAGGGCTTATGTCCTATGAATCTGCCTTTAGAAGAGAAGATTTTGATAAAAGAGTCATCTTGAGATTGGGAGGAGCTGAACCTAATGATTAAACTGAGACCAGTGTGGTAGTTCCTAAACTATAAATTCATGTTAAACCCACAGGTTTTGAACATAGCAAGATTCATGAGTGGTTCAGTCAAATATTTTCTTTTAATTTATAGAAGAAGGAAGAGCTCTAGGCTAAAATAACTTCTAAAGTTGAATTTATATTTGGTCTGCAAAGGATATACCAGAGATTTTGTTTGCTGCTTCTGCTTTTTAATCCTTTCTCAGAACCTGTGTTAGCTGAAGCTAATGCAAGCTAAATTCCATTTTTAACTTAAACTCATTTCTCTGGGAGTGTCTGTATAGATAGAGTCACATGTGTGTTTATAACACTATTTCTTTCCTGCAGGACTCCTTACTGGGTCTCAAAATGTCACATGCAAACACAGAGGTCTATACACATTCTGTTTTTTTCTGGGTTGATAAAAGCAGAAAATCATAGAAATCTGGGTGCCCTGTCTTTGAGACATACAACAAAATTGTAATTGTTGAAGGGGCTCAGAGGGCTAAAAAGATTGTCCCTGTTACTGGATCCCCATGTCCTGTATAGTATTCCAAGCTTTTTGAAGTTTCCTGTCATTGCTTTCAGTTCTGGTTTATTGTGAAAAGAGCTGATGGATGCCTGCAATAAGAAGAATGATGAAGTTATAATTTTCCCTTTCTGTGGAGCTCAAACTTTGAAGGCCTTTTAGAACCTAACAAATAAGGGAACTTAGGCTTGGAGCTTCAAAAGCAAAGAGCAAGTTAAAAGATGAAAAAACGTTCCATCCACCCATCTAATTTCCCTACAGCCATTCATAAACACGAAACTGCAAGCCTGTATTTTCACCTTGAACAGAATGCCCCTTGCATAACACACCTCAGTGTAAGCTAGACTGTACTTCTGCTGTCAAAAGTGAAAATAATACAATTTGTGGAGACACTGTTGCATCACATTCTGGTGTATTTATGATGATCATAATGACCCTAGGACAAATTTTAGCTGCAATTCTATGGACACTGTCTGTCCTCAAGCACATCCACAGTAGAGAACACCTGAGCATGTGTGATTGAGAACACCACAGAGAGCAACGCTGGGCATTAGTATGCATTTCCATTCTGTGCAGCCAGCTACTTGAGGATACAGCAGCACTGAAATGTTGAATCAGAAGGGAAGCCCTTTGCACTCAATGTGTGGTCACAGTTTGCTCCCCGCGCAAGACAAGCAAAGGGGAACTGGGGCCTAAGAGGGTGCAGAAGTACAGTTGAAATTCAGATTTCTGCAGCACCATCTCTGCAGCAAGGTGTACAAGTTGAGTAAAACCTTGCTCAGTACCCTATGATTTGCTGTTGGTTGGTCTTTTTTAATTTATTATTATATATTTTGGCTGGTAAATATGCAGAGTCATATTTACCAGTCAGTCAGAGAAGGCTGACTTCACTTATTCCTAAGAGCAGAAATAAATAGTGTAGTAAAATGTCCTGAAGTCACAACTTAAAGCAGAGTATGGGGATACTCTCTCCTGTTCCTGGTGTTTTAAATCATTGATCTAAATCAAATGGCTTTGAAGGAATCAACCAGGACACAGCTGTACTATGCAGAGAGTGAGGAGAATATTCTGATATCTAAGGAAGGCTGAGGAGTTGCTTTAGTACAGATTGCTTCCAGTACTCTCTAAACTAGGGCTTCTCTAAAAATGGGAAGACACAAAGCAAGGCCTTTGGTTTCAGGCCTTCTTGAGGCTGTATTTGGTTATGCTGCTTGTTTTGACAGGGATGGTGCACCTGGAACACTTTAAAGAGTTTTACATGGATTTGAATGGTTGATGAAAGCAAAGAGGCATTTTGCTGATTGCTCACTGGTATTTTCATTACCATTTTAGTCTGTTGTGTTGTCTTGTAAATAGCTTTTGGTTCACTCAAGAGTCCTGTGAATAAACTCCACTGAGCTTGCTAGTTTTAGTATTGAGAAGGCTCTAGCTGCAAACACTGTCAGAGAAGCTATAGTATCTTTTACAGCTGCATTTCTTGTATCTGTATCCAAGAGAATTTTCTTCATTTCCTTTTTTTTGGCTGCTTTGTGAAACACCTCTTCCTCCTACCACTACAGAGAAATTTAAACCCCCGAAGAAAAACATTCTGATGATGCTTACTACATAACTTAGAGAAAAAACTCTGTAGACACAATTCCTTGTAGTCCACATGTACTTCTTATTCTTGCATCCTCTGTTTCATTAAGCGGAATCATTAATATGGGAATAGAATATTTTTTATTCAAAGCTCCCTTTTCATTCTTCCACCTGCAGCTCTAAGTGATGCCCTGACATCCACACTTGTGATGAAGAAGTGTAAGTCCTGTGGAAGGAGTTATCAGTTGGAAGATGAGCAGATGAAGACAAACCTTTAAAATGAGACATTACTGTAGACTTCTTGTCATAAAAACCTAAGAAAAAAAAAAGGTTGGAAAAAGGGATCTGTAATTTTCTACCCCATTAGAAGGTTGCTAGGACACACTTGTAGCCACAAGTGTGCTGCAGGTGTGGGCAGACTTTAGAGATGGGGCTGCTCTAGCTGATGTCTCTAATAATTTCTGTAATTTGGGTGTCATCACATATCTGTTTGCATAATCTAGGGATGTGGAAGTGGTGTACTGAGGAAAATGTACTCCACTCAGAGAGTCAGCCACATATTATGTGTCAGGTGGAGATTTGGAAGAACCCACACTGCATACAAGCCCAAGGCACAGCAGTTCTGCACTGTATCAACAATTTTCATGTTTTTTTATTATTTTTCCGGCAGCTTCTTGAGATTTTGCTGCTAAATGTACTGTGACAGAAAAATGCATTAAAGTTATCAAGGTGCTTGGTAATTCTGGAACTGTGGTCTGTGAAAATACCCTAATTATTAGGAAGGAGTATTCTAAGCAATATTAATTCAGCAGCATAATGCAGAAACAAGTTTATATACATGGATTATTGCTGATAGCACAGTGTTTACTAATGTAGTTGGCATTAGGGAAAAAGAATGCAGTAAATCCTACTTAAAAGAGTTGGCTAAAAATGCTTTATTTAAATACTTCTGTGTTTAGTTTTGTGATACTTAGTCATTTTTGGTAAACATTCCTATTGTGGAATTTTGCTGGTGTAAATGCTGCTTTGTAGTGAAAACAAATGTGAACACAATTGGTGAACCAGTCACCCTGGGAATTACATTGCTTTTTTCTTCCATTTTTAGGCTGGTTCAGTCATCTAGTCAAAGTTCAATAGTGATACTTTGTGACTTGCAATTCCAAATATCCATGGCCAGTAGTTGCAGAAAAACTGCTCAAAGTGCTTAGGAGCTCAATATGGCCAAAATATAAATGCAGACATTTGTTGGTCATTAAAAGGTTTTTATTCTGGGTCCTCAGATAAAGTCATGCCTTCCACCAGAAATTATTTCCTAAAAGTCAGTAAGTCAAGGTATCACAATTAGAGCTGTCCCTTTAAAAAAAAAAAAAAATTGAAAGGTTAAAAATTTCTTTAAAATTTCTCAAAATTTAATGTTTTTTAATTAAAATGAGACATTTTTCTGGAAAGATTCTCCTCTAATTCTAATCAAAACCTAACCTTGAGAAACTTGGAGGGGGAGGAAAGAAATAAAATCAAATAATAAAAGTGTCTTAAAAACTAACATAAAATGAGCAATAGAAAAGCCCAACTAGTAAATTAGAACATCAAGTTACAATCATTATCTCTATCAGTGGTATTGATTTTATTTTTTTACTTGAGTGGTGCACCCAGACAAGCAAATAGGAGAAAGAGAAAAGTAATAGCACTCCATACTTCAAGAAAATTGGAAGGCTGTAATAGTAAGAGGGTTGGAGCACTTCTCCTGTGAGGCTGAGACTTGGGGATGTGGAGAGGAGAGGAAGAGGAGAGAAAGAGGAGAGAATGAGAAGACCTTAGAGCATCTTCCAGTGCCTGAAAAGGGCTACAAGAGAGCTGGAGAGGGTCTTTTGCCGAGGGGATGGAGTCATAAGACAAGGGGTAATGGATTCAAGCTGAAAAAAAGCAGGTCTAGATTAGATATTGTGAGGGAATACTTTATTTTTTGGTAGAGCATTGGCACAGTTTGCCCAGAGAAGCTGTGAAAGTTGGAAGTGTTGAAGGCCAAGTTGGATGGGGCTTTGAGCAGCCTAATTTGTGGAAGGTGTCCCTGCCCATGGCAGGAGAACTGGAACTAGAGATGGTCTTTAGGATCCACTCCAACGCACACCATTTATGATTTCCAATAGCATCACATGCCCATGATGTTAATGATTCCCTGAAGAAATTAAAGGAGATATATCAGTTTAGTAAGAGATGTTGCTAGGTCTCCACTCAGTCTCATGTTTTTCTGAGTACGAGGAGGAGAGGAAAATAGAGGCAAACATTGTAAAATAGTAAGCCAACCAAACTTTCCCATCAAATAATACAAAAATATGCACACACACTGAAGGGGAGAAAAGCCTATAAGCATCTGGGAGGACAGATGAGTAGATAGGGCTATATTTGTATTTCTTTTATGAGTAGCAGCAAAGAGAGTTAATCTTCACAGTATAATTATAGAGTATATATATTTTCTTTTTCAGAGGAGGCTGGAGACTGTATTTTAAAAGCTCTGACTGTGTTCACTGGAGCAGCTGAAAGAGCTGAAAATCAAGGGGATAAGGTGTCAAAGCCCTGTTAAAAACTTCATTATATTCAAGCATGTGGAGCAAGCTGGGTGCACTGTCCCTCCCAGTGTTTCTGTCAGTTCTTGGCTTGGTGAGATTTACACGCCCACCCAGGTGGGCTGAGGCAATTTAAATGCCTCGGTGCCTGGCCTGTTTACAAGTGATGCTGTGTATGGCTGAACAAGACCTTTTAATCACTAAAGGGCAACTGCTGGAAGCTGATGGGAAAGCTGCCAATCAAAGTGCATTGTGACAGCCTGTCCAGAAAATCATCCACTTGATCTAACGCACAAGCCTTATTCAGTGAGTTGAAGGAAAGAAATTTAATTTAAAATGTTTTTTCATAGCTTAAGTATGGTGGTCATGGGTATATGCCAGAGAAACCCACGACAGTTTTCAGCAGGTGTGAATGAAGCAAATGTTCATCTGATTAAGCCTTTGGGGACCAAGAAGCCCCAGTCTGATTGATGTATAGGTTAGTGTGTTTTAGTTTTCCCAATTCAGTAGATATTTCTTAAAAAATTGTCCAGAGATACTTTATAAATGAGTACAGACTCTCAGGAGCTTCAGCTTTTCTACGTCATCCGCTCTTCCCCGTTAAAGTTCTGCAGAAGTAGGCAGGTATTCATTCACCATGTTCAAAATCTTGATTTGGGGGCTAATCAGTAGCAGGACCCTGGAATATGTTGGTCTCCAGCAGGTTTTGGACTAGGCAGCTGATTTCTCTGTGTGCACCTGTAAAGGACAGCCCTTGAGAAGGTGAAGTCAGCTGTGGATTTGTCTAGATCTGTGTCAGGAAGGTTGCACTGTTACTCTGTTCTTTTGTATGTTTGATGAGCAGTGTGCTGTGTTACTGGAGTTGACTTTCCACTCCAGCTCTAAATGACTTGCTGGCCTCCTCCAGAGCTGCCTGACTGGGCCACAGCACTACAGGATGCAAGAGACGTGGTCTTAACACAGTAGGAAATTGTGATCATATCAGACTGTACCAGCAGAGAAGCTGTAAATCAGGTAGGTTTGGTTCATGATATCAAGGAGGTTATAACTAGAGAGTACTTTCCTCTTTCTTTCTCTTCAAGCCAGATTGAAGTCTTAAGTTTCCTGCAATATATGAAAAAGAGACATAGGATTGAAGGGCTATCTTAAAATAAGGATCTAGTCCTGGTTAACTGAATTTTATCCATGTAGTTTAGATCCTGTTTTAAAGACATTCCTCCCACCCTGTGTTGCCAGCAATAGATAGCTACCTCCTGACATCTGTTTCAGAGTTTTAGCTGAGTTTCCTCTCTGGAGCTTTCCATGGAGAGCCGTGGTATTACACAGCAGGGGACAAGGCTTCCTTTGCTGCTGCCCTCCAAGCTGTGGGGTACATGGACAGCAGAGTGTGGAAGGATGTGGGTCACTATGCACTAGGGTGCTAAAGACTGGTGGGATGGTGAGAATAAAAGTGACTCCACATGGCCTGAAGATCACACCAGTACCCTCAGTTACCTACTCACCTATTTCAGGGTTAGCAGCAACAGCTACCTGCATTTCTGGGTCAGTGCTGTGAGGTGGCACAATTAGGAGAAGTCGGGCTGTGCTGCTGTTTTCTATCTGTTCTAAAGAAAGGGTGGCAAACTGAGTAAAACAAACCAGAGAATGGGTTTGGCCCAGTGGCTGCCTGTTGAATTGCACCAAATTATGTCATTTTACATGATTAGACAATGTGGGAAAGAATAGTGCAGAGATGTAGCAGGGAAAAACTAATTAAATTATGGTCAGGGGAGATTTTTTTTTGCCAGATCTAAAGAAATGAAGTGCTGATTTATACATATCTGGAATCAGTCTGTGTTTCTAAAACTTGTCAGGAAGATGTGGTTAGGAGATGTTAAAGCTAGAAAGCAGTCTTGAAAGTATGTTCCAGGAATAGTAAAATCTGTGAAATTTCACATAATAGGGACTGAGCTAAAGAAACCACAAGAATTGCCTCCCACACTAAGCTACCTGGGGCAGATTCACTGACCTCTGCAAGCAAAAAAGGAACAGAGTATCTGCAAAGTCCTCATGGAGTCAATATACTAGTAAAAGAGAAGGGAGCCTGGAGGACTCTCAGGCTCTATTTTTGTCTCTGCCACATAGCAACTGTGTGATCTTGGTCAAATCAATGAGGCCCCTGTGCTCTTGACTAATCAGTGAAGTTTATCTATAAAGCTGAGAACAAAAATTCTCCTCAGCCCCTATTTCTAACTTGGACTGCTTGTCTTGTACTTTTCCATAGGTCTTGAACAAATCAGTACCATGCAGGGAAGGTTACTTAAAGGTTGATTGTTGAGTGCTTTTGTATCTTTGGACAAAAAGCTCCCTGTTCAGTGCACATGTTACTATTTTTATGAATGGCAATTAGAATTTAGTGTTACAGAAACATCAGTGGGACCAAAAAATTGATGCCACTGAGGACAACATGAGCGTCATCCGCTGTCATTGTTTTCATTTTGTTCTTTAAAACAAAACCAAAAACCTGCCATTCACTAAGCCAGAGGAAGGTGTCAATTTTTTAACATGAAGTGACAGGATATGTCCAGAGGCGGTGGAGGAGCTGGTCTTGCATTGGCAAGATTTACGATAAGAGATTCGCTTGAGTGCTGAGGCTAAAGGAAGATAAATCCCTAAAGGCAAAGTCTACCAATAATTGAATTACAAAGCCATTATCATGTGCTGAACAAAGCAACTTTATAGCTTTATTGTGACAGGATAAAGCTTGTTAGAATATTTATGCTTGCAGGACAACTTTGGCATAAGTATCTCTAGGAGTACATTCCCTCTTCCACATGACTGTTGCAGCTAGTTAGTCTTTCTGGGTAATGCAGTGTATGTGGAGATGGGGATTTGCTCAAATTGGAGCTAGGAAGAAGGAATGCTGAGGGTCAGGAGGCATCTTAAATATATAGCTTGTTAAGAACAAAGTAATCTGCAGAATGAAGCTGAGGCACATGAGCATTTTTCATGCTGAGTAGTCAAACTGGATTTTACAAGCAATGTGTCACTTTTCTATTTGGCATTGCACTGCATCCACATCTAATCTACTTCCACTCAGCACTGATAATCTCAAAATGACCAGAACTGTGTGGATCTCCTTCCATCCACCTTTGTAGAGGCATGCTGTTACGTCATTTGTCTGCCAGCCTTTGGTGCATGAACAAATCATACCTGTTTACCCCCAAAGCAGGTGAGGTATGGTCACAGGAGTCCTAATTCTGCATTTGGTCACTTGCTCTGAGACATGGGAAAGGTGCATAAGGCCTCTGTGTCCATATAAAGAATTAGGGACATTCACACTGGCTCTGTCTGTGAAAAGAACACGGGGTAGTATTTGGCATTCTGGGCCATTTGTATAGAGGATTGTGTAAAATAACAATGTCTTCTACTGCCTGTTTTAAAAGGCATTTATCTTGGCTGCTGTGAGCATGTATGATACAAGAAATACATATGAAAAGATTGCCATCGAGTTTCTTGTACATATAGTCCCAGATAGAGTGTGTCTGTGTCTGAAGTCAAGCATCCAAAACAAAAGGCACCCAAAGCTGCTTTCCAGAATGCACAAATCCTTGAGATGCAGCCCTTATTGTCTGGTGTTTCGAGTTCATTGTTTATGAAAAAATGGTACTTTGAAATTAGGTGCAGCAAGTAGAGGCTTTTGCTTTCTTCACAATGATGCCTTTTTGCAGTTTTGAGTGGTCTGACTGCCTTGCAAGCTTCATCAGTTCCCAGCATCCATAAACAATTGCTTTTGTCCCTAGAAGTGAAAAAAGATAGAAGAGGTGGAAACCCCAGGATAACAGGGTCTCTATTGAATTTTCTTGGCTCAGAGGAGCTGACAGGCCAAGGAAGCCAAGGTTTTAGAAATGTTTCAGACAGAGAAGATGGCAAGGGGTTGGTCACTACAGAAATATGCCAACTAGCATTTACTGTGCAATGGGCAGTGCCAGGCTGCTTTTGTTTAGTTCAGCCTAGTTCTAAACCAGGGGATGATTTGGGGTCTTTTCCCTGTGCTGCTTCTCACGGTGGTATAGAATCTGCATTCAGAGCAATTACTGTGCTGCAGCCAGTGGTATCGATTTGTGAGGCTCTCAAGTGCAGATAACTACTTAGCAGGCTTGATAGTGATTAAAATTTTAGGAAGCAACTTTGTAATAGGACTGTGGGGGTCCTAAATTTTTCAAAATGTAAGTATCTTCAGTATAAAGGCAGTGGGGTCACTGCCGTGCACTCCCTTTGGCTTTTTTAAATCCTCCTTTTTCCAAAAGATTTTTTCTTTTTCTTTCCTTTTCCTTTTTCTGTTTTCAAAACATCCAGACAATTATACCAACAAAACACTAAAAGTTAATCACAAAAATACAATAGGCACCATTCAGCAGAAAGCGTTGCAAGGATATCCCTGGTGTCCTGAAGTTTCTGGGAGTATTACAGAAAGCCTGAGATTAAAGGGACGGACAAAGGACATGCTGGCATTTTACCACAAAGTGAAAACATAGACTGAGGCAAGAAGAAAAGTTTGTGGATATATGAGTGTTTGGTCTTTGAGAACAGATGCTGAAAGGGAAGAATGGATTTGAGAAATATGAGAAGAAAGCACTGTCAGCACAGTGAACAGAAGTTGCTCAGAATAAGGGATGGCAAATTTAGGACTACTTTTCACTTTTAGGATTTCTGAGAAAAATCAGTAGCTGAGTGGGTCCCAGAATGTTGTTCATCTGTACCCCTTTTCTTTGTATGGTGCTTGGTTTATCAGCTGTTGAACACACAGCACTCTTCCTCATCTACCTTGTGAAGCTTGCATTGCCCATGTTGCATTCCCCATGTGCACAAAAGATAACAAAGTACAGTGGGCACTTGATTTGAGTTAGAAACACTGAGTTGGAGGCTTTGGTGCTGTCTTGGACTAATCCAGCATGTAGTTTTCTTCTTCCATGTGAACATGTGAAGCTTGTTGGGTTTTTTGACCATTTGAGCTTTGGTTTAAGAACCCTCTAGTCTGATCAGGAATGGAATTTCTTTATTATCAGTTATTCATTCCTTTTCATACTGATGCCATGGGTTTAAAACTGTTACTTAATAATACTCAGGCTTGTAGAAGTACATTGACTTTCTCAGCTTCTAAGATTATGTGGGTTATTTTTTTTCCAGTCAAATAAAAAAATACAAGAAAACTCACTGATAGAATAGCTGAATGCTTGGTAGTGTTGTGATTGATTTGGTTGACATACTAAAAATTCAAGAATTCTGACATATATCTTACAGTTCCTAACACCTTTTTTTCCAATATATATCTTAGGAACAGATTGTCCTATGCATTTAAAAGGATATGTCTGTCTTCCTAGAGAGAGCATGTTCTCAGGAGCAGTACAACCAAAAGCACAATATTTATCTCCTGTATGTGCCCTGTATATATCACTGTGGTCAATATTGCATTTCTGAATGTCTCCTAGGCTTTTATATGTCCTGGAGTAAATAATAAGGCTGATGTAAGCTGTATAAAACTTTTCTCACAGAGAGGACTGCTCAGGACATTCAATTACCCCTTTAATTGCAATTCATACCTCATCTGTAATTTGTTTTTAAAATTAGGTACTAAAAATATTTCAGGTCTGTTGTGTTTCCTGGTTTGGGACCTTTATGTGGTCACATGTGGGTGTCTGTAGTGTTGGTGTCCAAACGAGTTTAATTTGATGGAAAGAAACATGCCTTTCTATGATAAATTCTTCTCATTCCGTCATATCTAACACTGTTCAGCTGATCCACAGTGCAAAGCTGCCTGCTTCATCTCTCTGCCTGCAAAGAGAATTTGTGAATGTGATTAGTTCAGAGTTAAATATCTATGATCTGTAACTGGGTAAAATGAGTACTACTTTATGTGGCTTTTCAGGTGGTATGGAGAGATGTATAAAAAAATATCCTAGGGCTACCATGGAACAAAACAGCATGATCCAAAAAAATGTGCCATTACAAAAATGCTGGTCAGTAAGCTCTCAGCAGAATCCAGATGGAAGTGATATGTTTCTGGCTGTCAGTTCTGTACAGTTAATATTGATTTGAGAAGACGTGTATTTGTATTTTGCCTGTTCTTTACAACTGATTTTTCATGTTGGCATTTAATATTATGGGCCTGACCATGACTTTGTGCTGTCAATGAATGTGTATTTTCTAAGGTAGGGAGAAAGATCTGGCAGATAAGAAGTCACGGATATCGCTCTTGACTATACTTCAGATGTCCTATTTGACTTTAGGAATTTCCTTTTCTGGACCTTGCTTTTTATCTTTGTCATCACATTTCTAAGTTACAGAAGTTAGGGGATATCAAAAGAAAGGAAGTCCTGGAGGTTTATCACCATTTGTGTTTCAGCTGTCCTTGTTCTGTACCCCCTTGGGACAATTGATGGTTTAATTCTACCTTGAATGAGGCTCCTACTGCCCCAGTACTGGCTGTTGTAGTGTGAGACTAAGGCGTATGCAGGTGACTACCTTCAGGCTTGAGCAGTCCAGATCTTTATAAGCTCCTCTTAAGGCACCTAAAAGTTTGATGTAAATTATGGCTGATAAAATTGACTGTCTTTGCCTGAGAAGATGCAAAAGATGTTTCTCTTGGGGTCAGAGTAGCACTGTGAGGAGGAAATTCACAAAACACCTCAGTGTAGACTCATACTTGTGTGCTTTGATGGAAGAGCACTATTTTTGCACTCTGAAGAGAAAAAATATTCAAATTTGCAGAATATATTCCTTGTTTCTTTGAAGAGTTCACATCCCTGTGGAGGTGTGTGAGGTCAGGAGGAGGAATGAACTGACAAAGCTGAACTACAGCTTCTACAAATAGCCCAGTTCCAAGTGGGCTATTCAAATATTCCAATTCCAGTATTTAAAGCCCTAAAATAAACAAGAAAAAAAAAAGGAGATATACCATAGTACAAACTTTGTCCTTCTGTAGTTTTTTTAGAGCTGTCACTGACATCTGTCTGTCTTGAACTGAATTGAACTGAATTGTAATGGGCGGGCCCAGAATTTTGGCCCTAAATCTGCTGATCATAGCAGGCATAATAAAAATGCTCTAGGAAGGTGCTTCCTTCCCCCTCTCACTTGGTGTCAGTTACCAGGATTTTGAGATTTTATGTGGAAGTTGAGTAGTTAGGGGAATAACCTTGCCATAAACTTTATTAAAAATGGAGAAGAGGTAAAAGTAATGCTGGCTCAGAGTATTTTCTGAAAATTTTCAGTTCCCAACAAAGGAGAACAAAGTCTTCTCTAGCTAGTGAATTGCTACATATTTTGTCAAGCAAAGGTAAGGTTTAATCAGGACACAGTCTTGTTAACATTTTTATAATAGTTATTAGTTAGTGCACATGATGATTAAGCACTGGAGGTGCCTCTGATTGCCGTCAGTGGGAACTGAATTAAGGTCTAAATCACTGTTTGAATTTCTCTTCTGATTTTCTGAAAAATAATGAGGATTTGAAGAGAACATCTAATTTGTCTATCACTGGAAACGAATGTGTGTATTCCCTCACGCTTCTATTAACTAGGAGGTCAGGCAGCTAACAAGAATCTGGTTGTTTAACCCCTTAGCTTTAATCCAGGATTATGACTTAGATTATAGGAACAAGACCAGAAACAAAGCTGATTTTCAGAGATGCTGCTGAGGCAGCTGTACAATGGGACTAGCACACAGAGCAGTCAGTACTCCCATCATCCAGGCTGTCCATCAAACCACTGGCCATTTGGACTCTTCCAGGGAATTGATGAGGCCACCAGTGCCAGTCCAGGGGAACCTCAACAACAGAAGTAAAGTTTAATTCCATGAACTCCTTATTTGCAGTGCTCAATGTCTTTACTTTGTAACTTGTTAATTCAGAGGGAACAAACAGTCATTTTCAATGTGACACTTCTTTTATTAATGGAATACCTTTTTTATTAGATCAGAAGTGATAAAATGTCTCAAGATAAAATGAGTTTTTAAACCTTCTTAATTAATGAGAGAACATTGATCATTAAGAGTGTCAATTAAGTAAATGTGCATAAAATGTCCAATATAAAGGAACAGCTATAATTAGTATGCTGGCAAATACTATTATCCCATCAATTAAAGTCTTCTGTATTCCACCCTGAACTGAAATGCATCCTTCTGGCCAAAGCAGTAGAAACATCAAAATTTCATGTGCCAACAAGAGCAGGAACAGGTCTCCAGGTGGAAAGAAGTGAAGTGGTGAGAAATAAAGAACTCATAAGTACAATGATTTTATTAGATAAAATGGTAGAATTTCTTTAAAATATTCAAGTTCATTTTAGGGAAAACATCAGAGTTCTTTCTAAATTATCAGTTCTTATTTGTGAGTATAAGTTAGCTAAACAGAATTTCCTTTGAAAGCAGTATCTCAGCTTGTCTATCTCAGGTGTTGTCTTCAATGCTCTTGTCTCAATCTCTCTTTTATAGGTCTATGATGGGGAATGGAAGAGAGCCTGACCTTGTGCACCTGGAGGCAAGGACAGCGGATGGTCGTAAGTACATCAGCTTCCAAATATCGTGGTATACTGGGCTCTCCTCGTATTCTTGTAACCATACAGTACAACAATAGAAACCTCACTTCTTTTAGTGGTTCACTCATTTAGTTCCAAGTTAGGTCTGCCAGAAGAGAAGCCTTTCCAGCAAGGCAAAAAGTGGGGTTAACCAGGCTGGGGAAGGAGCTGAGGATGTGGTAAGGAAAAATAGGTGATAGGCAGTAATTCGAGTTAATATACACAACACTTTTTTTTCCTCTTACATGGCTTCTGTTGATGGGAACGTGACACTGAAGAGAAGTTCCTGTGTCACGAAGTCTAGCTGCTGTTTGTTCACACAGTACATAACATCACCTTGTTCATAGCTTTATAGTTTTAGCAGACCAGGGATAATCTACCTCAGGTACTACCTTTGAAAATACCTAATTAGAAACCTTTTAATGATCAGTCTGAGTGCATTCTTCACTGTTACTGAATGTCCTGTCATTGTCCTTCACTTTCATCAGCTCCTTTCCCTCCCTGCTCTGCCTCTTGAGGTGGATGGTTTGTTTCTGTTCCAGGAGCCTCCTTTACCTGCAACTCCAAAATATTCTCCTAATTGGCTGTAAATTCTCTCAGGCACCCTCAGCCACCCGCTGGCCTTTTCTCCTCCCATCCAGGCTTTCTCAAGGTTTATCTTTGAGCTCCACTGCCTTTGCAGATCTTTCTCCATGGATTTCTTTTCCACAACATTGGATTGCCTCAGGCAGGTGTCACACTGAAAGCCCATCTGCCAGAGATCTAGTCATTTTAATTCCATATTGTTTCCTCAGTAAATAGCAGTTTTCCTGCAACATAACAAGAAGGTTTTTACCATTTGCAGTACAGAAATATTAATGATGCCTTCAATTAATTTCTTTTTTAAATGGATATAGTTCCCCCTTGAATTGTACCCACAAATGCAGTGGTGCTACTTAAAATGTGCATTTTGTCATTGGAAACTTGAAAAATATCTGAAAACTTAATTGTAACGTAATCTGGTTTTTAACATCTAGAAATTTAGCTTGAAAGAGAATTTTTTGGAAGATGAATTTTGAAAAGAAACAGTTGCGATAGAAACCATAAAGTTTTAAAGGTCTTTTCATTTCAGGATATGCAGGATTAGTGACAGTGAAAGAACATGTTATCTCTATTTCTTATAATTTGTGATCTATGATTATTATTTCTCCTCTCAGTTTCACTTACCTGATGTGGCAGCAAGGCTGGGGACATGAGGCTTTCTATTTCTTGGGACATGCTAAAAGGAAATACTCTAACAGGACAGTGTCTATTTCAGCACAAAATACTGCTGTTAGAAGTCATTAAAACCATGGGGTCATTGAGATGAAGCACTACAAGTGATGTTTAAGGAGCTGTATTCTGGTGATGCATTTGAGGAATATTCAGCTCACAATGGGCAGAGAAAGTGCCATGCTCCAAATGCCTTGAACAGTCTTGTTTGCATTCTTAGGCTGAAGTAAGAACATTTTGCAGTTATAGCACATTCCTGCAAAATAGTTCCTGAGTTCCTAACAAATTAGTAAGCTTCATTATAGTTCTTAAAGTGGGAACTAAAAAACAGGTAGATGAAACTGGGTTCACTGGGGAGCCAGGCATATTAGTAAAAAGAATATATTAGGGAATAACAAATTATTGCTCATCAACTCAGCACCAGTAACAGATTCTTCACAGTTATGCTGGCTTAATTGTGAGGCAGCGCAACTGAAGTTTTTCAGTTTATTCAGTGGTGGAAATAAAAATATAAATATATCAGTGGTGCCAGACCTTCAGCCAGTGGTGACCCCTGCAAATCAGTCCTTTGGATGGAACTTCTCATAATGAATAAGGACTCACTTCACTGGCAATATAAGAAAATATGTTGGATTTTCAGTAAGTGCTCACTCTGTTTTGCCCCATGTTCCAAGGAGTATTGGTCTCTGCCTAGAGGACTGTGGTGGGTAGCTGGAAACAGTAACCTTGGAACATATCACAGCATTTTTTGCCAGATATTTGGAAGCACTGCAGGTCACAGGATTTTAAGGCCAAGACAGGCAGAGAGTATGCTCATGGTCCATTACTCTAGGTACCACAAGCAATTTGGTACATACAAGTCTCTTGGCTACTAGAGTTTTCTTCCAAGAGCCAAATCAGTCTCCTTTTCCTGCACAAAGTAGTCACCACCCTCCAATGGATGAACAAACCTTTACCTCTGGAATGGAGCAGGTGTGCTGCTACCAGTGGGGTAATGAAGTGTGTTGAAGTGAGAACAATACTTTGTTCCAGACTGAGGGTAATCTTAATTAAATAATTCTTCGGGTGTATTTATGGTGGGTTTTTAAAATGTTCTTGCATTTATTTATTTATTTATACTTTCTTAATATCCCGTTTGAGAGTTGACCAAGTGAGAAATTTCAGTGAAGGGGTTAAATTTGAGAAGGTTGATTTGCCAAAATAAGGCAGAGAGAAAGAAGGAAAGAAAGGGGGAGTAGTGTGTTAACAACCACACAATCTGTACAATAAAATAAAAGATCCTGAAGTGGAAATGTAAGAGCTAAGCAAAAACCTGCTGAGCTAAGCATAGATAAGAAAAAAGCACCAAACATTTTTGTGTTGGTATCTTTTCCAATAGAAGCTGGATAATACAACTGTGGGTTTAGGTGAGAAGAACTAGAAATGTCAGCCAGGTACAAGGTCTCCCTGACTGACCTGTTTGAGAGCATCTGTCAGCAGCAACCTTAGTTTAGTACTGGGCTCTCCTTGCTAGAACACCTGTAACTCTCTATCTCTGATTATGGTCTGTCTGTGCACTTAATTTATTGTGCTTATGTACATAATGTAAAAGGTTTGCAAGGACCAAAACAAGAGTCTTTCATCAGGCATAAATCAGTATAACTTCAGTGGTGTTGATTTACACCTGCTGAGGATCTGGCTAGCAGTGTTGTTCCTGAGTGCACGTTCTCCCTACTTTTATTTTTTCCCTCCTTGGGATTCAGGAAAAAATGTGGTCTCCTTATGAACACACGGTGTCTCATCAAACTAGGGTGCAGGTGGTGATGAGCAAGATGAGTACAGCCTGCTCAATTTAGTCCTACTGGTGGAGACAGATTTGCAGGACTAATCACTGTCATTTATGGTTTTCATCCCGTTGTGTAAGTTTTGGAGAGCACCATGCGAATTTCCATCTTGTGGAATGTTATGCTTTTGTTTATTTTTCAAAGGCTTCAGGCCCAATCCTTATCAATCTGAGGCTGAGAGCATAGTGGTAGAACTGATTTTTCTGGTTGGAAGAAGTTCATATGAATGTTATCTCACATTTCCATTTGTATGCTTGGGTGTCCCTGGTGTTTTGCTTTGATTTTGGAGCAGGATCAAAGGCAAGCCAGCAAAGTCAGCAGGAATTGTGATTTTTTTTTTATTTTTCCTTGCTTCAGGATCACACCCCAGTAAAACAATTAATCCCCTACAGTTCTTAATTACACAATAAGCTTCTCTTTGTTACATTCACCAGCACAGCCAGCAGGCAGGGTGATGGTGGAAGTTAAATCTAGGTTTGCTCAAATGCAACTTGAAGTGCTTTCAGAAGGTATATAAACTTAATGACATATGGGGTTCAGATTTGTGAAGAATACACAAGATCCTAAAATTAACAAGTTTATCTGATTTGAGCTTGGTAGGGTTAACCCAGTAAGGCCTTATTCAAGCTAATTAAATGGGAGGTATTTTTTATTCAGGTGGTGCCTACTCAGGAATTTGGGCTGTTGGTGCAAATTAGACAGATGGATTCCTACCAGGCATTTGGAGACTAACTGGGTACCTGCTAGCCCTCCAGAGAATGGCAAAACTGACTCAGAGGATGTCTAAATGACAGTTTCTATAGACAGTAAAACAGTAAAACAACTATTACATTTATGAGCCATGCATTTGCTTGTGTAGATAAGACAGCAATTTATTTATAGTTAAGTTTTTGATTTTTTTTTTTTTTTTAAGTGTGGATGAAAGAAGCTAAGGGGTTTTCTAATGTGCTGGCAAAAATTTAGAGAGCTCCTGATATTTAAAAAGTAGATTTGTTTCCTTTGTTTTTCTTCTGCTGTCCTGATTTACATAGCAGCTTTTCCTACTGAAAGGTAATTTAGGTGTTGGTGTGATGCAGGTAAGACCAAAGTCTCACCCAGCAGACATTTTCTGCTTGCTGATCCATAGGGACTGAGCATCTGGCCAGTAGTGCCTGAATCGCAAAGTTGCACTAGTACTTTAATTTCTGTTTTCACAGAAAATTGCTGGGAAGAATAAAATAATCACTGCTGTGGAAAAAATGAGTAGGCAACTTAGCCTGGCAGTCTTTTCCTAACATAGCTACAGTGGTGAATTAATTCCTGTAGTGCCCTAAACCTGTGCAGTGATGTGGGGTTTTTTCCCCTGATTGTGATTAGTGTTTTTTCCTGTTCATGATTAGTATTTGTCCTGGAGAATGGCATCTGTTAGTTTCTCTCATTATAGCTTTATGTCAGAAATGGCAGAGGATATACTTCCCTATGTACAGAAAGATTTCTGATGCTGACATGCAACGAAGAAAGAGTAGCAGCAGAATAAAACCAGATTTGTGAGTAGTTAGTAAATGAGATGGTCTCGTTTCACTGATCTTCATTACTGGTTAATTGCTTTGCAGTTGCTGAGTCCTGGAGAGTTGTGAGCATATTCCCATACCATGCATGTTTCATAAATCAACATTCAGACCAGATGGAAATGGATAAAAAACAGTCATTTTGTGTTTTTCTCAATGAAAAAAAAAAAAAAAAAAAGGAGATTAAAGTATGGGAGAACATTTAATTAAACTGTGGAATTCATTGCCATGGGAGGTTTTGAATGCTGAAGATGTTCCTGCACTAAGGCAACCTAGAGTTGTGTTACTAGTCACTGAGGGAGAGGGGTTACAGGCCTGGGTCTTTCAGTGACATATGTCACTACCATGTTCTTATGGGTCATTAGTTACAGGATGCCAGTCATTCTTCAAAAGCAGGAAATGTCCCTAATGTCTAAATTGCTCAATAATGAACTGGGATGCTCCACAGAAAATCTGTGAGTGAAACAGGTCATTGATTTCATTGTATAAAATTCCTGATTTGTCCCTAGTGGGTCTATTGATAGAGGAAGAGACACATTCCTCAATGAGCTAAAACAGGAAAAATATAAATTACCCATATATAGAGTACAATGACCATTTTCTCTGACTCTCCCTGTGATCAAATAAGAAGACATACATGCAAGCTTATGTTAGGAAGCAGTGAATATTTGGGTTTGATACTTAATCCAAAAAAGCACTTGTCAGCAAAATATACTGAAGAATGTCCCACTGCTTTAGGAAGGGATCTAAAACTCTTCTATTTACTTTTACAGTGGCCAAACAGCCTCCAGTAGCCATCAATTACCTTTCTTTTACACCAGCTGAGCTGAGAAATGTCTCTGGGACAGGTTGGATCCATTTGCATTGAGATATGAGCATGGAACTCAAGCTAAATGGAAGACTGAAATATTTTGTGGCACAGGGTCCCTCTGGCTCTTCACTTTCTCTGTGTTAGCTTTTGCAATTCTCTTTCACCACTGAAACAGATTAATTATGTCAGAGGTTTCCCTTACAAGATGTCTCCTCCGTTCTTATGTTCTGTGACTTTTCTTGCTTCCTCTTTAGAAATAGCTGCCATTCCCCAGGAAGATTCTTACTCTGGGTGTCTAAGCCTCTCAAAAATGAAAGTGTCTGGGGATGCAAGAACTCGGAGTTGCTATGTTCTTCTCTCCAGGCATAGTGTGACTTTGTTGTTGTATATTAAAAACAGCAGCTGTTGTTGGAGGTGAGGGTTCTGGAAATGAAAAGCATAATGTCCTAATTACCTATGGCAGGGAAAACATCTGTGTGGGAAAACTAATGAAATTAATTCTGGAGCTTAGCAACTGAATACATTAATTGACATTAATTAATGCAAAATTACAAACCTCTGCCAATGGAGTCACATAAAATGTCCGCGAGAATGAAATGAAAAAATCCTTGAGTTAATGTGAACACAAAAAATCTTCCCTTAGGTAAAAAAGCGAGAACCAGGCACTGCAAGAAGCCTGCTTTTCCTTCTTTCTGTCTCCTCTAGTGAAAGGAGCTTTTCTTGTCGTGCACATCTCAGTGTTTGGCTGTTTGGGAGATTAGCTTAAGCAATTTCAGTGCTTTGCCCTTTAGTAGTTATTACTGGCATTTTAGAATTGAAGCCATGGAGAATTGCACTGTAAAAGTTCACAGGAATTGCCTTAGAAAATCTTCATCAGTGGTACAATCACTGCTTCGATCACAGCAGAAATAGGGATAGTCCCCATTCCTCCATTAAAGCAGCATCCAAAGAACCTTAGTCTCCTCTAATGGTTGTCAACCTGGCCTGCTCTTGAAAATCTCTTGTGGAGGAGATTCCTTAATCCCCCACTCTTTTCAACAGCTCGGGTGGCAGTAGAACCGTTTCAACTGAGGCTGCTTTGCTGAAGCTCAGGATTGGCACACATTTCACACAGGAACTTTGTTGTGACAGTGAGAGACCCCTCCTGGAATTCTGTGTCCAGCTCTGGAGCCCTGAGCACAGGAAAGCTGTGGACATGTTGGAGCAAGTCCAGAGGGAAGCCACAAAGATGAGCCCAGGGCTGAAACTTGTCTCCCTGTGAAGGCTGACACAGCTGGGCTTGCTTAGCTTGGAGAAGGAAGGCTCCAAGGAGACCTTAATGTGACCTTTCAGCACTCTCAGGACAATGAGGGGACAATGCTGCACCACACAGCACTGTTGGTTGGTGGGAGAGACTGTGATTCCCCCTGTCCCACTCCTCCCTGGATGCAGAGGAGCAGAGAGATGTATGCCTCTGAAAGGGAAATTTCCTGAGCTCACAGGAATGAGCAGGCTGGCTGGGAATTATGTCGTTCCCTGCCCTCTCGTGGCTAATGTGGAAAAATCATGTACCTCTGAAGGGAAATACGTTTTGATCATGCTACCCAGGCTGTATTCATTAATGTTTTGCAAGTGAGCTGTAAAAGTGTGAAATGTTATAAATGACAGCGACTAATAATACTAATAATAGCACTTTTATATATTCCAAGAACCCTGCAAATGCTGGAGAAAAATCATCCTTCATTGAACTTTCCTGAAGGTTCGTTACCCTGCAAGTCTGTTTCAAGCAGAAGTCAACAGCCCTTAGAACCAAGGAAAGAAATGTCAAATGATAGATTTTAATTAAAACCAAGATTAAATACAAGATGGTAAAATTCCAGCCATTTATATTTCAGCATAAAATGCTATTTCTCTGATCTGAAGGTGGTAATTATATCAAACAAGGGACTGTGCCTCTCCAAGGAAAATGATTAGAAGTACTTCTAACATTAAATGTAATGTAGCATTTCTATCATGTAAGTACTAATGTTAAAAAGCCAAAATTGTTCCTTGTGTAGATCAGGTTTGTCTTAAGGCAAACTGCAGATTCTTAATGCATCTGGAAGAATCCAAACAGATTACTGAGAATGTGGTTCTGTATTCTCAGATAAATGATCCCCATGAAGAAATTCAAATTGTTTGTTTTCAGGTGACAGATTATGAGATGAGCTTCTTGCCGTGCTTCAGAATAGGAGGTGAAGACATTCCATGTAATGACAGTCAACGAGATGTTTTTCATAGCTGTGACATGTATGGATGCATTTAGGCCATTTAGTTTGCAACTGCAAAGACTTCTACTTACAAGAGAGTGTGGAATGATTGTTCAGGTCTGCCAGAGTGCCTCTACCTATGCTGTCAACACAGAAGTAGGTAAAACTCCTGAACAGGAGTTGGTCTAAGGTACTTTCCAAGTTAATCTGAATTACTCTACAGAGGGTAAGTGCTGTAGGAAATAGAGAGGTGCATTATAGAAGGTTCTCACTTGGTAAAAATGTATAGCTATGACATCTGATCTAGGGCAGAATGAAAGAAATAATGGGAGGTGTTGAGGCAGATAGAGAAGGAAGTATATTAAAGGAAAATAATCGAGGGTAGATTTACAAAGGATGGAGGGAAAAGAAGGGTTGTGGTATTGAATGGATGGTGTCAATTCACTTCACATGAATCTGGGAAGCAAAAGTGCCACCTCAGCAAACAGGTTTATGACAATAGGAAGAATCTGTGCTCAGGATCTCAAGTGTATTGTTTTTGTTCTTTTCCTTTCAGATGCCCAATACATCACCTGCAAGATGCAGAACTGCAGTGAAGCCACTCGCAGCAAACCCTTTCCAGGCTGCATTGACCATAACTCCCTGATCGTCCAGGGTGATTATGTCTTTGTTCAGGTGCAGAACACCCTCTTCTCTTATTTATTCTGTTACTCTGTATTATATTATTCTATCTTCCATTGTTTTCTCTTGCATTCCTTTGCATGTGTCTGCATGTGTGTTAATTTGCAACTACTCAGACAGCACTGGATCCATAAAGACACTGAGTGGGTTGCAGCAGTTTGTTACAATGCTAACTGTATTCCTTCAAGTTCTAGTTTCTTGTTACTGTAGGGCCAGAGTTCCTTCCTGAAGTATGTTCTCTGTGTGCTGGAGTGCTCTGTGCCGCTCCTTGCAATCTCATCAGCACTCTGGAATTACTGCTTTAACCCCCCAGCTGGAAGTGGTGTGTCACTCATCTGCTATTACAAGGGAGTAGACCAAAGCTTTTTTGAGTAAGAGAGGGAAATAAGAAAGAAGGGAGGGAGTCAGGGGAAGCACCAAAGGAGTAATCAGGCTTTATTGTTATGCCCCAGTTGTGATTAGAGGGAAAAGGCAGAGGACGGGATGTACTCAGCCAAGCTGTATTCCAGGTGAGAGCTGGTGAATGGATTTGAACCACTGTGGGTTTCATTAGGCTGCTGCCAGTGTCCATTTAATGTCAGCTGAAGAGGAGAAAAATAACAACAGACTTGTAGGGAATGTGGAGGTGAACTGGAGATCATTAGTACTAAACTGGGCTTCCAGACACTTTATATTTTAACATGCTTGTGAGTGGAAGGAAGAGAGAGGATTGATATTTTACATTGGGTTAGCTAATTGCTAATTGGCTTCAGTTAACGAACTCAGTCTTAAACACCAGTCTAAATAATCCACAAATAAATCTGGGACATACGCTTCAGAACAGCTTTTGTGCTTAGTGTGTCTGAGGCAAAAAAGGAAATGTTTATGTGGCAGGGAAAACAGGAGCATGCGTCAGTGTTCAGCCACACTCTCTCATTTCAGAATGGCTGTGTGTTTGTGGCTTGACTGACACAGGAGCTGGAATATTTCTCTTTAGCCATCCTGGCTGATTCTGGGTCTGGTGTTATCCCTTCTGTTCTTCAAAGGAGGAATAGCCCGATGCCAGGCTGTGTATGCTTGGAGGAATAGATGAACACATCCTAGCCTTGCCTTCCTTCCTTGATCTCCATCTGGATTTTCTGCAACTAGGCCATTTGGAATGAATTAGTAGGCTTAAAAGCCTAGCATAAAGGAATGGGGGCTTTTTTTCCTACTAAACTTGTTTTATTTACTCACACTCTCATTAAAAAATATTTCTGGCCTTCCTTCCCCTAACTTTTGCCCAGTTTCCTTAAAAACAAATGTTGTTTAAGAATGAGAAATAGTTCTTATATTGCTTAAACTGTTATGAACCTGGCCTCTGTGTATCTTACACTTTAAACTACTGCAGTGCATTTTAACACACTACTACTAAAGAAAAGCCTTGATAAGCTCAGGTATCAAGCAATTAAAGCAAAGTTCTGCACAGAGAATTCCTTGGAATACTTGTTCCTCAGTACCTTTCATCCAGAGATTTCAAAGTACTTTACAAACATTGATTGTACTTCAACACCACTAGAAGCCAGATAAAATTGACAGCTTTTTTCTTTCTTTTTCCTTCCTTTAATAGGTGTTAGAAAATGGTACCTCACATTGCTCTACCCAGCATTTTCAAGGCATGCTGTCAGTATTTATGCACTTAAATATGTGGCCAGATTCACAAAAATGCCAAATTGACCGAGCTTCTCCTGGCCTCCATATCAGTGAATATTTAGCTGATCTCATAGCAGGTACCTATGATGGCTTGTCCAGGGGACACAGGAGCCAAAGATGGAAGCAGAAATAAAAATCAAGCCTCCTGTCTGCCAATCTGCCAGTCTAATCAACAGCCTACAGGGCAGCTCTGCAGATAGCAGTGTTCTGGTAAGGCACAGGAGAGATGTGGTATCAGGAGTTGACGTAATGGCCCAGCTGAAGTCAAGATTTCACTATTCACAAGTTTTCACATGAGATTCTAGCCTTTGTCTCTCTTTGCTGAAAATGGGATTCCTTTTGTTTTCTTTTTCAGCCACTGGCAGTTGGATCAATGTTTATTCCTCAGCTGTAACAGTGCTGCAGTTTAAGCCTTTGCCACCACATTGTGGTGTTTCTCTTAACAGCTTTTGTTTGACACTCTTTCTGATGATTAAAAAAAAAAAAAAAAAAAGGAAAACCTGATGATGATAATGATTTTCCTGCTTCTCTCATAGCTGACATCAGGAGGAAGACCACATTATTACGTTTCTTATAGGAGGAGCCCATTTGCACAGATGAAGCTGCCAAAGTACTCCTTGCCCAAGGTAGGTTGCTGCTGCTAGAATGCCCATATGAGCCTACAGATATTTTGATTGCGCTGAAGATCTCGTGTCCAACGCAAGTAACTGCAAGATGACATGCAGTGAGTGAAAACAGTATTCTTCTTCAAGAGAATGTTTGCAAGCAAGAAAGGACTAAAACCAAAAGTCAGCACTTTGGCTAGTCAAGGACATGGGCATGAAATGTAGACAGATACCACAGCCCACATCAATTACCATTTCTTTATGGTTAATGAATTTAGTTTTGGAGGAGATTTTCTCTTTTGTTTTTTTTGGTCTTAAAATTCCCCTCTCCTCTCACTGGCTTGTATGGGCTGCTTTTTGTGCTTTGCCTCATTAGGAGATTTTAATAGGAACCAAGCAGAAAGATGTCTCTGTGTGCCTACTCTGTCTCCAGCTTAATTAACATTGGTGAATTAGCATTGGAGCTTGAAAGGATATTTCTGCCTTATGAAGCTGAATTTTTTGAAAGACCTATATAAAATGTTGGCTCCATTTTGAAGAAACTACCAGTTTGCAGCTGGGGTCCTAATGGGCTCTTAACAAAGACTGAGGACTTTTTTTTTGGCTTTATCATTCTTGGTATAGCCTGTCATAAATGAGATTTAAGCTGAAAGGTAGCAAATTATTTTATGGATTCTATAGGAGATCTAACATCAGAAGACAAATGTATTCCCAGAAACTAAATGAGGACTGTCAAAAGGAAAAAAAGAAGAAAGTGCAAGGTCAGATTTTGTAGGTAGAAATGTTCAAACGAATAACTTGGCTAATTTCACAACTGGCTGTCTTTGATTCCTCAACCCAACAGACCTGTTTATAGTGGATTGACTGAGTGACCTTCATATAAACAGCCTGCAGCTCAAACCCAGCCCTTTGGTGCCTCACTTTCCCTACTCTGCTGTTGGAGCCTTTACTCCTGTTCACATCTCTGTAAACCAGCTTGCAGGACAGTGAGGACCACACCAGAAGCCATGAGATCTTAGCTCTGACCCAGGGGAGCTGTGGTCTGCATCAAAATTTTCAGCCACATTTTAAGATTGATTGCTTTGAAACTTCCTGCCCAAGCAAAAGAAATTACTCTGTAAATTCAGATCAGATTTAAATATGTGTTATTTGAAGGAACCCTTAGAGTTGCATTTCAGCATGGTTATTATAAAAGACAAATAAAAATTGTTATTTAGAGCCACTTCAGACCATCTGTAGAGACACTGTTTACTTTAAACTTATTGTTAGCCCACACTTATTTTTTGTCTACCTTCTCAAAGAGATCACTGGAGAGCCAGAGAAAATGCACTCGAATTCAATCACAGTGTGTTCCAGAGAACAGGAATGGGAGCAATATATTCATGTTATTTGACCTAAAGAAAGATGCTTTTTCACAATCTCTTTGTGATATCTTTGAATATCTTCAAAGTCTGAAGAGCTGCATTTGGCTTGGAAGGAGCTGCAGTGGAACTGTGGCTGTCTAGGAGGCTGCCATCAAAGCAAAATAGTCACTTTTATGAAAAATGCACAGGGAGTTATATTATTCAAGGAATTGGAACATACAGCTTCTTTTATGCCCAAATTCTCTTTTATCTCCTTCAGCTAAGAAAGAGAGGCCAAATATGGCAAACAGTACTAAGCGACTTCTGGAATTGAAGATGGAAATATCAAGGTTTTTGTCTCTGTGTGTCACTCTTCCTAAACTGGAGGCATGTGATGGCAAGCAGTCTTGGCAGGTGATGCTGCTGCTCAGGCAGGATGGCCTACAGCAAATCAAACTAAAGTATTATTCTTGTTGACATTAACAGCCTTGTAGCTACTTTGATTAAAAGCCTAAATAAACTTGAAATTCTGTTCCATTCAAGCAGATGCCTGCACATGTGCATACAGGTTGTGTTAACCCTGTAAATAGTCTTTATTGAGACCTCCTAATTGTTGCAGTGATGTTGATCTCTGGGTTGATGCTGCCTGTTCTGTACCACAGCACCACAATGTGGGCTTTGTCGCACACTGTGATGTCACTCATGATAATCACCTTAAATAAACACACAGGGTGCATTTACTCCAGTTTAGACCAATGCACTGGGTAGACATTTGAGAATACTGAAGCAAGTCAAGCAATTTCTCTTTTTAAAAAACTTGCCTTAACTGGTATTAAGTTGGATAGTGCATATGGTTCCTCTGTTTTAAATTCACCACCTGCTTTCAACCTTAGATGCACATCCTGATGGAAGAAACAATAACAAAAATAAATAGATAAAGTCCTTAAATACAGACCTTAAAAGAGCTGACAGTCCCAGTAATTTCACAGAAGGCAAAGGGAAGAGCCAGCATCTTCACAGACATTTCACAGAATATTTTGAGTTGGGAGGGACCCACCAGGATCACCAAGTCCACTCTTAAGTGAAGGGCCCATGTGGAGATTGATCCCACAACCTTGTTATTAGCCCCATGATCTGACCAACTGAGCTGGCAGAATAAGACTGGCATTTCACATCCCTCCTATTTAGCTTGCCAGGAAAAAAAGTTCCCTGATCAAATGCAAAAGGGGCAATTTTTTAATAATTCTGAAAGCCTTGGCTTTTAGTCACTTGAGACACCTGATGAAACCCATGAACAATATCATGTAACTTTTGTCTTTGAAAAGGCAAAAGGGACAGATAGTAAAACTGCATATTAATGTACATCCAGCATGTTCTGGAACAGAGAGAAAAAAGCTCAGGCTCTCAGTAGACAAATGCAAGGGGAGGCCCTAAAAGGGATGATATCTGTTTGAGAAAGGTGCCTTGCTTCACATTCCTGTCCTCTTCTATCTCTGTGAGGAGCTTGTGCCAGATCAAGATGAAGGCTGTCTTTTATTTCTCCCCCCCCCAAGAAATTAATCCCCACCCTGAAAATAAACCCAAACATAATATGATATGCTGATTAATTTTTACTTTACCGATGTGGAAATGAAGAAATTCCTGATGTAGATCCTAGGTCTGTCTGATGCATATATACTAATCCTTCTCTATCAAAGCTGTGCATCATTGCTGCATCTGTTGGACAAGTCCTTATTAACAGGAAAAGTTAATTTGTCCTCAAAGGCACACAGTTGGAATACTATATTTTTTGACTTTCTGCATGATGTGTATTGCACCAATTCCATCTTAGTCTCTTCTTCCCTAGTCTTAATTTCCTTCAGCCCTACTGGAATCTTCTTTAGATTTCCATCTTATAGCTCTGATCAAATACAGAAAGCATTTGGTGAATAAATTAATTTGTTTGCTTCTTCAGCATTTGTGAAATTGCCTTTAGTTTTCTCTGGTGTTGATCAAAGTATCTTTTTACCCCTCTGCCCCAGTTTTTACAAAACTATCGAATGAAATGGTAAGATAATGAAAAAGTACATTCACCAGACAAAACAAGTTCTACTTATAATTTCAGTCTGTGTTTAAATGAAGAGGCCTGCCAATGTGTGCCCATATGCAGAAACTAACACTTGAGATTAGAGCTGTGCTAGCCAATGTTGCCTGGAGCACACTGGAAACACCTGCTGATGTACATCTACCAGCAGATTGAACCAGGGTGACAGTCTGCAAAGAGGAGCCGCAGACCAGCAGCTGTGGCTGTAATTCCTACTGGCACAGCTGGAGCTGAGAGAGGATGTCTGTTCACAGCCAAAATTAGTAGGACCCAGTGGGACTTACATTAGTTTTCCTATTGCCTCTGGAATTAAACCAATCTGTTCCTTCACAAAATGAGCCCATCTTCTGGGACGTGATTTTCTCCAATGCAAAGAAGAAAGTAAATCAAGTTCACATTCATCCACTTTGTATTCAGATCCAAATCTGGATGAACAAGCAACTGTTCCGAATCTTAACTCCATGGTGAATCCACTTTCAAATTTATAGATCAAATTTCTTCATTATATTGCTTTTTTTTTTTTACATTACAAGGCTTTGTCTGGAAAAAAGCCACCACCTAAAAAGCCACCAGACACTGAATTTTCAAAGACTATTATTAGCAGAAGGGAGAAGTAGCATCAGCTTCCATAGAGTGTATTTTCTGATAAAGTTCTCAGTTTTGCATACAGAAAGTTATGACTGAGATTCATGGAAGCAGAATAACTTTGGGATATCTGCCCAAAACAGACCAAACAGCTGAGTCTTCTGGGAATCACCTAGTGCTAAGAAATCTTCATTTCTTTTCCTACCTCCACAGATTTTTATGGCACCGAAGAACTCAGGGTGCCTGTGTTGGGTAGATAGAGCCTGGGAATTTCATTATAACAACATCTCTCTGGGTGGCTTTTTCCATTGTAATGGAAAATAAAATAAAATGGGTAATAATTTCTCCAGGCATTGAAAGATGGGATCAGGTTCAATAGTTCCTATTTTTTCTTCACTTATGCAATCTTTTCATTGCTTCCTGCCTTCTGTAACACAGAGAAGAAACAGAGTAAAACAAAATCTCACTCGTAATGCTAGTGATCTAACTACATTTCTGTTCTTTACATCTAATGAGGATCAGGGTTGTTTTTCTGTTTTATTTCTTGGGGTGTGCTGTGTAGTATAGCGGTCCAGAGCCTTGGCTCCAGCCCACATTGTCATTAGAAACAGTAGAAAACAGCAGATGTTCCCTCATTAGCTCCTACTTGCATCAGGTCCTGAGCACATTTAGCTTCTGAATGCTGGGCAAGAAGCAGATGTTTCAGATTATTTTTTTTTCTTTTCTTTCTTTTTTTTTTTTTTTTTTTAACCCCTATATGTTTTATATCTGTGGTTCTGTAGTCATGAGTGAAATTACTAAGATGCTAAACAGAAAAAAAACAACAAATAAACAAACCTCCCTATTCCCCCGACAAAATATTCATTAATATGAAGGTTTTGGTAAGGGGAGTGAAAGTGCTGCTGTATAATGCTGTAGTGCCAATGTAAATGTTCAATTAACACCTCATCAGTTAATTACTGCTTTGAAAATTGGCAGAAGAGAGCTGGTGTAAAATATTTCTGGATGGAATTACCTGCTTACAGTGGCTGTAGACATTACAATAGTAAAATGCAGCAGTATTGTCTACTAAGTTCCCTATTAAACTCTAGCCTAAATTTGTCCCTTGCTGCTCCCCAATTACTTTGGTGCCATTGGGAATGGCAGCACAGAGCTCCCTCGAGTAACCTGCCTCTCTTTTCTTTCCCCAGGACATGCATGTTATCAGCACAGATGAGAATCAGGTGTTTGCAGCTGTACAGGAGTGGAACCAGAACGACACGTACAATCTGTACATCTCCGACACCCGAGGGATCTACTTCACCCTGGCCTTGGAAAATGTCAAGAGTAGTCAAGGGCTGGAGGGGAATGTGATGATTGACCTCTATGAGGTATGTCATAACTCTAAACATCTCATTGCTATCTCAGGAGCTCACATGATGCCAGCACCCTTTCGTTCTTGCATATCAGTCTCGTAAAATGCATGTGAACAGCAAAGTCAACAAATGACTAAACACAGTTTTACCCCTCCTGGATTTATTGCTGTATTCACCAGTAGGTTCTTAGCTGAAGAACAGCTCATGTCTCTTTGATGCATGGGAAAAAGTTGTGGAATAGTTCATTCATTGTTAAGAGGAGCTCCGTTTGTCAGGCAAAATCCTGCTTAGACCCATGTTGTCTCTGGCTCTGAAAGCACCCAAGAATCTCAATAGAATCATTCTCTGATTTTTGTTGCATTTCTAGCAATCTAATCTCTTGTTTTAGAAGTTAAGGAGAGACTGCAGTTTTCAGCTGTCCTTGTTACCTTTCTCAGCTTGGACTGTTCTGGGAACTTAAGTGGTTATAGATATGCCCTCTTGGGCTATCCCACAAGCATGAAAACTCATCTCTTTTTGATTCCCTCTTTATCCTGAGCCTTCTTCTGAACAAGTGTGCTCTGTTTAAGCTCATGGTAAAAAGGTCAATTTGCATTGTCTTCTATGACAACTGATCCTAAGAGTAAGACTTCTAATGTGCCCTTGTCTATCTCTTTCTCTGCTGCCTGTTTTCCTTCTGGAGACAAACACAGCTGAGGAGAAATTCAGTGCCATTCTGGGGGTCAGGTTCTTTTTTCAGGTCTCCTCCAGGGTGTTTTCTGACCATTTAGAATAAAGGTCATCAAGTAGGTCTGAGTACCTTTGAAGATGAAGATGCTGCCTGTATTTCCCCATCACTGTCTCAATATCAGCTCTGCTCTGCAGTTTTCCTTCAGCTGCCCTCTGCTTGGAAACCACCTTGAATTGTCCAGACAGCCCAAGAGTTACACATCAGTGCAGATGGACCGGGAGAGGATGGGCACTGCCATTTCAGTCATTTGGACATTTTTTACCATTAATCTCTCTGCAGTGCTGGCAGCCCATGGAAAAACTGTTGCCTCTTATTACTGTCAGCTGGGAAAGCAGCTTTACTGCATTATGTAAAGGTGTCCTACATCCCAGGGGGGTAAAGAAAATCTTTTGTTTTGTTTTATTCATCTGACACCACACAGCAACCTGGATTGAAATTGATGGAATCAGACTTGCAGCATCATATCTGCTGATTATCTAGATAGAAGGAATATTGGATGACATGCAACCTGGCACAAACCTTCCTTTCAGTTTGATGTTCTTGCTGGAAGGGAACAGAGAGCCAGCCAGCATGGTTCTCTGTGTCAGATTGTTATAGTGATCTAGGGGAAAATGGAGAGGAAGGCAAGAAAAGGAAAAAAAATTATAGATAAATTAAAAGTAAGTGGAGATATTGCCAAATGAGTCCTTCTCTGGTGGCAACAGTATGTTTAAAAAAGCATAGTCATTAGAGAAGATACCAGAGAAAGGCCTGTTTAAGGTGCAGGTGTCTGTGTGCATGTTTGTCAGGTATTAGAAGTAAGTTTTTCTGGTTGCATTGCAGCGAACATATTTGTGTGTGTGATTCCTAAATTGTTTCTAAATCAAGGATAAATCTTCTCAGTGCTCCTAAGCAGGGAACTGCACTGGGTACAAAAGGGAAATAAAAATTCTTTCATGGTGTCTCCTTGAGTTCACAAAAAGGCTGTCCTATTCACCACCTCCTAAAGTGAGGGAAGAGCTAAATCACTGACCACTGGGTCTGAGTGCCCTTTCTAGTTCCTGTGTCTGCCCAGTGATGAGATATGGCTCTGTTGGGATAGTCCACAGCAAGACAGTCCTGCCTGTGACAATCTGTGACTGAAGTGATAACAGACTGAGGAGGTGTGTCTACAGCTATGGTGTATATGCCTATCACTCTGGAACTTACTTTTTTTAGCAGTATGTAAGTTGGTTGGAGAAGTTTGTTTGATGTATGAAGGTGGTGATAGGGAGTGAAAAATGTCTTTAGAGTTGTGTGTTCAAGTGTCTTGATCTTTTTGAAGCTGTAGAGCAGCATTACTATCTGCATACAATGCATTCAGGGTGGTGAGGATTCTGCAAGTCCTGTGTGGGTTCTGATGGAGTGCTTTCCTCTCTCTGACCACTGGTGGTCATGCTCTTGCTTGCTGGGGTCCCTTCTCTGTAATGACTGTGTGAGCAGCAGGGCTGAACAGCTCCCTGTGTGTGGCAGGGTTGCAGATATGCAATTGGTCTGTCTCTTCCTTCTGAGACTACACAAGCATGTGTGTGCAGTCTTTTTTAAGATAAAGCTGTCCAAGACTGACAGAATAACTTTGCTTTCTCAGGAAAGGATTCCGAATCCCAGCCCATGACTAGAATCATAAAAAGAAAAAAAAAAATCAGGATTTCAGAACACTTTTATTGCCTGATATATAAAGTGCTCTTTAATCATTTATGGCCGGCATTTCACAGGGACTATATAATAGAACAATTTTGGGACACCAACAAAGCGAAGTACAACTGCAGCTATAAGCTCTAGCCTCTGGTAGTAAAGGCAGAACTATGTTATTTTTCCATCCCTGCCTATTCATGCAATATCACTGTGAGACAGGAATACCCTTGACTTTTCAGGGTGCCTTTCCACTGCAACAAAGATAACCTGAATACTTGGGTGGGATTAAACAATCCAGCTGGGAAATTGAAAAGGTTATCTTTTTCCTGCTTATATCAACAATGAATTACTTAATTATTTAATTTAAAGACTATTACCCTTTATAGCAAACCATGTTTGCTATTAAAAAACTATGTTCAAATTCTTTACGAACTTCAAACAAAATTCAGGAAGTGCTGTTTGAATGACTAAGTACATCACTTGTGCTGTAACAAAGCTCTGCACACAAGTAGTATCACAGCACGTGATTAAAAGTGCAGTAAGGTCCTGTTCACTGGTAGCTATAGCGTCCAAATCCAGCCACATCATTAAATGAGCTGAGCTGCAAAAAGCTCTGAGTCTGCTGTGTAACTGTTTGTCATGCCATATTTTTAATCTCTGAGAATAAAAACTCTTGAGTGATTCTGTCTGCTACTTCTACAGCATAAGCAGAGGTAAGGTGAATGACTGCACAGATTTTCTGGAAACCAGAAAGTTTCTCACTTTCCCCCCTCCTTCTCCTGATTTCACTTTCCTTTTTATTGCGGCACTCAGATTGCAGAATGACAGCCTAACAAATTCATTCGCAAGCTGCAGCAGCTATTGGGCTATTGATTTTCAGTGTGCTGAGAAGATGGGAACATTCTGCAGTGTGAGTTGTGGTTTGAGGTTGACTTTTTTTTTCTCCTCACTAAGATACTTTTAGGCTTGGTTCCAGTGCGAATCTGTTAGCGTCATGTCTTTGCAAAATCCTCCTGCAGGTCTGTGGATTTAAACTGTTTGGTAAAACACCAGGAAAAAGTAAAAAGATGAAGACCTCATTTCCAGCTCTGTAACTAGCATTCTCTATGTCCTTGCTTGAGTCACTAGTGTTTGGTTTCCTCAAAATACTAAACCATAATAAAAATACCTCTGTGCCCCAAGTTATCCTATTGAAACACTGATAGTTATGAAACACATTGTGATCCTTAGATGAAATGGCTGAAGAAGGCTGGATGAGAATAGAAACAATGAACTGCAAGTTTATGTGTGTGTGTTGCTGTTTTCTTCACAAGGCCAAAATTGCTGCTGTTTCCTGCTGTTGCTGTGCAAGAGAAAAATAATTGCCTGTACGTGTTTCATCTTTCAGGGGGAGGATGCCTACACTGTTGAGATGTTGTCACTTTACAGATAATGCTACTGACATCTTGCCATGTTCCCAAGAGAATTCTGAAATACAATTTTTCTTTCCCATTTGTCATCTTTGCACTTGTGATGGCTTTATCTTTTACCCAACACCCCAGCCTGCTTTTGATATACACTGGCAATTCTGGCCATGACACTGACCACACTGACAGACCCATCTGAGCCCTGGTGGGTTTGACAGAGAAAAAGGGACATGCACAGAACCTGCATGGACTTGATCTATTTTTCAGCCATGTCAATTTTTCCTAGGTAGCAGGGATAAAAGGAATGTTCTTGGCCAACAAGAAGATTGACAACCAAGTGAAAACTTTCATCACCTACAATAAAGGGAGAGACTGGAGTTTGTTGCAGGCTCCTCACACGGATTTGAGAGGAAATCCCATTCACTGTCTCCTAGTAAGTACCTGAGGGGGGAACTTGGTGGGAGGTAATACCCCAGAAAAATCTTTTTCTACCAGGTAACACAACAAAGAGAGGGCAGCTCCTTTCTCCATGCAAGTGTATCTCGTGGAGTGCCATGCTTCAGGCTTGGGCTGCCAGTGGTTATTGCATAGTAATTTAGGTTAATTTAATTTAATTTCTGGAACAAATGTTAGCATTGTGGATCAGCTGCCTTCTTCAGAAGTGCTGTGTCCCCTGGAAGAGCAGGGGAAGCTGGATGCTGTGTCTGGCAGTCAGCTCTCTGGACACTAGATGGGAGGAGAGAGCTGCTGTAGCTCAGAGCTCTGAGAGTAACTGGAAACGGGCTCAAAGGAAAGAGAGCTCGGATTGCTTTCAGGCTGCTCTGTTGGCATTAATATTTATTAACGTTCATCATTTTCTCTTTGAGCTCAGAATCGAGAATCGACACATTCATCCAAATATATGTACAGATTTGTGTTGGTGTGACTTGTATCTATCTCTGTACTTATTGATATGGATCCACATGTAGCTAAGTCTTTAATCATCATTACATGCAAACAATTTCCAAGAGGGAAAGTGAAATACAACTAATGTGAATAGAATTGGAGATCTCTATGAAATTAGAGGGCTTAAACTGATCTTGACGTACTTTTCAGCTGATAAAATCTATTCACAGTAGTGGGATAATACTCAGAATCCCTGTATTTGGGATTCTCAATAGCTTTCATATTATACTATTTCTAATACAGTTCCAGGCAGAATCAGGGACCCTGTTTAGATTGCTCTTAGTGCTGCTATCCTGTACTTGCATGTTGGTTTCCGTCTAAAAAAAAAAAGTTTCTGGTTGTGAGGCATTAGAATCTGAATCAGCATTATATTTTGTAGCTGAATGCTACACTAATCTCTTAACTGAATGTCGTGCACTATTGCAAGAGCAAAAAATAAATATTTGAAGCTGTTCAAATAATTGATTTTTTGATTGAGCCAAAATGCAAGCCCTTTATTTTCTGTCCAGTTTGGAAAAAAATAAGTAGGAAAGACTGGGGGTAAGAGTTATTTCAGAGCATGACTAAATTTGTTTGGGCTTGTTTTCTTCTTTCAAATTTTTAAAAATTTTAACTGAATTCACTGTATGTGAATTTTTAGTTAGATGTTTCTATGAGGTGAAACCCAAAAAGAATGGCATGCAGGCATAAAGCTACTCAGTTTGTTGGAAGGGACTATGTAAAAAAGTCTTTGTGTTTCAAATAAATTGTATAATCTAGTTTTAACTCCAGTGAACATATTCAGTTAAAAAAAAGACATCTTGACCTTCTCAAATTATAACCAATTTTATCAGAAACTCAAAATATTTATTATATGATATGATAGTATAATATTCTAGAGGTCTGGCAAGGCAGAAGTACAAAAAAAAGTACATACACAAGTAAAATAATAAAAGTACACCTTTTTTTTTTTTTTTTTTTTTTTTTTTTCTCTCCATAAATTTGAAGTTAGAATTCTGAGAGGTCTTTCTTGGTATTTTTGTACACTGATCATGCAAAGTCTGGCTTGCCACACTGGTTATTAGTGAGCCAGTGATACTGCTCTGTGTGGCTCTTATGGAACAGTTGTTTGAAGGAATTGGATGTTTTATGTACAAGGCTATTCCTTCCACTGTAGTTGCCCATTATATAATGGAAGCAGTCATATATCTGTGTGTGAAACAGAAATGAACAGTTCTTATGGGGAGAGAGTGAGTTATGGCTCCCTTTAAGCCTTCCCATCCATACTGTATCTGCTACTATATCCATGGGCACCAGAAAATACAATAAACTTCATTTAAAATCAGACCAGATATGCCTGAACAAGCTGGATTCCCTCGAGGGTGATAAAGCCAGGCAAAGGGTCAAGAGGAGGAGCAGAAGTGGGGGCACTTGTAGGGACACAGTAAGAACTGAACTAGAGAAGCTCATGTTTCTCTGGGGATTGCATTTGCATCCTTGGAGATGTGGGATATCCACTGTGCATAAACCACTATTTGAACATTAGTTTGTTTTTATTTTGCTCTCTATGCAACCATGTTCTTGCTCTGAGAATTGCTTCCACATGTGCAAGCTCAGTGGATGTTTGTCATGCTCTGTGCTCTGTGACTTGAGCTGGAGTGTAGGAATTATTCTGTGATTTCAGGGTGCTAAGGGGCAAATCCTCAATGGACTTTAACCTTGTGTCTCAGTCTTTGTCCTTTAGGAGAATGGAAAGTCATAGAATGGAATTAGCAGCCCTGCCTGTGATAAGGCCAGAAGAATATTTAGCCATGTTTATTTTTCCTCTTCCCCTAAAATTGGGTAAAACAGGCAAGAGGCCTCTTTCATTGTCTAAGCCCTCCTCCATGTTTAGGTTTTCAGCAGTTTTTGGAATGGCAGAGAGCAGGAAACCTCAGCTGAACATGCAGAGTCTCAGGTGGTCAACTTGCAAATTTTAAAGAAAGCAAATAGATGAAATCTGAACTAAACTTATTCATTAGGTTTTTATAGGAATAGGCAGTCTGCCTGCTGCAGAAAAGGAGGGATAAAAGTACAGAAAATGTACCAAACCACAAAATGAAATAGCAATTCTGCGAGAGAGTCTAGCTATTTAAAAATCCCATCTGAGGTTCACGCTTAATGGTGGGGAAGATGAAGGCAGAATATGGAATGAAAAATTTCTAGAAATTATAGAGAATAAACCACAGAAGTTGAGAGTGGTAGGGAAGTTTTTGAGACAAAAGCACTCTAAGTTTACATTTCTAGAAATAAGTCCGGGATCCATGAGGGTTTTTTTACTGAGGAAAAATGGGAAGAAAAGGAATTTTCCCCTGCTTTGAGGTAATTCTGTTCCTTGTCAGTGTGACACAGCTTAGCATTTAAACACTTCACAAACTCCACTCACCTCTTTAGCCACCCCTGCATCACTAGTTTTGCCTCCTTATGCCATTTGCACCTTTTCCTTCTAGACATAACTGCTCCTGACATGATCCTTATGGCACAGATAAGTGAATTCTTCATAGTCCATTGTACATGCAGTTTAGCTCCCATCCTTGCTGCATGGCAGATACTGATTCTTTCCCACTGCTGCTTTGCAGAATAATTGTCTCCAGCAGTGGCTCAGGACTAAGCCATGATGTATGTTCCAACTCATTGGCAAAGTGGGATCTGCCATTTCCCAGAGCGACAGTACAGTCCCCAGCCTGTGAGTGCAGTGCTGTGTGCTCTCTGCATCTGGTCCTTAAACCTAAACTAAGTAAGAATTAAAACAGAAATAAGTACATAGCAGTTAAGTTGTTGGCTAAGGAGGTTCGGAGGGAATCTGGTTGAAGCACAGGGCGAGCCAAACAAAACCATCCCTGTACTGCCAGTACACTCGAGGTGGTTTTACAAAGGGACTCAGAATTTCTTTGCATTTTTTGTGAAACAGCTCTAAATAATGAGGAAGGAGGAAAGCAGTGAAATTTCACCTAATCCCAGGGTTTTGTTTTTCTTGTTTATACCACTTGTATTCTAAGCTGAATATACTTAATCTTCAGGAAATAGCTTAATCTTCAGGAAATAGCTGCCAAGGTGTTTTATTCCAAAGATGCTGGTTTAGTTTGATATTTACCATGTGTTGGGAAGTGGTTAACTGAGCAGTAGTTCTGTCTGGCAAGAAATGAGCATCTACCTGGGAGAGTTAATCAATTAGCTTTCAAGGATGGGCTTGTGGTTCAAACACAGGGCTGAATCTCAGGAGAATCTTGATTGAATTTTTGGGTCTATCTCAAATTTCCTAAGTGACCTTGGGCAAGTCTTATATTTTCTCTGTGCCTTGCTTCCCAAGGCATCTGTTTATTCCCTCCCACATTTTGTTTGTCTTTTCCATAGGAAATTTTAAGGATTTCAGGATAAAGATGCTCTTCTCATAAAGGGGGACATTTATGCCATCTGCTATAGAGTATTTTGAGCATCTAAGTGAGGTATTTTGAATATCTCTCTTGGAAGTGTTTATCTCTTTTCATTGCTCCTTACTATTGCAGGTTAGCAAACACTGTGATTCTCCCTAGGTTTGTGAATGGTTACCAGCATCATCTTTGTATTATAATACTTTCTCCCACTTCTGATAAGAGACAGCCACTAATAGCTGGTTTGTATTGTGTTCTGCCATTGGAGATAGTTCAGGTGGGCTTTGCAGAAATCCAAAAGTGGGCTATGAGAAATTTTACTAAGGACTGATGAGTTTCCTGAGGGGGGAGCATAACGCTGCTGGCTTGAAAATATTAGGAAGCAAGTAGTGAACTCCAGCATAATTATAAAACCTGTGGCAGTGAGCAGAGCAGTGCTATATCACCTATGCTTTGTCTTCTGTCCAGAGTTTAAATGCTCCATGCTGTGGTTATCTTTCCCTTGGTGACTGTGCAGCAGTTGACACAGATGGGAACTAGGCAATGACAGGGAACCCAAACCTGTGATTCTGGTGATAATAATGATTTTAGTAGCTTGTTAGTAACAACAAAAAGGATGTGAAACAACATGTTGGGAACAACAAAAAGGGTGATAATTTTGAAAACCAGTGAGATGTCTATATGTGAAATAGCTATGGGAGCTGGAGGAGGAACACAAAAGGACCAGCAGAACACAAAACAGCTGGAAAAATATCTCTTGATGAACTATATAAAAACAGAGATGGAGAAGGTATACAGGGGAATGAGGAAGAGAATGCTAACAGTCAGGATATTGGGTGGCCATGGGCAGTAATTTCAGGTGTTTGGCTAAGAGTGGAAAGGTTGGTTTTCACACCATACTCAGTTGTCACTAGAGACACTAAGCATTACTGCACTCCAACCAGTCAGAAGACCATCTGTCTGCTTAGGCAGATGGCCTGGCTTTTAATATTGGAGAGATATATTCCAGTTCTATATGCTATATCTGTGAAATTAGATAAATTTGAAAGGAAACCTCTGGTAGCACAAAGATTGAATCTTAACAAGGTCTCCTCTGAGTTGGGAATTGGCTGAGTTGCCATTAGGTTCTGCCTTCAAAATGCTGAAGTGCACTTGGAGTATGCTAGTTTTAAAAATACTTTTCCTATTTAGTCTTCTCACAACCTATCAAAATGTAAAAGGAAAGGGTTCATGCTCTTGCAGTGCTTTTCCACTTCCTGCATTCATGTCAGCTCGATTTGTTTCCCACTCCCTGCTGGTGCCCCGGGCTGCTCCAGCAGCTGCCCTCACAAGGCTGTCAGTTGGAGTTAGGCTGCTCAGTACCTTCCACTTGGCAGCTTGTGCTCCCTGCTGCACAGCCCACATCCCCTTTGCCTGTCTCACATAAGTGAGAGCTCCCATCTCTCCTCACCACCCTCATTTGCCTTTGCCAAAAGAACCCTACTTTTTTCCACAGGGGAACTGTCATTTCAGTCATATTCACCTACTTTGAGATGGGATGGATAAGTGGTCTCCCTCCAGTGACCTATGGGACTAGGTCTCATACAGAGGAGGCCCGCAGATCATGCCTTTAGGCAGCTGATATTTTCCAGGAAAACCTGCCTTCTTTGAGCCTGAAGGTCCCTCTGCTCAGCTCCTCTTTCTCTTACAGAACTGGGCAAGCTGAAGCACGGGCTTTACTCCAGTTCTGTTCCTGTGTGATGGCCACCTTAGCTGGGTCAGTTTGCTTCAGGTTTTCTTGCCAGTATTTTTCCCCTGCTCCTCCCTTAGCATGTTTTATGAAGGGCTCTTCGTGACGTTTGAAAGAAAAAAATTTCAGAAATAAAACCTGAGTGAAGGAAATAGTATTCAGAAATTTTCGGAAATTATCACATTACAGATTTGGAGGGAATTGTGATAGCAGTGCTAAAAATCTGCCTGTCTGTCTCACCTTCTTGCTGAGCTGATTTATTCTGTGTCACTTGTGTCTTACCTGAGTACCCAGCATACAAAATCAATAGCAAATAGGTAAGGTTTCCATGGATGTATTTGTATTGAAATCTTAAAGGTCACATCCAGATGGACAACAAAGCTTTGCTTTTAGCTTGAAACTAACATTTTCCAGTTGTGGTACTTCTTTATATTTATTACAGTGCATTTCAGAACAGTCATATGTCAAAAACAGTTAAGAAATGGTATGAAATAAGTTTTTTCTCTTGGTTAATTAGTGGTGATTCAGCACCACACCAGTGGGGTTAAACTGCTTCTTGTTTCAGAGATAGCTTGGGTAGTGCTGCTCAGAGTCATTTCATCAATCTGCATGATTTCTTCTCAAAGAGTAGGAGCCAGGAGAGTCAGGTAGTCCTTACCATCACCTGCCCGTGAAAGCCTGGTCCTCTTCTTTGAGGTACAGCCTCAAAGATCTGGTCTTTGGAAAGCAGTTTCAGCCTGCTGCATCAGTTTCCCACTGGGAATGGATTGTGGAATCCAGAAAAGGATGGCAAAGTGATTGTGTCTGTCTAAGGGTTACTGAATACAGTGATTAGGAGGAAATACAGAAGGATACTGTGTGTTTCTGAGCCTGTAGAAATAGGAGCATACGTTTTTGTGTCTGCTTTTTACTTTTATTTCACTTTCTCCATAGCCCTATTGCTCCCTTCATCTTCACTTGAAGGTCTCAGACAACCCCTACACCTCAGGAAACATCGCCAGCAGAGACACTGCCCCCAGTATTATTGTAGCTTCAGGTATGAAATGTGTAAAAATTGCCTGTGTTTGATGTGCAAACCTGGACAAACTCTGGAGTTTGTGGAGGGTGTTGGGTGGCTGTGGGGTGTCACACCTCCAGTATTGGGAAAGGAGGCAGGCTATCAAATGGAAATCCTCATGGATTGTTGTTATGTTTTTTATGTAAACTGGCCTTAAAGATGGAGGAGTTCATGTCCAGTCCTCTACCCCTGTGAGCATAAGATCAAATCAGGGCATTTCTTTTATTTCTTTTGCATGTGGAGGTGTGTAGAGTTGTATATATTGGTTCCTTTATATATATTTTTTCAAACCGAAATGCCTTCCCACTTCCCCTTTCCCTCTCATTTTCCTCCCAAACACAGAAGTTCTACAACTGCAAAATGAATAAATAGATTTACTCCCTTGATTTGCTCATTCTGCTGTTTCTGAGAGGGTTCCTTCACTAACCAGTGCTCATCTTACAGGTAATATAGGTACTGAACTATCAGACAATGATATCAGCATGTTTGTTACTTCTGATGCTGGGAACACTTGGAGGCAGGTAAATGACACAGAATCACTGGTTTAAATACAAATCATAAGAAATGTCATAAAAGTAGATTCAATCTGCCACTTTTTGTTTCATTTGGTTCAGGGCTGCAAACCTTTTGCGAGAGTAAACTTCCCTTCTCAAAGGTACAGAGATGTTCAAAGAAAAAGACTGTATGAATATGCTGTAAGACTTCATATAACAGAAAATTATTTTTATTATTCTACTCAGAGTTTGACTTCAATTTAACTCATAGCAAAGAGAGCATTAATAATGAATAATAAGGGAGATAAAGTGTTCCCTTTTACTATTGTACATCCCTTGTGCCAACCAAAACATTTTTCTTTTTGTTCATGTCTATACTTACTCAAAAATCAACAGTTGCACTGGTCTACTTTTTCTCACTGCAGCTGAGACTCATTTCACCTAAGCTGAGTTGTCCAAAGTTTGTTGTCCTTATAAATGGATTATTTTGCCTTGCTCTTAAACTAATGAAGAAAAAGGCAAAATTCAGTCTGTGTTATTCCAAAGCCACCTACCTTTCCATTAACTGTGGAAAGAGACTGGATGATGAAATTATATCTAGTTCCTAATATTTAGTGGAGTCTCCACCTGTTAAGAAATACCCTCTAATATGTTTATCCTCAGATCTGAAAATTCTGTTATTCCTGTTCTCTGAATGGGATATCAAGTCATAGAGAGAAAGAGTAACTTTCTCAGAGTAACCAGTGCTGCTGTATAGACTACAGGGCACATATTTGCACAAAGTTAATACAAAAAAGACACAGGGAGAGAAAATCTTTTCCAATATTTGGTAATCCAAGAATCTAATTATTTTGAAATGTTTGACCAGCCTCATTTTTCTGTCTGAATCAACTACTTGAGAGGGGGCCAGACATGTCCAAACACTTGAAATTCTTCTTTAAATAAAAATTTGTCATCGAAAGGAGGGAAATTGTTGATCCTTGCAAAAAAAATAGTATTTCTAACTTTCTGTCAAGTATGGGAAGAATGAATTTGCCATGGACCTAGAAAAACTGTAGGGAAAAAAAAACCCAAACAAAAAAACCCCAAACAAAACCTGAGTCTAGGAAATATATCTAATTTCCTCTACATTATAATTTTCTTAACACATAACCATCCTGTGATCCTACTTAAAGAACTGTGACATTTTCTTTTTTCTTGATATTAAGGATAATAGGTTTAAATAGGTTTAAATAATAATTTTTTTTTTTCCCCAGATCTTTGAGGAAGAGCACAGTGTTCTGTACCTGGATCAAGGTGGCGTACTCGTTGCCATGAAACACACATCTCTGCCTATCAGACACCTCTGGTAATGACTCCATTTGTGCTAAATGTCTGATGTCTGCTGTCCCTCTTTTCAGATGCCAGGATGTAGACAGCTAATATGCATTCAGTCTTCTGCAGCTATAATCTAGAAAGTATTACTTAAGATACTGGCAAACATTAAGTCAGATAAATCTAAGAAATCCTGGAAATTACAGTTTATATAATTGTGGCTTGGCTGGATTTGAGATATCATTAGTGTAATTCCACAACACTCCTGATTTGCCACAGCTTGGCTTCTTGGATTTGATTGTTTATAAAATATATAAATATATATATGGTTTATGCCTTTGTCTTTCATTAAGTTACCAAAGTCGTCCTAATTTTCAAAATTATTGATGAACTTGCCTTCTGTGTGTCAGGCAGCACTTATGAACCAGAATTTTGTTGACTAGGTTCAGGGTTATGTAAATGATAATGCAAAAGTGTCCTCACCAGTTAACATTCCTGAGTGAGGAGGTAGAGAGCAGATTTGTGCTGTTTTGTATTATTCACTTCTACCACAGTTAGTGTCGTATCAGAATTTGAAACACCCAGACCCAAAGCTTAAGAAATGATGAGTGCTTCCAGGTTTTCACTTACACTTCCCACAATGGACTGCTGGTCTGAAGAAATTGCCATCCTCCAGAAAACTAGCTCAAAATGTTTTATACTGGGAACTCAAAAACTAGATGTTCAAAGTTGCTTGTTGATTTTTTAAAAAATCTTTTTCTTAGGCTGAGTTTTGCCCTTTGAGCATAAATCTTTATCATAACTACTAGTTTCAACCACTTAAATATTGACCATGGGTAAGTGGTATGATGCCAGACAAGCTTGATCAATGCTCTGATTTATGATGCTTCCCCCCCAAAAAATAGACTGAAAAATCAGAATCCAATAAAAGAAGCTGTTTTCCCGTTCTCCATAGCAACTGTAGTGACTAGAGAATCCCCTTGAGTAAAATAGAGGAGTAAGGAAAGAAGACACTAATTCTGCTTTCTCCTCTAGGTTAAGTTTTGATGAAGGGAGATCTTGGAGCAAATACAGTTTCACATCCCTCCCACTGTTTGTAGATGGAGTTTTAGGGGAGCCTGGAGAGGAAACCCTCATCATGACGTAAGTGGGCATGCCATAATGATGCTGTGGAGGTGAACCACACATTGTATTTTGGAAAAGTGGCATTTCTGGTTGGGGACCAAACCAAGTAGGAACTGAAGCCAAGAGTGTGCAGTCTTCTGTTGCTAAATCATCAGTTTATTTGTGATACAACTGAGGGATTAGCAACATGGTTCCTTGCAAGCTGCAAACACATTATCACTTAGCTTATCAGCATGAAACCTGACTCCTCAAATTGAATGTGATATAAAGCAGAGTTACTGTTGACAGATTAATATGTGAAAGAAAAATGGTGAGGTATTTTTATAACTGTGTTTTTGCTGCTGCATTCTTTTTTTTAATGAGACACAGATAAATGAAGACATTCTTTTGTAAAAATGAATGACAAAATGTTGCCTGGAGGCTGACTCATGAGAAATAATGTTTTGTTTCAATGTGGTATGCTGAGTTCTGCATGATGCATAAATCTGGACTCACTATGCCAGAAACTGTGATATTTTATCTGAGATCAGATTTGTTAAAACAGGAAGTATTTCTGACTGACTTATAATGAGCATAAGATGTGTCTTGGAAACTAACCTGAGCTAATAAAGATGAAGAATGTTCCTTCAGGTTCTGATTTTTATTTGCATGGAAGGGATTCCTAAAGCTTAAAAACCAGATAAAACTCTTGAAGGGATTACTGTCTCCAGCCCCACATCAAGTCTTCTCTTGACTCTTAAAGTCGAGTCATTTTGAACATTGTCATGAGTGGGAGGGTCTTAGTGAACAGAACACAAGCTACATGCAATTTTGTACTTTCTGATAGGGATATTAGCAGGATAAGTTTCACTTTCATTTTGTCAGTCCAGTGAAAATGACTCCTACTCTTAAAGCAAGTGATCTCTGTTAGAAATTGTGGTGACTGTACCTCTGTAACTACCAGACTTCCTTTTACTGTATGTTCTTCCTGCTGCATTCTGTAGTGTGTTTGGACATTTCAGCCACCGCTCAGAGTGGCAGCTGGTGAAAGTAGACTACAAGTCCATTTTTGATCGGAGGTGTGCAGAAGAGGACTACAGGCCTTGGCAACTCCATAGCCAGGTGAGATACTTGGCTGCTGGGATGTGACCTGAAGCAGCTAATGATCCTACAGTTCAAGTTCAGCACCATCCAATATCTTTTCCTAACAGCTTGGTGTGTCAGCTCATCCCTTACTGGGTGGCTCTGTTCTGTTGCTCTGATGTGTTAGCCTCAGATGGAGACTCTGTGATCCCTAAAGGATGAGCAGCTGTCTGTTGGCTGTCATCCTGCACACAGGCAATTACCTCAGATTTATGCAGACTTGAACAATACAGCAACAGCAGAACAGCCACTGAGGCCTGAACTCCTTCACTCTTACATCTCCCATCCAATTTCCCCATCCTTACCTCCTTTCTCTCCTTCATCCTGTATCTTCAGAGCCAGTGTCTTAAGACCATTCTAGTTGTTTCATGTCTGTTTCTCCAATTTCTGGCACTCTTATCCTCATTTCTTGTTCACTTGGTTTCTCACCCTGTTGTGTCTCTCTCTGCTGTGGGAGTTGGGCACTTTATTCCCCAATTCATTGGTCCCCATGCCCTGCCCTGTGCATCCTGGATGCAGCTGCTGCATCATTCTCTGAACTATGGAATTCATGCCCAGCAAGGTCAGGTGCTCTGCACAGTGCCTGCACCTATGTTTCATCATAGACACAACAGCCTATGTTTCATCACGCTAGAATAAAATATGGCCCAAATTCTGTGGTTATATAAACACCACAGGCTCCACTGAAGTCTAGAGCAAAGTACACATTTATATCATCAAAGGTTGTCTTTCTGTATATATCTTGCTGGGCAAGAATTTAATAATGAATATGAAATGAAAGCAGCTTGACTCAAACTAGTTGCTCACACAAGGCATAACTCTACACTAAAAATGCCAGTTATTACTTAGATCTTTAGATACTGAAAATCAGTACAGCTTCCTTGAAATTCAAGGAAGCACAGCATTTTACACCAATTGCTATTCAGGCAACTTCTGTTTCATGCCATCAAATCATCAAATCAAAGCCATGAAAAAATTTTCCACAATGATTTTAACAGCATAAAAGGTAATAAGTGAGATTCCACTGTATTTTGTTCTTTGCTTTCTTGTGCTTGCATAAGCAGAAATACCCAGGATTTTTGAAGTATTTCTTTGAGGATGTTGGCTTTGGAGCTTGCAAAACTATTTTTAGGAAGGCTTCTGTGTACTCTTGCCTTTTGAATTCCTTTCCACTGAGATTGCAGGGCTGAGCCTTGTTCCCTAGATAGAAATATTAAGCAGGGTGCTGAAGAGAGGAAGTTTTAGCATCTACACAACAAGTCAAAGCCCATAAAACCAAACTCATCCATGGCAAGTATTTACATAAACACACATTACTAGTTTCTAGTGAATGAAAATATTCCCAGAGAGGTCAGACCAAAGAAATAAACCTGCTATGTGCCTCAGATTGCAGAGGAATCATTCCATGTTTTCAGTTGCTGTGAAATGGGCCTGTATCAAATGTTTATAGGCTTTGGAACAAATTCAGAACTGAATAAGACACAAAAGTAATCTCAGATAATTTCTTAGTGTGTACTGGAAAAGTTGATTCAGTTTCAAAAGATACAGCTTCAGTAGCTTTAATTAACTCCAGTGTACTGAGATGGCATTTGGCTTCCCATCCTCTTCCCTTGAGTAACACCTCCTGTTGCACAGCCTTGGAAAAACCGTGTGACACAAATAGCCTGGTGGGCGTCAAAGAAATATTTCTGGTTTTGTTTCCAGGGAGAAGCCTGCATCATGGGAGCAAAAAGGATCTACAGGAAGCGCAAGTCAGAGAAGAAATGCATGCAAGGGAAATATGCTGGGGCTATGACCTCGGAGCCATGCGTGTGCACAGAGGCAGACTTTGACTGGTGAGCAGTGAGCAGAAGGGCTGGGTGCTCTCACCCAGCACCACAGGGATCCTGAGAGAGGCTGTAGGCTTGCAGAAAGTAGAAATTAATAAACATATAAGTATTGAAAGAGGCTGCTCCCTGATAGTGCAGGTATATTAAAAGAAGGAAAGGTGGAATGGGTATCTGTAATCTCCTAAGGCTCCCACAAAATTGATGCTGAGCAGACCATTTTCCAGGTCGCAACTGTGCATCAGAAAGATAAGATATCATCTTATCTTAAGGTTAGCACATCTAACCTTAAGATAAGGTTAGCAATGACCAAGGGTGGCTGCGACTAGTCTGAAGACATGTAGCAGTATTGTATAAAAAAGTTAAAAATTCTTAACACACATATATATATATGTATATATGAGTAAAAATCAAATATATGCAAAGCATGCCTTCAGCTTCTAGAATCAAGTATCTAGGAAGTTCATGGGTCATTTGTTGCATCTGGACCATCATGTTTTACAGTATCCAGCAGACATTGCCTTCATGATTTGAGTTTATCTCATTCTGAAGCCTTTTTTTCTCCGATGTTTGCTATGGGAAATAGAGTCCATTGGTGAGTTTTGCATGGTGTGATAAAATCTTCAGCTACTGGTTTCATTTCAATATTACTGCTGACTCACAGCAATTTGCACAAAAAAAAGGCAGGGAACAACATTATTGAAATCTCTTTTTTACCTCTTTTCTCCAAGTCTGCAAGTTCCTCAGTATCTTGGATGAGAGAAATATTGTCTCCTTGGCAGTGCTGATAAACTCCCTTTGTGCCTCACCCACCCAGATCTATGCCATGTTACTAATTAAACACAGAATTTGCTATGTGAATCTTGAAAAGGTTCATCTCATCACTATTTTGTATGGAAATTTATAGCATTTCCCTTCTGACTCCTCCATAAATATAGACTACTTTTTCTGTATAAAATCACAGAATCACAGGAGGCTCTTATATTGTGTCAAAAAAAGTCAGTTCTCTTTCTCCAAACAATAACAATTATGAAAATATTTAGGCACAGATTCTGTCAATAAGGTTTCTTGATGATTTCCTCATTTTCCATTTAGTTATTTTCTAGGGAGAAGGTCTTTGTGTAGTTCTTCATTTAGGTGTTCAAAGCTCCTGGATTTCAATCATTTAATATTTCTGTAGTAATGTAAAAAAAGAAAACAGCCAAACCAAAATCCCCACACCATCATTAAAAGCAAGGAGGTTCCCTGAAGATGTTGACCCTCTTACAAGGCATGCTGTACAATGCTGAGCCAACCTCATGGCCTTACGAAATAGTTGATGCAATTGATTCACAGTCAGTCCATTAATGTTTAAATCCCTGGCACTTGTAAGGGACACACATACCTGAAACTTCTGATAAAAATGTGCTTTCCTTCCAGCACTTCTCTCTGAGAATGAATATATTTATTTCATTAAAATTGACTGCGTGGCTTGCCACTATAAAACTTTGTTGCTAGGTACAGAACAGAAGTACCACAGGGACATTTGCTGGTGGAAACATACTTTTATTTCTTTAATGCTCACCTCAAGGAAACTTTCTTCAAAGGCTCTGCTGGGCTGTGGGAGAATCTCTAAGAGAAAGTTCATGGTTCTTGGATAATTGGGCAGGTACAACAGGTGCTCACAGTTCACATGCATAAACAAGATACCTCAAATCTGTTGGAAGAGGCAGAATTAGGACCTTTCTGACCAAGAAGGACCTGTCTCTTTCTCATGGTATCAGATTTGGTTTAGACCAGACTGTCGTGATCCCCTCCAGTTCTCCCTGAGCTCAAGTTATTCCTACAGTCCTCAGACCTGGATTTCTACTTTATCTGTTTCATTTTCCTTCTACTGCCTCTTGATGAAAGAAGACTGAAATATTGCTTTAGGTAAGTATCCAGTTCAGAAACATTTACCAACAATACTCATCAGGAGCAGAATTTTACATAGATATGCCAGAGAAAGACAGAAATGGAGAAAAGAAAATGGTGAGAAAAAAAAAGCAATTCTGTCTGCTAAGAAAGACAAAACTGCCACTGCACCACTGTAACTTTCAGTGCCTGCCTTGCTGAACTCTGCACGAGGCTTCACTGCCAATTCACCCTGCCGAAGTTGGAGGGAGGTTTGGAGGAAATCAGGGAATGAATTCTAGCTGTGGAAGGGTGCCTCTGTGGAGTTCTTTCCTTTTCAGGAAGAAAAAAGCACTTTCATCATCCTCACCCATGACATTTCAGTACTTTTGAATTCTCTATTTCATTTTTTTTTTCTTTTTTCTTTTTCCTTTTTTTTTTTTTTTCTTTCCTGGGCAGGGCTCTTTATTGAAGGAGATTGAAAGGGACGTGTATGCCCCAGATAGGGAGAAGCTCCTAAGCTGCTCACACTTGATTTTTCAATCTTGAAATAAATTGGACAGCATTTTATATTGTCAGTGGTTACAGAACTCATGTTTGTATACAGACTTGAAGAAAACAACACTCCCTGTCATTGTGCTGTCGTTGCCATTTAAACACTAAATTTATATGGAGAAAATTTTAAGCTTGTCAGAGACTGGAGTAAAAAATTGTAGCTCTGTGGTCAGGTAAAGTGAGAAAAAAATTTAATGCTGTTAATCCTGCAAGTCTTTTTTTAGCAGTTCGGGGGAGAAAAAAAAACAGTTATAAAAGACATAAAGATTTTCTAATATGTTTTTTTTTTCTAATGTGTTTTTTTCTCTCTCTTCTTGCAAGGGATTCACTTCAAATGAATCCTTCCAGATTCATTTCAAATCTGCATGCAGTCCACTGGTATTCCTTTCTCAGGGAAAAGGGCACATTTGATGATTGTTTTGCGCAGCAACAAAGCCGAGTGACATTAGAAGTGCGTGTATTTCCTGCAGCCTGTGATGCTGGGCTCTCCTGCCGGCAGCATCCTCTGCCCGGGGCTGGTGCCTGCGCTCCGTGCAGGGAACGGGGCTCGCAGCCAGAGGGCAACAGCGCCTCAGCGATGGGGATGCTCGGGAGCCCTCGGCAAGGCTGTCCTAGCAACGGCCTGGAAACGAGAATCTCCTCCTTCACTTAATTGATTTGGGTAAATGGATGGCGCCGTTTCTTGGGTGTTATTAAAGCATTCATTTACCCGGTTTCCTCGCACTGTGTTCCTTCCTGCCGTCTGAGCATTATTACAGCGATATCTCTTCAGCAGGAACACCTCCTAGACACAGATGGAAACCTTTGGTGGTGTTCATCCTTCAGCCACCTGTCTCCCAGGTCCTTTAATAGGAACTTTGAGTAAAGTGTCTCGCTGTCTGTCCTCCCTTTGTACCTGCTGTCATTAATACTGACGGCATCTCCTCTCAGTATTCCCACACCTCACACTTTAATGGGAGGTATGAGCCTGTTGATACTGGTGCTAGTGGTTTTGGATAGTCAGAGAGGCACAGAGGTGCCTTAGTTCAGCTGGGAATCAGGTCTATTTATTTATTTCACAGATGATATCAGCAAGGATCTGTCTGGCTTTTCTTACATTCTCTGGCTCTTAAATTACAGCCCTGCCTGCTGGGGTTAGTTTCTGTGCTAAAACATCAGAGTCCTGCATCAGGAGCAACTGTTCTGATAAACCCTGGGCAGGCAGGGAGAGACAATGAGTGTGGTTAGATTCTGCTGGCTTTGTGTGTCACCAGCCATCAGTTCAGATGGTGCAGGTGCCAGCTCTGAAATACACCCACATTTGCACCCTTCAGTTATGGGCTTGGTTAGCTAACAAATAGTAATTTAGAATGAAGTTTTAGTTCATTTTTAGTGATCGTGGAAAGTGCAGATTCATTATGCAAAATCTGCAGTGCATCTCTGCGTCTTTAAGGGCCTGGATATGTACTGGTATGTATGGATTTACTGGAAATATTCTGAGGATTTTAGGTTCCATATTAACATAAGCTGGTATAGCTCAACTCCGAATACTGTGATGCAGTTATAATTGTACACCTTTGTAGATGCACAGACTGTAGCTGAATCCATCCTACTCTGAGTAAAATCCCATGTCAGGTCCTGTAGAATTGGGGAACAAGCACAACTCCCCTTTGACACAAATCTTCACTAGAATCATGGTTAAATATTAGTGTTATTAAGTGAATAAAAGGGTAGTGAGACTTTTCCAGTGCTGTGTTATTTTTTCCCACCAGAGCTTTTGGAAACTGCAGAAAAAGGTGACTATTTTCAGAGATAGCTTAATTCCATCCCATTTAATGCCCAACATGTTTGGAAAGCACAACATGCAAAAACAAAAGGAGCATTTTCAGCTTCTAGCATAGTTGGCCTATAGGTGAAGCTGTTAATCTTAAGGTATTTCCATGATTATATGCTAAGTCATATCTTGATTTTTAGAAAGTATGAACATGGCAATCATTCACCTGAATTAACTGTTTTTTTCTATATCTTAGAGCAGTAGGATTTTAATAATTTCATGTGAATTAGCAGTTCTTCCAGACAGTATGTTTGTCGGGTATCTTTTCAAATTACAAACTTCCTTAGGGGATTTCTTTTCTTTGATTATTACCTATGCTGAAAATAGCATTAGATAAAGGAATTTATCATGAGCATTGAGAAGAGATACAAAACGTCTAGAATGAATTTTATTACAGAAAAGAACTTGCAGTTCTACTTGACTAAGAGAAATAGGATTTGAGTTTAAACCAGTAAAAGGGTAAAACCATAATCAGTGAGAGCCACAAGACAGGCTGCTTCATACTGATAAAGCAATCCCTGATGGCAAATGCTCCACTCCTTTTTAGGAGATACATTATCTGTGTCACCTGAGTTCTTTCCAGGCAGGCACAAAATATCATCAATAAATGCAAATTCCAATCCCCAGTTCCCAGGCAGTGGCTAGGGGAGCTGATTGCAGGCTGAGGCTGATGCCTCCCCCGTTCAGACTTTGCTGTACTGGCTCGTGCTGTGGACATCCAAATGATGGTAATCCTTCTTGATTGCTACCAAGCCTGTTGTGCCAAATTGTAGGCAGCAATTTGTTGTCAGCTTCAGTGTTCTGCATGCAGCAGCCTGTAGCCAAGGAATTCATTAGATTCCAAGACTGAGGAGGTGAACGGGTGGCTGCTGCCTCTGTGGAGGGATATGGAGCAGCAATTCATGTCATTTACTGGGATGGTATTTCTGTAGGGCTTTAATGACCCAGATGATTTGCAAGCCTGAAAACAACACTGTGAAACTTCTGTGCTGATAACTATTTCTGCTGCAGAAAATCCTAGGATTTCTCTCTCTTGACATTGAAGAATATGATCCAAGTACAGTCAAAACTAGTGTGAGTCCATCTTGGCTTGCCCAGATTTACAGGTAGGAATAGGAACCAAAATAGTAGCTTGAATCTAGACATGTGCACAGTAAGCAAGCCCAGACTACTGCATCAAATTGGATTTTGAGAACTGATCCCCTCTGAGGCAGATTTCACTGTATTAGTTTGTTTTGTTTTTACCTGATTACAGAACACTCTCTCTGTGTACAGTGTTACAGCTTTTTAATTAGAGTCACACATGATAACGTAGGAATACAGTGCTGCAGAATGTTTACAAATGAATTACAAAAATACAGGAGTCCCATTTGTATGTAAATATTTGTTTTCTCCAAGCAAATCAGAATGGTATTATTTTTCATTATAAAGTGTATTCTGCAGCTATAGCGTTCTTATTCCAACAAGGATGATTATAGAAGCACATGGCAGTGGGAGAATTGGCTGGCTGAGGATTCCAAAGTAATTAAGCAGCACTGAGTTGCAACCATCTGAGTAAATAGATTGATGAAAATTCAGTCAAAAAAAATGAGGAAAAGTCCGTTTAGGTCATCTTCTTCATTGCTGTTTCCTGGAGTATGTTCTCAATTACTTGTTGTACATAACCCAAGCACCACAGCTGCCAAAATGTTCCTTTGGAATAGTCATGCAGTCTAATGCAAGTTTAGGAGTTTTCTCAAGTGATACACAGCATTAATTTTCTTTTGCTTAATGTCATCTTTTTTAATTTTGCCATTTTTATGATTGCCTCAAAACATCTTTTTGTTTTTTTTCTTTATTCAGAAGAAAAAAGTTGAAGCAGAAGTAAAAAATGGTGACTGGATTATTTTCAATGTCTTTTTCTTGATAACCAGTACAAAAAACTTAGCAAAGATAAATCAAAACATATAACTTTCTTTTTTTCTTCTTTGTCTTATATCTTAGACCAGTACCAAGCTTTTTAATATTGTTTACTAGCTACTTGCTATATTTTTTTTAAGTCATTGTGCTTTTTCAAGACACTTGAATGAAGTCTTCTTTAATTAAACACTCTTCTAGTTGTTAATATTTTTCTGTAAATATCTCTCTTGTTGATGATCTGGTAGATCTCGCTCTGGCCATGGTCTGATGGCTGTGTCTTGTGACATCTCTGGGAGGAGCTCCACTAACTCTGATCAGGTTATTGGGGATTCATCCATCTCCTGTTTTTTCTCTCTGCTTCTTTACACACATAAACAAATATGAGCCGTTAATATAACACAATCTGTCACTGCCCTAATCCTCTTTTCTTGAAAAACCACAGTCACTTGATACCAAGACATTAAAGATAATAAGTAAAAAATGCTTTCCAGAAAAGCGCTATGTTAAGGTGAAAGATTGTGTTGCAACTGGAATATAGGAATGGAGTTGGTGGACTCTGTATAGCAGTTCTCAGAAACAACATCCCATTACTTCTCCATTATGAGCTATGAAGAAGGCTTAGTGAAAGGAATAAGAATGATTATCCAACCAAGCAGTCTTCATTACTTAATGGCTGGAAAGTAAACCCACATGTGAATGGAATACTGATTAAAGTTTTCTGTTTGTTGGACTATTTTTTCCCTGCATTAACAATTTTATAGAGTCTTTGTTTACTTGGAACCAGAAACAATTTGAAACGTTTTTAGTGAAATCAAAACAAATTTAGTCATAGCTAAACTTAAATTGTGACAAAAGATTAAAGTTTGACTCATTGTTTCTAAGATGTGATTTTTGGTAGTGTTTCCTCTTCCAAACAAAAAGAGAATTGAAGATCACAGAATTCTTTCCCATTACCAAATATGCTGTTAATGCCTTCAGGCAAGAGCTCTCTCAGGGCTGTAAATTTTCCTCTACATCCTGTGTTATATAGTTTCCAAATGCAATTAGTTTTTTAACCCTTCAGTTTCCTAAGATATTACTGAGACAGTGGTGATTTAACTTAGCTTAGATATTTGGAGGGTTTTGTGTTTGGGCTTTTGGTTGGGGTTTTTTTTAGGGGTTTTTTGGGGGGTTTTTTGGTTTTTTTTTTTTTCTTTTATATTTGAGCCTAGATTTGATCCTGAGAGGTACTGTTTGTGGAGAGAGAAAAATTGGTGCAACACTCTTAAACTACCTGCTTTGGTTGTTACTTTTTATATTGGGATTTATGCAAGATGAATATCCCAATTAAAAAAGCTGAAGTGGAATGAAGAACCTGTTCTATCAGTAAAAATAAAATCAAAAATGCTAGTAAACAGATGGAGGAAAATTAAAACTTGTATTATTAGTAGAGAGTATAAGCTAATACTATGTTTTTTCTTTTGTGTTTTATATGATGGTTTCTTTTAATGTTACAACAGTGACTATGGATATGAACGCCACAGCAATGGGCAGTGTTTACCAGCATTTTGGTATAACCCATCCTCCTTGTCAAAAGACTGCAGCCTTGGACAGAGTTATCTTAACAGCACAGGGTAAGTGGCTCACCAGGCTTTATTTAGCTAGAGCACCCACATGGGTTTAACCCACTGACAACTACAGATTACACCAACCATATATGTGTCAGAGCTGGCTGGAGCCCTTGGGACACATGCACCACCACCTTTGTTGGGTTCATAATTGTCACTCCAGATCTCCATCATGTGTGGCCTAGGCTTTTCTCTGAAAGATGATTCCTTAAAGAAACTCGGGGGAAGACTGTAAGGCCAAATCATTAGTGTTTCTGAGAAGACTCCTCTTAAAATCCTGTGAGACCAGGTGAGGCAGAAACACTGGAAGATGAATTAGTGGAGAATTAGTGGAGAGAGATGAAACTGATGTGTATGTGAAGTGAAGTAATAGATGGGCAGCTAGCCTGAAAGCTGACTGTTCTTTGGCCCTGTTGATGTCAATGGAAGATGTAGTTCAAGTTAAGATCCTGGCAGGCTTCATTTTTGATGCAAGTGATTAAAGAAAACAAAGCAACCCAAGCTGGTTTTGGAGGGTTTGTAGACTGAAAGATGGGCAGAATTTACTTTCTGCTTCCATTCTTATTCTTCCAGCCCTCAAGGGTTATATCTTTAATGATACTTGCCTCATAGCTAATGAGAAGTGGAGTGAGAAAAGTTGTTAATTGTAAAATGTTAAAATATAATAATTGAATACAATGCCATACTGTATGTGTACATAATTTATTTATAACTTTATAGTTATTTAACTCATATCATTTTATGCTTTGGGCAATTTATGGTACCTTATATGATATCAAAATACTCTGTGCAGGAAATTATCACATGCTGTCAACAGCAGTGTGAACTACAGGTATATTGGGCACATGAGGGATGCTTGGCTGACACAAATACTGGAATACATCAGGGAGTCTTTGTTTTCTGACAACCTCCTTAGTCTAAAGGAGCCTGTTCCCAGTTAACCCAGTTAACCCTGCTGTGCTCCTTGCCAGCACCTGGCACGGGTTTCCCTGTCCCTTTGCAGGTACAGGAAGGTCGTTTCCAACAACTGCACGGACGGGGTGCGGGAGAGGTACACGGCCAAGCCCCAGCAGTGCCCGGGCAAACCTCCCCAGGGTCTCCGCATCCTCACGGCTGACGGGCGGCTCACGGCAGAGCAGGGCCACAACGTCACCTTCCTGGTACAGCTGGAGGAGGTAGGCTCGGGGTGACACTGCCCCATGGCTCTCCCTGAGTGGGACTCACACCAAAGTTTGCAAAGAGGCGAAGCAATGATGCAAAACAGAGTGGTATTTTGGTCCCAGCCAGGATGTAGCTGGGAGGAGTTTGCTCCAAGATGTATGGAGATGAAAAGGCTGCCATAGTACGGTGGTGCCCAGGGTAATGTCTGGGAGAAGCTGATAAAAACTAGGAATTGGTTTAATTTGGGAATTTCAGAGGAGAACTGAAGACTGCAAGTTTGAGTTCTGATCCCCCTTAGCTGTGTTTTTTTCTTCCTGATGTTTTTTGAAACTCAATTTCCATGTTTATTTTCCATTGACTTTAAAACAAACAGTACTTGTGCAGCTAGGTCCCCATCACACAAGTTGGTATATATTGCTTTGGCATTTATGGGTGAAATATCAAGATGTCCTCAGCAGGATTAAGTCTGAAATTCACTGCTATTGTGAAGCTGATTTGGGCCTGATCTGTATTTTTGGTGTATCTGTAACTTAACTCGATATTTCATTGTTCTGCTCCCTCCACTCCTGAATTACTAGAAAAAATATGTAAACCTTTTCACCTCTTTTTTTTTTTATTTTCAGCACTTCTTTATTTATGTTTAATTGCAGATGCACAAGCAGGAACATTCATAAAGTAGCAGTTAGCTCTTTTTCACTAATCTAATTTGATTTCTTTGAATTTCTACCGCTTTCCGTTTCTTACTGGCCAATAAATCCTAAAACAAGTATGCTTTAACACCACGGGACAATGTACATCCCTTTTTAGTTTAGAGTATAGTTTAGAATATTTAAGGAAATTACTTCTGACCCTCTCCATAGTAAATGTCATCTGTGAGGAAAGAATTTTTTTTTTTTTTTTTACATCTGTGTTATTGATGCTTTCCCCAGCAAACATGTGTCCTATTTGTAAAGGCAATGCCATGTGATAAATGATATCTAACCCGAAGCAGTTTTTGAACTGAATGTTTATTTTCTCCAGTATAAAGTCACTTTATTTCAGTACTGACAGTCATACAACATTGCCACTGTGATACTGCAATAACAGTGTGAACATGTAACTTCATCTGGCTAATTTATTGATTTTTTGCATTTAAAGATGAAAAAGAAAAGGTCCAAAACAAGAGTCAGTCTCCAGGATTTAAAAAAAAAAAAAAAAAACCACCAAAAATAAAAGCAAAAAAAGTGCACTTTGCATCACCTTTCTCTTCTACATGAAGTTTTCAAACAGACTGGGAGAAGGAGATGGATAATCTGAATAGTCAGTCACAAAACTATCAGTTGTGCCAATAGTCCGAGGGAGTTTCCCATAGTGTGCGAAACTCAGGACAAACGTCCTGCTCTTTCTTCTGTGAGTGCTTCAGCTCACATACCATGTAAGAGAACCCTGACCTCTGTCATACAGGGAGCTGCTGTGCATTGTTCTGTCTCTTTCATTCCTTCTGATCCTTTTTGGCAGCTCTGCTTCAGTGTGCACCAGAGTCTGGAAGCAACGCCTTCTCCAGAATGAGATGGTGCCTCTCTCATGCTGGGTGTCAAGGAGTGCAGAACAGATGTTTTGATGAGTGAGTGAGTCAGTTCTGAGGAGATCTAAAGGGAACTCTTCTTCCAGTGTATCTGATAAGGAAGAGGTTAGGAATTGCTCCAAGGGCTGAAGCAGTATTGATCAGCCTCCAGCCTTTCCAATTACTCTCCCTGTTAGATGAATCTTGACCGCTTGCTCCTAGATTTGTCAACTTAAAGAGCAACCAAGAAAACCTTTGGGTGAATTTTACCCAGTCTGGCAATGATTTTGTGTGGGTGTTGCAACAAAAGAAATATTCAACAAAGAATATTTGCCAGTTATGTGCAAGCTCTAGGGGAATAAAATGTAGTTGAAGCAGCAAAACTGTGCTTAGACTAAACCATTTACCAATTTAACTGTTTCAGTGACCAAAAAAATCACCACTCACTAGAAAAGTTAACAACCCATCAAAAGAACAAGCATTCTTTTATAAAGTGGATATTGATTTCACAGAACAATTGAGGTTGAAAGAGATCTCTGGAGGTTTAATCCAACCCCACTTCTTAAAGGGAAGTTCTTTTCTCTTGCATACAAGGCAGAGGTATTACAAGACAAGAATTTGCCAATTTCTATTTAGTTCTGCCCTGCCCAGGTATTTAGCACAGTACAATCCGATGATGTCCAGGATGTTTAGTATCCAAAAAATCTGTGCTACTCCATTTTTACTGAGGGGAATGGATCAGGAAAGTTAAAAAGGGCTGGATATGTCACCTTGCTCATCTTTTCCCCCAAAAGCATGTGAAAAAAGTGTGTCCTGTTCAACCCTTGCCTCCTGGAGTGGTGGGCAATATTTTAGAATTCTACACCCTGATGAGGACTCCTCCTTTAGCATGAGTGACAGCTGATATCTTCTAGGGTGTAAAAAAGCAATGGCCTTTCCTTTTGCATGTTAACACCTCCTGTATCCCTCTGAGACAGTTTGTTTGAAGCCTCCAAATCTGCAGAGCTGTTTCATACACTGCAGCCTCCCGGCTCTTTTTTTTCATGCTCATGTTCCACTTGATCTGCAGGAAAAAGAAAGAAAAAAAAAAAGAGAAGCTGGTGAGCCAAGGTACAAGAGTTTGTTTGAGATTTGTACTCCTGTTATCTTTCTAGGTCTTTCTGCTCCATCTAGGAATCCACCTGGGTTTGAAAAGAGGAGCAAACTGCAGAAGCAGGTTCGCTGGAGGCCCTGAAAATTCACTGCACCTCTGTAGTGAAGCAGATTGCTAAGAGGGCAGGGAGAGACAAATGGCAGCAGTAAAAAGCTGATGTTTTCACTCTGGTGTGACCAGTAAAAAGCTGATGTTTTCACTCAGGCGTGGGATTCAGGGGCAGGAACCACAGCACAGTGGTTCCTTGTAGAGCCTGGTTGTGCCTGTGGTGATGCTGACAGCCACGACTGTGCATTCTGAGAAAAACACAATGTGAGCAAAAGATGCCCCAAGAGAAGCAAGGACAAGGCATTTAGAAGTGTTCTGCTATTGAAGAAGACACAAAAGAAAATCATCTCTGAAGTCTGTGCAAGTGGAGGAAGTGCAGGAACCAAACCCAGGAGCACACTGAGCATTGCTGATTTCTGAGAGCTGGGATTCTGTCCCAGTTTCTCTAACCCTGACTCACATGAAATTTTCCTGTGAAGCATTTATATCTGGCAGCATATAAATATCATTAAAAGCAAACCCAACCAACAGGTCATATTTAAATCATCTGACTGTAAGAATTCTTTCAAAAGTGATCTAAGTCTCCTGTCACCTTTTAAAATATCTGTGTGACTTCCTCCATACTGCTTGCAAGGTCACCTTGCACATAATATTTATGGTCCCGTTATTGGAAAAGTTTGGCCAAGTTATTTGTCCAATTAATCTGGGCATAATCATCATGATATTTCCAGTAGGTGACAATAGCCAGGAATCATCAATATTACCTTTACTAACTATCATGTGTTGCATTTTATGAAGTAATTTGGAAGGGTTTAATAAACAAGTCATCATACTTAAGCTGTGAATTTTGCTCTGAAATTTCCGTGAAATAAGCAGAATACCAACAGCATTTTTGTCATTGCATGACAGAAAATGAGAAAAGTAGCTATGCTTAAAAGCAAATTTTTCATTGCCTAAACATGCAGTTTAAAGGTTAATCCTTTGCCCTGGCCTGGGCTATATGCAGAGACCCAGGGCTGGTACCTCTCACACTACAGCATTCAACAGGAGTTGTTTCTCAGCCTAAAATCCTGAATCTTTGCTTTATGTTCGGACAGCAACAAAAGAAACCCAAAAGGTTTTCGTACCAACGAAGGTACGAAGGCACTTTTCCTACTTGAGTTATTCGACCCAACGTCCTTGACAGGTTTTGCTTCTCTGTTGTAGAAAATAGGGAGATTTTATTAAATGTGTGTTGTTTCTGTGTGCCTTCCTAATCACATGGTCATGTAGGTCTCTCGCCTGTCACAACCACAGTTGTTATTTGTATGTTAGAGTTATTTGTATGAACATCAGACGCCTGTGCTGCTGCACTGCTTCAGCAGAGACTCTGAAAGCTGCAGCCTCCAGAGCAACGCTGTTCAGCACAATGGCTTTCAAACTTGTTTCATCTGATTGCTCACACATCTTTGCTGAGGAAATGGACGGTAAAGACATTAAGGGCAGGAAGGTTCAGGGCTTTGACTGTTTCATTACAGATAATTCACAGAGAAACAGATAATTCACAGAGAAACTGCCTCCTCTAATTTATTTTTTATCTTGATAAAATGACAGCCAAAAATCTTTGACATTCCAGGTTTGCCTCAGTTTTCACTTGGCAAAGTCACTCCACTGGGAGTAGATTTTGGCTTGCTTTTAACTACTTGCTGCTGCTATGTGATGTTTGGATTAGACTAATGTGTGGGAAAAGCTAATTTGTTTCTCAACTTCAGGCCACAGGCTAGAATTCAAGCAATCTGAGCTCATTCTTGAGCCGCACTCCGAGCTCCTTCTGCACGACCTTGAGTAAGAAACTTAAACTTTCTGATGTTTTCTTCCCTCATTTGAAAATGGAGCTTTGCTTTCTGCCTCTTACCCCCCATGCCTTGCATTTGTGTAGTGATTGCTCATAAATCAGGGGACTCTCTCTTACCATGTGAACATGCAAATGAAGCCCTGAATTTCCTAAAGACTGCTGTGGCTGTCTGTAATGACAGTGTTGATACCTGGCTGTACAAGGTACACTGTGTCTTGAGTACATTTAATGAGCTTGGGGATCCTGCTGGGGCCACAATGCCATTAACATTTCCTACCTCAGCACTATTATTTGGTGCAATTCACTATTCAACTCAGCTGAAGTTTCTGAAGATGAACTTAGCATCAGGATTGTTTTGATTGTTGATGCACTCAAATTAAAGATGCAAAGCTAGTAGTAATTAAAAGCACAGTCTGTTTTGTTTTGTTTTTTGGTTGTTTTTTTTTTTTTGTTTGTTTGTTTGGGTTTTTTTTGGGGGGGTTGCTGTTTTTTGTTGGGTTTTTTTGTTTGTTTTTTTTCCCAGTGTCCCACTGTGTTCCCTCTTTTGATATCACAAGTTTGTTAGTAATGATTAGAGAAGTTTGAAACCTTCATCCTAACTTTTAATGCACATGCTGAATCACGGCTGTTTATCTTATTAACAGCACTACACTCCTGTAATAACGCACAAAAAACACTATGTAACCTTCTCCATATCACTGTCATCTGATTTTTAATTGCATTTTCTGAAGATGACAAGCTGGTTGGGAGAAATCAGAGTCTTTCATACACTTTTAAATTCACTGTTGAAATTCTATGAAAATGTATGAAACTGGACCTTGCCTTCCTAATGACACACAGCACTACAGTCTTGTAATGCACTTCTAGTCACACAAGTTGAATTATTCTGCACAATCCTGAGAGGCTGTTACTGATTCCTGTGGGGCACAGAAGATCTAGTACTGTAAAAAGATCTCAGAGCTGAGTTCAGCTGGCACAGCTGGCAGTCAGGATGAATGACGTGATCAGTACAATTCACTATTTGGTGTTGAAAAAGAAGTACATGTGAAAAGTATCGAACTATTTGCCTGCTAAAAGGCACCTTTCTATTCAGTTTCTGATTTGAAAAATTAGGGCCATCTCTCTGAAAGCAGCGATTTATGCAAGAAAGCATGTTTTTCAGTTCTTGATCTAATTAGATCTGATTATCTGTTAAAAATCAAGAATATACTTGGAACAGATCTAGGTTAAGGGTATGCAATGTGTAGACATCCAGTTCCAGTGAAAATATATTTGATGAATGATTTCTTTTGGTGACTGGAAAGTGCTAAATAGGGAAAGGGGTTAATCTAAAGAAAGCCCAATGAATTAATCCATGAAAACCCCCCAACAGCAGCTGTGTCTGTTTCTTGGAAAGGATAATTAAAATCTATTGTCAACACCTCTAAGGAAGACACAGAAGTCAGTGCATAATTAAAGACTTAAAAATGAAATCTGAAACATGGGAACAAAAAGTTAAAACCTTGAGCTGTGTTTGTTTCATTTTTTAATGCTTACACTTAGATACAGATACTCAAAGTCAATAAGGAAAATGCATTATTACAACTCTCAGGGCAAGATTCCAGTGGTGTGTTTGAGGGACAGAATCCTGCTAGGTGGGTCCCACATCTCACATCCACCAAACTATTGAGAGCTTCATAAAAGTAATCAAAATACAAAAAAATAAAAACCAAATTAAAAAAAAATTAAAAATGAAAATATTGTTGCAAACTGTATGGGATGTTTCTTGAGCACCATGAAGCAGAAAGATTCACAGAGTTTTTTTGGTAACGTCCAGGTCTGGTGTGCACTCAAGGCTTCTTTGGTCAAGATGCAGAAAAAAGGTGCACTTGATTTAGGAGGCAGGACCAGGAAAGAGGGAGAGAGGAATATTTAGTATATGCTTGAAAAAAAAAGGACAATTAATGAGAAAATCCCTTAGGAAATAGTAAATTTCTGATTTACATTTTAGTTACTAATGTTGTCAAGGTGGGTAAAGGGTTTAATTTGAGGCCTTGGGAAACTTGTTTTTAATTATGAAGGCTTCTTTTCAGGCTAAAAGTTCTTAAGGCTCCGCATATGCTTAAAGCTCTTCGCTGCACAAAAGCCTTTATCAAGTTTGCAGTGTACTTCAGGTTATAGCCAAGCTTGTGCATATTGCAGAGAAAGGGGTTAATCTAAAGAAAACACAATTAATTAATCCATGAAAACACTCCAACAGCAGCAGTGTCTGTCTCCTGCAAGTAACGCAGGGAGTTTTATATCTGCCTTAATTGGGCTAAAAGCTTCAGAAAAATCCTGTTGCAGAGTATTGAGCTTGACAAAATAGAGAAGCTGGAAAAAGCAGCAGAGTTTTTGCAAGATGTATGGATAGACATCAAATTGTTGCAGAAAAAACCTTCTCTTGGTGAAACAACCTCTTGCGAGTGGCTCTGGAGAGATGCCAGAGACAGTGACAGCTGGGTTGGTTTAAACCAGTTGTGGGCTGTGTGGGAAATGTTTGGATTTTGGCTTATCTGCTTTCTCTTCCTGTCTTACTCTGCCCATGCTCTTACCTGGCACAGATAAAATATTAGATCAAGTCAAAACACAGTCTCTTTGTTTTCCAGACTTTTCTCTCCCACTTTCTAAGCTAGAATTTTAAATGTCAGATTTTCAAAATGTGACATTTTCAGAGGAGTTTTATAGCCTGGATCTTACTCAATGGAAAATGTATTTCCAGTTCAAAGGGTTTTAAAACAGAAAAGGCCAAGACAAATGAAAAATATTGGGGGAACAGCAGTTGAAGCTCTTCTCTAATTAGATTTTCAGTTGTTTCTGTCAGCATCTTCTCTACCTAGAAATTGAAGTCTAAATCTTGCATACCTTAGAAATGGCTCCTTTTCCTGGCTACACCTGTAGACAGTGTGAGTTTCATGGCTATGGACAAAATGATGACTAGAGAAAAGAAAGTTCATTAGAACACGGATTTTGACACTTGCAGAAATGAGGCTATTGTAAAAGGCTGTCACCCTTTTCATCTTCTGCTGCTACCTCAGCTATGTGGAGGGATATTCCACAACGTGAAACAGACTTCAACTGCTTGGTCTTGAGTATCCTCAGAGCTGATAAACTCAGCAGGGTCACTATGGTGGCACAGTTTTAACCATGTGAAAAGCTTTTGTCCCAGCAGCATGGCTTTACTGTTCAAAGACATCATCTCCTTTTGAGTAAGAAAAGACTAAAACCCTAATAAACATGGACCTGGGGGACTTGGGAGAGCATCAAAAGGTACTTCAAAGATCTCTGTGTTTGGTCTGAGTTTGCTACTGGACTTGAGATGATAATAGTTCCCCTCTGAAAGAGGTTTAGAGATCATGTATGGTCACTTCTGGCTGTGGAAGTGTGTCCCATTTGGTGGCTTCTGTAGGCTCAGTCAAACAGACACGAGTGCCCAAAGCACTGCATCATGTTTGAAACTGCACATCTTTTTAATAACTCACGTAACAAAGGACATAACTCTGTTCTTAGGAACATTTCCCCTGCCACACCTGGGATTCTCCACAACAGAGCACCACAGTTATTCTTGTCTCATTTATAAGGAAGCAACAGAGCTTCCAACAGAATGCCAGGGCAGTGTAAAAACAACTTTAGTCTATTAAAAGAGAGCATCTGTGAAAATTTATTGCTCTTGCCACCATCAGGTATAGATCTGTTCCTTTTGCTTTCCATTCAGGCAAGCCTCCACTATTTCTGCCTTCACAACAAGTTATAAAAAGACTGAGAGAACATGAGGAATATAAAAGTTCTGTTACAATTTCCTCTTATAGTTACATACATTGACATCTCTTTCTGGTGTGGATACCTGCTTGATGCCAGCCATTCACACGAGTGCCTTTCATTCCAGAAGGGGAATTGGGCATCCAGAGGACTCGTTCTCTCTCAAAGGAAAAGAGAAAGAAAAAGGATAAAATAAAATAAAATAAAATAAAATAAAATAAAATAAAATAAAATAAAATAAAATTAGTAAAGAAAAGAAAAAAGAAAAGAAAAGAGAAAAAAGAAAAGAAAAGAAAGAAAAGAGAAAAGAAAAGAAAGAGGAAACAAACCCAAAGTGAATTAAATGTCATTTCAGCCAATTTTATTAAAGGTTATTAATGATCAGCTGTTAATTTTCCATCATTCCAGATAGTGGCCACTGCTTCAGGCTGTGGAGGTGCTCCATGGCAGAAGCCAGCAAGTGTGAACACAGCCATCATGAGCACCTTGCAGAGCCAGAGGGGGATTTCCTAGGGAGTGAGGGTGTTTGAAGGTAAGGCAAGATGCTGCATCTTACATGAAAGGAGGGACCTTTAGCAGCCATGGTTGTTTGACAGGTCAGTGCAGTCTGTTCCTCTGGTCCATCTGACCTTGTCACTATTCTCTGGTTGGTCTTGGTCACCCAGCTGATCCCATCTCTCAAAAGGAAAACAGAGTCTGTTTCAATCCTTTCTGTTTCCCCACAGGGAGATCTCCAGAGATCCCTCATTCAGGTGGATTTTGGAGATGGCATCGCTGTATCATATGCCAATCTCAGCTCAACAGAAGATGGGATCAAGCACATCTACCAGAACGTGGGCATATTCCGAGTGACCGTGCTGGTGGAAAACAGCCTGGGTTCTGACAGCGCTGTCCTCTACCTGCATGTGACGTGTATGTATGTTCTTACCCCTTGTCAGCTCCTGGTATTCTTTTAGAATTATTGCTTATAGATAGAGGTGCTATTTGGAATTTGGCAGCTGGGTCCAGAATGGTGGGATATGAGCATTCACCTTCCTCTAGACAGACTTGATTCCAGACTGAGAGGAAACATAAATTCATTAAGGTTGGAAAAGACCTCTAAGATCATTGAGCCTAATCATTAACTTATGCTTTTTAAAACATGTTTTACCTCTAATTTTGGATAGTCTAATTTACCTCAAAGAACTGTCCAGCCCTTTCCAAAATGTACTTTCCTTATCAAACTTACACTTCCAGAACAACAAAGACACCCAGGGATCTTTAATGGCTTTTAAAAGCTTTGAATTTTACTTTGTGCATGTTTTGCCCTCTAATGAAACACACCCACCTCTGGGATGGAAACCAGTTCTTTTCAGTGTTTCTGTTGTCATAGGAACCAAAATCTTTGTATTAAATGGTATTGCAAAAAAAGAATGTTATCCTTGCATTGCTTTTCTGCTATTCTTTTTAACATTTTTATACTTCATATGTGCCTGATTTACAACTGAAATGTATCCCAAGTTCTTGGATAAAACCAACATTGTAATCTATCATATTTATTCTAGCACATGGTTATGACCCAAAGGGTCAATCTATTTATCAAAATTTTATAACATTCCTAATGGATTTTGTTTGGGGCCATAATTTTCTTTATACAGTAGGGTTTTTTGTTTATTATTTATGTTTTCACTATGTTCCTCCGTGCTAGATTAACTGAGAAAAAAGGAAATTCCAAAACACAAAATTATGTTTATAGAAATATCGTTTACCATCTACCTAACTCCACATATTGTATAAATGATTTGGCACATTCCCTACACTTTACCTCTAATTTTGGGGTTAGTTCACACAGCATGAAGGCAGCTGCTTTTTCAGGGTAGGAGAGCAGCTCTTTAATGGAGAGCCATTGGGTCAACAGATGGGAACAGTGGGAGGCAGGAGTGTGGGAGATAGGATTTTTATGAAGGAGGACTAGAGGACCAGGAGCAAATATCAACTTGAATGTCCCTCTTCAAAAACACCTTTGGATGGCAGGTGTCCAGCCTTCACTCACTGATAGTGTCTTTCTGGTCTACAGCTGCTCTAAATCATTTTCTTGAGACACTGAAGGCTTAGGAACCTATTTGTTTGTTTAAGCTGTACAAGAAATAAACAATATTCAGATTTGTTTGTGTGACTTAGCAGCTGATAGTGTACGTTTCTGTGTTTTGCATAGGTAATGCCAGCACAGGATTTAAACACTGAGTGATCATTGCAGCCAGGCCCAGATTATATGTGCCAGACTCTCTGGAGAAGTGACAGCTCTAAGGGATACGTCTCACCTTTCTCTAGATGACAAGAATTAGGGACTGCAGAACAGGTTACAAATGAGCATGGTGCCATTCAGACTAGCAATGGACTTGCTGGGGATAGGGATGTACAGTAGATCCAGCCCCCTCCAGAGTCTAACAGCCTGATCCACAAAAGCTTCTAAATTCTATTTGAATGCTTGCGTTGCCACTCAGACCTCTGCTGAGTAGTTTCTTGGGGTGTTTGAGCTTGGCCTTTGGGGAGTTTTGCAAAAATATCTCTCCTTAAAATAGACACACACACACACACACACACACACACACACACACACACACACACA
>CM031862.1:10589853-10605104 GCA_018697195.1 Certhia americana
CACACACACACACACACACACACACACACACACACACACACACACACTGTATTGTAAGATCCACAGATAAGTAATGTGCAGCCTGAACATCCAGAGTTTTAGGAAGGGCTACAAACTGGATGTTCCCTAGTGACAGGGTTAATACATGAGTGTCTGCAGCCAGACCTGGACCTTCCTCACCTGTGGTCAGCACTATTCCTGCAGGAAAATACTGCAGGTGCTGAATCTCGATGCTTGTGGTCTCACAGGTAAAAGTAAAGCCTTCATCCCATGCTCTCCTCATCCTGCTGCAGCCTTGTGTGCACAGAAGCAGTGCCTTTCCTGCAGTTGCTCCAGGGATCCAGAAAAGAAGCTTTCAGTGAGACAGGAGCATTTTGAGTTGGACAGACAGTATAAACTGTTGTGTGTAAACTGCTCAAGACAACAGCCTGAATTTTAGCTGTCCTGACATGTCAAAATTTTCTCCTGGAAAAGTTAGTTATGGATTTACCTGGATGCTTCAGAACAACATCACCTGTGCAAGTGAGCCTTTTGAAAAGCTTCTCCCTTTCAGTTTCCTGGAGCTTGTTTAGTATTTTTCCCTGAGAGAGCTGAAGCCCATAGCCTCCATAGCCTTGCATGAAGCTCAGAAATCAATTTTCTTGAATCCTCTTCAAGCTCACCTGGAGAAAGCAGTCTCCTACCAGGAGGGCCTATCCAGAGTGAGCTATCCCCATCTGCTGGCCAGATAACAGCTCAGCTTTTCAGCCTCCTTGACCCAGCTGTGCTGGGAAATGCTCAGGCACAGCTGGGTGAGCTTGAGCCATTCTTTCATATCCCTTCCTAGCCAGTGTATGAGGAAGGTCCAGGGAGGTGCTGGGTACTCTCTGCTGTGCAGGATCATTTGAGATCTGTTCAGAGCAGTGATGCACTAATGTTGGACAGTATCAGACTTTTCATGGGCTCCATCTTTACAAGTTGTCACTGCATTTAGCTGGGGAAATTGCTGGTTTTCAGGTCTTAGGATCATGCTGAAAGCAAGAAGAGTGTGGTGATGGAAATGGATCTGAGAAGGAGGATTGCATTAAAGTCATAAGGGAAATTGTGAATTTGTGGCATCTCATGAATTTCCAAGAGTGTTGACTGCTGCTTATAAAAGGCAAAATATACCATGGCCTCATGCATAGCAGGCTTTGGTTAATCTGATCCTGCATAAGTCTTATTTGGGCTGCTTCAGCTTAAGCAATGGCTCTATCTACAACCCAGAGAAAGATGCATTTCAGTAATAAATCAGGATAAATAAACTGGTCCTTATTATGGCATGGTTCATACAGTTTGATTTGGGAGAGTTTTTTCCCCCCACTTTGCCTATTGTGTCATACAGGATGGTATCTCCAGAGTATGTGGTGTTCATTTAGGCTGAAAAACAAGGTCTAAGTGGTGATTCATGCATAGGGTATGTCCTGAAAGATTCTCCCTGGAAATACATAAAATTCTCTAGCAATGCATCTCAACTCCATACAAACAATGCAAGGCTGTGGTTCTCATCACTGGAGAGCTCACAGATAGAGGACATGAAGATGTAGCCTTAATTTGTTTAAGGAACCCGTGTCCTCATGTCACCTGAGGTTTCTTTATTTTTCTTTTCTTGTCACTCAGGACAATTGCTTTGTTCTCTTAGTGAACAGTCAGAACACATTTTAAAAATAATCTATAGAACAAGATTTAACAACAAAGGCCCATCTGTTTCCAGAAGATGGGAAATGTGTAACCCTGGGCATAATGTCACTTGTCGAATGAATTATGTTCTGTTTATACTGAAGAAATAAAAGAGTTTATTGATGAAAAAGAGGGAGTATAAGGTAACATTAAAATTCAGACACTCAGTGAATTGCTGCCTTCAGAAAGAGTTTCTGCTAAGGTTCACCAAATCATAGCAGTTTTCAAGCAAAGATGCTTTATGTCTACTGAAAACCTTTGTCCTGCACATTATTATGTCTTCCCAGTGAAGGCAATATTCACATAACAGGGCTCTGCCCCTATTGTAAAAGTCATATAAGGTTCTGACTTTATGATATTCATGCAATAGAGAGTCCAAGTTTTCCAGGTACAGAGTGGCTCCTGTTCTCTGAAAAACAAATTTAAGCCTTTCTCTCTAGAAATGGTACCAAGCTGAAACATGCTGTCATGTCCCACAGTGATTTAGGGAAGACTTTTCTTCCCTAAACCAATGGCTATCCCACCCAGGTTGACTTTTCAGCTGGAGGGAGGACTTAACCTGCTGCTTCTGTTTCTGCAGGCCCCTTGGAACACGTTCACTTATCTCTACCCTTTGTCACCACGAAGAACAAGGAGATCAACGCCACAGCAGTGCTGTGGCCAAGCCAAGTGGGAACACTTACTTATGTCTGGTGGTTTGGGAACAACACAGAGGTTTGTATTCCTGATTGGCTGAGGTCAAAATAATGCTGGAGGAACTCTCTGACAGAAGAGGGAGGGAGAGAGGGATCTGGGAATGCTTCTATGTAGTCACATATGCAAGAAAATTATAAACCAAATGCCAAGATACTAACGGTCCTTGGAGGTACCGACATGGAAATGTAAGTAGTGCTTTGTGTTTGTGGCTGTGACTTAGCTGCAGGGTTTATTGCAATTTCATGTGAGTTGCCAATAGCTTTCTTCCGTAATTCCATCCAAGGTGAACATAGTTAACCAAAATCTGGAAGAATTTTTACTGTTTCTTCACCCTCCTTTCTTCAGTAAAAAGAAGAAAAATAAGTAGGGGCTTTAGAAGATTGTTTTTAGGAAAACAACCTTTCAAGCTGAAGCTGTTTCTATATCTGGAACTGGCCTATGCTGAGCCCTGGCACTCTATGCTAAACCACATGTGCAAAAGAACCTTATTTTCATGTGTGCTACAGGTGGATGAAATGGCTCCCAACACACCTCCCTGCCCCAGGGCTCTGCTCAGATATGAGAGTATCATCCACCGGTTCTGCTGCCTCTGTGCTTGCAGTCTTGGTAAATCTGCACAGGCATTAGAACTGTTACTTCACATATACTTGTGGCTAAACTACCCAGAAACCCTAATTAGTTTCTGAGGGGAGAGGTTGTCATGGATTTTGTCGAACCAAGAGGGACCTTCATAATCAACCATGGTTCTCTTCTGTATAATGCAGATTGAAGAGTTTGATCAGTACCCTGTGCTTTATTTAACTCTTTGTCGCCAAGTCAGAGCCTGACTTTTGCTTGTTGTTTTGCATTAATAATTTTCCTCAGATGATGGAAAATGCACTGCTTCTCCTTCTGACCATCTCCTCCAACTATTTCCCCGCAGCTAGTTATTCTGAGCTTTGAACTCAGCACACTGTGTTTGTAGTCTGAATTTATCTAGTCTGGGATTCAAGCTGTTGGATCTTGTTATGCCTTTTTGTGTAGATTAAAGAACTCTCTGTACTATCAGCAATCATCTCCCCCTAGAGGTACTTACAGGCTGTGATTGTCACCTTTTAACCTTCCCTCTGATCTCCTAAACTCCTAAGTGATCAGGGTTGGTCTAATTCTGTTCTCATTGAAGTGTGAGTTTTACTATGGAACTACAATGGCAACAGTTTGACTTAATGCTGAGTGCTTTGAAGATCTCACCCAGAGTTCATTAACAAGTGAAAGAGAAGTTAAGGCAGAGTCTGCTGGAGAACACAACCCATTGATAAACTGGTTCACAGCTGAAGGGATCACTCAATCATCAGAACTTACAAAAAACAATGTATTTAAGGATATCATGGGGCAGCAAATGGGAAATCTTAATTTGGCTGGTTTTGTGACAACCCCCTTGAGTCACCTTATATAAAGCACTTACAATAGATTTAAGAAAGGAGGGTGCTACCTGAGTAGTGAGTGTTGCAAGCCTTTATATCAGGATCTGGGCCTCCCTGGGGAGTGAGCAAAGGTGGGCATTTTAACATGGGATCCCAAACAACCAACATGCAAAGTGCAAGCACTAGAATCTTAAAACATAGCTCCTTTGGAAGTTATAGGTTACCTTACTCTGAGCTTCAGGAGGGCATCCCTGTCTGGGAATCGTGTGCCCTCTCTAGAAAATTAGCTACCATGTCACAGGTAGCTGAGTCTGAAATTTCCAATCTGGAACTAACTCCCCAAACCATTCCAATAGGTTAAGAGAGCCAAAATAGTTTTTGCTTTTCCTTTCCAGCCAAATTAACTGAATCTTTCCTCTTATGATGTATTTGCAGCCACTGATCACATTGGAAGGGAGCATCACATTCACATTTTCTATGGAAGGGATGAACACTATCACTGTTCAGGTCTCAGCAGGAAACACCATTCTTCAGGACACAAAGACTATTGCAGTGTATGGTGAGTTCTTCCCCTTTTATTTTACACAGGATTCTTCATAGTCAACATTTAGAGAGCCAGGTTAGCTGGCAGCAAGAAGAGGTCTTTATTCCAGAAAGCTTTGAGTGAGATTATAAATTGGATTCTAGTGTTACCAGTCCAGTGTAATAGCTCTGAAGGCCACTGACTGACATTAGTGCAGACTGACATGATTGTAGAACATTGATCTCCTTCCCAGAGCCCTCTGCATGTGCTCCATCACTCTTTAATCATCCTATTATCCTTTAATCATCAATCATGATTGTCAAAATGTTAGTTTGTTTTGTAAGCTGGTTTTCCCCCTACTTGGCCAGCAGAGGCCTCTTAACTCACACAAAAGCTGCTCAGCTTGAATGATAAATCAATGCTGTGTGCTGCAGTTCTGCACAGAAATCTGTACTGATTTGACATTGTTCTCATGCGTCAGAAACAGTTAGGGCACACAAATACCATATAGTGTAGATGGAGCCTAAAACCCACTGGGAATCCCAATTTTAGCCGATAGAGATCGATGTGGGCACTTCTGTTTACAGCAACAGAGATTAGGTACATTTTCCAAGGCTAGTCCTCTCCCCACATTTATCCCTGTTCCCTTCCAGTTAAGATCTCTAGGGTTTGGGGCACATCTATGAGTCCAGTCATAGATTCCTACCCAGGGTGTGCCTGCTCCAGAAGTCAAATTGAAGGTAGCATTTAATTTACATCCCCAGCACAGCTCCCTTTGCAGTGCTATTCATCCACTCAAGTACTGATCACCTTTTTCAGTTACAAGACACTCAAGTGATGAATCTCCCAGATCCTCCACATCTCTCAGGGAGTCTCTCAGGCACACTGCTGGATTCCCTCACAGTCAGTGCACCATCTGCAAATTGATTAAGCAAAACATGAGCTGCACCAGGTTTCACAAGTTCTGACCCCTCGTTTGGCATTAAGGCATTTCAGTCTTTACTCACCACTCTGTCATTGTATCTTCAGAGAAATTTCAGTCCCTGAGGTTATCGTTCTCTCCAAACCTTGATGACTACAACCCAGATATCCCAGAGTGGAGAAGGGACATCAGCAGAGTGGTCAAGAGAGCTCTGGTGGAGGTGAGCTATGTGCATAGCCTGTGTTACAAGGGTTCTGGTTGCTGATTTGTTCCTTCATTAGGACTGGATCAGCTGTCCTCTCAAGGTGTCTTTCTGTTTCCACCACCCATTTCCACCAGAAATGGAGAATTGACAGTGTTTGAGGCCAGCATCCTAAATTTTAGACAGGTGAAATGAACTCATCCTATGACAATCTGGTGCCCAGAGTCAGCCTTCAGTGTAAAGCAGATGGAATTGCAAATATGCTGCAGAAAAATTGTGAGACCAAAAATTAAACAATTTTTACTACACAGAAGAACACCACAGCAAGTGCTTTAAGTCCTTCATATAGCATGAGGCTCACAGGGCAGGACTGGATGCTGGTTTTCCCATCAACACTGTAGAGGAGCTCTGGAGTTCCTTCTTTAACTATGGAACAGCATGTCACAAAAATATTGTAGTGTAGCTGAAGATTTGGAAATGAAATTGAGAAGGTACGAAGATGTAGAAGAGATAGCTGGGGTTTCTCAGCTCAGTAGAAAAATAGTACAAGGGATTGTTTGAAATAGTGTTTCAATTAATAATATAAATAATATATTATATAAATATATAAAAAATGTTTCACTATTTCCGTGAAATAGTGAAATGCTGTTTTTTTAAAAATAAGGATACTCAGATTTTGAAAGGACAAAAGGCTTGTCAATGTAATTAGCAAGCTTAAGTGTTGTTTGTGGCATCATCTGTGCAAAAACTCTAAAAACAATGTGTATTATTCAGGTGCACAAACTTCTCTGAACTGTTTCTGAGATTTTTTTTTCTGATATTTTGTTAAAAGACAGGAGGAAAGGGAAAAAAGAGCATTTTTCTGGAGCTTGATCTTCTGACATATTTATGTTTGCATCAGGTATTCAAGGATCCATCTATCCTCAGAATGAATTTTCAGAATATAAACATCTCAGTAAAGCAAAACCAAACCATAAAAAAAGAATTGTAAAACCACAGTACCAAGGCTATATTCCAAAAGCAGAGCAGTGAAAACACAAAGTCTTTTTGTTGTTTGATTTAAAAAATAAAAATTGATAGCTAATTATCCATCTTTATGTAGCTAAATGATTCACCTCAAACAAGCCTTTGTGAGAAGTTCCTGTAAAAATTAGCGATAAACCCAGTAGATTTCTACAGCAGTTAAGTAAATGGTATAAAAATGAGTCAAATAACTAAATAATTCAATAGGAAATTATAGCTTTGCTATAGAACTTTTATGAACTTTTATTAAAGTATTATATTCTTATTAAAGAATATTATCAGACTTGGATAAAATTCTGCATGCAAAATTATAGTTCTGTACTAAAATCTGATTTTCACTCCGAGTAGGGATAATTTCACATTACCACAAAATATCCTATTTCGTGTTTTAATCATAATTATTTGCTTGCATCATTGATTTTCTGATTACTCTCTCCCACTTTTGAAAAAAAAAAAAAATTGTTCCCAGACTCTGAAAATGAAGGCAGTACTGTGTCTTTCTTGACACCTTAAAGCAACCTGTTAGGCAAGCACAAATAATGCAAGCCCTGGCTTCACAGAACACTCGTAAAGAATATACGAGACCTTTATATATTTATAAGGGTTTTTTCTAAAATCCACATTACAAAACAAAGCAAAATAAAGGAAGTGAACAAAGACACATGTTTTTCCTGGGTGTGTGGTGGAGGGCAGTCCACAAGGATTTCCCCAGACTGTCAGCAGTCACACTTGGGTTATCCACAGGACAGGCTGAGAAAATGGTGATTTATGATCAGTCTTGCTGACCCTTTGCCCTGATTCCACCATTTCCTCCAATGAGCACCTCCTCCATGTCTTTGCTCCTGAACTACCATGGAGAAGAATTCCTGAGGTTTAGGTCCAGTTAATGCTTGAGAGGCTTCCAAATCCTTACTGCAAGTGAATCTCTGTGGTACATCTGTCCTTACAACTGAAGGCACTTTTTCCCCACCGCTTTAAGAGTGGCCAACTAAATTCAGCACTTGAAAACTTCAGGTTAAATCAAGACGTTGAGATTTAAGTGCATTTGGTGGATAATTCACAACAGAAAGGCAATGGAGGAAGGTCCATCAAATTAAGTTACTCCTTCCTTTGGCAAAACTAACAAAACTTTCTGAGGGCCAAGACTAGGTCTTTTTCCAGATAATAACTTGGCAATCTAATTGTGTAGCATCAGCAGAAACATAAGACTGGAGGTGACTATGGTAGTAATGCCTGTAGGGTGCTTTTTTTCTGAATTTTGTCTAATGTGTCAAAATTAGGGATAATAAAGTTCTAACTTAAAAATTTCAGCCAATGAGACATACGAGATACACCCTACATGGTGAAAGTACTGTGATGCCTTAAGGAAGAAGCTCCCAGCATTCAGTGACATCCCACACTGTTTCTGTCTCTGTTATCTGTCTGTGTATCAGGCTACAGGTATTTCCAGCAAGCAGGTTCTGGTTGCAGTGCTCCCTGGCCTGCCCACGTCTGCTGAACTCTTCATTTTACCATATCAAGATGCCACAGGAGAAAAAAAAAGAACAGCAGCAAACCTAGAGCAGGTATCGTGTCCATTACTTGGAGAAGTGTATGTTTATGCACTTCTCTGTTGCATATATATATGTGGAATATATGTATGCATGTATGTGGGATTTGTATATGGTTAGAACTGATAATTATGGTAGGAATGCATCTGATTCACTGGGGTACAGGTTGCACGTTACATCCTCTTTAGGGTTTTTTTAGTTTCTGGTTTTTTAGGGGTGGTTTGCTTAGTTGGTTTGAGCAGTATTTTTTTGTTGGTTTTGTTTGTTTGTTTGTTTTTTCCCCAGCATCAGAAACGGGCTTGGGAGCTGTCTTTAGGCATTTAGATGCCTATTTGTGTTCTGTTAGAAGTCCTGTTTACTTCATGGAAGCAGTAAGAAAGAAGGATGGATTTAGGGGATGATTCCTGCCAACAGGAACTGTGGAGTAGCTTCATGAAGCAAAGTTTATGACACTGCCAAAGTCTAGAAAGCACTGGAGGACAGGGCTGGGTGGTAAACCTGGGCAGTTCAGAACTTCATTAGTTTAAGGCACAGGGATGGGACTGGACAATCTGCATGCATTCTTCATGGTGCTGGCAGTGGGGCTGTGCCACTGTGGATTGTTTTGTCTGTGAACAGCTGAAATAGGTTATGACGACTGAAGAAGTCTGTCTCTCTGCAGATCCAAAAGGTCTCACCAACCAGATGGGCATAGCAGGATTGTAATTAAAAGATAAAACACTGTGCTGGGCAAAAATCCTGAAATGTCATAGAATTATACAATTGTGAAGGTTGGAAAAGACCTCTAATGCCATCAGGTTCAATTGATAACCTAACACTGCCATGTGCACCACTAAACCATGCCCTCTTGTCCCATAGCTCCTTTGCTGTCTCTCAGCTAATTGTTCAGATTCCAGGGGCAAAGATAACTTTGGCCCTGAGGGAAGCTCCACTGCACCTCTTCTTCCCCATACTCTATGTCCATGGCTCAAGCCATATTAATTTACTGTAAGCCTCCAAATTCCGAGATACCCATATTCTAAAGCTTTCCCTTGCTCAGCATTCCTGGCTGTCGTCTTTTCTTTTGACAAATTACTTTCTTCTTCAATTTTCACCACCCATGTAATAAACAAAAAAATATGGAGATTTACTGCTTTCCAAAATCTTTCCTTCCTTTTCTCCTTCATTTCCCCTTCTCCTCACTTCCTTCAAAAATTGGCAAGGAAGCCAGTCCATAAACTTTCAAATTTACATCTGACCCAGCTCCCTTCTAGCACTCAGCAGTTTACTCTTTTTCCCTCTTTTTCCACCTTTCTTTTTCACTCCTGTAAACACAGAGACTTTGTGGCTGTAGAGAAAGGAAGCCATGGCAGTTCTCTCATAGGCCTTTTTATGGACAAGAAGAAATGCCATTTTCAGTGTAACTCCATCCACATCTCTGGCATCTTTCAGAGTCCAAGCGGTAGCCTTTGGAGGAGAGAGAAACTATTTGCCATTTGCAGCTAGCTCTTTCCTGTGAAAAAACCCCAGGATGTTTTTCTTTCTGGTCTGTGGATGCTGGATTCCCCTACCTAGTAACTAGTAGAAAATAGTGAGGGTTTCAGTGAGAACTGCCCAAGGGCCACAAAAGATGTCTCTGCCCTCTGCTCTGAAGCATATTCTGATACTGCTCCTGTTTTGTCATCTCTTTTACCTTTGATCCTTCACTATGCCTTGCACAAAGTGTTTCAGAGGTCATTCAACAGCCTCTGTGCTTGAAGCTGCTGGGATGAGTACTGGGAGCAGATATTTTTGATGGTAACAGCTTAAGTTGCTTCTGAGGTACTTCTGATGTACAGTGCTCCTTTCTGGTAGGAATAGAAGTCTGTTTTGTGCTCATGGGCAAAGAACAAGCTGTTGAAAGGCGCATAGGTGATTTTGCCAGTTTACAAGTGTACACCCAAAGGAGTTACAGTTCTGAATTACTTTTTTCTAATTTAGAAGAGAAACTTCCAAGTATATAGGAAATGAAATGGGAATAGTTTATACAGGTACTGCAATGGAATAAGGTTCCTTAAGGAAGCAATTCATTAGAGATTCCTTTCTTCATCACCTGAGCTTAGACCACTGTTCTGCTATGGGTAGCCATGAGGGGTGTATGTGGTTTCATGGACTTTCACATTTACCAGTAAATCTCATTCATATTTAATAACTATGGGAGGCTTATAATTTGCTGTTTCCCCATGAGGTGGATTAAGCTGTTCTGTTTTTACTCATTTGGCATTGTAAACATACTTTAAGGTTTCTCTGTCCAGCCACTCATCTCTAGGTAAATAATTCCCATTGACTTCAGAGACACTTAGAAAAGCTAAGTCTTGTTTTCCCATTTATCAGTCAATAAAAATCCTTTGTGCCACTAATGTTTTATCAGTCTGAACACAGTAGGCCAGTAGTAGTGGGACTGCAGTAGTGCCCCATTTGACAAATGTACATTTTCATGCAGTTTTCCATGAGGGTAGTGCATTTGTGTCTCATGCTCTCTTTGAGACTTTGGCTAGATGGTAAATGTCATTTTCCTCCTGACTTGATGTATCACTTTCATACAATTTTCCCAAATTATTTTTTTTGTGTATACATAGAATCAATTATTGTCATATCTGTTTGCATTTAGAAATGTGAACTGCATTCCAAATATTTTCCATTGGAGACTAAAGTACCTTTAAAATGTTTGACTGCTGTTTACAGCTAAAAAAACCTGCTACATGTGACTCTGAGGAAGTTTTCTCAAAGTGCAACATAGGATAATTCCACCTAATACATAAATACAAAAAATGTGCTTGATCCACTCCACTTTCTGTAGTCAGTGCAAAGTTATTCTTCACAGTTTCCTAAAAAATCAAAAGGCCTTTTCATCCTGCAGAATCCCAAAACACATTTGCAAAATCTTGTACTTATGACAGGAATATTGTGGCTTTCCTTTTTTCTCTTTTTTAATTGGGTCATTTTATTGCTCTGCTTCATCTAACAGCAGCTGAGGACAGACTACCACCCTGTTTAAAAATGTAGAAATAATTGGCAGTTGTCAAACACTTGATTTGCATGCTATGACTGTAACAACACTGAAATATCCCAAATCTTGCAAGAACAGCCACACAGAATTGCCACTGGCCACTTGGGTTGGAATGTAGTTGTTATGCCATCTTCATGGATAGGTTTGGTGAATTTGATTACAGAGTTCATATCTGCTGCTTCAAAAGCAAAAATTTCTTTCTCTTCAGTGTAAGGCAAATATCTAATAGCAACTTTTCAAGAAATTGAGTTATTTTTTAGCTCAAATCCAGTTCAAAATGAATGCTCAATAGGAAAATATTCTACTTAAAATACAGTAGAGGGCAATTATGATTATTTATTTCAGTGCATGGTTTAGTCAATAGGAGAGTTCTGAGGGGTTATCTTTTTATTTATGCATTATCTTCTTTCCATGTTGTTTGCTAGTGGGGGCTTTTTGTCAAACATAATAAATGCATTTTCTTTTAGTCAAATGAACTGTAAGCAGAGGGTACATGAGAATTCTGAAGTGATGTTTTCCTATCAAGTAAAGGTTCCAGTGTTATCCTGAATGTCTCTTTAGTTCTCCATTTGGGTGCCTTTCATTGGCCTATTCAAAATTACTGTAAAAGAGTGTGAAACAAGGGTAGGGCAAATAGTTAATGACATTTGAGGCCATTCATCTTTTCTCTAAGAGCTCTCAGCAACATAGCAGGATGGAAACTTTGGCAAATGGTAACATCAGCTGGTTGGTAGCCAACTGTACTCAATATGTTGCAGCTGTGGACAGTATCTGTATCAGCCAAAGAGATGGGAAATGACATGGATGACTGAATATCAAATGGACAGTGATGAACTGCAGAGATTTAATACCTCTTGTGAATTTAAAACCATTGAGAGTGGCATTCAGGTATATATAAGCATATACCTCTTGGGTTTCTCTCCTTAAAACAGGTTTAGTTTAACATCTGCTTCTTTGTAGCTGATGGAGCTTCTATGTTATTTTATAGTTTGGAGTTTTCTTCCACCCACATTCCTAAGCTTCAGTGTTTCAGTATATTTGCTTTCGGTACTTCTCTTTTCTCTGATGTATTTCAGGTGTGCCCATCACTAAACTATTTTTAGCAACAAGATCATGACGATGAATGCCTTCAAATCTTACAGAAAATTGCGCCAATCAGCCCTGGAAATTAAATTTTAGAAAGAGGTTGATATATGGGGAAAATCATCTAATGTTTACTAGGAGAGATTTTTTTAACATCTATGCCTTTGAATGAAGATCAAGTCTTCCACTGGTACTTACGGGAGATTGAGCTGGTATTAAGTAGTAAAGGCAAAAGAGAAAAAGGAGTGATGAGAACCAAAAGACATTGTACCAGGGTTTTTTTTCCTTGGCCAGCTTTTCTTAATAGCTGCTTGTGTGCTGTAGGAGAGACTGTGTAAATCTCATGTCTTACCTTTGAGTTAACTCCTGCCCTGTGACTATCAGCCCTCGCTCCCTCATCTTTTGCTCATTGTATAGAGCAGCCCTTGATTCTCCAGACTGGTTTTGGTTGCCTTTGTTCACCGAAAGTGGATCCTGGCTTTTATGTCCAGCTTCTCTCAGGGTTCATATCTGTTGTTCCATTCTTGTCCCAGAGTAACCACAGGAATATCTTCTGCCTCGTGCTCTCACAGTGTCCCTGGATACTCTCAGCAGCTTGAATTTAGCATCTTTCATTAAAGATCTGAAGAAATTCCTGCTGGAGCCAGTAAGTCAGTGACTGTGCTCTTTTCAGTGTTAAGGCAAGCAAGCTTTAGAGGCCCCATGTGAAGTGTCCAAGGTTATCCAGGGCAAGTGGCACAGTTTAAAGTAATCCACATTGGCCCTTACTCCCACTTCACTTTCCCAATGTTGGTTCAAGTTTCTTCCTACTAAATCAATGTGCATAATTCTTTCCTTAGTTGTTTATTGATTTGCTCAATGAATTGAATAGAAGTGTAGCACTCATTAGTTGAGATCTTTACACAGTATCTATAAAATTATCAAGATTCTTAGCTAGTGCATACTGGCACAGTTGAATCACATTCAATTAGTCTAAAATAATTTACACCAGGGGTTTCAAAAGTCAATAAAGGTATGGGAAAATGCCCTTCTCAGTGATAATTCTGCTTCTTGGTTCACATGGTAATTTTACAATCCTAAATCTGACAAAATGCTAAGAGAAGCCAAATTAATTTTTGTTTTGTTCCATTTTTAAATTGGAATCTCTTTTTTTTTTCATTCAAAAATTGTCTGTTATTATTATTCATTATGTGTCCTTTGATGAAAAATGATACATGAAGAATAGTTGCTATTACTGAATTATTTTTGCACATCATGCTTAATTCTGCAAATGAAGCAGATAAAGTCAATGAGGCTCAGTTAAGGACCAAAACTAATTCTGAAAGCTAATTATTTTCACAAGAGAGACTCCTGAAGACTATAAATTAAGAGGTTACTATTCTAAGAAGTTTTGTCTTTAGCTAAGTTAGTTGCATCTCCAGGTGGGAGAGATGAAGAGGGCGAGGCTTGAGGCCAATCTGTTCCCCAGATGAAAGTCTGGCTGTTCCACTGGAGTTGCATTACTGCTTCTGAAACAGGTCAAAGTATTTTGATGGGTTTTTTTCTGCTTTTTTTTTTACCAAAATGTATCCATAGTATCAATTTGAGCACAGAAATAAAGGGAAGCACAAACCCCAAAATGTTCACCATTGAAACCTTTTTATTACCTCAACAACTGAGATCAGCCTTTGTGTGGAAATTTAATTCAGACACACTTTATTAACACTGTAAACAAGTCAAGTCAAAACCACTCCTAGATTAAAGTCTCATAACTGAGCTAGAAAAAAGCTTGATAGAGTACAAAAGGCAGAGGAGTCTGTTCTTGAATCTCAAAGCAAATGTTCTGACTGACATTTTAGTGCACACGTCCCTTTGGGACCGTATGAGGACCACAAACATTGCCAGGTCCAGCTTTGGAGAGCAGTGTCCAATCCCAATGTGAATTTGGCCCGTGAGGTTTATGTAAGCTGCTCACTGATCTCAAATACTGGCTTTTGCAAGCCACTATGTATGGTTTATATTTCAGATAATTTTAGAAGTACAGAAATGCATTTTCACTCTGTATGTCTGTTTTGAAGAGAATCAAGTTTTCCATATAAAGAAAAATGAAAATATTGTACTAAACAAGCAAACATTTTAAAAACATGTCTGAATGTATCTGTTCTTCCCTCAGACATGTGTCAGGAATCTCCAGAGCTTCCTGAGGAAAGCAGATATCTGATTCTCATTAGAACTTCAGGCACTTTTGAAGACATTAAACTTTGAGTCAAAAAAAGTATTACTCACTTTTTTCACTTGTTCAGATTCCATAAAGACCAAAGGGAAAACAACAACAACAACAACAACAACAACAACAAAACCTCACCAAAACAACAACAACAACAAAAAAACCAAAGCCCAAAAAAAAACTGTAGACAAAAAACCACTGGGAGAGCATGTAATTAATTGAGCCAAAGGAATATGGGTATACTCTGCACAGAATGAACACTTTTTTTACCCGTTTTGACACTTTGTGTGTAGCCCTAGGACAGTTATGGCTGGTTCAAGCTTCTGCTGAGACACTGATGGTCTCAGGCAGAAATTATTTTAGTCTGAGATGAATTTGTACAGGATGTTACACAATGAAGTCCTCATTCATAATCAAATAAGAAAGCAGTAGAGTAATAATAAATTTCAGTTGTGACTCTTTTTGTATTTCTTCCTTTTTCTTACTACTTCACCCTTATTGCCTCTCTCCTTCCCGTTTCTCCTTTCCATTGGCCCTCCAGAGAGGAATACCTGTTGACTTTTCTCTGACACTCCCTGCCTGCTGGGAGGCAGCCTCAGCACCTCTCAGCTGCTGTTTTTCCCCTTCACTCAGTGCCACAGGAGCTCACAGGCAGGCCAGGGGAGAGCTCAGTGTCCCTTCAAGTCACTAGTGCCCAGCCAGATCTCCTTCTCATGTTGACTTTCTCCAGATTTTCCCATTCTTTCCATTTCTTGCCCAAAACCTTGAGGAAGGCGTTTTTCAGTGCTACATGGCAATGTTTGCTAGCTGCAGACTCAGTTACTTACTACAGTAAGACACTGCCTGTATAGAAGGCATCATGTATGTTTTGACCTCTGCTCTTTCCCTGCCATTTTGTGCAGCTATCACAATGTGTT
>CM031862.1:10605204-10926853 GCA_018697195.1 Certhia americana
GACCTCTGCTCTTTCCCTGCCATTTTGTGCAGCTATCACAATGTGTTGAAGAGGAATGACACAAAATGTGGTTGTCTCCTTTCTTTAGTTTACTGTCTTGAATCTGCTTCCTTTTTTTTTTTTTTTTTTTTTTTTTTTTTTTTTTTTTGTTTTCTTCCAGAGGTTCAACTGCCCCAGCAGCATCAGGATCTCAGAGCAGAAGGGAAAATTCCTTAATGCCTTCAGGGTTATGGAGGAGAGCTGTTAGATTTTATGTGAGACTAGATACAGCCAGGATGATACTTTTCCCATTAATTCCATGAGCCATGAATGTACCTGGTTTACAGCATATCAATCTGCATCTGTTGCTCTAGTTTTAGAGATGAAAAACTTTTTATAGTTGTCAATCTTAGTTATTAATATGCTCAAATCCTTAAAGAGGGCTATAATTTGCTTCCCAGGCATTTTTCATGTACTGCACATCTTTGTGTCATCATCCCTGCTGCTCTGAGCTCAACAGATGGCTCTTTGAATGCAGGTGGTATTTTTTCTTGCTATTGGAAGAAATATATTTACTGCTCATTCTGGCACCCATGAAATAAATTGTAACTTTAAATTAGAGATATATTTAAAAATATAAATAAAATGCCTGTAAGAGTTATTGCCAAATTGATATTGGACCAAAGGCACCTATTCAAATGATCAGAAGCCAGAAATTAAGTGTATGAGACAAGAGTATTGAAATAACCATTAAGAATGTTAAAAAAAAAAAAAAAAGCAGATAAATCTCATACTGTGATAAATGATAGCCAAAGAACATCTAATCATATCTGGGTAGAATTTACTGAAATAGCTCAACCAGAAAAAAATGAAGAACATGAAAAAGATGGTGTAAAAATTATTGGAATGTTCTTTTTTTCTGAGAATTTTTCATTAATCTTCAAGAAGGAATAAGAATTTATTTAAAACGAACTGAATTAAGTGGTGAGCACTAGAATATGCTTCCACTTGATCCTGGTATTTGCTATAAAAACACATTCTCAGCAACTGCATATAAGGGTTATGGGGAATGTTGTGTTTCCAGTTTTCCAACCACCTCTCCCTAATAAGCCAACCTGGGGAACTGTGACTGTTCAATTGGAAGAAAATGTGAAATACATGAAACATCAGGCAAATGAACGTACAAAAGACACACAACAAACTGTCAACACCATGTCTGTAGTCTTCCATTCCTTGATTATTCCATCTCGATTTTTTTGTTTTTAATGGCAACATGCCTGGAACTTCTTGCATGTAATGAAGTGTGATGTGGAAAAAGTGGATCTGTGCATATTGCGACAAACTAACTTAAAAAAAGGGCATGTTTGCCAACAGACTGGACCAAAGTTTGGCTCCTATGCTGTACAAATACAGATTTCACGGGCTCTTATCTCAGCAAATGCTCATCTTTTCTGTTGTGTCCTTAAAGGAAGAGTAATCTGCTTCATTTCTGCTAGGGCTCTGTTGATGTTGTCAGTTATGGAAAGATAATTTGGTGATGTGAAAGCTCTGTGGAATATCTCCCCCATGAAAGAGTGGGCTATGCATGCAACCCATAAGAAGAGCTATAACATGCATTTTGTTTAAGCCACATTCTGTAGTCAGTAAACACTTCCAGATTCAAGCTGGTTCTGGTACATATTTAAGGATTAGGGAGCAGCTGTCTTGAATCTCAGAGCTGGATGAAATGAAATTTGCTTTTAGAACTTGAAAATTAACTACAAGCAGTGGCAAGGATCTAAACCATTCATTTTTATTCAGATATATCACATACTGTGAACATCCTCTAAGAGCATGGAACTGGCCGCTCAACAAGCAAGAAGTTATTTATTTCGAGCAAGTGTTCATCAGAAATTGAAATGTTCCTTTTCCCTTGCACAGGGAATGAGTTCACTGATGCGCTACTGCTGGCTGGTCCTGTGGCCACTTTCACATGCAGGTGGAACATTCCCTTTTACGGCTAGGCTGCTCCCACAGAGGGGGGACAGGGCACCTTGTTGCTAAGTCAGTGCTGACCATACACAAACCACTTTGTCCAAAATCCTTCATTATGGGGTGATAGGAATCTGTGCTTGAAATATCTGCAAAATCTTTGTTTTGTCCGCAGCTCCATTTTCTACCCACCTATTGGCAACATAAACCAATGATCTAGAAACAATTTCTTTTTTTTTTTTTTTGGTTTGTTGTTTTTTTCTTTCACAGATTTCAGAAATGCTGATCCAGAAACTGAATCAAAACCTGGTTCATTTTGAGTTGAAACCAGGAGTTCGAATCCTTGTCCATGCTGCCCATTTAACAGCAGGTGAGTATCCTCTTTCTGTGTGTATGCCTTCTGTGTTGCTCTGTAGCACAGCAAGCAATATATTGATGGCAGTAGTGTGCTATCAGTTGTATTTTAAACATTTGTTATTTTTCTATCACAATAACAATGCAGTGTATGAGCAGACATTAAAATGTCTGCCCTACCTCACCTTTCTATATCATGCCAAAAAGATATAATGGCTTTTGCATTTACAGCTAATCATTTTGTTTTCTTAGGTGCAAGAACTCACTGTTTTTTTTGAAACATGGTATAAGTAGCAGAAGTGTGTATTTCTTGGTTATCTCTGAAATATTCAACAGCTAAGCAACATCATGGCATTTTCAGCCTGGGTCACACAGTGCAAAAGTTACCTGCTACCCTTAGATATGTTCAGATATTCTAGAGTCAACTAACATTCAAAGCAACTAAACATTGCTCAAAAGTTGTTCAGCAGTCGGAAAGACTAGAATCAATATAGATGTGCACAAAAGTAAGATCAGGCAGTCTGGACTTTAACTAATTTTATCTCAAAATAAATAATCTCCAAAGTCCACTGATATTTAATTACATATGTCACTGTCTATTCTGCATGCTAAAACCTCATTTCACAGCACAGGTCCTACCTACCTATTACAAACCAATCCACACTCTTAGAAGTTAATTTTCCCCAGGCACTGCTGATAATTCTGATCAGTTGGTATCAGCTACTTTTGATAACTGGCAGACTTAAACCTTCAGTTCATTTGTGCCATCAAACTGCTCTCCAAAAAGGTTTTTGTGGTATGAATGGGTCTGCCCAACCACGTGTCTATCCACATGATGCCTTGTAAGCAGTAAGAAAAAAGAGACTATTAAGAAAGTGTGTAATGTGACTGCATTTAAATTCTCCCAAAAATTTCATTTTTTCCTAAGCAGAGCTTTCCAATATCTGTCCTGGGAATATTGCTGTATGTTTCTGCTTTCCATTAGCTGTGGAACAGATCACCAGATGCTTATTTTTAGACAAGTTAGAACCGAAAGCATATAATTGTAGATTCTCCTGTCCCTTTACCCCCCCCACAAGCTGCCAGCCCAGATTTAGGGGGAGTATTGGAAGAGGGAATTACAGAATAGGGTAGAGAGAGTTACAAAAGAGGCCCCCTTACCCCAGGATGTATTCCAAGGCCTTTATTCCTTGAAGGGAATCTGGAGCGAGAGAGGGCGGTCACATGGGGGGAGAGGGGTTTTTATCACCTTTGGGGTCGGGGTCAGGTTACCTGTCCAATCCTATAGGTCAAGAGACCAGGGGGCAGGTAACCCAGGCCAGGTTACAGTTTCTGGGGGAGGGGTTTTGGGGGAAAAACATTCCTAAAGGGAATACAACATATAATGTCAGCTTCAAAAATGCAGTTATGTGCAATTGTTCATAATTTTTACCAAAAATGCATGTTTTTATTTGTATTTACACACAGACACCAGGAAAGAGTACTTTTTGTCCATAACAGATACAATAACAGATACAAATGCTCATTTTTCTGCAAGGTAGGTTTTGTTATACTCTCTCAAAGCCACTGGTGAGCGATTGCTGTAACTGGACTCACAGTGTCCTGTAGGAACCCTACAGGATTTTTGTCTCTTGCAGAAACAGGATTCAGTAAGAACACAAAATGAGCTTGGATGGCCAAACCATTAAAACCCAGAGAACAGCCACTGTGAGGCCTTTGAGGGATTGTGTCTCCTTAACAAGCTGCAGAGGTCATGTTCTCTGCCTAAGTAAAAAGCCAAATTTCATGATACCAACACTTGTGAATAATTCAAAATTTGACAAAAAACTGTGAGAGACTTACTTCTCTGCTGAAAGCTATTGTTTTGTTTGTTAGCAAGTAAGAATAACTGGCCTTTGGAAATCCTAGCTTTTATTAAAAAAAATAAATAAAATGAAGCAGGGAAACCTGGAACACAGCACAGCATCAGAAGCAACCCTTAGAAAACACAGTTCCAAGGGATGCCCAAAGGTGCTGCTCTGGGCTATGCTATCCCTTTTTTCCCAGCCTTCTCACCAATTCTGTGTCAGACTCTGGTAGCTAAAGGCTGTAGTCAGCTGAACCACAAAGCTCAACGTGTTTTTGGAAGCGTATACACATATGTATGTGTACACCTACATTTATGTTGCTGTGCCTCAGTGCACATGTATGTTCCCCACACAGCAGCATATTCTGCAGCAGAGGACCTGCAGGGAGCAAAAGTACAGGTATCTGAAGTAGTTTGGAGTGGGCATTCAAGCAGAACCTGGAGAAATAATCCTGTGTGTGTATGTGTGTGTCTGTGTGTGTGTGTGCGTGTGTGTGTGCGTGTGCATTCCCTGGAGCACAGAAGAATGACAGGCGTTGGCCTCAGCACATTTCAGACTTTTCTCTTCTTTGTTCAGACCACACTGGAGGAAGGATTAATTTATGGCAATTACAGACAACAGATTGCGATTCATTCATCATGTTCATTCCTTCTTCTCATGAGATTAAAAACAAACCAATGTTCCTAACCCAACAGACAACAAATTCAACTCTAAGGCAGAGGAAAATATGCCAATATTCCTCAAAAAGCAGTTAAATAGCTGTTTATTACTAGGCTCTCAGTGCAGCATTACAGCAAGAACATTGAGTGATGCTGAATCTGAATAGGCTGGAGAGCCACTTTGTCATCCCACAGAACTGCAGAGACCCACAAACACAGATGGAGAGGGGACAGAGTGGAGATGTCTGAGGAATTCATAATAATGGTTCTTTCATTCTGGCTCCGGCTAGATGTGGGAAGGGGAAGGTTTTTCACTTCTCTTTGTAGGTTTTGGCTTTATCAGTCTGGGTGTGAAGCTGAAAATTCGCATGCATGTGATATGTGTGCCTGTTTCCTTGTGCCTCTGGTTTAGGAGGGGTCTGTTCAGTGTGTGTGAAGAGATGCAAGAGGGAGAGGACGTGTTTGACAGCAGTTCAAGTTGGCTTTGACTGCCTTGCAGAGGAGGGCACTACCTGGGCCATGTTCTGTGTGTGAGGATGTGTTTTCTCCTTGCCATGGCTGGAGCTCTGTGTCTGTCTGCAGTACAGTGAACATGAACAACTGTCTCCTATGTGTGAAACTGCTTGGAGGCTCACTGCCTTCCTGTTGTATATGCGTGTGAGAGTGATGGAGACTCTGTTTAATACCATTCACTTCATATTTCTTGGAAGTCCATGCTTCTGGATGGTTGGGTGGCCTTAGTTTGGGAGGGGTTATGGCAAGATGGTGAGCAAAACTTTGAGGAGAAATAGAGAGGCTATGTCTGATTAAGGTTGGTTTTGGTGTGCTTTGTTTTGTTTCTTTTATCTGAAGGAAATTCCTCTAAGGGGAAAGCTGTGGAACTTCACATCAAGGGGTATGTTAAGCACCACAGGTGATCTGAACTTGAGTTTCTTCCCAGGTGGATTAACAAGTGAGAGAAGCCCAGGAGATGTTTAGACCTGCTGCAAGTGCAATAAGAGGGGAGAACGAACTGTATTTCTGGAGGGAGCAGCTTTCACTTCAGGCTGGAGAGAGCTCTAACCTTCTTCTCTCTTGCAGCTCCCCTGGTGGACCTCACTCCTAGTCACAGTGGTTCAGCCATGCTGATGCTCCTCTCTGTTGTTTTTGTGGGACTAGCTGTGTTTGTCATCTATAAATTCAAAAGGTATGACCTTCCCTGAGCCATTTCCTTCTCTCCGTTGCTGCCTTTTGCTGAGGTGTTTGGGGTTTGTTTGCTGTATTTTCTTTTTCTGAGCGAGTTGGGTTTTTTTGGTTTGTAAAAGCTGATACTACATCTGCCAGAGTACCACACAATGATGGTTTCTGTTAATGTTTTAGGAAGATTCCTGGCCTTAATATATATGCACAGATGCAGAATGAAAAAGATCAAGAGATGGTCAGTCCAGTCAGTCAGAGGGAAAGCATACCTAATGTCCCTCAAAGTGAGCTGATGAGCCCTGAGCAACTAGTAGATGAGAAGTTGGAAGTCCACCCCATAGGTAAATAACTTGCAGCATCCTGCAGCTGGTCAGACTCTGACTTATAATTGGCTAATCTTTTTCTCAGCCTCCCCTCTTCCCATATTCCTGTGCAATCCTCCTCCCATCTTCTTCTGCTGAAACATTAGTTTTGCTACAGGAGACCTTCTAACTCTTCCCTCTCCCTCACTGCCATGTGATGAAAGGGAGGGGAACAACTTTAGGCTTTTTCTCTCTCCTAGTTGCTCTATATAGATCCCCTCCCCTTCTCAAAAAGAATCCTGCTGGCATTGTAATTTATTATTGTGGGGCTATGCCCAATATCCAGAAGAACTTCAGCCACCTTCACCTGGAATGTGGAGGTGAGCAGGTGATTTGGTAAGTAATATCTAAAAGCTAAATATCTGTTGATGTTTTAACTGTTGGGATCTTTGTGCTGTGCCAGACCTTGTTACCAGCAGCAGTGTTAGTCTGGCTGATTCCCAAATAAACTGAGTAAAACCTGGGATCTCCATATTGGACAGCTAAGTTTGTGCTCAGTCTGACTTCTCCCACAGGCCTCTGTGTTTGATGATTTCCAAAAGCAGGCTTTTCTAAGACCTAAAGTGAACAGATTTGGACAGGGAATTCTGGAATCTGTCTGTTTCCTGTTACCCTGGCTACGGTAGAAGTATTGGGACAGAGGAGGAAAGTTTCAGTCTGGGGACATGTTCTGCTAAAGCCAGGACTGCTTATGCAGTGCTCAGCTTCACTCATGAGGTGACAATTCTACAGGTCCAGACTGGAGGCACCCCTGTAAATAAGAACATGCACCTGCTTTCGAGAAATTAAAGAGAAAAGCCTGCCCAGGGATGTTGTGGAGTGTCCTTCTCTGGAGATATTCATAGCTCTCCTAGACATGATCCTGTGCAACCTGCTCTGGGTGAAATTGCTTTAGCATGGGGGTTGGACTATATGTCCTCCAGAGGTCCCTTCCAACCCCAACTGTTTGTGATTCTGTGACTTAGGCAGGAGTGAAGCACAGTTGCAACTGAGATTCCTTTTTTGCAGTTTCATCAGCCTAAACAAACCTTAGCTCTCACCTGAGGATGTTCCTAAAATCTATTGGAGTGTTTAGTAAAGCAGGTTTGGAGTCATGGCTACTGTAGAGAGGAAACAAAGAAAAGGGCAATTGATGTGCTAAGATTGCAGCTTGTGAAACAACCTGGGAGGAAAAAGGAGAAAGGCTCTTGATGAAACTATGTCTAAGCTGGAAGCTCCACTGCAGTCAATGCTGATCTTTCCTGAATTGTTCACTAAAGAGATTTTTTAGCTATTGAAAGGTTTTAAGCAGCTATTTATCAGCAGACCGGGACACCCCTGCTTAGCAAAACACTGGACAGAGTATGGGTACCAACATTCCCATGTGGTATTCTCCATACAGAGCAACCTCAGGCCACAGTGCAGAACCCAAGGAAAGGAAATGCAACCAAGGTAGTCTGGACAGAGGACTTCCAAAAAGCTTGTGGATCACCAAGAGATTTCAACCCAAGACCCAGAGCGGTGGGTCCTAAACTTTAACAATTTTTTTAATGCTTTTGTTGTCGTTGCTTTTTTGTTGCTGTTTTCTTTTTTTTGTTGTTGTTGTTGTGGTTGTTTTTTCCCCCACTAGAAACCTCCAAGGTGAAATTGCTGTAAGATGCTAAGAGAGAAACATCCAATTTCAAGTCAGGAACTGTCTTTCTACAGTTGGGTGAGCACTGGGCTTTGAGCTCCCCCTTTCTGAAAAAATGCATTAGTGGTGGTTCATCCTGTGCCAGGAGCTGGCAAAAATATGTTTTCACAGGTGACTCAGACTGCAGTGGCAAGGGTCAGTCACTGCTAGCTCTATGCAAGGTACCTTCAAAACTGCTCTGGCTGGTGGTGGAAAGAAGGGTTCAGGATAAGACAATGAAAGGTAACTTTTGGGGACAGGTATTCATTTGGTGCATCTATAGCATTTCTGGCTTTCTGTAACAGCCAGAATATTATACATTTTTCAGCTGTGCTACTGGACACTGCACTGAACCAGAAATTGGCCTTTAGAGCTCCTTGGTTTGCACCTGTGACTGCATGATAGAGCACTAAAATTAAATGTGTGAGATACACTGACTCAATTATGCATCAAAAGGAATCAGTCCAACAAACTTCCTAAGAGTGTTTTTCCATCCTGTCAGTGAGGTGAATGAGAAAACTGAATCAGAGCTCATTGACAAAATGAGAAGGTCTGGACCTAGGTGTGAACAGAATAGAAAGTGCAAAGGCACTCTCTTATACAACTACCTCATCTGTTTCTGGAAATCAGCAATTTCTTTTTTAATGAGTTTTCTTTCTTTTGGGAAAACAAAGCAAGACTGTAATTGGGTGTTTCTCTTTTGTACGCTTGTTCAGAAACCATTTTTTTTTCCATCACCTTTGACTAACATTCAGAGATTCTGCCTGGGAGGAATCAGAATTAATGTCCAAAACCAATTTAATTTTCTCTCCAAACTCTGGCAGCAAAACCTCATTTTCCTGGTTTCTGGATGTGAGTGGTTTAGGCACTTCTTTTGCAAATGCAAAGGTTAAGGTTATTTATGAAATCTCCAACACCTTATCATTGCAAATGAGTTACACGGTTCCTCTGAGGACCTCAACCCCTCCTTCCCTCCACCCCTCTGCTCCTGCCTTTCCATCTATGGTTCAACATGGATGAATCATCTTCATTAGCAAAAGAACAGCAGATCACCTTCAGTGTTTGAATGACAAGAAAATATTTCTGGAAAGAATGTGTCAGTCTGGAAGAGCTGAATCTCAAAGGCCATCAAGGTGATACCTGCAAGTCTTCCTTGACTAAATATGCATGTTATTCACTGACTTTTATTTTGTTCTTTGCCACAGGAAGTATTTCCACAGCTACTGAGCCCCAGAGCACAAAAGAAATCCCTACCTATGTAAATGGTTGAATTGAGGACACCAACATCTGTATCTAAAAAAACAGAGGAGAGCTCACTGCATTTGGACTTTTTAATTCTTCAGATGACAAAGGGTTTTTAGCTTTAAGCCTGTGCATGTGGACATTATACTGAGACCATAGTGAAACTGCATTGTACAGGTGTTCAATTTTAGTGGGGGGTGGGGGGAGAGGAACTGGTACCACTATTCACTCCTGCGGCCCTTCCCCTCACCCTTTCACTCTCTTTTCTGATCTGTCTCTAATTTGTAGAAAATTCATAATGATATAGGCCAAGAATATGCATGGGGGGGGTCTCTTCTTTAGGGAGAGGGGTGGGCTGGGATATGGGGGGAGAAGGGCTGGGGTGGTGGGAGGTGGGAGGGAGTGTTTAGGGTTCTTGGCTTTAGGTTTAACAGCTCTTTTAGCACTTTGGGCTGCGGGAGGAGTAGCTGCTCCAGCAGATTTCCGTAGGAGACACACACACACACGAAAATCACACTGGAGTTTTAAGGCACTGAAAATATTCTTGGTCAGTCTGGTTTATCTCTCTGTTTGGACTTTGCCCTTCGTTCCTCTAGCTGCAGCTGCTGCCCGTGCCCCACACTGCGAGGAGGCTGAGTGTGAGTGTGGGTGATGCCAAACACCCTGCTTGGCCTGCTCACACCAGGGCATCCCACTGGTAGTGCCATGGGAAGACAACGCTGCCTCCTAACCCTGAACAGAACAGAACCAGCACTGCAGGAGGTTATTGCCAGCAAGAACTTACTGTACTGTGTGCCAACCTCACACCTTCAGTTCTGGCTGAGAGAAAGCAACACCCTCATCTCCATGTAGTGCTGATGGTTGAATTTGCTTGGGGAAGTCCCAGGAGATCTCTGCCTTTTCAGAGTCACCCAGAGTCCTGTCAGCTTTTGAAATGCACCTTGGCCATAAAGTAGGGAGCAGGGAAAAGTCTGTGCACAATGTTCCTATGGCTTTCTCTGGCACCCCCATTGGTTGCAGATCTGCAAGTTCCTGCTACTGTGGGCAGAGAAGGGAGAATCTGTCCTGGGACTGTTGCCGTGCATTTTGAGCCCCAGCACCACAGGACCACTCTTACTCAAGATTCGATTTCTTACCAATAATTTAGGCTTGTATCTTACTCTGCAAGGGGAAATGAGGCTGTAGGACATGTTCATATAGACTGTGCAGGGGAACAGCAGGAAAGCAGGATCAGCACGCCTCAAACAAGTCCTCCAAAGACATTGGATAGCTATGTGAGGCCTAGCCCATGGTCATTACAACTGTTAATTTCTGACCCAACTCAGGTAATTAAACCTAGCACCAGGATTTTGGGTTGGAGTGTAAAGACAGAAATACTGTAACCAGCGTATACTTGCCTAACTTTCTTAGGTGGAGGCAAGTAGAGGCCAGTTCATAACCAGTGAAGCATACGTAAAGGAGGCACCCTGACTGCTGACATAGGTGGGTTTTGTTTAGTAGACATTGCCCAAGGCAACCTGAGTCCAAACCAGGAAAATGCAGCATGGTCAGTGTGACCCAGGGCAGGGATTTTGTGGTGGTGGGTTTGAATTTCTCCATTACAAATTGGGCACAAACCTAAATCAACACACTTGCTGGCAAAACAAAAATGATACCAAGGACAAGCCTGTAATATTTAAAGGATAATCAGAGTACAGAGTCCTCTGCCTCTTTCTGCAGTTGCTCTGAGGGCTGGTAGAAACACAGCAGTTTGTATGGCTTTGCTATTATGTTTGCAACTACAGCTTTAAGAGAGATGGGAAAGGTTTGGCTGCAACTGTATAATAGTCCCCACTGAAGTCCAACATTAGCCAACTTATTTTTATAGTAAGCCAATCAAAAAGTTTTCTTATAGTGTTGGAACTATTTCTAATTTTAAAATTACTTTTTTTGATGTACTTTTTCATCTTCTTTTTCCCTTTCGTTAAATACGATGTAGCGTAATGTATAATTGCTATTGTTTATTGCTTTTACAGTCATATTTATTAAACAGATTATGTCTCTAAATGAAGGCCTATGTTTTTGTTGCTCATTTTAGCCTCTATCCCTGACAGGGAGCACTAACAATATTAAAACCGGAGGTAGCTGATAGCCTAAAAATTATATGGATGTTCACAAATGGGGGGAAATACAGGAGCAAGATGACAATATAAAGGTAACTTTATCAGTCCTCAATTTTTCTGCTTTCCAAACAAGCAATGACAGAGCTCTGAGCAGTTCTCTGGAACTCCAGTTCCATTCCCTGTCCATGCTTATCCTTCTCCATCTAGTCTCTGTTAAATGTTCCTATAAAATATATATTTTTTGGCTCTGCTTCTGCTAGCACTGATGCAGGAAAGTCTGAATTATTAGCATTACTGATTAATTTGCATGTGAATAAAATGAAGCTTAGGAAGTTTCTGTCAGCTTGCCATATGGTAGTGGATGCATGTTGCTGAGAAAAAAAAAAAAAAAAAGGGAAGAAAACAGAACATCTCTGCTTTTCAAGTCAGGATGCAGCCACCTCTGCACCTGGTTCAGTGCTCTTTTTTTTGTACCTCAGGATCTGAATTTATATATGTGCGTAAGTAGTCAAAGATCTGGGATTTGGGTATCCTCAACAACCAAGACTGTGGTGTGACATATTACAAGTCCAGGAGCCTGGGTTTTCTCATTGGAGGAGGGCATAGTTTTCAGTTGTGGACAGGCCTTAGTGTAATTAACAATTATTAGCCTAGAATGTTGAAGTGGACGCTGCAGCCTTCTCCATTCAGGCTGGAATGGCTGCAGTGCAGGTGACTCACTGAGGTGTGTGAAGCCATAATCTGCTTTAATAGTTTAAGTACCCACCTGAATTATCAGGCATCTGCTTTGGCCATAAACAGTAAGTCTGGTTTGGCAAGCATCTCTCTACAGCATTTTCAGATCATTCTCTTCAGCTTGTTGTGTGTCCTGAGGCAGAGAGTGATTGTTATTTGTAGTTGTTTTCTGGTTTGTATAACAACACAGTAATTCATTGCTAATGGATGAACACTGTGAGAGTAAACAAAGAATACCAAATACTTATAAAATCCAATATGAATTTTCTCTATGGATGTTGTCTTCTCTTGAGGGAACGAAAAAAGCTCACCATCCTTTTTCAGAAGGTGTAGAGAGTTAAAATATGGTTAGAAAGTCAAACAAAGTATTTTCCTAATTTGATGTTGACTCTCTACTGTCATCTTAACATACAGATGAGACAGACGTTGTGGCTACAGAGAAATTTATACTTCTCCACATAGCAGGACATTTGAGCTAAGATGCTGGATTGCTTTTTCTGAAAATCAGTAGTTGTTGGTGTTCAAATATTTTTGTGGATTCGGGCCTCAAACAATTGCTTGCTCCTAATATGTGACTACATTATATTGCTTAAACTCCTTCTGAAAAGCAGGACTCTTGAAGTACTTGCTAAAGTGCTTATGCAAACGAAGTAGGAGTTTCCAGTGACCCTGAATGAACCCTGTCTTGGTCCTGTCAATTTCTGCTGAGAATTTCTGACAATTGCATTTAGTGTGTACCCAGAGCTGATAACAAGGGATTAGTATTTTATCTGTGTGCTGTCACCTCTCATTGAATGCATGAGAAGTTTCCTTGTCACATTATATCTCTAGGTACATTCACTGTTTTAAGCATTACCCCTGATTGCAGAGCTACCATGTTCATGGTGTTGAAAAAGAAACCTTTATTTTCCTTCAGTTAATGAGATGCTGTCCCTGCATTTCTCCATGAAACAGAATCATAAAGCATGTGAATAAATAATACTTGAGCTAAAACAGATCCTTTTAGTTTAGAGTGTTGGTATGATCTTGGCCATAATACCCAGAAGAAAAGACTGAAGTCAGATTGTTTTCTAATTGATGAGATCAAAGTGCTATCATGTACCAAGTCATTAGCCTGAGAGATCTACTTCATCTGCAGTTTTAGCTTCAGAGTTTTCCTTTCCCTTTTTCTTACTGGGAAATATGACTTTCATAAGAGGGATGTAAAGGAAATCTGTGTCATATTTTTCTCAGTGTGAGGATTTCAAGATGCATTCCTTCTTGTTTGCATTGTGGTGCAGACACACCAGTGCTAGGTGCTGTGTGCACCTTGGCAGTAATTGCAGGTTGGGTCTCACATTGTAATCCTGAGCCATTTTGGTGCCTGGAACTTAACCAGACCTTCTCTACACGCTCTAGAGAAAATAAACCAGAATCTCAAAGTTTTGAGAGTTGTTTTTTTTTTTTTTTTTTTTTTTTTTTTTTTTTTTTTTTGTTTTTGTTTTTTTTTATGGAGAAGCCATAAGAGATGAAGTTGCAAGTAAAGGAATGTAGCAAAAACCCTTGAGAAGAGGCACGATTACATTCCTTTGATTCAACGCAGATGTAAGAAAAAAACCTCCCTTTTTGAAACAAATTCCTCCACCATCTTTCCCTGAACAAAGCTGGGTGTGGTGACATTTCCGTGACTGCAGCTACCCTTGCAAATGATTGTTCCCCAGCCCAAAAGCGTGGGCCACTGGTTCCATGGTCCTCATCATTCCTTCTTGTGCCCCCCATGAGGCAGCTGTAGGGCAGAGCTCTGAAACAAGAATTGGACTGACAGCTGCCTCTGCTCTGGCTGCTTGCAGCAAAGAGATGAATAATGCATGCAGCACATATAAAATGTAGTGTCACTGAGTGCTTTCAGAGAGAAAACCTTCGACTATTAACCCTGTGTGCATGAGTGGAACATCCTGGTTCGATTCCCTGCAGTGAGGGGCTGAACTTTTATCTCCACCCCAGAAGGGTCTGGGTTGCAGCATGTCCTTATCGACTCTCCTTGTGGGCTGCACTCCAGGCTGAGGGTCCTTCCTGGGGCTGAGGCAGTTTCAGTACAGAGTCCTGCTCTTGACATTTTGGCTGAAGCTGGAAACTTTCCTTAACCTCTGAAGCAGACTGCTCACTTGAAATGATCCCTGCCTGATGTCACATGAGGTAAGTGGATGAGATTCTGCAGTGTTGAGAATTGGATGGTGTAAGCCATGTGGAATATTTACATCAGATATTTCACAGCAAAGAACTTTTTCCCACATTCCACACTTGCCTAGACCCACACAGAGTGTGAGATTCAAACTGCTGTAATCCTCCTTCATGCTCCCCTGAAGCTACAACATGTCTAGAGCAAAGACCTGAGGTTTCTTCCATTCCTTCTGTGGCCTTATGTGTGAGGTGAAACTGGTCAGAGCTGCAGTCCCCTGAACATCTGTACTTGTGTCTGTCTCTGGAAAGTGCTTGCTCAAGAGATGCAGAAGAAGCTATAATGAACATACAGCCAAAATCCTACCTCTGCTGCAGAGTCACAGGACTAGACACAGTTCTCCCCTGTTGCTGCACTGGCTTGTGCAGATAAAAGTTTTTTCCACTACTGATGAACTTGCAGGACTACCATGTGGTGAATTATTGATGGTCCATTAGTGACTAGAGGCCCTGGCACTACTGACTGTCACAGGATGAAAGACAACTTGATCACAAAATAATCTACAGCTCAGAAAGGCAATTTTCAAAGCCACAGAAAGCAGTCAGTTCCCCAAATGTTTACCCTCTGAAAAATGTTTCTTTAATGGACAAGAGAGAGGCACCTCTTGAGTCCAGAGGCTTGTCTTCCTCACTTGCAGTCCTAAAATCAGCAGCTGGGTTATGATTCTCATTTGTCATCACATTTAGCAAAGCCTGGACTAAGGTCAGAGCTGTCTGAGCTTGGACATGGCTGCAGAGAAAAGCTCTGTGGTCATTCTGCCAGCAGAGCTCCATCAGAGGGGCTGACCTGCCCATCCACATGGACTCATTTTTCATTACTGGGTTATTTTTTTCCCCTGTGTTTTCATACCCCGTTGGCCTGAAAGCTTAGCACACTGCCTGCTGGTTGCTCTCAATCCACGAGGGTGCCCAAAGACAGCTCACAGCTTTCACATGGCCTTGGTGGTTAGCTGTAAAACAGATGCACTGACTTCCTTTACAGCAGTTTTTAGCGTGCCTTAGCCCTTTCATACTGTTACAAGAGTTGTTTCTTCTCAGGCACTGTCAGGGTTATTGGACTTAACTTCAGGGAAAAATAAACACTGGATTATTTTCAGCAACACTTTGCTGCTTGAAGTCCCCAAGCACTCAGTGTATATTATGATATAGGAGAATTACAGTTAGCATCTCTTATTAAAAAAAAAAAAAAAATTATTATGATCCATTCATAGGAATCTATTTTGCCTTTAAACATTTTTATTAATTAAAAACAATGATTCCCTTTGATTATTGCACTTTTTTTTTTTTTTTTTTTTTTTTTTTTCTAATTTTAAAGTTCTGGTTTCAGGGAGAGGAAACTTCCATCCTTAGTTTTACTTGAACTTTTCTTTCATCTCTATAATATTTCTTCTAATTATCCTTTTTAATTATGATGATAATGAAAAAGACAGACAACATTTCTTTTTGACTTGTTTGAATTAGATGCAAAAATACATTATACTAGCTCTCTTTTGATATTCTGATTTTCACATTGTGCATATCAACATACTAACATGCACTTTTCCAAAACTTGGAGAAAAAAACAACCTTTATTCTTGAGAAACAAATAGATAACAAGGAAAATTTATGAGTATTTTTTAGCACTGAGGTTGGATGCCATTTTCAGACCTTGGTCTTTTCCCTCATATTAAGAAAAAACATGCACAAACTATGGGGAAGCTAGGACTTGAACACATAGGGAAATAATATAATTAATAATAATATTCATATCATTAATAATATTATTGATAATAAACCAAATAATAATAATAATAAATTTTAAGCTTTCTTTTTATCCTTTTTTCTTTTCTTACTAGATGATGTCTGAAAGAGTATTAACATTATGTCTGCAGAGAATCTCCACCAGCTAACTACAGGCACCTGCTGGTTGGATTAACTGGACACTAGGTACCCTTTGATTTTGGCATTTCTGAATATGTGAGTGCTTTCTCTGAAGAGCACTGTAAAGTGTACAGTTAAAAGCAGAATTTTATACACGTACAGGGGACTCCTTCTGTGAATTCTGGTCGTAATTTCCAAAAAAGCTTACAATGCTTTATTTTTCTTGAAGACCAGAGGAGTTTAAAAGATTTGTTACAAGCCCAGCTTTGAGAGTCCATCAGAGTTAACAAGGCCCATTCTCATACTGAATTTGGCATCAAATCTGAAAGATAAAATTATTTACCCTTTGGGCATTGCACGAGATGCCAGTTAGTGTTTAAAGCAGCCATTGCCATGAAGCAAACCCTGGAAGGGCTGCCCCGGCTTCAACACCCAGGAACTCTTATCAGACAGTAAAGGAGGGCAATAATTTCCACACTGCCACCACAAAGCCTCCTCCACAAGACTGTTCCCAAAGGCTCCTGCCAAGAAGATTTCTCCCCTGTCTTTCCAAGCTGACCCTCATTTAGCAACCCCCTTTGCTGATTAGTTGCTAAAACAGCAATGCTGAGGAGTGTTAAGCAACAACACCCTCTCCTCACACACTGGAAACTCCTCACTGCTGTGTTTGTAACACCAGATTTATTTTTTTGCCAAGTGCGAAGTGACATTGGAGAAAACCAAATAAACCCCCAAACGACCTGTTACATTATTTTACTAAAAATAATGCAATTTTATTAAGAAAACAGAACTGTCTTTCTTTTTAATCAAACAGTTCCAATTCTAATTTTTTTCTATGAAAGCCTTTTAGAAGACATTTACAACAAAGAGGAAAAATAAAAGCCCATTTCCCTTTATCAGAAGATTCTACTGATAAAGTTTGCTAGACTTCTTCCCCTTCTGAGTCTTGTTCAATCCTAAAACATCAGCATATTAAAGTTTGTAGATTTGAGACAAGTAATACTGTCACTATAAATAATATTTATAATTGCAGCCAGAAGGTTCCTTCAATTAAAAAAGGCCTATTAAGCATAAGGATGATTATTACCATTTTTTTTGTTGTTGTTGTTTGATTACAGTTCTCAGTGACTGCAAACATGGTCCTGATTATCATATTAACCAGCAAACACAGTTAGTGAAGAATCTCATTCTTAATTAACTTCACTAGAATATTTCCTTAGCCTGAAGACTCATGAGTAGATCTTGTTTGTAAAATCCCTTTAAGCCAAATAACCACTTAACTAATTTAAAATTAAGTGTCTTGGTTGGGATGTTTCTCAGGGAATCACATTTGAATATTACTATGATATTATCTAGGGAAATGTTTTCTTCCCAGCTATTTAAAAAGAAAAAAAAACAAAAAAAACAAAAAAGAAAAAAAAAATTAAATAAAACGTTTTTCTCAATTGGATTTTTAAAAAGAGTTAATACAGCTCTTGGTCACCTCAGAAACCAGAATCCTTTGTTTGCCCACTGACTGTAAGGACTAAACCCTGTTCCCATCACTACATCAGCCTGTCCTCCTGGGCAGTCAGAACATGAGGCAGGAGCTGTTGCAGCTGTGCCCTTCCCCAGCCCGCTCCTGATTTCAGCAGTGTGGAGTGATTGTACTGAGCACGAAAAAAAACACAAACACAAAAACTTCAGTTATTGCTTTGAGCTTGGTGGTGTTTACCTGAGCTGGGGCATTTCCTTTGAAAAGGCGTCTATTCTAAATTAAAGACTTTTTGGGGTAAAGATTCACTTTCAGAAGAAAGCAAATTATGTCAGAAAATAAAAAATGCCATTCAGGTTGGAGGTTTCTCATGACAGTAACCTCTTTTAGTAACCTGATAAAGCAGCTGGGCAGGAAAGATGAGTCCCTGGAGGAGGTTTTGGAAACCAACAGGATGTGTCTGAGTTTGAACAGAAATTGCAGTGGCCTACCATTTTTCTCCAATTAATTTAATGATAGGGTAGGGGAAAAAAAAAATCATTGCGCGAGCAAATTGGAAGCTAAGTATTCACATCCTGAAGGAATCTGTCAGTCTGAATCCATCTGTTTCCAGGGTTGGGCATTGTTTAAGCATCCTGGTTTTGTAAAAATAAAAAAATTAAAATTAAGATGTAAGCCATAAAAAAATGTTTTGTTGCTCACGAAGGCTATTTGCCTGCTTTTTGAGCAATGCCATGTAATCTCTTGTGAGGAAGGCACTGGGAAGGAAAGGCTACAATAATCACTACAAATTCTGCATCCTCAGGCAGACACCCTACTGATAAGTCGTTCCACAAATTAGCTGTAGAAATCCTTCCTTCTGGGAGGTGATAAGTAAGTGGTGTGAGAAAAGCACTGCTTAGGTAACGGGATCTGAGCACTGAAGGTCCTGCTTGTACTTCTACAGTCCCTTTTCACCCCATTTTCATGCCTCCATGGCATACTCACTCTGGCAATTACCTGCTCATCAGATCAGGTAGTTCAGTTCCCAGGCAAAAGCACTTTATTTATCTATTTCTGAGCCAGTCTGAGGGTGAAGCACTGCTCCACAGCACTTTTCATGGTATTTATTGTGCTCTTCCAGATAAGAATTACCATGCTGCTTTTTTTTAATCCTTTAATCAAGTCATCAGGAAGAAATTTTAGCAAGACAAAGGGAGAGCAGACAAAATGCCTCCATTATGAAATGAGAACAGACCTCATCCTACCAAACTTCCATCCCAGTGGGGCTCTGCTCTTGCTTTGGAGGAAGCTGCGAGGGCTGCAAAGTTATGTACAGGCAAACAGGAACTCTCTGGGGTGATATTGCTTTAATCACGTCAGTGAGTAAGAAAATCAGCTTCAGTAAATTGTCACCTAACAAACTCATGAATAAAAATCAGTGAAGCAAAACCTGCTATGTGGGGCAACTTTGTTACTTTCTGTAAATCCTTTCAAACTTAATGCTGGGGGTGTTGGCTGAGTTTGGATATAATCACATAATTTAGTCATGAATAAATAAATAAATAAATAAATAAATATACATTTGGCCCAGAGTTGTGGGATCACATCCATCCCATGGGATGTCAGAACCCAGGACATTCCTCTGGCTGCCCTGGATGATTCGAGCCCCTGGCAAGGGGCTCAGAGACCTTGGCACAGAGTCAAAAACACTGGTGCCTTTGATTTTAGCCCATGGAATAAATTATCAACTTTATGTGAGGATTTACAAGCCACAAGAGTTTGAGTAGAGTGAAAGCTGATTTGTCACAGGGTTAAAAAGTAGAATTTTGGGGTTTTAGTATGTGGGTTCAAGAGGCAAGACGGAGGGATCTGGGTGTGTCCTGTCCTTCTTCTTCTTTTACTCTATCTTCTGCTGTGATGGTGACACTTTCTAATTGGTTTAGAGCAGAGACAGATTGTCTAACATAGTTGATAGGGATTGGAAAATTATTGTAAATAAAGTACACGTAGTTCTTAGTATAAAAAGTAAACACCACCCTGAAGGTGGGGACTGTGCCTCAACCCAAGCTGCTGAACAGACCTCAGCAGGTAGGAGAAAGAATGTAATAGATAAGGAAAAATAAACATCCTTTAAAAGCAGAACCCACAAATCTCAACTTCTTCTTCGGACTCGGGGCTGGGAGAAAAGGACTTTCTAATATCTCAGGAGCCATCAAAATCATCAGAATCCAATAATGGGAGAGAGAATTTTAGCTGTGACCAGATGTCTCTTGCCAGCTGGGCAAAGACTAAGGAAATTTCTGATCTTCCAGATAAAGAAACTTTTTTGTAAGGTCTCAGTTCCACAAGCTGTTTTTAGTGGGACATGATGAGCAACTGCTTATCAGAGTGATGGGATTTCCTAATTGCTTCTGCTCAGACAGGCTATGGATGAGCCTTCTCCCCAGCTAAGTGAGAGAATCTGCTAATTATAGCCTGGGTGCTAGGGTCTCCTCTGGCCCAAGGCAGGAGTGCTGTAATTAGGCTGCTCTCAGCCCTTCTGTTTGTGCTCTCAGCACGGATGGGGTTGGTCCAGGCCAGGCACGGCTGCAGGCGACCGCGCTCATCAGTGACTGAGACAGCGACTGCAGCGGCAGGGAGTGAGGGGCAGCTGAAAATCCTGCCTCTGTCCCTGCCATTGGGAGATTGGCTGGATTTTGCTCCAATTCATCATCCATATTATCATTTAGAGAGCATCTAATGACTGCTCAGACAGGATATTTTAGCTGTCCACACATTGCAATTGACCTAGAAAAGGCCAATTGATGTCTTAGCGAAATCAGCAGGAGCTGATTAAACATGCAGAAATTGTGGTGAGTGGTATTAGGTGGGAGAAACCAATGTCATTCCACTGACAACTTTCTTAGAAACCTGATGATTTCCAGCTGAAATCATCCAAATGCTCTTGAAATGCACTGGAATTATACCACTACCTTCAGTGGGTTCTAATCAGAGAACAGCACTGTGTAAGGCATAAAAATTAAAATGTTAGTCTTCAAACATGGAAAAAAAATATATCAGAAATGTATTTTGTTTCACTTAGGCAGATGTGATTCCTCAGTTCTACCACCCTTCCCCCATTTGTCCTCATGCCTTTCATTGTCAGAATGATAATGTAATACAATTAACTTGCTTTGTTGTAGTAGAAAAATTACTAGCAGAAAAATTACACCTGAATGCTTGGAAGAATAATCCCTACTTTGGCAAAGGTGGAGATTAAAATAAAACAAAAACTAAACCCCAGAAAAATAAGAAAAATTGCTTAGCTTAGGCATACAAAAATAAAGTATTGTGAGAAGAATTTTCTACATTATCTTGATAGTTGCAACTAACAATATCAAGAACAGTGTCACAAAAACAAAATTATGTTTTGCTTTGTGTTTGCAAGACTGGATGTGAAGGGAAAGGGGAAATAACACTATAAAATGCTTTAATTTTCTTGATTTAGATGAATACACCCAAAATACTTGGAGTGATGAATATAACCAAGAGATGGCAGCAGTTCATGCACTATTCATTTACTTAACTTAGTTTGCAACATTATTTTCTTTCTACAAGGTACAAGGAAATTAAGTTGTATTTAATTTATCATGCAGATTGTTTCCATTGTTATTAAAAGGAAAGGAGGGGCAGAAACAAAGGAGAGAGGGTGAAATAGTCAGATGAAGGGCTGTGGAAATTTGTTTTAGCTATACATCTAAGGTCTCATTTTGGAAAGAAATTGTATCAGTTTGCTGTATAAAAGAGCTAAACCCCAACTCAAGTCAGAAATCTCTTAAGGGTGTACATGCAGTACAGGTACACTGCTAAGTAGCTACACTGCTAAGGGGTGAAAAACATTTCCTGTGATCTGCTATGGTTCTAGTGCCATAAATCTACATCCCATTTTCACAGACAAGGATAACTGCTACCATCTACATTTGTGTTGAAGTTGGAATGCTCTAAATGATGCTGCAGTGAGTACCTTCAACTTGGCTTCTCCACAGAGGTGAACAGCTTCAAGCTCTGAAGTGGTGTCCTAAAGCGAGGACCACAAGGTCCACATTTGCCTACAAAAATACACTAAAAAAGAAACCTCCCTGTACACTGAAACACTGATTTTTTTTGTCTAAATTAACATTCTCAAAGGCACCTCTTTCTTCAGTACCATATATTGAAGGGTCTAAACACTTTCCAGTGGCTTCCACTTTTTTTTATCCATGAAAAATGTTACACCTGTAAAATCTTAAAGATTTTTGGACAGCCAATGGACTTAAAAAAACTAAAATGACCTCATTTGTGAGGGTAGAGTACATCAGAGAGAAGGTGGAGTGGATGAGGCACTGCTACAACAAAGAAAGATCTGCAATTAATCACATAAGGGATTGAACAAAGCTACAAAGACACACTCCAACCCCCTGATTAATTCAAGGAGGAAAATTTTACGTTAAGATACTGATGTAAAACATCTTGAGGGATTCAGTACATGTTTGGTGACTTGGGAAAAGATTATTACTTTAATAAATACTTAGATCATAGCTCAGTATTTCAAACAAATACAGATGATCACAGACTTATGTGTCAAGTACATACCTAGATAAATATTCAGAGAACCCTGAGTTATCATTGGACTAAATGCCTTTGCATTGTCATCAGGCAGTTCTACCATCAGTCTTTCACAGTGTTAACAAGTTATGTTTTGTTCCCTTCATTTCACCTGGGACATGTGAAAGAGGGATAGCCATGACAAAATTCAGAATGCAGATATTCCATATAAAGTGGTTTTAGGTGTGGTTTAACCCGATCTGTGGTCTGAATGGGTGAATGATAAGCATTGCCCAGGTACCACAGTTAAAATGACACTGATAATAGTTTCAGAGACTTCATTCACATATTCTCATCAAGTGACATAGCATGACATGAAACACTCATGTCTTCATGTGCAACTAAAGAAAGAAGTTAGGCATGGGGTTTGGAATTATACTATATTTATATAAATTTCATTTCTCAAACAAATTCCAGTGCCATTTAAACATTAAGGAAAACACAACTGAACATGTCAAGATTTATATTTTGAATTAATAATGTGAATTTAAAAATGGTGCCAAATTAGCACTTCAAAATTAAGTTAATGAGCAAGGCTCTGCAAAATTGTTTGAAAAAAAATTGTCATCATCATGAATTTACCTCCTAAGTAATGTGGTACCCTTAGATGCTGGCTTACAGGCAATAGCTATTGTCAAGTTACTATTATTTTCAAAATTATAATGGGCCATAAATTCTTAACTTATTATAAGAGTTCCTACTCACTTTTTTTCAGTCTTTCACATCTTTGATTTTATGCTAATCTAATGCCATTGATTCTGTTAGGGGCAAAGGGGTATGAAACTTCTTGTTGAAGGGAGCTTGAAATGGAGTTTCTTGAACAAGTCAATCCACCACTGCCCTAAATGGCAGCTTTGCTTGTTGTAGTCCAAAGCTCCCCTGGGGATCCAGGTCTGGAGCCATCAGCTTGTCCAGCCAAGGATGGATACCCTCTGTGCCAGGAGCAGCATGGGCCACCTGCCTGTAGCTTTTAGTGATGTCTCTAATGCCATGAAATAACCACAAAAGATTTGGGCCCCTAGAACTGAAACACTTTCCATCTACATAGCTGAGTTCAGCTCAGGAAGATCCTGGCAATAGCATTTTAATGCCTGTATTAAGTCCTTACAAAGCTCTTAGTGGAAGAATTGTCCCATGGACCTTTATTACAGCAATGAGCCTTCTGGTTGCAGTTCCTCAGGTTTCTGAGATAGCTCTCATAGGACTGAGCATTATCAGCTTAAAGTTCCTCAGCCCATCCAGGCAGTGAAAAGATGCTTAGAAATACTGGACATGAGCAAATCATTCCTGGGAAGACCTCAAATAAAATTTATGTGTAAAAGGCAAAGCATGACTGTAACAGTTGGTTGAAAATGCAGATAGCATGGAAAAAGAATAAAAGGTAGGCTGGGAGAGCTGCAATTTATGAGGAGGTCTTTTCATGTAGTCAAATCTGTCTTAGTGCCAGCAATGTAGGAAGTCAGTGGGTGTCTGATTATCATCTCCTGAAGACAGAAAAATTGCCATTGTAACATTTTTTTTTAAATTCAAATGAATTTTAAAATGATAATTGAGTGTATATATAGCAGCATTCTTTGCTTTTTTTTTTTTTTTTTTTTTTTCATTTCCTTCCACCTTGCTTTCTCATTCAAAAGTTTCCCCTTCTTGTATCATTGGCAGTTTGGAATAGGAATAATGTATTTTGTCTTCAGCTTAAGTTCAGTATGTGTTTTTGAACTACTTGGCAGGGGGTGAGGGGAATCCCTTTGTAATAGCTTCTAAATAAATTCAATATCAATTTAAACTATTAGAGGAAGTTAAATAAAAATAATTAGGATATTAAAATACTTTGAGCATTTCCAATCACTGGTTTATTGCAAACCTGGATCTTTTCCAAGAAACAATAATAGAATGAATACATTAGAATGTTTCCTTCCACTTAATATGAGACCATTTGCTCATGGAAAGATGATTGATAACTTGCATTAAACACAAAACCAGACTGATTTGCAGACAAGTATGAGGAGGGGCTGGAATAAATGTCACATTAACAAAACATTACACAGATGTACATTCACACACACTAAGTGTATTAACCAAATAAAAAAGAAAACAACATAAGAGCTTTCATAGCACCTCTTCTCATTAGAAAAATATACTAACCCTGAGTAATATAACTGCTAAATACACCCTGGCATGGGGAAGGAGAGATATTTAGAGATTCTGATTGCTCTAAAACAGTTCAGAAAAAAACAAGGGCAGGGTACAGGGGAAGATGAAGGTAAGCTGATTGCAGTGTTGATTTATTGGCTCTGTCTTTTTTTCTCATTGCTTTACCATCCTTTTTCACAATGTCAAGAATGATGTCTTCAAATCTCCATGGCCTGCTGGGACTAGGGAGCATAAATAAGCTGGCACTGTGCAAGTGTCAGTCTCTGGGAGTTTCCATGCTCTTCTCTCTGCCACTGCTACAGAAAAGGTCTGTCTCTGGTAGCTGCCACGTTCAGTCCTGGGCAGACTGTGATGTGCAGCCTGGCAGGGGTTTGTCTCAAGCCCTGCAGGGCAGGGGTACACATAGGACTGTGCATGGGCAGGGCCCAGCCAGCTGGAGAGAGCAGGGCTGCAATCAAAGCCCAGCCTAGTCTTGAGCAAAATACCTTGCTTGGTACTACTTTTTTTTTTTTTTTTTGCTCCTTCTCAGACAGAAGAGCAATTTACTGTATCTTCCTATCAGCTTTCCCCTCCTTTTTTTCCTCCCTCCTGAATAAAATGAGAATTGCTGTACCGGATGAGACTAAATCTGTCTATCTCAGGTGGTATCCATTTACAGATTCTCAGGGAAGAATATAAGGAAAAATGTAAAATTTCAGCTACCCACGGTACCATCCTCACCCTTCTGAAGCAAGAACAAATAGCAAACTACTCTTCTGTTCAATGGAATCCTCCTTGGGTGATCAGGTGTTCACAAACTTGCAGTATCACCCAGCGTGCCCAATGTAGACACTACATAGGACTCTAGTTCCTGCTCTAAAGATCCTTGCACCTTAACCTCCTAAAGAAATTAATCTGGGTGTAAACAATGTACGCCAGCAGAGACAGAAGGGGAATGAAGAGTGCTAGACATAGCTGCAGCTTACATAAATGGGGAAGAGAAGAATTCCTCTGTAGAGAATTTGAAACAAGGTTAAGAATATTTGAATCGAGTGAACATGATGCTGCCAAGAAAAGTCTCCAGGGAAAAATGTGTATTACAGAATAAACAAGAGAATTATGAATAGAGATCAAGATGCTGGATTTACTTGGCATTTGATAGTGCTGTAATCATAGCAGGAATATTATGTCCAGGTCTATGATTTGCAATTCCAGAAGGATATTGCCCGTTGCTCTAGAAAGAGGAATGAATGAATCACTAAAAAACATGCCCAAAGACAAATATTTAAAGAATTAAATCTATTAGCTTTTAAAAGAGGTGGAGTAGCTTCATTCCATTTCATGTGGATTTCAGTGGGGAGAATGAGTTTATTACTCAACTTCAAGCTGATAAAGCTACAGCAAACCCAGGGATTAGAATCCAAAGTTGAATAAACAAGATATACATTTTTAATGGGGAAGATATTAATCATTACAACAGCAAAACAAGAACTTGCACTGTATCACTGAGCAATTTTAGATTAGCATCAAATGCTTATAGATTTTGTTTGCTTTTGTTTTCTTCCTAAAAATAGTCTAAAAAAAAAATAAACAGAATGTAGTTCAAATTAGTTGCAATATCCCCATTATACCAGTAATCCCTTAGAAGTGCACTTCGGATCACTTTGGGGTTGTATAATGTAGAAGCTGATGACTCCTGAAATACTTAAGAATGTTCAGCTGCAGCTGGTGGAGCACAACTCTATCTCTGCAAATAGATTTCAGCGCCATGGCAAAGCAAAACTATACCTGATGCAGTGGGCCATTGATATTTGAATGTAAATCCCTTGGTTTTTAATTTATATGCCCTAAGATCCCTGTTTAAAAATGTGTTTCCTTTCTCGTAAATCACCGCATAACTCCCTGCTAATCCCCCTCATTTACATTGAGTATTAGCTTTATAGAGAATGGTACTAATTAATCCTGCATAACTGTAATTTAGTGGCTGGGATGCACAACAGCATGAGAATTAGCATGGCACTGGGTGCCGGGTTATCAGATCCATTTTCTGGGTAAGTCCTATTATGTTCTGTAGGACAGGCAGGCACACAACAAATTTAATTACACAGCCTTTCAATCAGCTTGCCTGTAAGCCTGGGAACTATTCTCTAGCTCTTTCACTTTACAGAAGGCAATGCTTTCTCTGAAGCTACTTTTGCATTGTACTTGACTAGCTACTCACTCTGGGTGCTAATTATTGGTAATAGCACATGACCAATGACCTTGCCTGCAAGGTCATATTCCAAGATGACACTAGAGTTTATCAACCTTCTCTCAGATTGATAAAGATCAGGAGTAAAGATCATGATTTAAAGCAAAGAGCCCACTTTCTGAATGATATATAAATGTATCACAATAAAAATAATTATTACTAATTTACAGCATAGATAGAGTAAATAAATAAATAAAAAAAGAAAAATAAGTAAATATAGCCTCAATCCCACTTACTGATGAAGTGTGATGTTGTCATAGATCATTTTCCCCAAAGGGACATTACCCATTAAGCATTGTACATTAAAAGACTTGTGTTATCCTCTTGGGTCTGGCAGCAACCTGCCTTAATGGATCCCTTATTTCACTGCCTGATTCCTCTACTGCTCTTTCCTGATTTAATTCACCAACACCCCCACAGAAACCCATCCCATGGAGCTGACTCAGATGGGTTCAGTACTGTCAGTGGACATAAAGAGCAGTTTGAAGCAGTACCTCAAACCTACAGCAGAATGAAGCAGCCTTTGGAAGTTCTTCTCCAGGATATATAGTAATGAGGCTCCTGGTTTGGTGGCTTAGTTAAGTACTTCAAGTTCATTAAAAAAAAATCTGTACTTAGGCCTGCTTATTCCTCTCCTCCTCTCTGTCACTAAGAAAAAAGGGATGGAGTAGTAAGAGTGGCTTTTAGGCTAAAATGTTGGATTATAGAGCTATATCACTGTATTTCACCAAGAAAGGAAAAAGCAAGCCCAAGTGAGTGAAAACAGTCAGATGTGAGAAAAGCAGCACAGGACTACAAAGGGAATGTTGGCGATTCTCCTTGTTTCATTATTTATATTTTCCCACAGTGGCAAAAAAACACATTCCTATATTCCATATAAAATATAATACACTTAATTGATCTAAGTAATTTCAAGGCTGCTGAATATAGCAGAAGCCTCCAGAGTAGAATATTCTGACTTAATGATCACATAAAATTGCTTGAAGTGTTTTTAATGTCATTGTAATTTCTGAGTTTATTTAATAGTTGAGGGGGAGAGAGAGTAACATTAAGAGTCATCTGCATGGCTTGCATGGCTGTATATAACAAATGAGACATGCCTATGCCACAAGAACCATTATTGTAAAATGGCTGCAGTAAAAATGCAGTTATACTGAGCATTTGCTTTAGGCCATGACATGATTTAATGAGAATGATATTGCATTAGGATTCAGGACACCTCAGGTTTGTTTCTAAGTATTTGACCTTTTAACAGTGATATCTCCTTTAGATTCCACTGAGTTCTTGCTGTTTCTTTCCCAATCTCAGCCATCCAGTTCATAAAAACTTCATCTAAGAGCTGTACAGTTGTAATCCACTTCACACCTGCAGAGAATATGGTAAAGAAACTTATGTGTGTATATATATATATATACACACACACCAGTATATATATCTCACCACCCTCACAATAAAGAATTTCTTCCTAATATCTAATCTAAACCTAACCTCCTTCAGCTTAAGGCCACTTCCCCTTGTCCTACTGCTACATGCTCTTGTGAAAGGTCCCTCTCCAGCTCTCTTGTAGCTCCTTTAGGTACTGTAAAGTGTTCTAAGGTCTCCCTGAAGCCTTTTCTTTTTCAGGATGAGAACCCCAGCTCTCAGCCTGTCTTTATAGGAGAGGTGTTCCAGAATCATCTCCTTCACACGTTGCAAACAGTTGCCTGTCATCCCAAATCATCAAAACCATGGTAAACTTCAGACACTTCCTCACTGCCTAAGGCCAGACTCCCTTGCAGAAGAGGGTCAAGACATTGACAAGCCAAAGTGTAAAGCCAAAGTCTGTTGTGAAGCCCAGGTGGGTGTGATGCAGGCAGTCTGCCTGGACACTTCTTTCAAACCAACGCTAACTGCAGCAGCTGCACATCTTGCTGGGTACCTTCATTCTCCCCAGCCTTGTGTCTGCCTGCAGTTCGAGCCTTTTCCCCAATTCCTCCCAACATTGCTCAGAACTATTTTGCAATATTAAAACAAGAATTAAGATTTTAAATCTAATTCCACATTCTTCTCTACTCCTACCCTGTTTGAAGTTATTTTAATCTCCTCTCAACCTTCAATTTTTTTTCCTATTGGACTTGTCTAATTTGCCTCATTTCTAAGTCATGATGATATCCTCAAGACACCAATTCATAACTTCCTCATGTTGAAATTGTTCATTAAAATCTAATTTTTACCACCTAATTCTGACTTTTGAGCTAATGAAATCAGAGTAATTATAAACATCCATCTTGCAACATTGTACATTGACATTTGAATAGAAAGACTCAGAACAGAAGAAAAACATCACTGGAGAACTTATTTCCTCTATCTGCAAAAGAAATCATCTCAATCATAAATTTATAATCTATAAATATATAGATTAAAATTTTCTCCTCTAAGTTCATCTCAATATTAACTTTATACTGCCATTAAAGTTTGTCTGAACATCAACCATAAGGGACCATATCTAATTTCACATGAGATATGTTTGGTTTGCTCAGATCCATTATTTAACAAAGAGAACTGAAATATGCAGAAAAAAAGGTACAGCTCATGCTGTTTGTGATCCAGAATTCAACAGGAGTTTTAACATCTTTCAAAAATAATAGAATATATTGAAGGAAAGAATCATTCAGAACTTTTAGTACTTTTCTTCTAGTCTTATTGCAGCTGATGATTCCAGACTAGAATAATGGCTGAATTTTACAGGCTAACACTATACTAAGAGTCCCTGTGACATTAAAAAGTTATCCACAATCTTATAAGTTTATAAGAAGAATTTTTTTATATTTTAATTTTTTTTTCAACATTCACTAAAAGTTAGAGACACTGATGGATGCTAATATATCTCTGCAACAGTCTGAAAAATGTAAGGATGGGGAAGGACAGTCAGATCTGTTTTAGGTTAAGTATTATCACCACAAGATGGGGTTCTGATCCAGGTTGCAATAATACAGTAACAGATCCTTTCAAAAAAGTGTACTTTGGAAAGAAGAATGGCAATTCTGCAGATACACCATTTTAAAATAAGCTTTGCAAAATCAGATATAAGGCATTATAAGTATGATCAAATCGATATATTTTTATTAGAAAAAGAAAAGATTATTGAAAATTATTTACATAATGTGATCTGTTTGTATAAAATTCTTGCTGTTCACCGCCTAGTTTCTTGCCAAACTGCTTTGTGAGGTGTGGGGTTGCTCACTTCTCATTTGGGCTCCAGTGAGGCAGTCAAACCTCAGATTGCCTGGCAAAAGGGGCCCTGCTGGGCTTCCAGGTCATGCCCACAGAGCCAAGAGTCTGGATGAGCTGAAAGCCCCAGCCCAAAGCAAAGTTCATGTCCTGACTGTAATCTATAATTTGAGAAGCAAGGTTTGAACTCAAATTCAACTGGGAGTTGACTAAAAGATGATAGTAAGTGGAGAAATTTAACTGGTGGGTTTTTTTGTTTATTTGTTTTGTTGTTTTTTTTTTAATCTAAGAGTTTAGATTTAGATTAGGCCTTAGATTAGACTTCATTCTAATTTTTCAACATTATACAAAGTAATAATTTGGTGTTCTGTAGCCTTTATTTTTATTATTATTTATTCTATTTTTCAAAAGAAGTAGTAGATATAGTCACTATGGAGAGAATTCTTGGGAAGAGCAAAGATGCCAGACAGATATTCTTCATTCAAGAGTGCCTTAGCAACAGCAGATGTGCTCTCTCACTCCATGTTTTACACAACAGCTCAGAAGAGAAGTTTGTGTAGTGAGGTCAGTTAATGTCATCATTGCCAGTCCTCACAAAGTGCAATTACTTTGATTCATGCAATCTGCCTCTGTGATGAGATGTCTCACAGCAAATACATAATAACCACCAAGACAACAATTTAGTTATTATGGCCAGATGATTCTAAATCCATTTTAATCAAAAGCTTCAGGATCAGCTAGTTTGATATCTATTGACAAAAATACTCCTCTTGGTAATGAACCAGTGGATTCACAGAGCAAACACAAGGGAGACTTGTTTCAGACCCAATATCAGTCAAAGGAAAATATTCTTCACGGACACTAAGTCAGTGCACAGGGAATGGGGGATGGTGTGAATCATCAGCAGAGAGGAGAGAGTCCTGCTGGTAAGAGCAGATTCAGGAAAGTGCTCCCTGAGAATGAGCACAGGCTGATCCTCCAGAAATTTGCAGTTGCAATTTTTCAAGTCAGAATTGTGAGCCTGGATCTGCAGCTTTTGTGCAGTAGGTCTTGATGAGATAACTGGTGGGACGCTGATATTGCAACCCAGGTTTGCAATGACTCTGGATTTATCATTCGCTAGCTCTTGTGAAAACAACACAAGAATTTCATCTCGTGGCAATCAAAAGAGAATGAACCTGACACTTCCTTCCACCCAAATGTTTGTCCTATTTCAAAGCAAGGGAATTTTAAGCCTCTATGGCAGCCTGCTGGCTCTGATTTTACTTGGAATAATGCATAAGGGTTACTCTGGAAGTCAACTTTCTTTTGGAAATGAAAAGGCTCTGGAAATTGCTGAAATTGAGTATTTACATGTACAGAAAAAGTCTCAAACAAAGCAGTCCTACAAGAGCTATCATTTACTTCTGTGCCATTTTAATGCACTGTGCTTCAGAGGTGCTGGCACAAAGCTTTTCCAAAAGATGTAAACAACAGAATGAATATTTTTAAAGCACTGAACTGGGAGAATAGCACTTACAATATTTTCAGCAAAGCTAATGAAGAGAGGATTTGGAAAAATTATCCAGACCTTGGAATGTCTTTTCCTTCAATTCAGGTCTCAGTCAAGAATATTTTGTACCAGAAAGAACCAAGTCAGGGATTGCCAGGGCAGTTAAGCCAAATCAGGTCCCCACTGCAGCCTAGAGCTATGCAAAGAGCTGGTATAATTGTCTAATGTGCTCCTCTGGGCACTGAGGTCCAAAACAAAAATGCACAGATGCCAATGGTAGCTTGTCTGTCCCACTGCAAAACCCTGAAGATGGGTAATACTATTCTTACAGGATCAATCAGGCAGCAGAAATAAGGAGAATTGATCCTCTAGTGCACTCCATCCTGCTTTTGAATTTTCTTTTTGCATGATTATCTGAGCCACTGTCTTTCGGTCCCACATACCCATGCCAATAGCTTGAGTGCTATTGCCAGCAATTTGTGTAATTCATTAAGAAACCATGATGGGTTTGTTAAATTTATCCTTGCGTTCCATGACCTATGATGCAACTCTCCATACGCTATTATAAATAAGCCATCCCTGCTCACCAGGCTTTTCCCCAAGCTTAGACACCACAAGAGTGAAGAGGCCAGGAAGCAAAAGAACATAACTGCACTTTTCAAAAGGTCTTGGCTGGCACCATCTCACCTAAGCAAAAAGTCTGATTAGGGAGTCTGCTCACCTTTGTCACCTCATGTCTTCAGTGAAGAAACATACATTGATCTGAAGAGATATTTTGATCTCAGGTGCAGCTTCTCCTGTCACGGCTCTTTTCTCCATCTCTTGCAGTGGAAGTGCATGACATCTGGGCACCTGACTTGAAAAGCTCTTTTTTCTTTTCCCTCTGGGTGTGAACTGATCGTCCATGGTTTTACATTATTCCCATTCTCTAGCATATTATCCCTATGTCTCTCCCTCTGAATCCTCAAGCTCTTCCTTTACTTTTAACTTATTTCCATCTCCCAGTTTTTCTGTTTGCAGTATTCCTTCCCTTTGATTCTTCCTCTCTTGCTCATTGCACACTCAGCAGTTCATTTTCTGTCTCTCTGATCATGTATTATGTATTTAAGTGGACGATCATTTAACTGCCAGTTTTCCCAAAACTGGTTTTGAAGAAAGTAAAAACTGGACTGGAACTTAGCTACTAACATTAATTTGATTAATACTGTTAACTAAAAAGAATACATTTTGAATATGTGTATATATATAAATGCAATTACAAATTTTATCTTTTTTGTCAAAGTATGTAAACAGATGGTTTAAAAGCTAAAAATATTTTCCCTTGAAAAGAGATTCTTTAAATTATTATGTGACAGTAAAAGAACATAAGTTAAGAAAAAAAGGAGAATTCTCAGAACTGTTAATTTCAAGTTTAAAAAAAATACCTCAGTGAGGCTTAAAATGAGTATTTTACTGTTTGGGGTTTTTTTTAACTTGTGTTTATGTTTTTAAAAGTTTTTTGCCATTAAACTGTGAGCAATTTTTTATATCTTTGGCCTACCACAGAAATGAAAGATCTATTACTCACTAAATTTTGTCTTCTGTTCCTCCTTTCCCTTCTATTTCTGAATTGTCAATTCTCTCTTTGTCTGGCTGCCATTGATATTATATTGTCTCTACATGATCTAGTCCAAGCTCACACAATAGCACTCCCTGGTCTATAAACACTAACAAATTAATGCTATATTCGATGGAATGAAGCAGTGCTGTTGACAGAGATTGAGGGCTAGCAATAGAGAAATCACAGATGAATTTGCAATGTGAGAGCAGATAAAGGAAGAGGATGCAATCTTAGGCTACGGTCAGAGAGACATTACATTATGGAGGAAAAAAAAAAAGCCAATCATTTTCCTCTGTACAGCTTGACTGTGGCTGCACCTGGACTATTATATTCATTCCAGGGCACTAGAAGAGATATTGACAAAGGGGTTTTCAGAGAGAAATGCTTCAGCAATTGGAGAAAGTTTAAATGAGATAAATAAGACAGCTGTGCTCCTCTGGGCAGCATGGGACAAACAGGAGCATAGCTGGGAGCTAAGTGCATGCTGCCAGGGGGATTGGGATGTGGAGCACGCTTCCAAGGACGGTCAGAGCATCCCTGATCTGCATCTAGTCTGCATCTACACCTATAGCCACAGACACATTGACATCCTTCCTTTTCCTTCAGGATAAAACCTTCTTGAACTGTTTCTCACAATCAAGCTGCATTAGCAACTTCCTCCTTGTCTGTGTGCAGAATATTTTCCCTCAGAAGAGTAAAGCTCCATCTGCCAGAGGTTAGTGGTCTCTGCCCAGTTGCACCTTGCAGGACCTTTGGGAACAGTTCAATCCACTCTTCACCTGGGAAAGGCAAACACCACAAATGAGTGAGCTAAAAAAAAAAAATCTCTCCTATTTTCACTTCCCACTTTCACATCAGAACTTGGCACAAGAGACTTAAAGAATAGGCTACAACAAACAGGATTAATAATGGAATAATGCAAGACCCAGCCAAGATCAAGGTCCTGATATTCTTTGGTTGTTCAAATACGTACTGTGGAAAGCTTTAAAATATCAAGCATTTAACCAAACATTCTGTGACAGCATTTAATATGTTTGTATCAGATTATGCAGAACATTTGTGTTCCATGATACTTTGAGAAGATCTGCCCTGCTCATGTCCAAGCTGTAAATTGTATAGCTGCAAGCAGTCTTCCCTCACCAAAGACACACAGCAGGCTACTGCCCTAGCCCCAGAGAGTGTCTCTCCTGGTTTCTGTAGCACATCTGAGGAAGAAAATCTTTTATGCAGCCAGCTGCAAGGATTTGTGAGTTGAGGGTAGGTATAGGAGCTAAATTTCCATGTTGATCATAGGAAGAACTTTGCTTTCCAGAGTTGAATACTTCTGGTGCAGGGAGCATGACATACAGGGAGAACTGCCATAAAGACAAGAAACCTCATCCCCCTAAGCAGGAGGGAAAACAGCTTGATCATGCACTGACCAGCACTTGGCTGCTTTCTGGAAGATCCCACTCTCCAGGGTCCTCAGTAGTGCATTTCTTAGCTCTTTTAAGGCCTTATTCTCTGCCTTAATTTCCCTTGTGCACTATGTCTCTGAAGACACAGCCAGGTGAAGCTGGAGAAGTGTGGCAGTGAAAGGCTGGCTCTGGAGGTCACATCTCCAGGGAGAGCCCATCTGAGAGGTCAGAGCATGGTCCTGTGATCTGCAAGAGCACAGAAGAAACATGAAGGCATGGAGGACTTAACTGGATTTAATTGTATGTAACTGACCTGAAAATAGCCCCTACTCAGCTGAACATCCTCAGTGGAGGTGACAGCAGAAATATTGACTTAAATGTTACAGAAAGAAAACAAAATTGTTGTCATTTTATAGGTAGGAGATGCATGTAGGAGATTTTATTAGGATAAAGAGAAAAAATCAAAGTCTAATATATCCTGGGTATACACCCAGGAGGTATTTGAAGTTAAGAATAGTTTTAGAATTAGAAGTAGAACTTGCTAACAGGCTCAACTATCATTTAGGAGTCCACAGTGAAATGGCTAATTTATTATACAAATTAGACCAAGGCAGAATAAGGCATTCTGTTTAATCATAAAAATTTGGGGGTGGAAGTCTTTTATTTTTGAGCAACATTGAATATTCTATAAAGTCAAATCTTCTCACTTAGATGAAGGTATTAAAATAGAGGGAAGAAAGTGGAAGAGGTCATGCTGTTTCATCAGGATTACTTTCAAGTAGTTAGTTTTTAACTCATTGGTTTTTTCATGAGGAAAACTGTCTCAAGTTTCTCTTGAGCTAATTTAGCTGCTATATGGTGTGAGAAGTGGCTAGTTAAATGACTTAAATAAACCAAGAAAGGTCAGGATTTCTAGTCAATGTTCATGCCTGGGGAATAAGTATGTTTTCTATTTCTCTGCCCTCAGAATGTTATATGTTCCTGGTAACATTAGCAATAAGTTGAATATATGCTTGATTCACCAATTGGTCCAAGTACGGATAATTCTCATCATCATAGTCAGGAACAGTGTCTGCCAGGAGGGAAATCTGCAGCACATTTCAAGTATTTATCACAAGAAGCTGAAGTGTATGTAATACTATTTCCTTCAAGGATTTCTGTCTGTTAATCTGGTTAGTGGCCAAATTTGTGAGGATTATGTTAAAACTGTAGTCCTCTAGTCAGTAAGATACCTAAATCTCTCTACATCCTAACCCCTTCTGTGTTTTACCTGGCCTGTGATTTCTCAACTCAATTATGCTGAGGGAAGGATGCAAAGATAATGGGCTTCCTTGAAGTTCTCACATCATCCTGACCTCCACTGCTTCACTAGAAATAGATGGAGTAAAAGAAATATCAGCCACCTGAGTCTGTTTCTCTCCCTATTCCAAGCAGTTTGAGAGGGGAAGCTATGGAGCAGGTGAGTCCAGACAGATGAACCCTGCTTTGTCACTGGGAAGGCAGCCAGTGAGGTTGGCTTCAGAACTGTTTCTTTCCTTTTGTTGTCAGTGAAGTTCAACATGTGACATAATGCATAAGATCTGGGCATGCTTTGACTTTTAAAGGTCTGGTCCAAACATTTATGAAGTGAAGACAAACTATCCATTGAGTTCATAGGCTTGAGATTTGGCTTTAAAAGGTCCAGACTCTCATCCATAAATTCCTGAATTTTAGAGATGCTTCTGTAAAGAGTTCCTTGGGGAAGTGTAATTATTTTTAATCAATTTTTGGGACTCACAAAGTAAGATGCTGTTGATTACATGGTTTATACATGCTCTCCACAGACTTGGAGGGCCTTCATGCATTATTTTACAGCGATTTTTGCATATTATGGGAACTGCATGATAATAGTTGTTTCAATTACAAGCCTATTAGGCAGGTAATTGACAACACAAGTATATTATAAAGTTACACTCTGCTTGCTCCAATACAAGTGCTGCATTGTGGTTTTAGGCAGGCAGTGCTGATAATCAGTGTATAAATTATTATCTAATTAACTACTTCTCTCAGAATCCCAACTTCACTCAATAAGTAGTTGTTCAAGGGCTCGTTTTTCTCTTTGCTTCCCCCCCCCCTCTTCATCATCTCCCATGATGAGAAACTGTTCACTGGATAGGAGTCTTGCCCAGATCCAGGTAGCAAATTCGTACTGTCAGCTGTAATGTCAACAATCAGGTCTCTAAATCAGATCTAATTTCATAGCTGCAGAAGGTCACTGAGAACAAAAGAGTGACAATGCCTGAAAGTGGATTGCAATTCATTGGATCCTTGAGAGAGGCTTCTAAAGATGTCAAGGAGATACAGTTCAGCCCAAACACCCTCAGAGACTCCTTGGAAGAGTTGGAAATGAGATCTCAAATGCCTTACAAGTTTTAACTCATTTTCCTAATGCATCATAAAAGTCAGTAGTGATCAAATCCTGTGTGAAAGAATACACACCAATTTTTTTTTTTTTAAAGCAAGAAAAAGATCAGGATCAGAATCCAGGTATTCCTTATGCTTTCCTTGTATCAATCAGGAGAATGTACAAGTTTTAAAAAGCTTTCCTCTATGAAAGACTGAACACAAAAGACAAGAAAGGACTGCCCTCTTTGAAAATTTTCAACCAGCCTTTTGAGAAACTACTCTATTGAGAAACTGATCTATTAATATTATCTCTGAAAATTTCATTATACATCAGATGTGATAGAGTTATGGTGGAGGCAATAAATAAGATTCTCATATCTCTTAATTATTCTTAAACGTTTAGGCTTTCCTAGGCAGCTACATAAGATGAACTTGTGTTCAAAGCTGAACTTGTGTTTCTTAAAGAAATTACTACACATGCTTTTCATCAAATCTTATCTTGGTGTACTCATGAACAACTCAGAGTCCCCTTATGAGCTCCTGCTTGGAAACAAATTTCCAATCTCCCATGGTGAGATATCATAGATTCATTCTGCATTCAAGTGTCTGAACTGTCTGCTGTGGAGTTGGAAATACTGTCATACCAGTTCAGAGAACTAGCAAATCATAATATTTGTCTGGTTGTCACTGCTCTGGTTTCTTTCATCACCAAAGATCACTGCAAATCTCCAACATGTAGTGTTCTATGTCACTTCACTCAATTTTACTCATTTAGTTTTCCAGGACAGGAGGTGCATGAAAAGTCTCCTCTTATAGTAACAATTTCTCTTTAATCTCTGAGTCTCTGAGTGTAAGCTGACTTATAATTAGAAGCTTGATCCATTTTGTTCGGAGACATTCTAGTAAGACAAATAAGGAAATGAAACTTGTTTCATCTTTTCCTTCAAAATATTGCTTCTCTTGTAGCAGCTCAGAAGCAGAAGAAAAAAGAAACAAGTACTACTTTGATACTGCCAAGGTCCAGAGAATATGAGAATGTTGTTGGCTAACAGGCACAGTAAAGAAGACAAAAGACTGTGGTACTTGTTCCTGGCTGTTCCTGGCAAAGGAATTTTGTTGCCTGTTTCCCTACCCTCCAGCACCACTCTGTTTGGACTGCAGAACAGGTAGGACCCTCTCACCCAGCATCTGCTCCTCTTCTCTGAGGGTCAAAGGACAGCTAATTAAGAGATCTGCATGTAGGAAACAGGTCTAAGTCACAGGAGTCATTTGTGATGGACAGGTGATTATCTGCATTAGCCATATTTTAAAGCTGTTTTCACTGCTCTAGGTTTCTAGATGCAGTCATCATTACTGACAAAGCAAAGCACTGTGGCTCTACAAAATGCAAGTTTAGCTGCAGTCCCCATTACCCTGCTGATCCTAATCCTACCAATCTTGTAATGGCATGTGATTGACACCCAAAAATCAGCCGAATATTGGATTTCCTACAGTTCAGTAGGCTGCCGAGAAACTTGTTTCAACTTTTTATGATAAAAAACCAATTCCAGTTATGAAGCCCTCTTCAAGAGTTCAGTCTTTCAGGGGGTATGTATGCAACACTCTATCTATAAACATTTCTGACTGAAAAAGTCCTTGAGTGGATGGTTTACTTTCTCAGGTATTTTGAACAGTCCTAGCACACTTGAGACCTGATTATTACCCGAATATTTTAAAATATTTTTATTATTTTTTATTATTTAAAAATTTTATTTATTTATTATAAATTATATTAGAATATTACTTAAATTAATTTATTATTTATTTGCTTTACCTGAGTTGCTTATTTAAGCTTAAATTTCAAGGTGCAAGTTCCAAGTTTATTTTTCAGTTTAAGATTTAATTCTTAGATGCTGAAAAAATGTGAGGTTTGTTTTTTTTTTCTTTTTTTTTTTACTTCAATTCACAGGATTAGACCCACCGTCCATTTCAGATATTTCTGTCTGGGACAAAAAAAATCCTGTCACCAATGAATGAGAGAAGATGACACTCAGTATTAAAATGATAAATATTTATCAAAAACCAGGAGATTCAGGCAGAAACATTTAGGAAAAAGAAACCTGGTCATTTCATGTCATCTGCTTAGAATGGCAATGCTACAGTTTATGTGAGAACTGAAATTAAGATTTCAATTGCTTCTAAATTAGTGCACATGCTCTCACACGCACAGAAATTAATAAACCCCAGAAATAGAAAGGACAACAACAATGGGATGCAGAGGGGTTTTGATTATTTCAGCATGTGGCCTAAAACGTGGCAGATTCAGCAAGATGCAGATTTGCATAATGTAATGAGACTGGAACCAAAGTATCAGGAAGACAGACTGAGTGCTAATTAACTAGACACTGCAGTAAAAACACCAGCATGGCAGGATAGTGCAATGCAGGAAAGCATTCCAGGGACAAATGGATAGTGGTGTTAATTGCATTAGAAAAAAAAAAAAAAAAACAAGCCCCACTGGCTAAAATCCTCTGGAGCTATTGCTGCAAACTTCAGCACAGCATTGGAGAAGTTTCCTGTTAGCTGGAGGTTGTTTGGAGCTGCAGATCGCTGACAATTGCTAGACTGGCAAAGACCCTGATCAGTCATCATCTGGATGGAGCCAGCCCAAAATTACAGACAGAGCAACAGCATTGAGATGGACAGCAAGAAGAAAATCCTCCATCCCCTCTGGAAATACCTGCTGTTTGTAGCTTGGTTTGTTTTTAATCTGTGTATGAAGACCACTGGAGATGCTCTGTAAAGGACTCCATGCCCTCTTTATGTTTGGTGTTCTGGCAGCATGCCACGGCTGACAAGGAATAGTTTATCCCTCTTCCCTTATTCCGAGGACTGAAATTTGAGACTGGGAGTACTCACTTGAGCATAGAGCATCCCTAATTACCCAGAAAATCCTAATGGTTTCATATGCCTTTTTCTTGCCTCCAGGATTCTATAACCAGTGCTAAATTGATAAAAAGCTTTTTTAATAAAAGAATCATTAATATTTAACTGCTGGCATTAAACTTAAAAATGTATGTGTGTCTATTTTACACAAACGCCTGCAATCACCTATCAATAATTTAGGCACGTGAGTTTCTTTAGACACCTCCAGCAGTTGCATTAACCCAGTCCTCTCTTTCTTTCTGAGGACTGAGCTGTTGTGGATGTGTGGATAACTGTAAGAGGGAAGAGAATTCTGCAGGACACATATTCCTCCATATACCATGCTCATGGAAAGGAAGAGGAGCAGAAGAAAATGCTTCCCAAGCCTGAGGCCAGCTGCAGAAGCAACTCAAACTCAAGCAGCAGTAGTTTTGTGATTTTAGGTCTGACTTGCTCCCCTACAGCCTGACAGCTAAAGCACAACCATCATGGTGGTGCAAGCTTCTTTTCTCCAGGGAAAGCCTGGTTCTCCCTTAACAGCCTGTTCAGAGGGAACAAAGCTCAGTCAGAAGCTTCAAGGTGAGGCCATTTTCTGGGAAGAAGTCCAGTAAAACTTCAAGACGCTTGCTCTTTTCTTTCATTCAATACATGTTTCTTTAAAGAGTGTGTTAGGTAAGTAGGAAAGATTTCCAAATACAGTAAATACTGATGTGTTCATTGGATGTGCTATATTGTTGCTCCATGCATTGTTCACATGATTGCAGGTGAACAGTAGTTCACCAGCAGTTAAAAACAACTTATTTACAAGTGAAATTCTGAAATCTGAAAATAAGGAATCATAGGCAATAGATGAGACAGAAACATTTTTATAATCTTCTTTGACAAAAGGAAAAAAATCAGTTGCAAATAATTTATGCAGTAGGTGAGACATATTAGTTGAGCAGGCTAGCCAAAATCTTTCACTGACTTGTGAATGACTACACTCCACATACCTAACTCCATGTGAGGATATTCCTCTATCAAAATTTTCAGTGGAATGCCTTGACTTATTGCATCTGGCTCTTACACATGGAATTTAGATACCTTTGAAGATCACTTAGAGGAGGACTAGAGCTGGTGTATCTCAGTCAGATAAGGAAAGTAATCATTAATCAGAATGTTTTAGTCAAAAGGGAAAGTGAAAAAGGATTGTTCTGTTTGTTTATTAAAAAGCATCCAAAACTCAACCCAGATGCTTGCATTTCATGAATTTCTAAGAAGTGAACACTGAAGTAGCCTTTTCTATTCATTAGCTGTAGACTGGTGAGGCAACCAGCACCATGGAAAATAAAAATTATTGTTATCAACTTCCTTCTGGTATATTGTTTAGTAGAGACCCAAGTTCATCTGCAGGAAGACAAATAAGGATGCTGAGATGAAAAGGACATAAAAGGAAGTCATAGAGAGATGGGAAGAGGTAGGGCAAGGACACTTCTTTTCCTCTCCTTTTCTTTCCTTTCTTTTCAAGCTCATTAATGTTAATTTACATTGAGCCATCCCAGCAGAATTAAAGCTGCTTATTTTGCATAATGTGATCCCTAGTCACTGTCCCCCAGGAAAATAGGGAAGGTCAGAGGTTTCTATATACCTGATAAAAAAATCCATCAGCTCCATTTGCATTTGATATCGGTGAGAGGTTGAACCTGAGATTTCTTCTAATTTCACATCAGTATTTTCAGTCAGAAGATAATATCCTGCCTTTTTCCCATTTATCCTTAGTGCTGCCACATTCCAGGTACGTCTTCCTTCTGGAGACTGCCAATGACTTTTTCAGAGGTGAAAGCTGGTGTGAAGGGAGTTTCTATTCATAAACTGTGCCCACCTCCTTGGAGATGGATTCACCTAGTTAGCCAGAATGAACTGTGTCCCTGAACTATAACAGCAGGCATGGGGGAAAAAGAAATGTTTTCTGACAACATGGATGAGTGCACATAATGCTCTTAAACTATTTTGACAGTTTCCTCTGGGTTTCTAGTTCAGCTTATGAGGGCCTTCACTAGCTGGTAGATATCCTTCAGGCAGAAAAGTATTGCCCACGGCCATACATTACCTGCAGTATTTATCATATATACTTGAATTCATCCCCACAAATCTCAGGACTAATGCAACACTCAATCATGAAGGCAACACGTACAGAAAATAGAAAACAGCATGGGGCTGCCTTCTTGGGAAAAATCTCAATATATCAGTTCATAGTTATTAACTTCATTTGTTAAGGTACATGCCATGATCACAGCCACACTGTAGGGCTTGCAGCATTCACTAATCTCTCAAGGAAACTCAGCAAATTATTGATTCTAAATATCTGATACTGAAACCCTACAAAAAACTATATATTTGGATTCCATCCCCACTTATTTTTATTTTAATGTTATGCAGTGAGAAAAAAGAACATGAAAAATATGTCAGTCAAATGAAAGCTATAATTACATCTAGAGATATAGATTTTTGTCCTTTCTTTTGTGGGGGTATATCTTTAACACACTTCTTATTCCCCTTTGAATTGCATTCCTGAAAATTTTCAGAGGATGTATTTCAGCCATTTTTTAAAAATTTTATTTATTTGTTTGAAAATGTTTGACTAAATTGTTTAGCTTTTTCAGTTGTGGGTTGGTTTTTTTTTATCTTATTTTCTGAAAGGTCTTGCTCATTATCCCCTGGTACCACCAATACAACCAGCTTAAACCTGTAACTTAAAAAGAAATATTTTCTGGAAAACCAATAACAAAAATTTCCACACCAACACCACATGTTCTCTTTCAGTCAAGTCTGATCTCATATTTGTACAAAACATATTAGAAATCTCCTGCTCCCACTGTCCAAGTAAATTCTACATTCACAAGGAAAAATCATCATTAGATTATACAGCAAATAAGATTAATGCCCTAAACCGAGTACAAATCCCAACAGAGAATTAGCCCTTTCTGATACAAGACCATTTCAATTTGCTCCCATGAATTTCTCTCCCAGCAAAGAATTCAAGGAAAATGCCAGTAACATTTGATATTTGGAGATGCAGCTGAGAGGAGAATTCTGGCCTGCCAGATTGTGGTGGGTTTTAGAATATTTCTTGTATTGCAATTCATTGTTAAAAAAACCCTAAAAAATAAAAATGGCCGAGTGGCATCAAAGTTTTAATATGATAAGAATAATTATGTTCCCAGTCCATTAAACTTGTGTCACATACTCTATAAATGCTCCAGGGAATAAGATGCAATATTGTAATGGTAAAATGTGTTTGTTGAAGGGAAGAGTGCCTAAAAATAAAATAAAGAGAAACACTGTAAAGAAATGGAGATTTTATGAGGTCAGGTATGGCAAGTAAGCAGGATGAAATGCTAATTTATATCCTTCACAGTGCAGACCTTACTGCTAAAGTAGGAACTAATCTCCTGTCAGTGGAGAAGAGCCAGTGTTGGGAACAGGAAACACAACAGAGATGGACAGACATCACTACTCTTGGAAGTGTTCTGACCAGCCCAGTGCCTCTGCATCAGAAAGTTCTTAGCTGCTGTCCAAGGTTCTTATTCTGGCATGGAGCAATGATTTCCACAGATCTGAAAATTCTTCCTAGTTCCCTAGCAAGATCTGATTCACAATGAGAGAAGTAAAGTGGGACAGCATAGAGCAGCAGCTTCCTGGTTTGGAGCTGTCAGGAAGTCTGAGAAGCCCTAGGACACCCTGAGGCAGGCCAGGCAAGTTGGGCAGGACAAGGACAGATTTCCTGGCAGGTGATGGATACTGTACAGCCACTCCTCCAGCTCTCTTCGCCATCAGCATTGTATCCGAACCCAGCCCTGCTGGAGCTGGAGGATGATTTCACTTTTAATTTTCAGGCATGATTTTGTGTTGAGAACCAGTCCATATACTTTATCTATTTTCACACCCAGGCATTTAGATTTGGTAAAGCCAGACCACCTCACACTAGTGATCTCTAAATGAAGCATTCAGACTCTTTCTCTCAAAATGGCATACTCAATTCCAGAAAATGTCTCTTTTTGAGAGCAGAGTCTTTTCATTAATAGCAGCAGTTTTTCAGTCTGGCAATGAACCAACTCCCTTCATTCTTCACTTGACTTCGGCCTTTTGCAAACACATTGGAATAACACACAATAGGATCTAGCACCTATCCTTTCTACCCACACAGGATATGGTTTCTGGACATTTTATATCTCTTTGATTGCTTCCTCAGTGTCGAGAGACTTTCTACTTTTATACCCTTCACACCAGAGCAAAGTGAGAGGGCAGTTTCTTCCAGTTTGCAGTTAACAAGAGGAAAATAATGGAAGCTTGACTGCATTATGGAATAACAAGATTCTATCTTTCCTCCCTTCTTTCTTTTTATTAATTCTGTTGTCAACTTAATATCCATGAGACAGAAAACTTGGGCAGTTTGGAACAAGATAAGAATGGCAAGATTAAAAATAGAGCCTTAAATGCTGTTCAGTAGTTTGGGAGCATGCTTCATTATAACCTATGGAGGAATTCAAATAGAAAAGCACAGCTGCTTTGGATTCCTGTCCAGAGAAACCGCACAAACACAGCTTGCATAAAAATAAATGCTTTGCATACTAAGGAAATGGCCTGTTATTTACCATAGAAACATTCTAATCTTATTCCTCCTTTTTTAAAAACTATCTATTATAGAGCCTCAGAGTTGTTCACTCATATTTTTGTTGGAATAATTTTCATGTCTTTGACCAGTGAATGATTGTGTCCTAGCCAGGACAAATATATGAGAACATCAGCCCCACTGATTAATGCTTATGGTCATCTACTAATTAATCCCAGAAGTCAAAAGATCAAATAGTATCTAAAAATCTCTTGAAAACCCAATTCCCTTAATAATAATTAGGTGTTCCTCTACTAATTTCACTCGCTACTATATCAGCCTCAAACTTTACTGGATTGTATGAAGAATATCTAATGTCGATCTGATATGTTTAACATTCACCTTGCTACACAGTGCTTAACAGTACGTGTTGTATTGTTAAGGAGGCTGCATGAATCATAACACTTTCAAAATTAAATGAGGCATCTAGGATGCTCAGTATTATCACTTTTGATCAAAATCTCAATATTGGGGAAAATACTATGATTCCTCAGAAATTCAGATCTTTATACCACAATGAAATTCTTGACACATGTTTCTTCTAGACCAAGTGTAAATTTTTATGCAAGAATTATCAGGTGATTTTCTGTGGGTTGTGCCACTTAGGAGACCAGCAAGAACAAACTCTAAATCTGTGATTCTATATATCACAGACTTAACTAGCATTTATAGAGGGTGAACAATTCTTGTGCTTTGATGAAAGAAAATTGATTGAAACTTGAGCAACACTTGACAAGGTTAAAAAAATGGGCAGTATAATATCAGTGCAAACAAACACTAATGACTGTGAAACCCAGTAGTGACATATTATAAATTCTGTCTCCACAACACTGAACCCCAGAGGACCTTAGCTGTTCTTTACTGTGAACACCATGTTCCTCAGCACAAACCTTAGCATCTCTATTTCAATCTCCTGTGTCAGCCAAAAAGGCGAGTGTCACAACTGAAGAGTGCAAGGAATTACTTCAACACTTTGCTGAGTTTTAATTTCACTGCAAATAAAAGCAAAACAAAATAAGGATTTAGCACCACAGAATACTAGATGTGTTCCTAAAATTCTGGGATCCAGATGTAGGCTGAATTAATTTATGTAGATGAAAGCATGGAAATGAGCAAGACGTCTCTGCAGACTGTGGGACATGACACAAGCTCTCTTCAAATAATTTCCTAAGATTTTCTTTCCTCTGCCTTTTTCCTTCTTCCCAGGTGTGTTCTTTGTGTACTACTCTTATTGTACCACATCTCACCGCTTCGGAAAATGCTGCTGGAGATCTTTAGGAGTGAAGATTGTGGATGCAGTTGGGAAGAGGTGACCAGCTTAGGGTAGAATCACAAGCTGAATCAAAAAACACTTAACATTTTCAGGACTGCTCTGTGCTCAGACACCACCTGCTCCACTCTCAGTGGCTCTGAATCCTATAATGTTGTACATGATACACCCTCAAGATGAATAACTACCAATATCTCCAGTTTTGTGCTGATGAAGCAGGTGATGATCTCTTTGTGGTGACAGTTACAGCACCCAAGGGAATGCCCTGAAGCTGTGTCAGGGCAGGTTTAGGTTGGATATTAGAAAAAAGTTCCTCCACCCAGAGGGTAGTTGGACACAGGAATAGGCTCCTCTAGAAAGTGGTCACAGCACCAGCTTGCCAGAGCTCAAGAAGAATCTGGGCAATGCTCTCAGGCACATGGTGTGACTCTTGGGAATGTCTTGTGCAGAGTAAGGAGTTGGACTGAAGGTCCTTATGGGTCCCTTCCAATTCAGCATACTCTGTGATTTTGTGAATTAAAGGCTGATCTTGTGAGGAAGGAAAGAGAGAGGCATTTAATTCTTATCCTCTTAGAAAACTATCTATTCACCTTTCAAACCTGGGTAATTTAGGCAGACACAGGATGTATGATAAAATGCTCTGTAACAGATAAATGGCAGAGGAGATTGAAAACATTTAATTCTAAGTCATGCATTCAGCTCTTCTGAAGGAACAGACTGCAGATCAATCTTTAAGAAATCATTGATGTGAGCAGCATTTTCTTACCTTCACAACACTGAAATTGAGGGTAACTCAATTGAAGATGTAAATACTTTTCTCTGTATCTACTCACTCCACAAGATCTCCTAATAACACATATCTTTCTGTCACAACAATGAGTGTAGTACTGGGGCATCAGAAAAGACCCATCTCTAGTAATGGGGCATGACAGAGGATGGCTAATGTAGCAGGACTGAAATTGCTCCAAATGAACTTTAGTTTTGGTGATCAGAGACAACCTGAACCATACCTGTGTGCCTGGTACCCTTTCTAATCTCTCTGCTGAAATGATAATGTTAACTGAGACAAACAAAAATTATAATGATGACTATTTACCCAAGACAACTTTTTCCATTCCCTAACATCTTCTGAACAGTTCTACTTCAGAAACAAGACCTAGCACACTCAGTACTTTCTGTACCTTGTTGGCCTTGCTCCAGAAAGTTAAACAGACCCTTTTGATAACAGGGGCCACTGAAGACCTCATGGATGTGTGCAATGCTTTGTGGTGTGCAAATGTTAAAGCTAGAAATAATCCACACCATACAGCTACATACATAACATTACTCAGAGGTACAGACCTCATCCTATAGAAGTACAGGGTCCCTTGCATGATGCTGCCCCTGAAATACTCTGTTTCTGTAGAAGGCTAATTAGTCCCACTTTCCTAACCAGACTGTATGATCTCCTGTGGCACTGTTACCCTTAGATCATCTCTCATTGCCTGGAGCATGCATGGCCTAATTCAGGTAAAATAAAGTTATCTCAAGGGAGAAAGGGCTAATGCAAAGCCTTTTAAGGTCTGTTCACTTCAATGAACCTTGTGTCCTAATAACAGTAACAGATATCCACCTGAGGAAGATGTGAAAAAGAGGTGGAGTGATCCAAACAGAAAAGGACACGCTTTTTATAGAGTCATTAGGAATATAGATATGAATATATATGTGAATATTACTTTAAGGCTTTAGGATAAAGATATGCATGTGAAAGCAGAATATCTCTGAAAGCATCTCCAGGAGGCTGGCAGAGGAGGGGGTTCCTCTAGAGTTAAATGGAACTTCATTGTAGTAAAATGATGAAAAACATGAAAACAGTTCAACAGCAGGTCTGGGGTAGTACCTGTAACTTCTCACTCAGCCTTAATCTGGGCATAGAGCATCTTAATTTACAGAAGAGATTTTTGAAAGTAGAAATTGCTACCACATGATTTGGGACGGCAAGATTGAACAGTGTGTCATACACTTATTGTGCAAATCTGATAGTGCAAATCTGGTTGTCGCAGCTTAAATGCAGTCCTCATCAGCTTTTTAAGAATACTGCAGCATTTTAAAATGTACTATATCTACTCAGTAAAATGTATGAAAACACCACGATTGTTTATTTAAATACTGTTGTATTATCAAGGCCTGTGAACTACCATAACCACCCTGCATTGCAGATGAAGTCTGAGGGCAGCAATTGATCAAGAACATTAAAATATGTTGATGCCTGTAGTTATCAATTTATCATACCTATCCCCCGCTCTTTTTTTGTAGTGAAATGAATGATGAATCTATTCCGAATCATCAATTCCCATAAAATGTATAACTCCAAATAGGAACATGCTCAAGAATTTATAAAGAGCATAGTGGGTCTGGATACATTATCTTGTTTGGCATTGCTTATACAAGAAACCTGAAATACACAAATTGATTGATTTGTGTTTTTCATCAAAGCTTGATTTAATTTATCAAGGGGACAATGCCAATTTGCATTCATCAACAGATAAAGTCAGGTTAGAGAGAAGCTGCTGGCTCAAACCGGGTTTTCATATTGCCTTTATTATACTCCCTACTCTGTTCAGTTTTAAAGGCACAGTTGTGAGACCCCTCTTTTTTTTTTTTTTTTTTTAATGTTTTCTGAAATGTTTAGGGGAATGAAATAGTACTAATAATTACTCTGTGCTCAGAACTTGTTCAATTGATGGAGGTGAAGGTTGGCAAGGGTTTTGACCTCGCTGCTGTAGTACTGACCTTTTCACAACCTTAGAGAAGTCTGCCTAATATGTCTGCAAGCTGAATTAAGGTGGAATTTGTGGGGTGTTATAGCAAATAGGAGAGATAATTCCTGTGCCATCTCTCAGTTGTGCTCACAAGCTGAGATATTCAGACCACAACAAAAATATTTGTGCATCTAAATTCTATACTAAGCTTTAAAAGTTTATTTTTAAAGACTTTTATTCCTGTCCCTTCTTTTGACTGATATTTGTCCCCTTCATTTGTCCTCCAAATCCCTCTGTTCTTTAGGGCAGTAACTCTGTCTTCCAGCATCCCATGAAATCCTTCCTAATTCTGAAGGATTCATGAACTCCTTCTCTGCATTGAGCCTGAGACTTTGTCAGCTCAGGAAATCCTTACTAGAGGAAGGGACCAGTCCTTACTCATCTCCCTGACTATCAGATAGGGGTGATGTCTTTTCTGACATCTCTCAGATGAAAGCCTCGTGCAGCTCATGGGGGTTATTCTCTGATATGGCTCCCACTCACTGCACAAAGACAGGTCAGCAGTCATGTTCACCTACAAAATAAGATGTCCAAATTTAAGACAGGCCTTCAAGCCAGCTTAGTTTCAACACCTGTGTTTTCCACTGATTTTAATGAGACTTCAAAAGAGCTATGCTCTTACAAATTTCATTCCACTTTCCATGAAGTGTCTCCATAAGCGAGAAGTTGCATAATTCTGAGCCTAATTTCAGGTTGATTTAAAAATGCAGCTCTGCTCTTTCGGCAGCTTTATTGGCAAAGTACCTTTTTGAGCTGTGTTCGCTTGCTTTTTCATATATAATTAATTACAACAGAGGCTTATTACTTAGAGGATAAAGTACTCTAGTGTGAAGATGTCACATCTGTTAGACAAGGGGACAGTGAAATCAGAAGCATTACCTAGGGTTGAGATGAATGCCAATATTCAGTGGCTCTGATGTAATTAAACAGTACATTGCTCAATCTAGTCAGGAATATAGGAACAGAGAAACACTATTTAGAAGAGACTGTAATGTTATTATGGAGCCTGATTCAACAAAGCACTTGAACAGGAGCTTCAGATTAAGCACACATTTAATTCTTCTTCTTACTGCAAAGCAAGTTAAAATGAGCATATGCACAGTTGTCTTGCAGAATATATTAATTATGGTCAGAGAAGAAACTTGCAGGGACCACTTCACTAAGACCACCTCATAAGCTCTAATGTATCTGTCTATACTGACAATCCTTCTGTGACTATAAAACCTGCTATTATCTTAAAAAAAAAAAAAAAAAAAAATACAAGCAAGGAGCTGAAGGATTGGAGAAAAAAGACTAAGCCCATTAAATGATTTAGCACTTTAGTACCAAAATTATTTTTGTAATATGAAGGCACCTAGTACACTTATACAATTTTGTAAGTACACTAAATTATTTTAGCAAATATGGGCCGTAAAGTCATAATCCTGAAAAGTGTTTTGTGATATTCTATGATCTCAGTCACAAAGCAAAGTTGTCAGCAAAAAAAAGTCAGCAAGGCAGTTGAGTTTCCCTCTTCAAACAGATATGAAGTGAAAATTAAATTCACATTTCCTGATGCAGAGAATGACTCTATAACCATGCATCTGACAGAGCTGTGTTTACCAAGGTTATGGTAAAACACTCTTAACATCTGAATTTTTGGGGGTGACTATCACCGAAGTTCACAGACCATCAGGTGCTTAAATGTCACTGAACTTGGTCCAGAAAAATACACCAAGTAAAATTTTAACAGATCCTCTCGTCACATTGCCAAAGTATCTCAAACTCTGCTTAAACGCATAGAGTTGGCTTGTTTCATTAAAAGGAAAAGAGAATTAAATCATCTAGAAGTTTTAGGAGGAAAATATGTATCATTTGTTTAAAAATGTAGTACTACAACTGAAAAGCCAGTATTTTTCTCTAGAGCTGAAGAAATTTAACAAGATAAAAATGAGTCAGGGAGAGTTTCAAAAGTACTTTGATACCACAGTGGAAATGGATAGGGAGAAAAATGGAGGTAAAATGTTGAGTTGATTAATATGCTAAATTCCTAATTTAGTCTTCTTAATGAATTAATTCCAAAATTCCACTTGCTTAAATCTTGTTAAAATTCCCTTATATAAATCACTTTTCTGCAATAGATGAAATCAATCAAAGTTTCAGAGATGAAATGGCTGAAAATTCTTAGGGATTTACTTTAAATGCATCATTACAACAGGGCACTTTCCAATTTCATTCTTAGTTCCAAGAATCCTGCCAGAGGGCAGGAAAATGCTTGTGACTTCCATTAGCCTTTTCAGCAGGACTGTCATAAATTTCTTCCCTATCCAAAAATACATCAAGAGGAAGACAGGCCACTGTATGCACAAGGTAAAACTATCTGTTACACAGAAGAAAGGTGATTTGATACCAGTTCATCATCTGTGTGCATAATTAATTATATTATATGATGTGTTTGGCATGAAGGAAAAGGGCAACAGTTGAATAAAAATAATATCAAACTTATTCTAAAAGCTAAAAGTTTTCATTTCCTAATGAGATAATCTATTCCAGGTAGATGACTCTGCTCTTTGATAAAACAATTGAAAAATAAATTGCATTTGCAAAAGCTGGCTTGTGCAAATCCACATAGAAGAGGATTATATTCCAATGAAAATATGCGAAGCATATAACTGCAATGACAAGAACACAATAAAGCAAAATAATATTTAGAGTAAATACAAAAAGCTTTGTGATGAAACACTGAAGAATGACCTCAATGGCTATCTCCAGGGTTACTTTCATTACATGAGTTTGATTTTAGGGCTGAGAAATATTGAGTTGCAGATGATGCCTTCTAGCATTGTTAAGAACTAAGACAGCAGCAAAAGGATTAAAACAAAACACGAGAATTGTATGGCCAAACAAGCAGAGACACTTGATGCAGTCCTTTTAGTTATTATTATTATTATTACTGTGACAAAACTTGTAGACCCTGTCAATCTAACTGTTGTGATTAGATTGGTTCTGCTCAAGAAAACATAGATGAAATAAAGTAGGAATTGCAAAATGTAGTTTTGTAGAAATAGAATTTATATCTGCTCAGAATTACCTCATGCCCTGTTCAGCTGAGATTTCACTGGGGAAGGTTTGATAATATGTAATGGAAATGTGTGACAAAGCTTCTTTGATTTTTCATTTCAACCTGAATTCTAGGCATATATTCGGCAAATTTTAAATGTAACATCGAATGCTGAAATAACTTGTGATTTTTTTCTTTGCATTTTTAAATCCATCCAAGCATAACACAATTTTCCTCCTTTGTCCCCAGGGTTTTCTGGTTTTAGTCTTGATTAGAAGAAAACTAAATGTAATTCCCTCAAAACCCTGCTTTTTGACATGTTTGTAACAGTGCTGCTCAGCCCTTCCCTCTGGAAGATTAGGCAGAGGGATGGTGTGGCTGAGGATGGGTTACATGTGTGCCCTGTGGGTCAACAGCAGAAACAGGACCAGAACTCAAAAAGACAGTGATATTTACTCATTTTTGTCTTCAAACACACAGGGATGGACTCCTAATCTAAATACACATTGAAAACAATGCCTTGCACTGCATCTAAACAAAAGAAAGCATCCATCTTTTATGGAACTACTTTGATATGCATGATACAAAGTAGAGCAATACCTGTCTTTTAGTGTTAACCCAAGTGTAAGTCTTGGCTATCAAAAGCACCTGAGCCCCCATTAAAAATACTAAAAATATTATGTGCATTCCCTGATTAAAAAAAAATTTCAAGGCATCCAAAAATTCATTATTCAACAGCCTCATATGACTTACGGCAATTTTTAATAGTCTTGCAATTAAAATAAATAAACAATCAATAAGAACACCCCCAGCCTCCCCCAAAAAAACCTGAAAAATAACCCCAAACTTATTAGAATAGCTAAGGGGAAAAAAGGTAAATTTCAGTGAGGTAAGAGATGGTCAATGGGGTGGAACGGAATACCATTTCAAGGACAACCTCAAAACTGCTGCCTGTCCTCCTGGACCCCTTAGCATCAAGAAACATCAGTAGGACTGTGCTCCTACCTGAATTCATACCAAAAATACCATCAGTAAGACTGTCAGTGAGGCAGAATGCAGCTGGCAATAGCTAATGTAGTAAGAAGGTCTTTGCCTGAGACAGAACCTCCTTGTACTCGGACCTTGAAGAGTTACTGTGTGGCCAAGGTAATTAGGCTTCATGAAATAGGGCTTCAGGGTGCCTTAATTCAGGCTCACCTGTGTGCTACTTCCCTAAAGCTGGTGCTGATTTGCACTGCTTTTTTAGGTATTTGGAGCATGGACAAAGAAGAAAGCATCTGTCTGGGATAAAAATCAAAACAAAACACACAGGGGATCCTTAGGAACAGCCATAACCCCAGTTGCCTGAGCAGGAACTGTTGGAATGGCAGAAAATCCTGTCCTTGCACGGTACCATGGATCAGTAAATGGCTGGGGTTTTGCGTTCCCTGCAGTCTAAAGAGAAAGAGTCTCACTGGAAATTAAAGCAGAGTCAGATGAAAACGTAACTGATATCAGCAGGGGAATCCAAACAAAGGCAAGGCAATAGTTCTGTTTGTTTAAAGGCTGTAGGGATGCAAAAGAAAATCCACTTGTCCCAAGGCAGGTCAAGAACTTTAAAAGAGTATTTACACTTTTCCTTTGTGTGTAACTTGGTATAATTACTGCAGTAAGAAGAAGAAATAAAAAATCAAAGAATTCTTCGCTATCAAATTTTCCAACTGGTTCAAAGCACCAAAACAGGTATTATAAAGATGCACATCAGATTCATTTCCCAAAGCTTAGTGGGCTGGGCAGCAGGCACAGTTGCTGCCTTTCTGTGCCAGCTTGGACAGAAGTGATGGTTTTGTAGTGTGGAGTTACCCAGCCTCATGCTGAGCTGCAAGTTCCATGTTCACCACAGCAACTTGGCTGCCACCCTGTGCAGCTTGGGCTGGGGCAGGAGGTGCAGCTTCTCAGGTATGTTGCTGGGACCTGTGCACCTGCAAGCAGTTTGGTAGTGTTCTGTGGCCTAAACAATTTCAAATAAATGTGACTGTACAGATGTTACCTGTCTATACAGGGATACCACATCCCTGGAATTGTTCACGGCCAGGTTGGATGGAGTTTTGAGCAGCCTGGTCTAGTGGAAATTGTCCCTCTCCATGGCTGGGAGTTGGAACCAGATGACTTTTGAAGTTGCTTCCAACCCAAACCACTCTGATTCTATACTGATGGCACTAAACCCAGTGCTGTTGGCTCTAATAAATTACGAAAGTATGAAAGGTATCTTCGTGCCTTTCATGAGAAAAGAAAAAAAGTGGAGTAGGGCAAATTAACATAAGAGAATTTTGAGAGTAGCCTTCCTGGGAAGGGTCACCACAAGCGAAGATTCAATAGTGAGACCAAGGACTGAACTATCTGTTAAACCCTTACTGACTGCAAACATATGGTCTTAGCAAGAAGGTGAACACATCCATGGTCAGATGGACCTTCCACCACCATCTGAAACCTAACATAATTATGTCTCTCAAACAACAGGTATGCAGTGCAACCCAGACCTGATCACTGCGTTCTCTGTTCCAGGCTTAACTTTCTTCCCTGAGGTATCCCAGTGCCTTTGGCAGACCATCCAAACTGCCAGGCTGATGCCGAAGGACACAGTTCTGCAAGGGAGCAACGTGGCAGAGGATCACTGTCACTTTGATTTACCCATGAGTATTTTCTGCAGACAGCTGAGCTGCAGGGTGTGAGTCGTCTCCTCACTACTGGCCAAGGGAAGGATATGAGGTACTGGACACATCATAACACAATGTATTTGCCAGAGGTGGCTTTGGCTGCTGGCTACTGGAATTACCCTCCTGCTGACAGCAGGGGAAGTGAAGGGGGAAGTCATCCCTTGAGTATACTTCACCCTTTCAGAGTGATTGAAAGTATATTGTGCCCACACAGGGGAAGAAAATTTCAGATTCTCTGACTGCTTTCACCCCTTGGGCAGCAGCATGCAGAGTGGAAATCAGTAGGAATTATTTTGAGAAGATAAAAACCAACTAACCAACTAAAAAACCAAGACCCAAAAATCCTAAAAGAAATTTCAAGAAGACAAGGCAAGTAAGGAACAATCTTGATCAATCCATAGGTGTTTTTCTATCAAATTATGCTGAACACTTATTATATTCCTCCAGGAGCCCTAAAGAACTTTGATGTGACATGGCAAAATTATTAGTTATGAGCTAACAAATACCAGTTATGTCAGGCAATTTGTTAAGAGAAACATCTATGGATTAAATGTAGGGAGTAGAAGTCATTCCTCTCTGTTCCAGTCACAAGCAATTCCCCTTTCCCCATTCGAGAATTAGCAGCTTTCAGTTTGCCACGCGGTCAGAAAAGAATTAAATTAACTAGGTCAAATCAACTGGTTGACCTGGTCACCGTAGTTACAAAGACAACATTTTTCTGAATGTCTCCAAGATGAGACAGATGATTGGAATATCAGATCATGAGGAAAATCCTTCTCCTGAAAAGGACCCTTCAAGTTATATTTCCGAAGTACAACAAAAATTGTTGGGAACAACAAAAATCTAGAAAGTTCTTAAATGCAGAAGTTTGATACAAAAATGAGCTACTTATGTACACTTCTTAATTCTGTTCTCTCATAAAGATTTTGTTAAAATATTCAGTGGTTTCCACTACAGAGGTGGCTGCATTTCACAGGTGAGTGAAACCATCACTGCAGGCAATATCTGTAGAGCACTTGCTGAATTTTTGCAAGCTTTATTATTACTGATTCAATCTGTGTAAGAGGAAAAAGGGCATCCAAATGGCACTTAAAATGGAATAAGGAGCCCTTCATAAAGCTATTAAGAAATTAATAATTACAGGAAGACAGATGTAATTACATTCAGAAGATCAATGCAGCTTTTAATGAAGAAGAATTTCAGGACCCTAAATACAAATTGAGATAAGAAACTTCTGAGGCTCTCCCACATATCCCTGCTAGATAAATGGGACCAAGAAACAAAGGAATTTCAATGCTGTTAAGCAAAACAATATCATTCTGGAATCTACTGAAAACCTTGAGGAAGCTGGTTTGAGCTGTAAAACTGTGTCTTCTTTGATATATGATTTTGGTAGATGTTTACAAATGGTCCTAGTAATGAAACATTTAGTGTGTTTGCTGCAAATGGGGCAGATGACATGAAAAGTTGCCTCCTGTTAAAACGCTTGTGTTCTCAATGGAGATGAGAAATCTTAAGACTCCCACAGACTTAAGCAGCCATAAAGAAACGCTTCTCTCCCACCCTGCAGAAATCTCTAAGCACTGGCATGGTAGAAAAGACAAGTCTTCATCATCCCTTGCTTGTGGATGAGGCCGAGAGACTTGACAGGACACCTGCACATGGAGGGTCTGTGTTAGGGTTGGAGCTTGGCCAAGGAAGAGCAGGGAGAATGTCACGGCTCATCTGAGTCCTTTAGATTTAGAATGGACAAACAAAACATGATTGAAAGAGCAATTCCATTGAGCAGGAACTTCACCTCCTCTCTGCTGTGAGGAAAACAGACAAAGGGGAACAATAATACCTGACCCCGGTAGGGACAAATTCTATGGGAAAAAAGCCCAGGGGAAAACAAACTGAATTAGCAAGTTCATGCAGCATTTAAAATAAGCTTACAAACCCCAGCCTCTCCATGTACATTTAGCAATTTGCCCTTCACATGGGCAAATACGCACCACAGCAACTTGAGTGTTTTTTTTAAACACTATAGAAGAAAGTAAAGTCCCCAAACATACCCAAAGCATCCTAAAAACAGAGTAAAGGGGGAAAAGCTACTGCTAAATCTTGGGGCCGTAAGACCTGAAAATGGTGTCACATGAAAAGAACATAAGCATCAACTTTCACAAAAAGGTAAACACAAAAAGAAAGTGGTTTTGCCAGTAAACTCTGGTAAGGAATTTCTGTCTTGATCTTCTTTTTTCTGAGGCATGTCAATACATCTCTGTGTTGTGCTTTCCTTATGACTGCCTCCAAATCCCACACATTTGTACTTCATCAGGAGAAATAACAAACAACACTCCTCTTGCTACATATCTCTAGTAGATACCAAACTTAATTACAAGCAACACTTTGTCTGATCAATGGGGGAGTTGGAGGAAAAAAACATCCAACAGACTAAGCACAAAATGGACATTGAAGAATAGTTGCAGCTAAAACATTGCAGAACACACTGTGGAGAGCAATTCTTCATTCACTAGGTGCTAGTTCTGCTCCAAATTTGCAGCTGTTACAGCTCTTCAAGCTTTGCAGGAAGTTTTTTCCTTTGTACCAGCCAAAGATCAAGCTCACAGTGAAGCACATTTGAAAAAATTTCCTGGTCAGTACCTGCCTGAAGTTTGTTTCCAGCACTTATCAGAAAAGTTCATTATGACGACAAAAAATAAAATACTCTTCTGAAGAGAAAGAAAATCCTCAATTATCAAACTACTGGCTTCAGCAATATTTTTTTGAGAGAAAAGCTAAAAAGGACAAAGTCTCAAGAGATTTTGAGGATTAGTGGGGATTTAATAGGAAGTGCACTGCAGACAGCAACTTTTGTCAGTAATTTTGAAGACCAGGATGGTCTGATTCAACAGGATGGAAAAGTTAAAAACTTGACACTTAGAAGTTTACCGACATTATGAATAGCAGCACTATGTAAAAAAGCCCTAACTCTTTTCATAGTCAGTATATAGTATCTTTCTCAATCTTCTTCAAATCACACTTACAACATTACTTCTGAATGTACATTTGTCAGTTGATAAATATTACAGATAATATGTTGAATTAGTTATGATAAGCTGAACACTGGCTGTGGGGTTCAGCTTTGAAAAACTCACTGTTCCTAAAGTGGAATAGACTTGAAAATCAAAAACCCTCACTGGAAATGAAGAGAAGGATTGCTTAGCACCATACCACATACAGCCACAAGGAAAGGAGAAAAAGATGTGCAATGCTTGCCTGGACAAAAAGCATGTCTGGGATCTTTTCCAATCTCATGTAACATCTTGAAGAATAAAGGTCCAGCCCTCAAAAGCTGAGTAATACAAGATGGTTATTGATTAAAATTTGAAATGTAAAGTTGCAAAGACAAAAGTAATGTAGTAGACAGCAATTTAATGATATGGTTTTCAATCCACCTAAATGAGCTTCCTCTAATCAGTGAGGTCTTCCCCTTTTATTTTGAGAGAAGCCTTTGCCTAGCCATGGGTATTCAAATAGGACTCAGAAACAGCTTGTCTGATAAATGAAATGTTATCAGATATGATAGCTCCTGTCTGTAATATTTCCAGGTAGCAATGGAGAAGGATTAAGCCTGGGAATAGATCTTACAATGTGATTGTACTAACCACTGAGTACCAGGTCAGAGAATTCCAATGGATTATTAAGACATAAAAAGATTACTTTAGCTTTCTTTACAAGCATAGCATAAGAAAGTTATGTGTCTTAAAAAAAAGTTCTGTTCAACCTGAAACAGAAATTCTTTTCTTTTTGTTTTAGTAATAACCCTCCCCATTAAATGTTATCTGAGCTGATCTTCCTTTTGATTTGTTGGTGTGTGTATAGGATGAAAAATCGATTAGTCATTTCAGTGCACAAGTAAGTGTCTTCAGCACTTTTTATGGGATAATTAATGTACTTAGAAAGATATGAACTTCAGTGACTAGATCTTTGTGGAGGTTTTGGACATTTCTTTTTTCAGTTTAGGGGTTTTTTTCATAATTTATTTAGACTCCTATGATGTATGAGGATTAGGAGAAACGTAAGCATTTCAGGCTGCTGCACACTTTGCTATCAGAAACAAGCCTGATGTGTTTCTGAGCTGGAAAAATCCCCTCTGAATTGCTTTGATTTCCATTGCTCTGGTCCTCTCTTAGGCCCCTCTCCTCAAAAAAAAAAAAAAAAAAAATCCAAACCCAAAAAGCCAGGACCGGTGTTGTTTGGGTAGCACTCATGCAAAACTTAGACCAAGATTGTTCACTAACAGTGAAGGGTTCTGCACTCAAGCAGCCTCATCCACAAAAATGTCAGAGAAAGGGGTAGGAAAAAGCTGGCCATGCATTTCTAGTGCTCTGCCTTCTGAATTATGGGGCAAAAAGAACAAAGGATTCAGGCAAATCCAATTAAGTTTTGGAACTGCTATAAGTTGATATGTGCTATGCTGGAAGCCAAAGAAGCCTATCTGTTCTGTGGGCAAAGCTGGACAGGTATTTCACACAGGTCCACTTTGTTCTTTTTGTAGCCTTGAAAACCATTGACCTGAAGTGGCTGAAACCATTTTGAGAAGTGTTTGAGCATGTTAGAGACAGAGTCCTGGGAGCTCAGTTTGTGCTACTGGGACAGGACTTAAATGCGTGAATCGTGGCTGGCAGTGAAGAGGGAATTGTGCTCTTCACTTTTAATGTTAAAAGGATTACTCTTCACTGCTCATGAAACCTTCATATACAGGAGAAGGCATCCTATTGACAAATATTATTAGCCATGCACTGGCCTAGAAAAAATTAAGCTGGTTAAGAAGGAGTTTCTTTGTCAATGAATATTGTTTTTTTACTGCTCATGCCAGAAGTGAGTGTGATCGTCTCTTTGCTTTTTCCCTCCACCAGATTCTTCAGGACCTGTTAAGATTTCTCTTACCTTCTTTCCAAAGCAGTAATATAATAGTCTCCATAAGGTAGCTTAAATGTGTACATCATATGGACCATAAATCTATTTTGATTCCTCAAAAAAAACCCCCACTGTTTTGTTCACATTTTCTTTCTCCATCTTCCTCCAATGTCCCTCTCTCACTCCCTGTTCTCTTCTACATGGGGAGCACTTTAAAGCCAGAATGAATTAGTCAAGCCACATACTCTGGCTTCACAACTCATTCCCCTTGTTATTCACTACTGAGTCATGAGGCAGAAGATAGGTGTCTTGATCTTGAAGATCGGAAAAAGATACAAAGTATTTCCATCAGGTGCTGGAAGAAAGGTTACAACCTGCTTCATACAGAATTCAATTAGGAATCACAGACGGGGAAGCAAGTTTATATTAATTCTTACAGATGCTAGAATGCTTTCAATCTATTTTTGTTAAATTCTTTGCTCTAAAAGATTTTTAACTAATCACAACATTAGATTAGTTCTTTTAAAACAGTAGGTGAGCAATTGAATTTCAATGCCTGAGGAAAGGAATTTAAAGATTCACAGATGTTTCATGGAAATCATCAAAAAAGATTAAATTGAGAAGCAATTCTGACACTAACTGAATTATCTACCCAAGCATTTCTATTGCACTGCTATCTGCATATTTTTGTATCATGAGGCTTTTTTTAAGTGTTCACTAGCAAATGTCGATAGGCTTAAGCAGGCAGGGCTTCACCTATCTGTGTAAATGAAGGGCTATAACAAATCACTGTTTGGTATATCCCATGAGGCTTTTAGTTCTAAATGTCTGAAGGAAAGACCTCACCAAAAAGAAAAAAAAAAACCAAACCAAACCAAACAAAAAAAACCAAAAAACAAAACAAAACAAAAAAAAAAAAACCAAACAAAACAAACAAACAAACAAACAAAACCCAAAAACCCCCCACCAAAACAAAAAAAAAAACCCAACCCACCCCTGGTCTTTATGTTAGTGAATTTTAGGAGGAAAATGAGGTGATAGTCTGTTGGAAATGATCAATTGCTTCCATAGAGGAGGACCAGATGCTGATCTAATGCTATGTTAAAGCAAAACTTGATTTTTTTTCTTCCTAGAAACATTCTGAACTGTCACCGTTTTATTTCCTCTAATATTTGAAACATGTAGGAATAAGCTTTTCTTTCTTGTCTGAGTTGTGTGCATGCATATGTGTGTGGGTATAAAACCTGAAGAATCTATACAAAACTGATAAATGCATATTTAGAAAAGATATGTTTGGAAATGACAAAAAAGTTCTACCAAAGAAATTCAAGCTTTCTGATATTACCAAATCTAGATGTGTCACTTAAACTTGCCATTCCAATAAATTAACCTTTGAGTCAATTTGTTATTTAACTGACTGCTTGTTTTGAAGAACTATTTCATCTTGGAGTGGTAGCCTGATTTTCTGATACCACCTTTTTTCCTGATGAAACAGGAATCATATGGAAAAAAATCCATGTTTTGATGCTTGAAAATTATTTATTGTGCATGGATTTATACCAAATATTTATGTTAGTTACCAGATCCTTCAATTGTTTTCCATTAAGGTTCAGGTTCCAGAAGTTCAAGGGGCATGGCTTAATAATTGAACCCATGGCCTCTTCGTGTCAGTCAACAATGTTTTTGCTCCAGCTTCATATTTGTTGCTGCTGTAAAGAGAGTTAATGAGAAAATTAAAGTTGAAGCCTCATCCTCTGTGCAGATTGCACAAATTTGATGGGACAGATTCTCTTGCATGAGATGCTTATTGCTTTACTCATTTCATCTACTGTCTGAATCACATCATTATTTTAAAGTGCAAGATCTTCACTTCAGGAGTTATTTTAACTACTTGGAAAAGGATGGGCTCATGATAAATGTGCTCAATAAAGTAGATATTTATTTGTCTTCTACTATTTCACAGATTATTTAGAGAACAGCAATGAATTCAAATACCCTGGTTGGTGGGTGTGTGAATAGAGACAGGCAGGTGATCAGAACCACCAAAAAACTATGGCTGAAATGCAAAGAGTAAATTTATCTACTCTTGCAAACAAGATAATCCTGAAACAACACTCAGGCAACAGAGAACACAAGTGTGAACATCAGCACTGTCAGAAATTCTACTTCTCACAACAGATAGAGGATAAACAGCAGCAGGCATAACATTGGATTTCCCACACTGATATTCTCCAGTACTTCCAACTGTAAAGTCACACGAGGGAATCCACCCCCTTCTCACCAGTTTTCAGCTTTTAACCCTCTCCTCCCAACAGCAGGTGTCTTCGAGAACTGTGCTGCAGACTGTAGTCAGACTTCTCAGCTAGCAGTTTTCAGGCTTCCTCCCAAGGACCTCTTCATAAATCTGAGGTCAAGCTCCAGGGAGGAGGAGATGTATGGTTTAAGAAAGCAGTTGGAGAAATTCCATGCAATGACTTGGCTGAAAATCATTTGTAAAGTATCTGATGCATATTTGAACTCAGACTTGCAGCTTCTGCAGAAACAATGCAGGAGGGAAGTGGTAACTGTTGCCCACTCTGCCTTTCCACCTGATTTCATCACCCTCTTCACTGAGGCAGCAGAATGAATGGTGTGCCCAGCTCTGAGCCACTGCAATTCAAAGCTTGATGAACTTTGAGGCCCACCTGGAGAGGTGCCCAAATCTGCCATCCATTCCTCCATTGGACAGTGCAGGGTTCACAAAGCCAGCTCGAGTTTTCTCAGTAATGGAAGCAAAAGCAAATGTCACTCTTCTGGGCTAAAAACTGATATCCCTGCTGTGGTGAGAAGCCAGGCTCAGCACACACACACAGGTCTGTGTACCCCAGCCCTGCCCAGCTCCCAGGGGCACCTCTGCAGCTGTGCTGCAGCACAGCATCCACAGCCTCCCCAGCAGCTCACCCTGCTCATGCCTCTGGAGCCTCTGCCTGCTGAGCCACCACCTGGTCCCTCATGTTGTATTTTTAGGAATTACCACACTGGAGCCAGCTTTGAAGTAGCTGACAAATTCTGCTAGAGTGATAACTGAGGCAGCAGGAGCCCAGCAGAAAGCAGCTACCAAAATCCTCTTCTTCCTCCTCAGTTCCTCTAAGCTGTGTGGGCCTGCATTTGGCCTGGGTGTATCAGTATTCCCCTGCTGACACTGCAGGCAGAGAAAGAGAGGGAATTTAGCCCCTTTAGTTACAAGATGTAAATTAATATAATCCTTTTGCTTGCTCAAGGTGGAGGTGCATATGTTCCTAGGCAACCACAGCTTTTGGGGGAATTTTGAAATTCTCTTGATTATCTCTCTTAAGGCATAGACTGAGACCTGTCCATTTCAGTTTTCTACTGAATATTTATTACTATTTTCTATATGGTGAGGTCTAGCGCTCAGTACAACTGGTTCTGAGTTCAGAAAGGAGCTTTATATACAACCACTAATGCAATCTATGCCTTAGCAATACTAATGATGGATTCACACTGATAGAAAATGGATATTTCCAGCTAAATCACAAGAAATTCATTAAACCTAAACCTGGATAATCTACCATGAATTCAATTAGAATGCTTGCTTGTCATGAAAAGCAGAAATATGAAAACCTGCTTAGTAAAAACACCCACTCACCCCCCAAATAAGAACCCAAGCTGTCCTTCTAAGGAGATTGCTCCTTCTTTCTGCTTCCCCCACTGCCACTATTAGCCTAAGAGCAGAGAGCATACATAAGAATTCCTTGGAGGGATGCAAAGGACAATCCAATGAATAATGCTGTGGGAGTGATTTGTAGCTTTCCCCAAAGCGTGAGCTGATTTGTTATGAATAGAACGCAGCCTGCTGCTCTGTTGAAAGCCAAATCTATGTGACTGATTTTCTTTTAATGCATTTATGGTAAAGAATGATTCTGCATTTGATTGCGTGACCGATCACCCCGACACATACGGCTGATATTCTACCTGTGCAATCATAATTCTACATGTACCAACAAAAGAAAAAGCAGAAAAAAAGAGATGTGTTTTAGATGACTGCCTTACTTTCTCATTCCACTAGTGCAAAGGCCATCTGATTTAAATTCTTCAAAGACACATCAGTTGTTATGAAGCATTTCAGGTTATCGTTTTAAGCTTGTATTTGCAGTGTGGTTTAAAAGGACAGCATGTGTGGATTTTGACTGGGGAGACCATTCATAGAAAAAATAAAACCTGGTAAAAATGTGTGGAATTACATAATTGATTTTTGGATGTTCTTGCTAATTAATGAAGTTTAAAGAACTTGTAATTTACCTTGAGTAAGCAGATATAAACAAGATCTACCTTTAAGGGCAGAAACTTATTGTCCCTGCGGGACTAAGGGAATTAAATCTTTATTCAGTGTGCTTAAACACAGCTATATATCAGGAACTGAATGGAAATTATTTGGCGTAATATACTGAATATAAACCTTATATTGTCCCTGCCTGTGCTGTCCTGCTACTGAAGAAGACCTTTATAACAGAAAGAGCCCGCAAACAAGGAATGTTGACAGGTCTCCATTTTGCAGGGGGATATCCAAGTTATTTCATAATAACTCTGCTGTATCCTCTGGAGAATGGGAGAAAACCCACAGAAAATTGCTCTAGCTTTTAGGCACCTAAGAGGAAGGATATTGGATAACTCCCCCAGAGGCTCACCCAGGGCTGGAAGAGGGAGGTCTTTAAGCAGATGAAAATGGCAATAGACAGAGAGTACAGCATAATATATTTGCCTCCTACTTACTATTCATTAAACTGAGATAATTTTGGTTTTCTTTTCTGAAAGAAAAGAAATCAAATCATTGCCCAGTTCCATGCCATCACTTTCCCAAACCAGAGATAAAACTGGGAAAAAAGTAACCTCCAAAACTGGTCAGAAGGGACTAGTGACCAAATCTGAGCAATGCTGCACTCATATACGCATGCTCAGAGAAAAACCAAAGTCAGCCAGCACCTGAAGTACTTCCTTGTACGTTTATTTTTGTTTTATTTTCTTCATCACTACTATCTACATAGAATAAACTATCCATCACACTCAAAAGATACTCCTCTCCACTCATCATCTTTTGTACTTTGCTATCAGTCGTCTCAGACAGAAGAGTCTCATCTGACAATGTTATTTTAACTATGGTGTTTCTGATTTTTAACAAGGAATGATATCATTATCATGAGCAAAATGTAAGCATTACATTGAAACAGTGATGGCTTTAACTGTGGTTCTGCAGCAAATCTAGAAGGAAGAGTAGCATGAAGAGAAGAAGGAAGTTAAACTGATCTGTGAACAAAGACTCTGATTGTAATTTTTCAGGGATTTGTTCATAACGACACAAAGGTGTGAGCAAAACACTTAAGTGAAACCTAAGGTACCTGACAGCAAATTACCACTGATACAACTACTACCAACAATACTGTTGGGAGTGGATTTTACACATGACATCACACTGCTTCTGGCTATGAACTCAGATTGTTCCCCAACACCCAAGTCTGCTCTCAAATTCATACTTTAGGCAAATATTGCCTATTAATTTCAAAGGCACATTCTGACATTAAAAAAACTTAGGAGGTTCTGACCTATAAATGATTTTGTAGGAGATGAGGCTAGAATTGGATGTAAGTCTTTCAGGCAGCCATTTCCCTGCTGAGCAGCAAAATGGTTAATTGGTGATGAATGGGTCAGGTATAACAAAAAAGATGCAATCAACAGCAATCAGCATTTGCAAATTTTTCTTTAAGGGGGAAAAATCCTTTGGCATTAATTCTCATGATTCCTAAGAAATGGGGACAGGCTGGAAAAGTTTAAATGACTTTAAATGATGCCCATGGCCTTCTGAAAAATCTGATTTCAACTCCAATGATTGATGGGTTGCCATTAGTAGAAGGAAAAAATGTTCAGAAATTGATCCAAGTAAATCAAGAAAGACCTTTTGAGTTTACAATGAACACTTCAACATGATTCAAAAAGTGTTTTAACCAAGATTTCATTTTCTGTAAATATATGTTGTCTTCAGAATATGAACTATTCATTTCCATGAGTTCTTTTGAGCCAGACTTTCATTTGGCCTGAAAAGATGCCTGACTTTCCCTGCCAAATTTTCAAGTCTTTATTTGATTTACTTCAATGACATTGGGGGACTGCAGCTTCTACATGAGCTCTGGCAGAAACTCTTCTCTTTTTAGATATAGGTGAATCAGATACATGAAACTTTGAAGTTCTCGTTACACATTTGTTGAATTCCATTTCTTAATATCTAAAAAAATTTTATCTTTAGTTAAAAAAAAAAAAAAAAAAAAAGAAAAGAAAAGAAAAAAAAAGAGAAACTACTTTCATGAAAATACACTACAAATTCCTGTCATGACTGGCCAACTCACTCCACTTCAAGATACAAAGCCAACTGAAAACCAAATGAAAATGAAATTGTTCCAATATTATAAATAGTTGGGGAATAGTTCCCTCATTTCAAGGGAATGAGAAAACTGCTTTAACGTTAGGACAATAATTTTTCTTTTAAATCAGAAATTTAAAAATAGGGCTTCTCATTTTATCCCAAATGAAATATTTCCTTTTTATTTTAACCTTTCAAATATGGAACATTTATTTTTATTTTTTCTTTAGACTGGAGAATGTTTTTTTTAAAAAATAGTCTTTTGATTGAAAAATGTACACATTTTATTTGACAAGAAAAATATTTTTGTTTACAGAGAGAAGAGGGACATTCTGGCAATTATACTACCCAAGAGAGAAATGGTCTCAGGCAAAATTACAGCTCATATGTGAATTTTTCTCCTAGCCTCAAATCAAGACAAAGCTGTACCATTTTGAATTTTCTTATGACAGCAGCCTCTCACGACTTTTCTCTTGAGAGCTCCAAACTGAACCCTCTTCTCTGACACAGACTCCCTGTGCAAACCAGCACCAGTCCTGGTGGGTTTTGGTTTGGGGTTTTTTTTGTTTGGGTTTTTTTTGGGTTGTTTTTTTTTTTTTTTAATTGCACTTCAGAAGTTATCTGCAATTTGTAAACCTTATATTCAGAGTTACACTGAATGCCACTTCCTTGGAGTTTGTACCTGAGGTCAGAAAACTTTCTACCATATGTGCTTTGCTGCCAACCAGAACTGCTCTGAGGTATCAGAGAGAAGATCAAAACAGCTCTTAAGTGAATTTTTCTCATATTTGACTCTACTGCCAAAGCCTAGACAATGTTGTTGCCATTTTTATCATGAAATAAAGCATGCCATTTTTACCATACATGAAAAAAGTCTTGAAAGTTCATGTATCATCACTAAGGTAGCATTTGAGAATTCTGAAATGAAACCAAATCATGTAAAACAAACAGAAGAACAGACAACCTCTTCATTTACTAGGCCTCCTAGAGAGCTCTGTGATATAAATAACTGAGTTGTGGGTAAGCTGATTTCAGTTTGGCTTTGCTCAAACAATGTAATGTAGTTTTTTGTTAATTAAGAAACAGAGCATAACCTGACACTATTTGAGGAATAGGATTATAAAGATGTAATTTTATGTTAGACTGCTGTGTAAATAGGCTCATTCGCAGATTGTTAGAATAGTGAGCATTTTGATAAGATACCTGAAAAGTCTGATTAACAGTACAACCTTCATAATTACATTATTGTTGAGTGATAGCAACATAAATGAATACACAGTGGATCAAAAGAAATGGCAGCACACAGAAATGCACATAAGCATAAAGGTTTAAGACTGATGCTGAAAGTAAATGAATAAAATTGAGCATTTAAGTAGTATCACTTGCAACTCCATATGCAAGGCCTTGTGATACTCTTGCCCAGTAAAATGAATATGCGTTTATGGTAAAAACCAAAAAAAGGCCCATTCCAGAGATTATAAGGGCTGTTTTGAGCCCCCTTCACTTTGCAAGCTCACAGCACGTTGTAAATGCCTCTCTTTCTAATTTTTTTAAACAACTCTTCTTCATGAGGATGATGACCCAGGCCTGATATGGCACCAAAACCAAATTCCATGTGACACCCCTTCCCTGTCTTCCTCCCAGTGCTTCACAAGTAGACTTTCCTTTGCTGCATTTCTGGCAAGGATTCATTCTGGTGTTTGCAGACTCAGAGTGCTTTGCTCACTCACTCCTGCAGAAGGACCTCTGGGCATGGGGGCTATCTTCTCCATGAGATGGTTCCTCCTGCAAGGAAACCACCAGAGGGAGTAATGCCATCAGAGCTGCCCTCTAAACAAACCTATTTAGGATTGCTGGAGCAGCTTGGTGTCAGCTCACTGGAAGATAAGTGCTGCTTGTTGAGTGCTATTTTTAATTAAGCAAAGATAGCACTCCAGCAATCATGGGACTGATGATGCAGCTACTTCCCAGCTTCATAATAACTGAAAACATATTCCTAGGTCTGTCCTGGATTGCTCTTCAAGCACCTGTGAAACAGCACCAGTCCCCCTCACTTCCAAGGAGATTGGGACTCCATTCTCTTTTGACCCAAAGCACGTGTGCAAGAAGTTGCAGCATAGTCAGGACCGGTGTGTTCTGGACTGTCAGCATAGACTTTTGCAGCAATTTATAGGGCACAATAGAGTGCCCCACTGTGGCACTCCTCAGCTAAGGCTTGCTTGCTCCTGCTGTGCTGCTCCAGTACAATTCTCCCCCCACGTCCCTGGCACGTAGCAGTGTCACAAAGCAGAGTTTGCAACAGGCGGTGGAGCTGGCATTTTACAGCAGCAAGAGCCAAGTACTGGTTCTGATGCTGCTGCTAATCTCCAACACACACTTGGCAGACCCCTGCATCTCCTCTTTTCCTTCAGTTAAGTAGCTGCAGCAAATATACTTGCCTCCTCTATGGACTATTTTAATAGATTCTGAAGAAATTGTATTACAGCCAAGTAGGATATTCTCCCATACTATTTCTGCTCAAACTTACCTTCCATACACTGCATGTAAATACAACTCCAATTTGTATTTAATGTAAATGCTTTCTCCTCTCCTAGCATAAGGGATTCCATCAATTGAAGAAAAATTAGGACATTTGTGATTAGGGCTTTAAAGAAGCTCCACTATTTAGATAACACATCCCCTATCTCTTTTAATTTAAAACCCGCTTAAAACCAATTTTCAAGTTTCCAAAGCAGCTCTAAGGTGCTTTAACACACATGAAGCAAATGAAATTATTTTGTAATGGAAGTCTTGTCATACATCATTAGGATCTTCCTCCTACCTATAGGGCCATTTAGGAAGCTGAATAAATCTATCCAGCTTTATGGCTGTAAGACTCGGTACATTAAGTTTGCTGGCCCCAGAGCGCCTGAAGAAATCCAAACACCAGTATTCTTCAAGTCCAGGAGATTTTATATTCCTGCTTCCAAATGTTGTTTGGCAGCGGTCTCCAACAGCAAATCCTCACTTGGCAGCTGTGAGCAGAGGTCTACAAGCTCTAAAGAGACATATTTATCACAAAGCGCACCAGGAGGTGTGAACACTGTATTTCTAGTGAACAATTACCTATTGCCTCCTCACATCTGTGTTGTTGGTCTTTTCAAGACTCAGGAATGTGGTATTCTGGACCCTTATTTAGTCACAATCTCCTGAAGTCCAGGAGCTTGCTGCAAACTCCAGCATCTCCAGTCAGCTCTCACAGCCTGGGATTTTGGACTCCTACCACTCTGGCCAAGGGAATGACACTCCAGCATTTCCTGTCCCTCCAGCTGTGAGGGCAGCACTCCTAGGGCTGTAGCAACAGCTGGGCCACACAACTGCTCCTAAAAAAGATGCTGGCAACAGTACCCTGGCAAGCACATATAAATAAATATTAGAGCTTTGAGACACACATATTTTAAATGAAAAGTCATAGAAAAAGACACATTTAATAAAAATATGCATGATAAAAGTATTTTTTTTTCCTTAAAACACACTCATTGGAATTACTTTCTAGCATTCTCAGCTGTATCTTAATTTGAACCAGAACTGAATTATTTTCATTCCTGCTATGCTAGTATCATTTTCTATTATCCCAGCGGAAAATAGGTAATCAAACTAATGCATTTATCCATTTTGATGTGGGTTCCGTGACATTTTGCTTTTTGCTCTGCAGGAAAGGCGACAGTTGTTCAGTTTCCATTTGTGTTTCTACTATAGCTGAATGAATAACAACTTTTTTTCAAAATAATCTGACTCTTTTTTTAAGGTAGAGGGGGGAGGGGAAAGGAGGATTTCAAGTGGAGTAAGTTTTTTCCTTTTTGAATCTGATAAACAAACCCCAAATAAGCGACACAGTCTTTGCAGTCAATTGAAATGGACGGATTGCCTGCCCTGTCTGTGTGGGGGCCAAAAACATGCTGGCTCAATTTTAAACTACAGGGGGACATTGATAAAAACCATCAGTTTTAGGGAGATCAGTAACAGAAACAATATTAATTAGGTTTCCATTTATGATTTCCATCTAGCATTCATTGCATCTTTCACATTTGACTTTAGTGCCTGGTGACTTGCATGAATGCAGGATGCCTAATATAAACACTAGAGCAAAATCAAGAAAAAGGCTCATTTCAGCAGTGGATTCTATCATAAGCTGTTTTTTGCTATTCTAAACTATTCTATCCTTTTCTTTGTGTGTGCTGTATAAGGCTTACTCCTGTATGTTTGCTAATTCACTAACACACACACACACAAAATCCCCAAAACCAAACCAACCAAACAAAAAAACCCTCAAACACACACAAACAAACCCAAAAAAAGCAAAAAAAAAAAAAAAACAAACAAAAAAAAAAACTAAAATAATTGTGGTTTTAAACTTTTTTCACTCTTTACAGTTAAAGGAGTTTGGAGAAGCCAGTCATCATCCACAGAGACTGCACCAGTACCAGACCATGATAACCTTCTAACACCCTCCACAGTACACTTTGGACCACACTAATCAATCTAGCTGTCTTTTTATCTCAGCTCTGGAGAGAAATCAGATTTAAACACCATTGACAAACAGCTACAAACATATGGTCATTAAACTCTGAGGGATATCTGTTCCTAAGCCCTGTAGGATGAAGATCTGGATGCTACCAAAAGAAGACATTCCCTTTTTCCAAAGTCAGCTGCAGGGGGTCAGGAGTTACTTGACAAAAGAGAGAGTAGAAACTTCCCAAGGGAAATATCCTTCATTCATCACTGTGCCACCTCTCTCTGCTGCATTTATGTTTGTTTTCCATTAACAAACACTGTGTAAAGAAAATCTCCCCAAAGATCATGCTACAGAAATAATTACAATGTTCTCACATGAGAGACCAATAATAAAAGCTAAATTTGCCTTTAAAATATGAAACTAGTACTATTGTCCCATTCCCTGACTGTTAAATATCTATTAAATTGGCCAGCAGCTACTTCAGAAGTGGCTGTTAGACATTTATTGCATGTTACACACTGTTGCTCAATTTTATGTGCTCTGGTAGGGGGAACACACACACTTGAAATGCACTTAATGTGCAGAGGGGGCAGAAGAAAGCCCCAGGGCTGCAGTTACCTAATGGAGCGTTGTGTGTTCTAGTGGAATAGAGAAATGCAAATGTTCTCTCTGACCAGCCTTGCAAATTCCTCTGGATCAATCTGGCAGCTTGAGTTCAGGTTTAAAAGTCTTCTTCAAATTTTAAAATATCGGGTAACATTTCCCCGTAAATGAACTATAGAAACCCCTACAAATTAAGGCAATCTGCATAACAACCAGTAATGGATGAAGATCCAGGGAAAGCATAAGCTTTGAAAATACAGTGGAACGTAGATTCCAAAGTTCTGCTATTATGTCCCCTGCCTTTCTACATTGAGCTTCATTGGCACCACAGTGCTGAGCAGTTTCTGAGATGGAGCACCGGCAGAAAGCACCTGTCCCAAAGGCAAACCAACATAAACAACCAGTGCTAGGACAAGAATTAAGACACACTATCATAATCAATACCTGCGTTTCTATTAGGCCAAAAGAACTGCTTGTGCACCCAAAAGTTTGTCTCTTTTTACAAACATAACAGATAGTCTTCCAGCTACTCCCCTCTCCCAACTGACTTGGTTTGCCTGTACCATCACATGATCTCAGCTACAATAACAATTCTATTTAGGCTCCTAGATATTTATATCTACCTAAAATTTATGCTATGTTAAGCAAATCTTGAGAAGGAAAACACTCTTAAGAAGAAAAAGATTGTCTCATCACAAAAGAGAGTCAGGTACCAGTACAATATAGCCTGAAAAAATGGTCAAAGCAAAGACTAAGAAGAGGTAAAGCTCATTTAAAGGTTAAATTGAAAATTTGCATAGGTTTCTCTGAGTCTTGGTACTGTATTAATTGAATAAAGAAAACTATCATCACTTTGCTATCCAGAGAGGCAATGCACTTTGCCTGAGTGCTGCCTTTGAAGTCTTATAATTTATTGTTTTAATGAAAACATACTATTTAAAACATTAAACCATAGAAGAGTCCAGTTCACAGATTTACAATAGAGGCACAAGTAAAGAGGACTCTTTTCCAGACGGGAAGCCTTAAAGAGATACAAGAAATGAAAAAAGAGAACATACCTTTCTTGTCATGCCCAAATGCCAAGTGGGGGTAAAACAATTGAATTCCTCATCTGAAAAACAAACAAACAAACAAACAAACAAGTCCCCCAAACTCCCCAAATCAAATATAGCAGAGTAGCTAGAGGAAGGCTCAGTCTAATAGGTACCAGGAGTATGAGAGGGGCTCAGTCAGAGAGCACCAAAACAAATCAGGAAAAGCATTGTCCCTTTTCCTAGTTTTTATAGAAACCTTCCACAACAGGTGCTTGTTGCCAAAATAATAAAAGGAGAGAGAGAGACAGGAGCAGGTAGAGAGGAATAAATGGTGCTCAAGTGTTTCAGTACAGCTCTGGTAAAAAACACTATCTGTAAATCAAGAGCCACTGTGTAATACCAGAACAGGTTTCTTATGAAAATCTGAGAACTAAATGTTTTATATTCTTGTTGTTTAAAAAAACAGGAAGAAGGGATTAGGAAGGAGCCTGGGGAAGGTTAACAACACTGTTTTGCAAATGTTTATTAGGAGCTCCTCCTGAGCAAGATGAAAGAAGGACTATATCTGATTATAAAACAAACTACAACCAGTCTGCAGCTGCAGCACATTAGGCTTTTATCCAGGCTAGTCCATGATAACAGATGAGGAACCTTCATCTAGAATCAGAACTGCATAACAGCTTATTGCTTACCTGGTAGTCTAAAATGTCCTTTTCTAAACACTTGCTACATTTGAGTTTTATTGTCTATCCTTACCAAACCCCTTGTTAGGAGCTGAAGCTCCCTGGAGCTCCTTCCAGGCTGTTATCAGTCTGGAACAAAAATCCATTACCTTAATGATGATTTTTCCCAACACACACCTGTGGAACTGTTTAATGTAGCTGCAAAATCCTTAATGTTTGGGTAGGATTGTACCCACCTCTTGCAATGTTGGTTTATCGTGGTCAGCATTCCAAGTTGGTGTGTTAAATTTACCGAAACAGGCCATAATTAAAGTTTATTTCCCATGGTACCAGAGAAATAGCTCAGAAAAGCAGGCCAAAGGGTTATAGGGAATTCTGAGCATTAAATATTGGCTGACAGCTCCAGCAGTAATGAAAAGTTGGAAATGAATCAACATTTACTCAATTCTTTCCACTTTTATTGGGACCTGTGCAGTTTCCTTCCTCTGAGCAGTTTAAAGGACACAAGATGACAGGAAAAGTTCTGTTGCTGGGCAAGGCTCCCTTGTGTGGGATGGCAAAAGAAATGTAAAGACAAACTAGTTGTTTCCATGTTCTCTTGTAAAAAGTTAGCGATGTCACATTAGGATATTGGTCAACACAGAGAAGGTAAAAGTCTCAGCCTTCCCAAGGTCACTGGTACCCTCTGATTGTCCTTTCTCCTGGGCTGCAGACAGTGACATGGCTCCCAAGCCCAGATGTAACCTTGCCAAGGAATTGCAGGAAGCCTAGAGCCACTGGCAGGTGCATGAAAGACAAATGAGCCTAATAAAATACTAAGAGAATTAGTGCTAGGCTATTAAGCCCAGGTCCCTGGTGGTATCAAGGTATTTAAAAATCAGAGGGAATTAGGAGTCTAAATATATGTGCAGCTTTGCTCCTACAGATTAGATTGTTACACTGGAAGTTTCAAAGCCATCAGATGGGCTCTGGATTTCCCTTGGAAAATCAAATCAGAAAATAAAAACTGAAAGTCTTTAGAGCTTTTCTTGCTGCAGAAACCTCCCTTTGCCTTGGCAACAAAGCTTTTCACAGCAATTGTCTTTCAGCTCTGAGATTCCAGTCATCCCAAATACTCTCACCAGAAATTCCAGGCTTCATCCCTTTCTAGAATGGTGCTAGTTTTTCTGATCTGATACTTTACTTTCTTTTCAGATTTTGGCTATTCAGAGGAACAGTAAGAAAAGCTACTAATGTCTCATGAAGAATTTAGAATTTCACCTATGCAGATTAACAAACATTCCAGAAAACGTGTGTAGACATTTCTGTGTGTAAACATTCCTGAGAATGGTTGGAGTAAAGATCATATAAATAAATAATAATAATAAAAAAAACAAGTTAGGTGACCCAGGTCAAGTCTATTTCCTTATTTATTTCCCTGTATTGTGCTAGTGTTTATTCCAGGAGAGAGAAGAATAAAGGGAGAGGAGAAGAGATAGAATAAACAGAAGTAGTTTATAAAAATGTTGTAAGAATAATGCTGTTCCCATTATATCACAAAGCACATCTGTCAACTCTATCCATTTCTTCTAGATGAGGTGGAGAGACCTCTGACATTTCAAATACATCACCCTAATCAAATCCCTATCCTCTGAAATGTTTTCTGAGACTGCATTATAGGTCTGTAGAAAGCAATGAATGAAAAATACTTTGGAGAACAATAAGTTAAGTAGCAGAAACAGAGCTGAAATAACTGAGTTCACCAGCATTACAAAGTAAGGGAACCATTAATCCCTGAAGAAAAAGTATTTTCAGCTCTACACCACTGAGACCTGCAGGGCTCTGGGGAGAAGCTGCTCAGTGTGTTCCCATTTACCACAGGGGAACACGGATATTATCAGCACTTCTCACTCTGCTGCACTGCCTGGCTGGACACACAGACATTGAGTTCCATGAAGGGATGAGGAGCCTTTAAAAGCAGTTGTAGGTCTGTTACTTAACCAGAGGATTTATTTATTTTCTCAAAGCCCTCAGTGGCCACTTTTCAATCTCAATCATAAAGTGTCCCCTGTCCTTAGGGAGCACGGCTGAAAAAAGGTGTAAGACGATGTAAGTCATGGTCTGGTAGCTAAAACCATTTAAAAGTTACATTTTTTGGTTCAGTTACAAGCACTGTAACTGGCTTGTTGTGTGATTTTGTATTTCTTTTCAGCCATCAAAACTGGGATTACCTAGTCTGAACCAGAGACTAGGGCTTCTACAAGCAATGAAAAGAGGGAAGCACATACAGAAGGCAATTCTTCCTCTTCTAGAACTCAAAATAAAGTAATTTGTCATTTATTCCCCACCATTAACCACAGAGAGAGTGCAGAGATCAGTTTAGGATCAGTGGGGATTAGTTTCATCTAAACATTTGTGTCTAGAAGTTAGACACCAGAACTCAGATTGTCAGAGTTGTAGATATCCCTACAGCGTAAATTTTTCTTTCTTAAACAAGGGCCAAGGAGGAACAAGGCACACAAAGAAGTGATTGTTTCTGTCTGTCAGCCTTTGAGGGAGTTCAGGAATAGGTTTCATAACAATTATTTTTTGTGTGTTTACCACACAGGGACTTTACATCACTGTTATAATCAATATCAGTTATATATGGAATAACATAAAGAAATTAAAGAAGCAAGGTAGGAAAGAAATTTAAAAAAAAAAAAAAAAAAAAAAAAAAAGAAGAAGTTAAAAGGAAACCAAAAGTAGACTAGAACTACCAAAAAAATCTCAACTCACAGGACTCTGAGAGGACGTTCAGTCCATCCCCATGATCAAATCTTGATCCACAAGAGTCAGTCCTATAGCAATGAGGAATGTGTTTTCACTCAGCACAAGCATTGCAATGCTATTACCCCAGATGCTCAGATCCTTGGCAGCTGGGACAAGAGTACTCCAGACTGCAAATACAAGCAACAAGAGATAAAAGAGAGGATCCCAGCAAATGCCTTCATGCTCTGTGGACACATTGCTTTCATCTGTAGTACTATCAGGGGACCAAGGATTTAGGAAAAATGCACTGAATTATTCTGGTCAAGGCACTTACTGGATGTTATTCTTTCTGCAAAAGACAAACAAGTGAAAACAAACTTCTGCAAAGAATTTGAAACAAGAAGTATCATGTATGACAGCAGGACCAAACTCCTGTGGTACACTTGAATTCATTAGCAGACTCCCAGCTGGAGTTACACTTATTTATTCAGGATTGATTTAAAATAAGTTCTCTAAATAAGCAATGTCAGAGCAAAACTAGTAACGTGACCTTCCTTTCTTCAAGAAGAACCTGAAGTTGATTTGCAACCTTACAGCTGCTGAGCGGGGCTTAGGGAAAAGTTTAAGTCATGAGTTTGAGCAATGGAAGTTGCTGGAAAATTTGAGACAGAATATATTTTGATGGAAGAAGTTGTATGAGTAAGCAATTTCCTACAGAAAATAGTTTGCTTTTTTTTTTTTTTTAAACTTAATCTACTAAACAAAATCAATGTATTTTCAGACTTCTCAGAGGGTAATACTTTTATTAGTTGAAATATACTGACACATTAAGTACAGTTTCCAATCAAGAAAAGGCAATGTAGAGTAACCCAAGGCCCCTTAAGAGTCATAGTCCTGTATCAAATCAAATTCTTTCCAAGAGGGAGATTATACCTGAACTATATACACCACAAAATGCAGCTTCTCTTCTGACTGTCTTGCAGTGTGGTATTCACATCCCCACCACCAAAACCTTGCCATATAAACCAAATACAACACTGAATTCCTCATTATAGCTAGGGAACAGCAAAGGGCTAATACTCTTTATTTTTCAAGTACTAATGGAATGGAAGCTTATAGATCTAAAAATGTTTCACTAGGAAAAGGAAATCTGGTTTTCTTACCTCTAGACAACTAATCTGTTCTCAGACATTCTTTGTTCATTATGGCAAATGTACTTTTTCAAGACTAGAGTGGTGAAAGAAGCCTAATCGAACTCTCAATGTGACTCCTCAGCTGTGACATTTCTTTTGCTAATTCCCTGGGAGAACAGCCCTGCAGCTCCTGACAATAACTAAACAGAACCCTGAACAAATTCCTGCTGTGAAAACAGGATCAGACTCTACTCTTCACACTGCTAAAAACAGTATTATGAGCTCTTGTTTTTATTTTTTAGATGCATTTATTTAAAAGTTGTCAGTAAGCTGTGATGTGAATATTGCCTCCCTTGAATTGTCACTGCACACTGAGAAAAATAGTGGCTGTCCTAATTATAAAGGATTATTTTGTACGTGGAGAGCTGATAGTTTGGGGAGTGTCTCAATCCTTGTACTTTCTCTTTTAACTGGCAAAAATTGGTCATGTCTTTTATGCTCTCTTTGGACCTTAGGTGAAGCAGAGAGAAGCAGGCAGACAGGTCCTGGGGGCTTAGTCAGTGGCTGCTCTACTCTGCAAAAACACTTGGTCTTATCTTCCCTGGATTGAGGCTCAGTGGTCCAGGACATGGAAAGTTTGTGATAGAAAGAAGGATTGATTAGAGGGGTCCCTGAGTCATGAACACCGTGGGCTCCTGAGCTCCTCTCTTTGCCAAACTCAGACTCTCCCACCCTCAGTTCTGTGAGAAAGCACAAGAGGAACTCCATTTCCTGGAAGACCTGTTTTTTTCCAGATCTGACTATTGAATATTTCTTTATGCACAGCCTTCTGGTTCTCCTGCCATGCAGTATTCTCATTTGAAAACTTCACAGGGATGACTAGCTTTACTTCCATTTCTGCTTATAGTCACTGCTACTAAAAGGAGAGTAAAATGTTGTCAGAATGTATTTTTTTTCCAAAATTTCTCAAATGTTTTTGATTCAAAGAGAAACAAAAGCAAACCAAAATTCCACCCATCATGAAACTTCAAAAGTCAGAAAAAGAATAAGAAACATGGAGAGAAATGTCCCAGCAACATGATTGAGCTGGAAGACTCCAGTGCTCTTGGGTTACCTATCTCTGTCACAGTATGTCAGATTTCCTCACAATCAGAATTCAGGTTTCTGAGGTCACACTGGTTTGCTGCTATGAGAAAGAGACTGCAAGCCAAGCACTGCGACCTGGTGAGATGTAATGAGAGAGGAATATTGTCTTTGCCATCCTCTTCTGACACATCTGAAAGGAGAGTTCAGCATTACCATCATCTCTTACAGTGCTGGTTTTGCTACAGGACCCTGGAGTTCATTTGACATCACATGCCATACTGCTTCTGTCCTCTGTTGAGCAAGAGGGAAACAAAAGGTTTTGCACAGAATTTCAGATATTTTCCAGTGAAATGAGTTGTTCACTTGTCACAGGGTAAGTCAGATCACTCTCAGTAATAACTAACTCAGATATTGAAGTTGAGGGTCAGACCAAAGCTGAACCTCTTTTAGAAATTGTGGAAAGTCCATTCATTTTACCATGGACCAGAGAAGCACCAGAGCTCCAGCTCTGCTCCAGTTCCCTGTGGCTTTAGCAGTTTGTCCTGTGTGTGAGGACAGAATTACACATCACACCCCTCTTTGCTCCCCTCACTGCCCACTCACATACACCTAACCATGCCAAGCTCAGCACTTGGTTCTGGTTTGCATGCTTTGCTTTGAGAGTGTACAGGAAACCCTATGATGTATTTCTCATCCTTTGTACAGCCTGTACTGGACATATCAGTGACCTGTGCTCCAGGACAGAAGGATTCAGGGCAAATAGCACTGTAGGAAACCCAGGTCACCATGACACATATGCCCTGGCATTGCTGAGGTGGAAAGAAAGCATTCCTGAAAGGAACACACATGTTAAAATCATTTAGCCCATGGTCTTATGAAAGGTTTTGGCATTTCATAAGACCACAAAAAACACCCAGCAGGACAGAGAGGAATTACTTCAAGGGTCCTCAGCACTTGAGCTATTTCTTTAAGTAGTATTCCTTAGTTTCCTCCTTAAAGTCGGTGTCAGCTATTGTAAGGTTTTATTCAGGCCATAAACAGGAAAAGGCAGAGAAACCTGATCAAAAAAGAAGATTGCAGGAATGTAAGCACCTCCAATTTTAGGCTGAAGCTGTGGTTTCATTTTCTGCCTTTGCTCTTAGAACTTTTTATTATAAATTTAAGGAGAGATTATACTGTAATAAAGAGATTATTCAGTGGAATTAATGGGCAGGAAATTTAGAAGAGATTAACATGAAAGCCTTGCTGTGCCATGTGTCATTGGATTGCGTCACAGGAGGTCAGCTAGTCAAATCCAGAAGATCAAAGCTAGGAGTGGATTAATAATCTATGCCCCTAATCATAATTTACAGCCATGCAGGCCTTGAGCATGAGCAATCAATTTTCATACTTTGGAGAAAAATCTACCATCGTAAAGAGAAAGCATTTGAAAATGCCTCCTCCATGCTACTGATGCTTAGTACTCGGTGGAGTCACCCTTCCACCTGCTGAGCAGTACCACAGCCATGACCCAACCCTTCAGGAAGCCACAAAAAGTTCCTGTTTAATTTTCCTCAAGCAGAAAGTCCTCTCACACATGCACATATATCATTCAGGTGCTTGAAGGGTGAGGGTGATGCCAAACAGGAGAACAGAGTGAGAGAGAAGGAAAGGCCAATCTTTACTGTTTTGCCACCTTAGGCAAAGGCCCCTGTAAATGGTAAGAAATCAGACTTGATAAGCAGCTGTTGCTGGTCCAATTTCCATAATTTCCATGGAAACCTGTCAGACTGTACATGCCAGAGTACATGAAAGTGTATGAGAAAGGAATATTGCAGCAATCTGTTTTCCTAAGCCCTCCAGGGGTTTGCTAGCCCCATTACCAGCCACTCATACCTACATCCTAATTACATTCCCATGCAGCCAACAAACTAATGGCAATGAGGAGTGAACCAAGGCAAAGACTGCACAAACATCATGGGGTATAGAATGAGACCAGCTCATTATCTGAGAGCTGCACACACAAAATGCATCTGGGGCTGAGCCAGCACTGTGTGCCACACACACACATTTAGGTGAACTGAGGCACCTCCCTTTCCTCAAGTGACAGAGCACTGGAAGAAAGATCAGATTTATGAATTTCTAAGCTGGGAGGCTGATTGCTGATGGTTTTGATGTCATTTGTAGAATTAAAAACCTTTGTGTAAAAGTTTTGGACATTGAAACAGGTAGACAAAGTACAAATTTAATCTGTATGGGGAATAATTTTTGTTACTGTTATTGCTGTTATTGATATGTTTGTTAGTGTTATTATTCTCATAATCATTCTCATTATTATTGTCTTTTTTTTTTTTGTATATAATAATATATTTGTGAGGCTATTCTACATTTTGGATCACTGCTGGAACAAAAAAAAAAAGGTGATGAGGTAAGGAAGAGCAGTTATTGGAACAGAGCAACTCAAATGTGGTAGGGAAATCAGCCAGTTTGCGAGGCTGGCAAATACTCAGCCAGTGAATGGGCTCTCATGGCAATGAATCCCAAGCAGTGATTGAATTCAGCACAGGATTTCTTTCTCACTCTTGAGTCCCAGTTTATAGACCTCAGGACAAGGTTTGTTAAATTAGGCTATAATTCCTCCATTATAAAATGACATCTTAATGGTTCTGATCTTTTGGAAGACTTTTAGCAGATTAGGAGGTGATGGGATAGGGGAAAAGATTTATTGCAAGCTCAAAGCCATGTGGTAATCCAAAGGGATTTATAGACAGTGCTCTTCACCACTTGTGCTGAACAAGGATGTGAATTATTTGATTCTGATAACATGAGAATCCTCTTACAATACAGTATGAGCTTGACAAAATGTGAATAATGTTAAAAAAAAACATTCAAAAGTAGGTTTTTCTCCTTTCCCCTTTAGTTATCTTAAAAGGAGTAAAAACCTGGGTTTGTGTAATTTTTACATCCCCTTAGATAGACAGAAGCTCTGAACAAAAAGTGAGTTCAGTGTCTGTGGGTACAACTAGTTGGAAACTTCCATTAGAAATATTTTTTTAGCTGCTGGCGTGTGCAAAATCACAGAATTTAAAACTTTGTGCAAGGTTATTAATTTCAGTTTGGAATGCAGGTTTCTCAGATTTAGGAGAAACTTTTAGGTCCCCTAAAATAGGGAAATAGGGGAAATCCAAATTCATGGCCTAGTTCAGACAAGACCTTGGGCTGAAGGATGCCCTTAGACATCCTGTCTGGCTGCATCTGAGCTACTTTAATTAGTACCTCTCCAGTTGCTTTCCACAGATAATCCATTGCAAGGGGAAAAGTATCCTTTCCAAGACTTGTCAGTAAAACTGCATGTGTAGCCAATAGTTACACCAATTTCATTGGGATTATCAAGACTATGAACAGACTGCAGTTTAAAGAGCTTTTACGTAATGTTGTGTTTACAATAATAACTACTTGTTCATTTGAATCTGAAATATTCATGCATCTCTGATTAGATTCTCTTATGAGACTCATTAATATATAGCTCTGGATTAATTACAGAAATGTTTTCATTTCAGCTTCAGGATATAGTGAAAAGTTATGTTCTTCACATACCACAGGAGACAAAGGATCTTATAGAGATATGATCAGTCCAAGGTTATAGATTGTATCTGTGGGAGACTCAGTAAAAGAAGAGCTAAACCCCATTGCTTCACTCTTGCTTCAGTCTCCACACTTTGAAAATTTGCTTTCAAGAATTTTAAAAGAATTGAGAAAAGAATTGATGTTCTTAGCTGGTACAATTGATATTCTTAGCTGTAACAATTGATATTCTCAGCTGGAACAGCAGAGATATCCCATAGCAGAGATACGAGCACAAGAACAAGTTCAATTGGGAAACAAACAGTTGTTAAGAATAAGTTCAAGAATAATGTAAAAGGGACTTTTTTTTTTTAACCTTAATAGGATCCCAAGTTTAGTTCCAAAGGGATCTGCTCTTCAGACTGATCTGAACTGCTAGACCTCCCTTAAGCCTCCTTAAATGTTTGTCTGCTTTTGGTGCATTTGAGTGCTAGGTCACACAGCAAGTACTCAAGAAACCGGGCTACACAGAGAGATGATATTTCTCATATCTGAGAGAATTCTAAGATACCCTGGAAAAGGCAGAACAAAAGCTGGAAACTGGCAGTGAAATCCAGACTAATTCACTCTCATAACGAACCTTCATCTTTTTAACAGACATGATAACTAATCATTTGCACAATTTACCATGGAACAAAACAGATACTCCATCACTTGAAAATTTTAAATTAAATTGAGTGTTTTTTCAATGAGATATACTTATTAAGTTGGCAGAACTATGCTTCAGTTGGGTGTGAGAGAGGAGAAAATGCCAGATGGAATTTGTTACTTTCCATCATGAAGGGAGGTCACACAGGAGATTCTGCTACCTATCAGACCAAACAGCTTTCTTTAGTGGTATGCAGTTACAGAATTTCATTGTTGTTAAAATCTGATTTAACCCATTATGTGTTTTTGCGGAAAGGAAGGAAAGGACCCCAAAGAACTAAATATGGAAAATCTGATGTAATTACTCAGGTGAACATTTTGTGAACCACACACAGAAGAATGCTTATGCATGTTGCTTTCTGTTTTTTCTCAGAGCTACATTTTTGCTAATAGTTACATGTGTCCATCACAACTGACAACTGCTGCATCTTTTATGATTTAACATAATTCTATACCAAAGGACTCCATTTGATGTCTTTATTTTTTCTCCCCTCTGTGTTCTCTCTGTTGGAACACAATTTGCGAAGATAATTGAGAGCCAGTGCCATTTCATCTGTGGAAGATTCCTGCCCTTCTAAAATATGAGTGTTTATTTCCTTCAGATGTACGATTTCTTTTCTCACCCAATAGTTGCCGTCGAGCATAAAATTACTTCAATGCCAAGTTTAGCATTCAGAGTTACATCCTTCTTGTAATGCCTTTAATTAGTCATTACTCATTGGAATGGAAACTTGTTTAATAGTTCTTTCACTTGATGAGGCCGATTTTCACTGGAAGAAAAAGCAGCTGTCTCCAACCATGCTAAAATTGAGACTATGACAAGCCATGGGGTTGTATCCAGGACACACAGAATGGTTTACCTCACTCAGCTTGGCAAGAGCCAGAGCTCCAGACTGCACTGTATGGATTGTTCTGTAATCTATCTGGGGAGTACCTCACAATCTGCAATGATTCATAATGAGAGGCACCTTATCATGGTAGTTTTAAGATCAAGTTTAGGAAATTCAACAGGTTTAAAAAATAAGAGGCACTCACCTCTATGCAGTAATAGTGTCAAATCTCTTTAGAGCTCCATTTTATGGGCTGAATTGAATTGTTAAGAAGGTGTGAAGTGCAACACATTGTCACTCTTGAGTGAGGATCTGATCTCTGCATACCAACTGAGCATGTTCCTGGCTGTTATTTGACTGGCTTGGGCCAAATGCATGCCAAACAGCACACCTGGGAATGGCAGGTGCTTTCCTGTACTTCCAGTCCTTGTTTTTGGGCTCGTGTCAATGAATGTCACAGATCCAAAGTAGGAGTGATGGGGTGGGGCAGCAACATCAGTCTCCAGACAGGAGGGGTTGCTGTGTAGCTGTTGCCATGCCAAGCAATTCCCTAGTCACAGCTCTGCCCATGGCAGTGGCCACAGACTCCCCTTTTAGGCAGGGAGACAGGCACCACATTTGGCTGGTTGTTCCTGGCTTGGTTTCTGGTCTCTGATTCCCATGCTCACACATCCCCCTTCCTGGAGAGTCAAACCCACCTTCCTCCCCTGCTACCATGGGCATTCTCCCAGTCTGGCTGGGCTGGAAGCTCAGGTGGACAGATTGGGGTTGTTGGCATTAAGTCACCACAATCTATGTTCCCTCTCACCCCAAGAGCTAACAACAGCCCCTGGCACCACTTATTCAAGACCACTGTAGGTCATGGATGGAAAGATGATGCTGGAAGATTTGTTCATGTCATGTTGGCTGTCCACAGTCAAATACACAAGATGAGCTGTAAGAGCAACAAGCACTTCCATCACCTTTTTTCTTCCCTCACACAAATATTCACACACCACTGGGCTACTGTTTGTTCCCTGAAATAGGATGTTTGCACCCATACACAATAAACAACTGCAACCCTATAAAGCAAGAGAGATCCTTGTCTCACTCCTATTCCAAGCACCTTAGGAATGCAATGTATTAGGCAGTGGTATGAGAAATATGCGGGAAATATCTCTGTGAATGAGAAATAAAGTAATTCAATTCTAGATATTAGCTAAACAACATGACCATTAGTCTCTGCAATTGGAGCTCATGCAGTTTCCAGCCCATTTTGCTGAGGAAGGAGCCCTGTCTCAGACAATGATATTTGTTTCAGCCTTATTTTGATTTACAGAGCTGCTCTTCCCTTTGGTGTTTCATGGTGAGTAATGTGTACATTCTGCAAGACAGTGGATAACAGTGGATAATCCTGTCTTGTTGGATTAGGAATTTTTCACCCCAAATCTGTTTCTATTTCACTTGCCCAAACCCGATAAGGGTTCTGAAATCAATAAGGTTATATGACAGAGCACCTGTTTCTGCTATTCCTACCTAAGTTTTGTTCAACTGGCCAACTTCACCTTAATTTGATGAGACATAGGGCTCCCACTCTCAGCACTCCTGCAGGGTGCAGGTCATGAATGCCCTCAAGGGAAAATAGCATGGGCCCTGATCTTCCCTACAAATCTGTTTTGTACAGGTAGGTTTTTCATATCAAGTAGGGAAAGCAAGGACATTCAGATAGTCTTAAAGGAGATAAAGCTACTAGCTTGGGGAGGAGGTTACTGGGTTGTAGAGGATGTAGGAAGAAATCCAATGTAATAAAATCAAATATAAAGCTCCTAGGAAAACAGACCTATAGCTTATAGGAATAACTAGTTCATTATGAATGCTGGATTCTGCAAAAATTTCTGTTTAATTTTGGGCACTCTTATTAGTTACAACTATTTTTAATTTTCCCCTTGGGCAGAAAAGCCAAATGGAAGCAAAACATTTTTTTATTTGGGGTAAATATACCCAAGCTAATGGAAACTGTATTACACATAAATGCTTCTCACATTCTACTTCGTGCAACTGATTTTATGACCTTGTTACTTGTCTCATGAACAATCGCTGCTGCTGAGATTTCCCCACACACTGCAGTTTTATATCTATGAAAATTTAATTTTGGACCCATATCAAATAAAAATTACACATTTTTAAATGGAATTATGCTCAAAAACATTTTATTCCAAGAAAGAAGTTCTATACTTTGTCATTTCTACCCAATTAGGATCAAGCATGAATCAAAATAATATTAGAATTTTATATGGAAGAAGAAATCCAATTGATGAATTAGACTAGCTATAATTCTGTAGTTACTTAAAAATCACATCTTTGTATATGCCTATTTATAATTTCATATTCTACATCATTCTCTTCAAATAAATCTATTGATGATGATTAATGAGTGATGCTATCTTACAAGGAAGGAAATATTAAGAAATGTTTTTCTCATGCAAACTCATTGAAATCTTTGGAAATTTTCTTTGACTTCAATGGCCTTTGGATCAGATCCCTGGTGTATTTGTCTAGCTTGAAATGTTCCCAAGGTTGTGCTGCTGTGAATGAGAAATAAAGTAATTCAATTCTAGATATTAGCTCAGCAGAAGAGGAAAAAAATTGAGGTCATGGTGTGGTTATGAATTTTTTGTTCTTTCTTTGCTGCTTTTTTCTCAGTCTGGAAGTAGGTAAACCTTTCGTCTCTTCTGGGCAGCAGTTATGAGGATTAGGTAACAGGAAGAATTTAATTTAATCAGTTCAATGAATTTTGCCTCATTAGAAATTCATGCAAATTGTCAAGTTTTAAACCCTCACAAGATTGCCCTGGGTTTTTTTGGTGGGTTTGGTTTGGTTTTTTTTTTTTTTTTTTTTTTTTTTTTTGTGGGGGGGTGGGGTTGTTGAGAAGTGCATAAAAAGGTTTTATCCATGGACGGTTGGGTTCAACTAATTACATTAAGAGCTAATACAATTTCCTTGTTTATGCTGTTTGTACAGAAAGATGATTGTCTAATCCTTTAAGCAGTACATTTCATTTTGGTTTCTGTTTCAAGTCTTTAAATTGTGTTAACTACTGCTCAAGGTAAACATAGTCTAAATCTTAAATGTTTACTTCTGAGTAGTTTCAAGGATGAAGCTGCTCTGGTTTCATTTCAGACAGGAACATCCATTCATGCCCATTGGAAAACTCCTTTTCTAAACAAGTTCAGGACATAATCAGCAAAATTGTCTCACAGTGGGTGGCTAAAGTGTGCATTGTTACACAGCAGTCATTATTACTAATGATTTGTCTAATGTATGTCTATGTAGGTCTAATCTGATCATCCATGTCTATCTAAGCATTTTAAACCTACATATGGAAGTAGAATGAGGTTATACTCGGTCTAGAAAATCTGTGTACATTAATTGCATTTTCTCTCTTTGGAAGTTATGTTTCTCTTGTATTTCTGAAATAATATTGAAAGGAAAAAAGAGTTAAAAAAAAAGTCTGGAGAAACAGACAAATAAATGTTACTTCCTAAAATTGCATGCAGACACTATGGTTAGTCCTCTCTCTGTATTTTCAGTTTTTATTAAAAAATAACAATTAAATAAAATTTGGGATTCTGACAATTGTCAGCACTGAAGATCTGGAGCTTTGATGGGAGTTTTACACCTCTTGTTGTATTTCACCATCAACTCTTAGTTGATGCAAATTCTGTGCATAGATTATAAAATTTTGTCCTGCAATATAGCCAAGTTTGACATCCCAAGGTGTCAGCACCCCAGAAGCAGTAATGCTCCACTCTGACATTTCATATAGGTCTTCTCTAGAAAAAACTTTCAGCTCATGGTCCATTATTTCTAGGCAAACCTTGAAAGGTGATCTTAAAAGAAAGTCCTTATAATTTCTCCAGAAGTCAGCCTAGAAGTTGCCCCGAAATCTGAATCTTACATGAAAAGTTTCTGGGAAGATTCTGTAAAACTTCCCACCCTTAGATGCAGTAGTTTTTATTACTGCCTAAGCATGAATCTCAAGTGCTGGTGTACCTACCACACACTAGATAATGTACTATATCCAGATATTGGTAATGGAGACATCTACACCTGAACTAGCTGAGAATACAGGTTTTGAACATGCTATAAGGACATGCTATAGAGATGTGTAAACAGAGAAATTGGACTTGAGCTATTGGTCGTGTCTTAGATGAATTAGTTTAAATCACTCCCTTTATTTCTGTTTCTAAAAGAGAACTGGTAGAACCTCTTTCATTCATCTTGAACTCCTATTTAGGTAATAGACTCAATAACAAAGACATTCTTGTTTGGACATTAGTTCTTTATCTGAGTTACAACTGGAATCATAGAATAACTCAAATTAGAAAGGACCTATAAAGATTATCAAGTTCACAATTCGCTGAGCCTATCTAGTACGTATTCTTTCTACATTATGACTACAGGAAATACCCTGAAGGTCATATCCCTGGTGGCTTAAATTAAGCTCTTCAAATTATTAAATTCTCTTGCATTAATTAAGAGAAGATTCAAGTGAATAAATATTATGCTAATTTTTGAAGGAGAGTGCAGAAGTTACCATGGGATTCTCATCAGAATCTATACTGGGACTTCTATTGTTTAACAAGCGATCTGGAAAACTGAGTGAATAATGTAGGGGCAAAGTTTGCTGACAATGCAAAATTAGGGCTGACAAAATTAAGGCAGCTAAAACTGGAGCAGAGCATGAGGAACTATGGAGTATCTCCTGATACCAAGTAAGACAATAATAAAACATCCAGTGAAAGCCAACAGAAACTCATGCAGCTGGGGACACTAATTCTAGCTGTATTATTTAGTGATTGGCCCAGCAGGAAGCTTCTAACAAATTATCTTGGCTATTGCAAATCTGAGTGCCTTAAGCCTTTCCCCAGCTCAACAAATCTACTTCCTCATTTCTGTCAGTCTAAAAAAGCCCCTCTTTTCTTGTTTGACGATAAATGGTTTGTGACTTTTTTTTTTAACCTTCCCAGTGTTCCACAGACCTGGGTCAGAGTAGAGAAAGAATAATTAAGGTGGCAAAACCAGCAGGAAGTAATTCCTAGTAGGAGGGAATCAAAGAGCTTATAAGGGAGTCATGACAGAAGAGACAAGACAGATTTACAAAAGTGAAAATTGTTCATAATTCAGCAAAAAAGATTGTGGAGTCTGTGTGGACGTTTCCCTAAACTAAACAGAACCCATTATAAAGCCACTGTGTGCAGCTATGGTGCATCATCATCCTGACTCCTGAGAGGAGCTCTTCTCATTCTGTGCCAAAGAGGGGCCCCTTGGGAAGGGCACGGCACAGGATGACAGCTTAATCAGGAAAGTTGGAATGACAGCTGTGCAAGGAGACAGGAAAGAGACTGAAAACTCTTGGCTTCCAAGACAGATGACAGGGACCATGAGTATAGAGTCAGTTCTCAAAAATCACACATTATGTAAAGTGAGTGAAAAAGAGATGATGAGTTGCTGCTGTCCACAGTCTAGGAGCAGAGGACACAGAGTATTATTATTGGATGTCAGAGCACATAAAACTCAGAAGAGAAAAACAATTCTCAGTAAGACAAAACTAAATGGTGGACCTTGTTGATGCAGTATTTTAGAGATGTTTAAAAGTATTGATGGATTAAAATACAAGTTAAATATGATACAGAATTCCTAGTACCCTGTTAAATTCTTTAATGGGGATGTAACCTCTGTTTCAGTGTTCTCAGAAAATAGAGGCATATAACACAAATATTTATGAAAGCATCCATTGTCACCTGGATCAATAAATATCCTCATTTCTGTCAGTCTAAAAACTACCCATATTTTCTTGGTTTTGATTTTTTTTTAACTTCCATGTTACCCTGATCATTTCCATTACAGTGATGGACAGAAGGAAATAGAGTCAACAGAAATATGCTCAACTTCACAGACCAGGCTGCCTGAGGTCAGGCCCAGGTTTTCCTGATAGAATACAGAGCAGATAAAGGATGCCTCTGGCTCATTCTTGCTGGTGGGAGCTCACCAGAAGGGGAGATGACTTTCAAACTCCTGCCTCTTCCTCTGCTAATCAAGTTATAAAATCAGAATTTTGATGAGCCACAGCGTGTTGCAAAAGGCAACATCGGCACTTTAGGTCTTTGTAAACTTTTAAGGAGACAGTGTAACACAGCTGAAATGCTCCAGCCAACATTAAAAGGCAGGATAAGTGACACAGGAGGCTGCCTGGGTGTTTTACAGGTGCAATATGTTTTATCAAGGACGCTACCTTTAGCCTAACATTCACCTTTATTTAAAAATTCTTTTGAACGTGCAATTGAAAAATAATATCTTGATCTGGTCTTGAAGCTCAGACCAAACAATTCAGTTGAACTTTATCAACACTTTTACATTCCATAGTCTTTTTAAAAGTGAAAAAAAATCCACTCATTTGTAATTAAGTACTGTCTTGTAAACTACTGATAAGTTACTGATAAGTTTTCACTTTGGTACTTAAATTACCAAAAATAGCTTTGCATTTGTATGTAAATCATAAATTTGTAGCTGAAAAGTATGGTGCCTAGTTTTCAAATTCAGGTCAATAACTGTTGAAATTCAAGCTGTACTTTGAGCTGATTTCTGTTTACTACTTACATCACTACTGTGCAGAACTATTGATGCAGAAAGGAAATTCCTCAGAACTGCTTGAGCAATTATTGTGATTTTTTTCATTATTACAATTACCTCCAAAGAAGTTTTTATTATCAACAATCTCTGAAGACATTTTCTTTCACATGAAGATTGGGTTTGGGATGAAGGGAAGGACAGGAATTGTGAGGGTTTTGATTGAAACTAGAAAAGTTTTAGCTAAAATTTGATTTATTAGAAAAGCAATAATCTGTTTTGTTTAAAAGACATTTTCTTCAAAATCATTATGCCTTTATTGATCTGCTTCCATGGTTACATACCATATTTCAATCCAGGGAAATGGACTCTGTAATACATCATTACTTCAGGCATATGATATCTCTTTTGAACACAGGAATAGATTGATAAGGTTAGCTCCTCATATTTCAGTGATTAACAAAGCTTTTGGCAGCCTTCTTCAAAATCTGTAGGGAAAAATAAATAAATAAAATAAAAATTAAGGGGCAGGCAGAATTCATGTCTGGATTGATGATTCCTGATGAAAAAAGACTTGTGCTTCATTTGAACACATTTTCCTTGCAAACTTGTCCCTCAGTAGCAGTGCTGTCTTAGTGTAAATTTGGAAGATTATAATTTTCAAGGTAAATTAGAGTGGATAGGTACTCTAAATTTTAGGATTTTGCACACGTACTTAGATAAAATATATTATACGTGTCACCTTGAAAAAGCTGTAGAACTATAGTAGTCAAGAAGCTATTTATCCAGTTGAATTCCTTAAAAAGAAAAATCATCTGACTATGAAGAAATTGTTGGTTTATCAACTGGATGCACTAAAATCATAAGTTATTTTACCTTTATTTGCAGGAGCATTCCTGTGATTTCTCAAGGACTCATTCCCTCAGCTGGTAAGTACTACATATATGTTCTGACTATGGCCTCACATTCAGGTTAAAGTGTTTCCCAGAACTAGACACACCAATGCCCTCAGGTTAAAAGGAGTTCTATGGTCCATGAAATCACAGCTCCACAGCTTGATCAGAATCAAGCCAACTGTGATTTAGTTGTCTGCACAGACAGCAGCTTTTTACAACACCAGGAAGAATCTCTCATATGCAGAAGTGAAAAGGAAATAAATTCTCTCTTGTCAGACTTGGTGTCTCTTTGAAAGCTGAATTCTTTCAAATGCTTTTGAAAGCTGGTGAATGATGGTCAGGAAGAGATGCCCATGGGGATGCGCAGTCCTCAGCTGTGGCAACCATTAGAGACCTCTCTGGCCTTGGTCCTCAGGAGCCAGAAAACTTTTGTGGTCCCACTGAGTAAGGACACAGGAATGCAGTTTTATCCTGGGAAATGGCAAGGTGTAAAGTTTTCTCTCAAAGAAATGAGTGACCTGCTAAAAGTAGTGTTAAGATTAAAAAGAAGTTTAGCTTGCCCTGCCAGGGCTCTGGTCTCTGTAAGCTGCTCCTTACTGGGCTCAGCACTGAGCTCAGCAGACTAGTGCTTCCCTCAGTACAGAGATCATGGCAGTGCCATGACCCTTCCTAAGGGAGGAACAATTGTATAAAATGGGGATCAGAAAACACAAATACCAGCTCAGACCTGTGATGGGCAGGAAGGAGAAATGTACTTTTCCCATAAAGCTATTCAGGCAGCCTCTGACCTCTGTCCCAGGGCTGAGTGGCTGCCTGGTTCATCCCTATAGAACTGTGGATGAAGACAGGTCTGGACAAAGCTAAGATTCAGGAAACCAGGAGTTCCAAATTTTCTGGATCCTCTCACAATTGCAATCAAAGTTACTAACTAAACAGTGCTGGAGCCTCAAATCCCCTTTTTACCCACTGAGCCATGCCCAGACACCACTGCTCCTAGCTTCTACTTGATACAGCATATTCAAGAACCAGTTTTACTATATTAAAAATCCTACTATTCATAGTAGGCAACAGTCTCTATCCTAAAAGTGTAAATAAAGATGGGGATATATATGAAAATCCATATACACACACACACATATGGATCTATATACACATAAATGTATACAGCCACCATGCAAAAATTTACACGCAGGACTTTTTGCTTGATGATTGAGATAATGGTGAGCTAGGGAATCACAACATCCAAATCTGCAGAGACAGGCAAGGAACTACACATTTCTCCCAGGCCCTGAGTTGTTGAGCCATGAGATGATTAAGAGAGGTCACTCCCCAGGCAGTCTCTCTCCCCAGGGAGCTGATGTGAGATGGGATGCAGTTCCAAGTGAGACCTCACCATACATTTTTCCAGCCTGCCTCCCTACTCCTTTGGGGAGCCATCCCACAGAGTAACTGAACAATCTCCCCTGACTATCAGTTTTGTACATCCTGGTATTTATTTTCTTTTTTTCTGATCACCACAGAAAATACAACATTAAATCAGCATCAGCTATAGGGTTTCATATTCTGGAACATCCTGGTGTGCCAATAGTTGCAGTCTGAGACCCATACATCAGGATGTCTTTCAGAATAGCTAAATCATTCCTGACAAATAGATGCTTGCAGTAGCTGATGAAAAATGGATGGGATTGCTTAATATAAACAGGGTTTTGGAGAAGGATCTTACTGACTGGCTTGCTGAATTCTCTCTTGGTTGAGGAGTCTCTGGTTCAGTGCATTAGTACTGAGTTATCCACTCATCACCCTACTGGTTTTCTTATGCCACTTTATTCAGCTTCCCCACTCTCTCCTTTATTCTTTGCCTTCCTGCCATCCTCAGTTTCTGGTTTCAGAATGGCTGAGAGCTAAAATTCAGTTTTGCCTTCTGTCTATCAAGTCTTTAGGAGACTGAGACCTGCTCATCCAGAATATTTTCAAAATACACCAGTGTCAATAAATCTTAACCAAATGCATTCCTGCTTGGCTGTGCTGCAAGTAAATTCCCCCATCCCATTTGTGTGATTTTCATGAAAGTCATCAGCAAGAGCTATTTGAAAAGGTCATTTTCCACCTGGAATGAGGCAAAAATTAGGTGACTGGAGAGAGGCAAAGTAGCATTTCATGAATGTTTCTCCTTCTATCTGAAAATAACACCACCAGCTACAAACATATGTACCAGAAACTCCATAATTTCCCTCCTCTTGTGAAGGCATCACATAATGCTTGTTGGTTTACTCTGAATGACAGTCAAATAAAACATCATGAATTCTACTGAGCTCAAACGGAAAAAAAAAAAAAAACCAACAAAACAAAACAAATTCACCAGCAAAGTCTGGCATGAAGTGAGCTTAAATTCTTTGTTGTGTAGTTGCTCTGACTTTAGGGTTTCCACAGGAAATGTTATTATCACACACTGCCCTTTGACAAACATCATGGGAGCTGAATCCATAGGAAAAAATGTCCCTTTTAGGAAGGGTAGTGCCCAGTGTCATTATTTCCACACCTGCAGAGAACAGTTACAATTTTCTCTGTAGTGCCTTTTTTATGATATAGATGACAAGAAAGAACAGTGATTTTGAGTGGAGCTTGCAGGCAGTCAGTATTTGTGATGAAGCCTTTGAAAATCAGTTTTCCTGCTTGTACCACTGAGCTAGACTTTAGGGAAATTAATGGCCTTTTTACACTCAAGTCTGAGAAAAACAGGGGTCTACTTCTGCCCACTGCAAAGTAAAAAGAGAGAAAAATAAAATGCAATCCACAAATCACGATTTTTGTGTAAAAGCAGACTCATAAGAGGAAAAACTGTCCCATGTTTTGAGTAGAAGCCTGTTTTTTTGAGACAAGCATTAGCTCTCCTAAGTGATCCATGGTCTCAAGAGACAGAGAAAGTCCTGGTCATGATGTTTCAGGGATGTTCACATTGCCAAATTTTGGTATTCTTGATTTAGCACCATGTGCTCTTCCCTGAAATGCTCATCATGCACAGGGGTTCGATCATGTCTTTCAAAGACAGTACCCAAAACACCTTGTGATTCTCAGTCTACTTGCTCCTGGAAAAGGAAAGGTAGCAAATGTGTTTTTGTCAGGCAGGAAAAATGAAATGCTTTCAGGACATATGAGAGGGAAGAGCTGGTGGTGCCCATGGGAAGAGCAGGGTGCTCTTGATTCCACTGAGGTAATTCTCATCAGGAAATGTCAGCATGGCTGTGCAGAGTGATAAAATGAGAAAGAAAGACAGAAAGATTTCAGACTGTTCAAAATGGGGCAGGTCTTGGAGCGCAGTAGTCCCATGACTTAGCAAGGCCTCAGAGGCAATGTTTTGGATGTGTTACTTCTGTCTCTCTCTGTTTGTCTGTCTGTCTAAAAGGTTCTATGAAAGAAAACCTTTTCAGGGGGCCAAGGTACGCTCCCAGAAGACACACATTTATATATACACACACATATATACAGTTTGTTTCTCTATTTGAAAGGAGAGTCTAATTCTCCAGAGTGATGCATTTTTTCAAGAGCTCTTTCTAAGCAGTAAGGGAGAACAGGCTGTTGCTGTATGATAAGGAAATTTCTGAGTGATAATTTAAAGATAATCTTTTAAGATTTGGAGCAACCTCATTATGCACACTTCTAAGTGACTTAGATAAAAGTTTTAATTATTCCTATCTCTATCTTGCAGTTTCCTTGTGAAGCCTTTTAAAAAAAAATAAAAATAAGGACATACAGCTATACAGCTCATAGCTGAACTGGGACCCTGCAATTCATAAACTATACTTCAACTTTGGTTGACTGGAAATGGGTCTAATCCAAGTGCATTCCAACCTTCAATTGAATAATAATACTGAACAAATAACCCCACAGGCAGTAGGACATTGCTTTTCCTGCCAATCTCAATTTTAACTTGATTGTTTCTTAATGCCATAGGCGATGTCAGGGTGACTCAGGACAATATGTTCTTGGAAAAGAATAGTCTGAAATATTACTCTTAATCCCATTTTATGGGTACCCGTAAATGTTAGTGGTAAACCATAGCCAGATACCTGTGGGGAGATTTAATAACAGGGCATTATAGCCAGAGGAAAAAAAAATGGCAACTGAGACCTTCTTTTTTCTGCTCCTCTGAGGATTTCTCACTTGTAGGAGTGAAATATATCATACAAGGTGATAAAGTTTAGTTTAACACCAAAATCCTCAAACAATCCTTTTCCCTCACAGGGTCAGCAGCTGTGAATTCAGCTGTGAAGGAACCTCAGGGAGACAGCCCATTTCACTTCTTGAGTCACAGGAGAGAAGGAAAAAAAAACACCCCACTTTATTTTTAAGTCTACTTTATACTGCACAGGCAAAAAAAAGAAAACTGTCAACTGCTCTTATTGTCTGGACTAGAGAGCAACCTCTGGATAACAGCATTGAAACTTAGCTTGGTACCTCCTAGGATTGTGTTTGACTTTTTAATGTGTGGCACCATTCTGGTGAACAGTCATACTTGATTTTTGAGTGTATCCATATTTTTCTTGTGTTGTTTCCAGCTGACAAACTCAATTATTTTTATCATTCTTAGTCTCTAAACACACACAGACATAGACACATATATATATATATATATATACACCTATTAAATGTATTTTGTATTCTTGATTTCCATCCCAACATCAAGATTCTAGCCAGCTTTCTGTAGGATAACCTGACCATCTGTGTTAACAATGCTTTCCATCTTCATTTCATCAGCTTATTGGTCTAAGAAGCAGGAGTGTGTTAATACAAGCTTATTATTGAAAATACTATGTACAATCAATTCCAAAATGCGGCCTTTATGAACTGTATTAGTTATGTTTTTCAAGCTTCATATACCTCCTTTCAACACTGCTTGCTATCATCTTCTTTTTTTATTCCTTATTTTATAAGTTATTATTCCTTCATTATACTAATTTTCTGATCCTGCAATTTTCTTTTCCTTCTCTATTTTTTTTCCCAGTTTGTAACTTAGAAAATGCTTTTTTGAAGGCAAGAAAACCTACCCTTGCTGTAAGGAAAATTTCCTTATCAAATGCAGTTATTGTGTGATCTATTTTGGAAAGGCCATATTTTCCTTGATCCCATTTTTCAGCTACTTTGACATAAATTACTCTTTCTATCAAGGAGTTTTAAACATTTGAAGGCTATAAAGAACTAAAAAATGGGCCTACATCATCATTTTCCACTTCTTAAATAATGATGTGCTATTTGTTCTTCTTCAGTCTTGCACTACCATTTCCTAGCACAACAGTCTAATGAAAATCATTTTCTAGAGATTAAATTTTTTTGTAAAAGTTATTCTCATTCATGGCCACTTCCATGAGAAATTATTCAGTGATTTTTCCATATTTTTGAAGCCAATTATGTGGCACTTATCCCAAGAAAGAATGATCAGATCTACTATCACAAGAAACTTTGCATCAAAATGATCAAATTTTCATATTTTGTTTTTAACTGATGGATTAGAGAGTTGAAATAAATATTCTTAAAAGTACTAGAGAGCTTGAAGATTTATTAAATTAATCTTAGAAAAGGAACAAGTATGATGTACATTATGCAATGTCTTTCAACCTCATTGCCTGCCTATTAGGCTGCAAGAAAAGAATATTTAAGTATCTGTTTATTAACTGATTGCCAAAGAAACCTGATTATTTCCAGGATATAGTTCTGCACAAGAAAGAATAAGATGAACTGAAGAGGAACAAAATGATTGATTCATTTCCTTTGGGGGAGGGGAGGGTATAAAGTAAAATAATGAAACATAAATGTGTCAGATCCATTTATACAGGATTGATATTTAATTTAGCTCTCTTTGAAGATGAAATTAAATTTCTTAAGAGGTATTATTAAAAGGGAGATGGAAGTAACCTTCCATCAAGCTACCATTATTTTAATACATCTTTTAAAAAATGAACTATTTTTCCTGAAGTGTACTGGTAAATTGATTTATGCAGTTCTAAGCAGTAATTATGAAATGTGCTTATCTAGACACCTTCTGTTGCTATTGATCCTACATGTTATTCTGATGAAAAGCTCATAATTCATAGCATTCTCAATGTTTAGAATTGTTGGAATTATTTATAACTTGCAGTCCAAGGGTGCTGATAGTGAAATGGGGTTTGAAGCTGATTTGCAATGCACCAAATTGTCTGCTTTCAGTCCCTGAGCACAGATAGTTACAGCACTCTGCTTTGCAACCTACAAATGGAGAGAGCAACACCACTGTGGAAGAAAAAAATCAGTGGAGGGTAGGGAAGTGAAAGTCTTTCCAAGAGTTTCAGAAAAGGAAAATGGCTGTAGCAGGAAATTAGGAAACTCGTAGGACTGCTGCAATAGACAAAGCAAGGGTTTTGATGAGTGCTAGGTAAAGAAAATATTAAATCTACCCTAATGTCCATTTGCTAGTGGCAGTTACCTCCTTCAACAACCTGTGATGTTTTATTTTCTTCAGAGATTTCCAATGAGCCAAACCATCTGTTGGAGTTGTAACTACTACTTCTACTAGAAATTGTTGGGGGGAAAAATAATAGCTTCTCAGAGCAGCCAGGACTGAACCAAAGGCTTCCAGTCCTTATCACAAGATGTGCTCCAAAAGTACCCCATCGTGCAGTCATTGTAGGGGAAACATCATGTGTCAGGCCAGAGAGTTTTTCCTACTGCTCTGCTGTGATCTGAAACCCACACAGGAGCTTTTGAGGAGGAAGCAGCTTCCCCTGTGTCGGTTTGCTAGGAGGGAGGAGTGTGAGGACATGGGAAAGAAGACAAAAAATGAGAGGACAGGTAATTCAGTGAACAGCTGGTATGGCTTCAGCATAGTCTGCTCTGGGCGTGCATGAAACGGGGGGGGAAGTGTCACAGCATTTTGCTGTTCCTTGTGGTGCTGCTGGGATTTCACTGTCCCTGCCTGTGCCTTTCATGAGGATAAACAGCAGTATTTGTGGCCCTGCTCTGCCAGCATTGACTTCAGGAGCTACCTGGATTTTCTTTATCCTTTAACCCCATCAGGGAAAAATCTTACCAGAGACTTTTTGGGCACCTTCTCTATCTGCAGGAAGTTCATGTGCCATGTCAATTGAAAGACAGGGTGGCATTTATGCTAAGCCAGCTAGCAGTGACAGCAGATTTAGTCCCTGGGAGGAACATTCTGAGACACAGCAACGGCAACAAAACCTGACAGCCATCAGAGTCATTATCATTTATTGTTATGGTACCAGCCAGTAGCTTCAAGGACAACTCAAAAGCCCCTTGAATGGCAGACTTCTAGTGCCATAGCTGAAAGAAAGCAGATCTGAATTACCATGGAGATAATACTTGCAAATTTCTGGTCCACATCTAAACACAGTGATGCACAAAAGAAGATTTTTATTTTCCTGTCATTATTACCCCTTTGAATGTTACTTTGGATTAAGATGAGGACATATTTCCTCATCCAGATAGGCCTTGCAAATGCCTTTGATAGGCTGTCTATTAATATGCAACATTATACAGAATAAAATTATGGTCTGCCACAGGCTCTGTGAGACAACATTGCAGGCCACAGATGACCCAGAGGATGCAAATTATCCATCTCTCAATTAAGTAGAACTAAACAGGGCATATCCATGGAGTTGTCAGAAAAGCATGATGTCACAATGAGCTACAATGCTCTAAAACCAAACACTACATGAGGCTATTTTAAAGCAGTTCCATAAAGAACCACAAAACCAGGACAATTAATTATAATTATTAAAAAGACACTTAAATCCAGTAGAACTTCTTAAACTGAAGCCAATTCACATCCCTATTGGCACTTATCTGCACATTTGAAGATTACAGTGGATGTTAATAAAATCAAGAGGAAATTGCAACTGCTTAGAAGGAATAAAAAGAAGATAAGCCCAAGAGCCACACATTCCATCCAGCCAGCTATTGAGCATGGCATTTACAACATGAATTTAAGGTAGTCAAATCGCTTTTGTTTAAATTCAACATGGGCTTCTTTTTGTTTTTTGTTTGCTTGTTTTTTAAAGAACTTACCATCAACATCAGAATTTTCCTTAGATGTGACTACATAGCTGAAATTTTTTTTATGAAAAGGTTTGGAAGAAAAGAGGTTGTTTTTGTCTCATAATAACTTATTTCCTACTCTATTGTCAGAAAACAGGCATTCAAATAAAAACAACAAAAGAAACAAAATATATTCCAACAATTCTAAAGACTAAAACTGAAACTGCCTTTCACTATCAATCTCCTCGGGATTTCAGAATTGTTCAAGAATACACTGAAAATTTTCTTTTGGAGCTCCTTTTTCTTAAAATGACTAGTTATTTCTAATCCTGTGTTTTACTTTCCTGTTTTGCAAGTCCTAAGCAAACTTGCTCTTAACTGATGCTAAACCCAAAACAATACACTCAACCACTCTCAGGGCATTGGATGGGCAAGAAACAGTGTCAATGTTTATGAAGTCAGTTATGTTAGTAACTGTCTGAATTATGATTAATTTACTTTTCAAAAATCACTATTTGTCCCTCATCCTTCTTTCCTTTCCAAAGACACCATAATAGGAATCTTTGGAAATTGTTGATCAGCTTAAAAAGAGATTGGTTTGCACAACTACTAAACCAGAAACATTCTCTCAACTTCAAGTAAAACTTTTCTTCATCTTTTTTTAGAGCTTCTGACTCATTTAATCTCCAGAGACAACCTTCCCCTACTGCTTCCATTCCCGGCCCAATGTTTCCAAATTCCTGGGAAATGATAATGGACAGTGAGTTCTTCTCTGACACCAATCCAGTTGTGCTGCCAGATGCCTCTGCTCTCTTGAGTGATATTTTTGGGGGTGTCAGAAGAGGGAGGGACATTTTTAAGCAACATGATTCTACAGAAGCTCACACAGGAGCATGGCAATGGAAAGATTCCCTCTGGTAACAAAGAATTAAATTAAAGGGTGAGCACTGTGGGCTGAGCCAAAGTCTGGGAAACTTGATGAGAACTGCTCTTCCATTGCCTACTGCCTCCTGCCTTTTGTATAAGCTCATTAATGATCTTCAATTGATGTTGGTTGAATGGTAAAATAAAATAAAATATCCACAGAGCTTTAGAGCCAAGCTGCAAGGAACTAATTATTTTAATGTATTCTGTATCTGGTGTGTCATGGGAAATCAGCAAAGAAAGAAAGAAAGAAAGGAAATCCCTAACTTAGTGAAGTGCAGGAAACCTCTCTCACAAGGACAGCCATAAACAGGCTGGAAGTTGAGGATCTGTGGTCAGTGTGGCCCTACATGCTTTGTCATAACACTTCAAGAAGTGTTTTTGAAGACGTCGTCTAAGAGGGAAACTTTTCATATAGCTTAGAAAGTTTTCTTTAGAGCTCAGCCCTTAGGACAATTACATCTCAGAGCACCTCAGGGGGCTGCTGCCAATAGAGGCCTGATTTGCTGTCCATCATCAGCTTGCTGTATTTTCTTGGAAACTTTCCTTTAGGCTGGCTCATTATTTTACAATATGCCCTGAGGTGACATGTCTATTTGGGTAGCAACAAGCAAAGAATATTGTCACTGAAGAGATTTGGTACAGAGTTTTGGTAAAGCATCAGAAATTGAGTTTTGGAATAAATTTCTTGCATTTCAGGTGCAGAATCAGATTGGGTTTAGAACATTCTTTTAATTTAATTTTTTTGGCCAGAGGAGAATGGCCACCTGTCCATCTATTTCAATTTGACCAGCCACTTGATAACCACCAACACAATTTTGTGTAAGGACATGTCCACTTCATTTATACTATTCTCAAGGACAGCCTACATGGTAAAAAAAAAAAAAAAAAGGACTTAAACAAGAGTACAAACACTATGATATGTTCGGAGGCTGGTTTCCAAAACTATTTTTCTGCTCTTTCCAAATCTCTATAATCTCTATAACTGGCAGACAATCCATCTTGTAGAATATATGTGTGACTTATTAAACCTGTTTGATTTACACTTCATTAAAATATCTATGAGTAACATTGAAGGAATCCTATGTTCTAAAGGCCCTATTTACATGATTTACATTGATTTTTCTCAACCATATTTTATTGCTATTAAAAAGTTGTGCGCTTTTCTTGTTGGCTGGCTGAGTTTTTTTTTTTTTTTGTAGTTTTGCAAAGGGTTTACAGTGAGAATATCAACTGCTGAAGTTGCAGTAATATCTCATGGAAAAAAAATAGTCTGAAAAACACAAATATTCATCTAGATTTTGAAAATACCTTTAGTCTACTCAGAGAGAAAAAATAGGACCATTTTATTAGAAGAGCTGTTAGATTCAGAATAAAAGCTATTGGATGGTGTAATTGGCTGAATGGAAAATGAAATTAATAGTACATGGCTGAGATATTTGTCAGGCTATGAGATTGTCCAGGAAACCAGAAAGAATGGGGGTGGGAGGTGGGGGTGGTTGTTACACATTATTGATTGTAAATCTTTATTCATCTCTACAGTAACCAGAGACTTGGTATTATCTCGACACACAGTGCCCTTTGTGACGAGGAAGTTTGGTACTAAACCCTGCCCCACAATGAGTTCATCCAGCACACACAAAAAATATTCTACAGTATTCCCTTATTTATTAAGAGAAGGGTCTTTGTCTTTCTCAGCATGCTGAGTGAACCACAGGTACTTCTACTCCTCCTGCATGCTGGCCTTTAACAGCAGCAGTTAGGAGAAGGTCAGTGCAAAGAGATCATTCCAGAAACACTGAGACTCTTCTCCCCCGACCTGAAACCAGTACACCTTCCTGTAGATGTCATCACCAAATGTCAGCTGGTGCAAGCTAAGGCAGCACTTTGATTTCCTTATTAGGCACTTGCTGAAACACTTCATTATTAAGCCACTTAAAAAACTGCCCTTTATCACACTCCTGATAGTGTGAACATGCTGTGTATGAGCAGAATTGAGTAATTCAGGCCCAGAGATATTTCTTAAGGCCTTCTAGCTGTGTTTTAGCAAATTTGCCTGTAAGCAGCCTGCTGCAGAACTTCTCCTAAATACTTTTTTTCTTCCTTTTTCTAATTTTCTTTAAAAGCTTGCCATTGATAACTGAAGTATAACTAATCTAAACAAGACAGATGACTTAAAATATATTCATTCTGAGACATGAATCCAAGTCTGGAGGGAAGCAAGGAAACACTGGAATTGGAAAAAACACTCTTGTAAATGTACACATGGGAAATTTCCAGGAAACTGGTCTCTCTCCATGGATTCCACTGTCTTTAAACAGCAAGGCCAATTTGCATCATGTGAACACCTCCTCTTTCTGTTCTATTCAGGATTTTCCTTCCTCAAACAGCCTGTGCCAGCATATGCTGTATTGTAAACAAATCACTAGTTCCAGCTTATCCCTGTCTTACAGATATTGAAATTACCTCAGAATTCTTTATGATGCAGGTTCAGGTATGCCTGGCCTGAGATAATTTATTGCTGTGTATAATTTCTCCAGATTCGCAGCATGTTCTACACCCTGAAACCCAAGTATGTTTTTTTCTGCCTGTCTCTTCTCCCAGGAATGTTTCTTTTCCTGTTGCCCCCATTCTCTGCCTCTCCTTGAGGCACAGGGTTCCCCAGACTGCTCTCTCTCTCTCTTCCCCCCATTTTGGTTGCCTCATATGAGAAGACTGGTAGCTTTTAAGTTTTAGGAGTAGAAGGGAGAGACACCACCAGATCCCCACTGACTCTTCATCAAGCAGTGGAGTTTTATCTTGTTACTTGCCATGAAGAAAAAAAGAATCAATTGTGTTTTCTAATGTTAAGTAAGACTGTTTGAAAGCACCATAATAAAAGAGAGAAATAAAGCAAAGAGTAATGAGAGAAGCAATAAACAGCTTTCCAGAAAAACAGGAGGAAGAGCTGAAGCAGAGATGTAAGAAAAGCTGCTCCAGCATGCTGCAAGATAAGAGGGCTGCAGTAACATGCAGACTGCTTGAAAGGGCAAAAAAGTTTTTCTTAAGCTAAAGTACTCTTCAGTTAGAGGAAAAGAGAAGACGAACATTTATTAACTAACAGTATCAGACAATAACTTAGGATATCTCCATTTGCAAACCAAAATTTAGAAATTATTTCTAGCAAGGTGCACAAACACATGAAATGCTAAAGTATTTAAATCAAAGTGAAACAGAGTGAAGTAGAACAATTTCTGAGTTTAAAACCTGAAGAGTTATTTTAATCCAGTATTATCTTTCTCTATTTCCAATTAAAAGACCAGATACTAAATCTTTCCCTTATTGTTTAGTATGTCTATATTCAGCTTCAGCTGAAGTCAACAAGAATTTAGCTCTTCAAAGAATAAATATATCTTATATCCCTGTTAAGAAAAATTATATGAAGTACACCATGGGAATGAGGCGTGCTAAATATCACACTTTGATAGCAAAGAGAAGAACATTTATTTTTTTAATTATCAAAAGGGAGAAAATTGACATTTCTGTGACTTGCCATGTTCCTTAGATTCAAATTAGATCTGCTGTGTTAACAAGAAACTTGTGCTAGAGAACATGTCTCCTTTTTTATCATGCACAATGTGACTTTGCATCAAAACAGCAGGATCTGGCAGGCAGCAGCACATTCCTATGGGGAAATATCCCACACTGCTGTTTTCTAAGGTAAAACACAGGCTGGAGGGACTCAATTGTCACACCAGTTGTTACCACCTATAATTGCTTTCAAAGATTCATGTCCTGTAATGATCCAAGACAGTCCTGTTATCTCTTTGCAGTGACTGATCTGAAACATCTGTCATCTACACTCTCCTGGCTAAGAGAGCTATTTTGCTTAGGAATGATGGGGAGAGCCAACATTGTCACTGAGTTTGAGAACGTTATGCATGCAAAATCAAAAATGTCACACAGCAGTCTCCAACTGAAGATTTAATGGCATCTAAATTGAAGCCAGTAGCATTTTGTTTTACACGGCCTCAGTGTAAACATGTTTGTTTACAAGCCTGCTGCTCGGCAGGTCTGATGTGGCAAAGCATCAGCAGAGGATGACAAAGTGGAGCCATTTTCTGATGGCTCCAAATTCTGCCAAATCATTCCTGCTCTGATACAGAAGGAAAGATTCAGAACCTGCCCCCTTCTTGCTAGTTTAAATAATCTGTTAATTACTCTTCCTGCTTATTACTTCACAGCATCCAAGCTCAAGAAATTTGATTGCCTGGAGAAACTTCCCATTGACCTCAAAGCATTTGTAGGACAAGCTTCTGCACAGATCCAAAAGTCATTAACCCATATGTATCGAATTTCTTACTTTGCTTTAATGAACAAAGCGTGGCAAGGTATTTGTAATGTGTAATTAGTAAAGACAAGCTGGCTCCTCCAGATTAAATAATAACTGAAGGCCAGATTGTAAACAGAACTCATTAAAGCTATTTGGATTTGCATTACCTCAGAAGCTAGCTCTAGTACAAATTTTGTCTTCAGATTCAAATCAGGCTGACACAGCTTATGGGAAATTGGCATTCTTTTTGTTATTTCCCAGCTCACCTTTTCACATTATGGAGAGAACAGGAGAGGAAAATCTGGAGCTGATTTTTTCTGGCCTGACCAAAAAGCTATAGCATGGAAGCTTTGCCTCACATGCCTCACCATTCCTTTTCCAATGGACAGGCATGAATTTGGTTAATTTTTCAGTTATACAGAAGTAGTCAGAAATCTCCAGAGAGAATCAAGAGAATCAAGATTATCTTTAAAAACTGATTGATTAAAAAAAAAAAAATAAAAACTAAACTCCAGAAATGTGCATTTTGTAAATGTGTTTGTTAGTGTGTGTGCTCTTGTGCATGCATTTGAAATTTTCCTTCAGAAAGTAATGTATATTTTAACATATCAAACAGCTTTAGAATTCTACACATCTGAAGACATAGGGAAATATTAGCTTTGATCTTTGGGTCTCCTCATAGGGTAATCTGCACTTGCTTTATCCATCACTTACCCATGACTGTTGAAAGCAAAGAAACCCTGTACATACAAAACTTATGCAAATGAACACCACGACATATTTTCCATCAAAGTTGAGAAAATGTTGAACTTTAAGGTAAGCAGCTCTCCCACAATTGGTACACTAAGGAAAGTATGTATTTCGTGGATAGGAAACACAATATTGTGCATCACAAAGACAGCAAATACCAATAAAACACGTTCTTGAAAACATGCTTTTTTGAAAATCCAAGGAGTCCTGCTGCAGTGGTGTTTGCATTTCAAGCAAGCATTCCCCGAGGGCCAGCTGGAGTGTTGGGGTCCCTGGCAGTGCCTGGCCTGCCCTGCCATTCCTGAGATTCGTGCTGTCCCCACCGGCACCGCACGGTGCAAGCGGCTCCGCTCCGAGCCGCGGCAGCACCAGGCTGGGAATGATGCCCTCAGCCCAGAACATGTATTTTAATGAACCTGGGGGGAACGTTCAGTTCTCACAATGCAGGCAACGCTGGCAAACACTCAAGGTTTTGTTTTGCTGCTGGCCCCTGAGAGGCACATCCACATCCACACATCCATATTCAAATATTAACCCATGTCAAAGCAGCAATGTGCTGTGCTTCATTCTGCAAGCTCAGAGTGGCTGCAGAAAGCCACCTGATGATATCAGGGGAGCTTAAGGGAGAGTCTATAAATGGGTCTCACAATGTGTCATGGGGAGAGTGAAAACTCTTTTTTGCTGTATTCTGGCTTTGATGTTTTAATATTTGATATTTTTGTAAGGGTGTCTGAAATGCGAGGGGAGCATTTTGTAAATATTTTTAGGCCAGAGAGTCAACTCAGTTCCCTGTTGCTGGGTCAAAGGGTGTGGATGCTCTTCAGTAGAACAAGTCTGCTGCATGTTAAGCAAAATCAATATAAGCACATCCTTCTTTCTCCCCCACTCACTCTCTTCTTGCTTTTTTTTTGAATTTCAATTTCAACTAAGAATGGACCATTGATCAACAGCCAGTGTTTAAACACCTAATGAAGGAACACAGGGAGATCAAATGAACTATTAATGGATATATGCACAGAGGCTGGCCTCCTGGAAACTCAAGGCTCAGTTTTCCATGTTATGAAATCCCACTATTGAGGCCAGATGTTCAAAATGCCTGTGACTTCATTGAAGCAACTCTCAACACAGCAATTTTTCAAGAGTGATCATCATCCAAAAGAGACAGAAAAAAAATAGCTGCAAATTCACCTTACAGTACATTTTACCCCACAGGCAAGAAAAATGGACTAGGATAGACATCAAAACACCCTACAGTTCTGCTTCACTTCCCTGAACTGAAAGATTTATAATTGTGGGTACTTGGGGGAGACTCTAGTCCTGTCCATGTATCCGAGATTTCCTTTCCTCATCTTCACCACTTTTTCCCCATTTCTAGCAAGAGCCAGACCAGAAGTACCACTACCCCTTCCCTTCTGCTCCATTTGGGTCATTTCTGGCAGTCTGAAAGGATGTCAGGAGGGCTGAAGGCAGCAGCTCTGCAATGACAGGAGTGAGCTGCAGAAGAGAGTCTGCATGGGACCTGATCAAACTAACACTCTGGATCATCGGCACAAGTGAGAAGACAATAAATTGCCTTCCTTAAATGTCCTTCCTACATCTGCTACAAATGTGAGGGAAAAATCCTTCCCCCATAGCAGTGACCTTGAACAATTTATTGCAGAATGGGGAACCTTGCTTTGTGTTCCCCAATGCCACATCATCCTGCAGCTGGGAGGAGCAAATTCTGAGAATTTAAATCTCTACTTCTTCAAATACAAATCTCTATTCTTTCAAATCAAAACAAGCCCAGAGAAAATGGATGCATCTTGTGGTTTCTGAGTTGATGTGTCCTATAACCCAGAAATTTCAGTTAGTTACTAGAAAATAGTGCAGGTAACTCTTTTCCCTTCACTGATGCTGAGATATGAGGCACATATGAGAAGACAGAACTTCAGAGGAATCAGATTGCTCATGGGTAGTGCAGAGTGCTTTTATTATACAAAATTAAGGAACTACCTCTCAGCTTCTGAAACAACTCAGGAAACAAAGATATTTAAAGGAGTTTATCCTCCAAACAGGCAGAAGCAAAATCAAAAGCAGTTGCCAGAGAAGATGAGCATGTAGATGTGTCCTGTCCTTTATGACGGAGCTAAGCTTAGGAAGAAAAAAGCCATTTTATTTGTATCAGACATATCTATTTTCTCAGAAGTTGCTGAAATACACATCTGCCCTCTTCAATAGGAACAGTAGCAGTAGCAATTTTCCTGTTTCTCTTGGCATAATCACTGGGCAACGTGATGGTTTTCAGGATGAAAACACAAAAACATGCTTTTAGTGGAAAACCTTGGACAGACACAAAGATAGTTTTTTCCTCTCTCCTTAAAACAGCACTGTCACACTGACTGTTCAATAGACACAGTAAAGATCCCACAGTTTATGGCTGCATCCAGTGGCCAAAGTTAACAAACTAGAGAAACTGCTCTCCAGTGGAGAAATTTTCATATTCAGCTTGGTGAGAAAGCTTTATTTCTATAGCATGTGGTGCTAGCAGGTAACAGTGATTGTCTTTGCCAATAAATGGTTTGCCTGCTAAGCAAAATAGAGTGGGGAGCTTCTGATGAGAATGTGCTGTTAAGAGTGACTTTAGGACTGGTTTAGTTTTTTATGCTCTTCAGGTTGCCTAACCTGCTTAAGTAAGCTGAGCCAGCTGCTACTCTCCACATGAACATTTAAGACTCTTTAAAAATCAGATATTCATGAGATTTCTCAGTTGAAGATATAAGATTGGAAAGCAAAACGACCAGGAAAAAATGTCCTGACAGGACAAAAGCAGTTTGCCATGTCTTCCTGCCTTTGGGGTGCAACTGTGTCGTCATTGTCCTCAAGGGTCAATGTCTGCCCTGTGTTTGCATTAAAGGCTTATTTAGAGTTTCTCTCAGCTTGGTTTCTGAACAGCCATCAGCCTGTCAGACATTAGGATGACTGTGTGTTCAATTAATCTGCCACAGGAACCATGTGCCCATGCATAGAGGGCCTACAGACATCAAGAGAAGAAAGAGTAGAAAGAATTAAATGTTGAAAAATTAAATTAACACTCATTTAACAGTAAGTGAGAGTTTTTAGGGATGTGCTTCACAAAATGGTCCATATGTGATGATTATTGCGCACAAAAAAAACCCCAAAGCAAATAAAAAACCTAACAAACGAACAAAAACCAAAACAAACAAACAAATAAACAAACCCTGCAAATTTTTCCGAGAGGCAGATGAAGTTGTGCAAGGTTCCAGAGGAGCCATTATTTAATTTCATTGCCTACCAGTGGGTCTGGGAGACTAGCTCAGATGGAGATATCTGTGTTGATCACACATATAATTAACTGAGACAGCTCAGCCAAGACTTATTCCCAAATTATGCATTTTTTAAGAACAGGTCCTGAGGTCATATCTTGGACTTTTGATTTTTAGGTTTTTCATCCACTTGAATTTAAAAAGCAAACTCTAAATCAACTCCTTCCCACAAACCAGCAGTGGATGCTTCAGGAACATTGTGCTTTGACTTATTCCTCTGGTACAAGAGCCAAGAGAGACTTCTGTGGTTTTTATGTTGTGACCCTCCAACAGCTGTGTGTTAATGTGGAAATAAATAACTATGGATTTTATTTTTAGAGCTTTCCCTCTCATAATCCACTAACATTTGTTCATATTTCTCACACACAATCATGTATCATATGTACTATTCACACCCCCACACACACACACAAACACAAAATCGTTTCCACAAAGGAAGGAAATTGAAATTCTAGTCTATTTAGAATTAAACTGTGTGGCTTCAAGTTCTACAAATCAAAACTGTGGCAGCTTGCAACTATTGTCACATTTAATGAGTTAATGTCTGTACACAGTTTTGAGCATCTCAGATATTACATAAAATATATGTATTTTAATTCATTTTATTTCATGAAAAGCTGTACATTTCACAGTATCTAGTTTTGATGCATCTCTAAGGATTTAGCTGAACTTGAAAGTTTTCCAGAGAAAGTGATCCTAACACTCTCTTAGCATGGATGACATTTCTCCTAGAAAAGAATGCAAGAGAGAAAGACAATATAAGTCAGCAGTTCTGTTTCTTTACAGAAAGAGCTCACAGTGCCTCTCTGAGCTGTACTGATAAAAAGATTTTCTTGCCATTACTTGCACAATATATATGCAATATATAAATGCAATATATATATGTATATATAATTGCAAAAAATTATTATAATTGCCAGTGTGCATATAGCCAAATATTTCAAATATATTAATTTCCAGTACGTGGGGGAGTGCCCCAAACAAACTTCCACAAACTGCAGCAAGCCAGGAGCTGTAACATCAGATTACAGGGGTATGGCTGGACTGATCAGTTCTCTCTTGCACATAAGGAAAAATATTTTGATAAAGAGAAAAAAATCTTTGTGTTGGACATTTCCCATGTCTTGGGACTCCGACATTAGCATTTCATAATGGGGTACCCAAACTCTAAATATCACACAAATACACTCAAATTACTCTTACTGCCATTTTTTTTAAACAACCTTTCATTTTATCCTTATGTCTGTAAATAAATACATAAACTAATAAAAAGTTAATAGTCCTTGCTAATCTGATAGCATATTCCAGCCTTTGATCTCCATGAAGCAAGGATGATCAGAAAAGCATATAATGTATGTCAAAGTCTGACACTGATCGTGTTTGCATTGGTTCCTTCATTTACAAGATTATATTCATGTGGCAACCTTGATGGAGCAGCATTAAATAAGATAAGCTAGTAGAGTAGCTTAGAATGACATGGCAGTACTTTTTTTTTTTTTCGTGACGATGTGATTTAGAATATAAAAAAGCAAAAAACACATTGAAACTCATTCTAAAACTATGGTCTCTGGTTATTTATTTCCAAGTTAAGGCTAAGGATGGAGGAAAAAGTATGGAAAGATCTTTTTCATTTTCCAGTCTTGGAATGTAGTTTGTTAAGTATTCGTCAGGGACTGTGCATTCACTTTGCATCCCCTCAGTGAACTATGGGAATCTATTTCTAAAGAAGAGCTCAAGCATGTTCTTAGCCCCAGCTCTCTCTGATATTGGATAGACAAGACAGACCCATGCTTCAAGAATGCCATTTCAGTCCACTGTTTGAAGAGCACAAATTCTTACTCCATGGAAGAAATAACAAAGTTGAACAAAAGGGCCAGGATCTCCATTGACTCCAAGAGCTCTACAACGTTAAAATCTAGAAACAGAACAAGATGCATTTTCTCAAAGGTGAAATGAGGCTGTGGCTCTATTTCAGCAGAAAGGAAGCTGCCACAGAACCTTCTATCTCATCTATATCCCTGACTATATCTGCCAGGAACTACAGCTCCAATCTTCTCTAGCCCACAGAAGACAAGAATTCCTTCCGTCTCCTCCTTTCCCAGAGCAAGATCCATGGAACACACCTGTATCATTAAGACCTTCTGTTTCCAGAGAAAAAAATCTGCAAAGGCAAATATTTATTTACTGAAGCTTTGCTGCTATGTCCTAGTTTATTCTTTGATGCTCCAATTTTAACACGTAATAGGGACACGGTAACCAAAACTCCAAATAAATCTCTCTCGTACTTGGCTTTTCTCAGCCTGTGGAAATCATGTGGCTATTCCTGTATTTTGACGCTTTGAAGTTACAATTCAGTCCATTGCTTTAACTCCAAGAGAGACACAGCTAACAATTGTCTCACATTCACAGTTACAGTAACATTTCTCTACTGCAATGATTCTTTTAAAAGTGCAAAGGTTGTTATTGCACAGAACTTTTTTATTTTAGGTTCCTGCACCAAGACTGCATTAATGAACTAGAAGGACAATTAATGCAAGACTGCATTAATTAATACTAGAAACAGAGGACTGCTGAAAAAAAAAATCTTCTCCAGTTTCACATTGTTTTTCTCACATTATCATTCTCTAATACAAATTAAGAGTCACATGGATATTTTTCACTTAAAAAGAGAAGTTTTTCTTTTCCTTCAAATCACTATCAAAATAAGACAATAACACACAAACCACGTAGGAGGCTGGGGAAAAAAAAAAAAAAAAAAAACTACAGAGAAGCAATGAGTCACATTGTTTACCAGGATACTGATAGATACACAGCTATTACTGGGGAGAGCATAATGCAAGGCCCTAATCAAAGCAGAAATGCAGCTATTGCTGGGGTGGAAAGTACATGTAAAGAGCAGCAGGAATAAAAACATATCACTGAAACTCAAGGTGAAAGAGAAATTAGGTTCTGCCACTACCCCAAACAGCAAAGTCTGGTTTGGGAAAGAGACAGTGGAGGGACATTATCATAGCTGGAGGTAGGCAGGGGTGCAGTAGCATCCTTCTGTCACATAAACACCATTCCCTGCAAAAGCCTCCAGTTCTGCATGCTAACTTCTTAGTTCAGCAATCAGCTTGTGAGAAGAGAAATGACCTCTGAATCACTGGACTTTCCCTTCACTTTCTTCACTACAAGAAACAAGTGTTTGTGACTCAAATATGTGAGAAGGGGTGAGAACACAGCGTGAGCAATTAAAGCTGCAGAACCTACACTTTTGTGCCTGCATCTTTGCTATTAAGAAAAAAAGAAAAAAAAAAAAAAAAAAAAAAAAAGAAAAGAAAATTAAAGGCACTGAGGGTAACAGCCTTTTTGTTGAGGAAGAAAACAATTTTCTCGCTTGACATAGTTCTTCACACAAGGCCAATCTAAATTTATAGTTTATTACCAAACTAATTATGGTTCTGAAGGAAAAAGAAAGTTTATCTATCTGGACATGATCAGTATCTCCCAGTTACAAGAAAAACACAAAAAACCCAACAAAACAAGGAACTCTGAGAAGAATCTCAGAGCAAGAACCATGCATTTTCCACCAGGTGCTGTATTTATTTACCCACCACTATCCTCTCTACAATGCATGTGATCTGAAAATGAAATCCCTGAGATTTCTGTGCATGTAATAAGAGTGCAAATTCCAGGTCTATTGACAAGACCATAATCCTCTTGCACTACTGTATCATTTCAGAAACAATATTATTATTGACAATTGACAGTGGATGCATCACTGGGAGGGGGAGTGGGTCACAACTCAAAATGAAGGAAATCTAATAATCAAACCACTAATTCTGTAACACTAGGATTCATTTTGTTGTAAGGTCTGTATATTCTGCTTTTTTTTCATGTTACCAAAATATTTTAGAGTGTTTTTCTCACAACACTGACGTGTAAAGGAATTTTAAGTATCACTAAAGGATATCAACCTAATCAAACAAAGCCTATGCTGTAAATCCACACAATCATTCTCCTTGGATAACATTAAGCAAAAATCACAGTTGTAAATAATGGTTTGCTCATGACCTGCTGGATTCAGTTTTTGAAGGAATGTTCTTTCTTCTGAAGAGCTACTTTCACATGCAAAAACTGCTTGTAGCATCAACCAGGGTAAGTTCATTTCAGGACAAAATTCACTGGAGTATGGCCTGTAGCTCTCAATGGTCTATGCAGGAGTCTCAGCCTCAGTGGAGTGTGAAGAATACAAAAGTTTCTTGGTCGTTCTATAGGGATCATTTCTAAAGCCCAGAAACAAAGAAAAAATAAAAACAGCTGAAGTAACCGATATTGGTAGTGGAGCTAGGTGATGTTAAGAAAATGCAAAATATCTTCTGCTGTTAGTAAAATCATTATCAAGATCACAGAGAAAGTTCAGAGGGAAGAGATCCACTCTGTGGGATGGAGCATTCAAGCAAGGGATAATGTTTGAATCAATCTTTATCTTTCTCTGGCTGTTATTGACACCTCTGACAAGATCTGGGTTGATCTTTCCATTTCTTCCTCATCACATACAACTGGGTGAGAGCAAACCCTAGGTCAGAATCTCATGTAACCTGGTCTGCAATATACAGGGCTGAAGTCAGGGAATCAGGACCTTGGCATGATGAGGGTAATGCACCTGCAACTTCTCTCACATTAAGCCCTGTGAAAAGGGTCTGGGAACATGAAAGGTGAAATGATATGATGACCAAGCAGATCCAGCCAACTCATAAGGCAATGCTCCATAGAACCTTTTTTTTTTAACAAAGACCTCCCCCCTTAACTTTCCACATTAAAATTGAATTAACACATCACATGAGCACATTCTCTAAAGCTCTAACATTAAAATACATTTTAATGGCTCAATAAAAATTTTCACCTCTTAGAATTGCCAATAAATTCCATACAGGACCTTCTTCTTGAGCTCTAATCCAAGACGGAAGAGAAAAGAAGGAAATTAAAGGATGCAACTATTGCAACTCTAGAAAAGAACCAGAAGCACAGATTTTCATGTTTCCTTTTACTGAGGACCCATACTGGTAATCTGATATTAATTTCAGCCTAGCAGTCTTTCAGAGGAGGTATGTATCATTCTGTTTTTGATTTGTGGATGTCACACTCATTCACACTAACTTTTTATTTGATTATTATTTTCAGAAGTGTAAAGGCCAAAATTCAGATTTGTTCATCTTTCACAACTCCCATTATATTTAACTGCTCTGCCACCAGACAGGGCATTCAGAATAAGATTAGGCAGAAAAAAAATTTAAAAGAGCTATTTCTGATTTCTCTCGCACCATTCTGACAGGCTTTATGATGTCACTATGTGATGGTGACTGTTACTCATATTCCAAGAAGACCTGAATATCTATACAGGTGTACATCTGCATCAGTTTTCTGAAATTTCCTCTGGAAACCCTGTATGCACACATTTCAAGTTTCAAGGGAGAAGAGTAAAGAATAAAGTTTACAATGAGAGTTTATTTGGACTTTTATCATTAAGGCTCTGTAGTTATGGTAAATTCTATTTTTCTCATGCAAAGCAACAGAGAGCAAGTATAACACCAAATGTTTTGCAGATGAGCTCCTATGATTTGATAGAACTGTTGCAGTTGGATTGTCTATGTACTCACATCTTGAGAGGAATTTTCTATATCCTTTGTGGCTGCTTGTACTATTTAACACGTTAAAAAAAATTCAATGTATTTAAAATATTATCATCTTCTCTCATCATCTGATCAAAATTGGTCCAAGCAGGAATGTAAGCAGGGGCACAAACATGATGTGCTCACAAGTAGAGTTTCCTTAGCTGGGAAGGAGTTGATGCTATACTAAAGGCTGTAAAGGTAATAAAATGCTCTGGAGTTCTCACATAAGAATCTTGGCCCTGCATACATCAGGCATGGAACTGCTGCACTGAACTGTTTTTTTTTTTTTTTTTTTTTTTTTTTTTTTTTTTTCTTTTTTGTTTGTTTTTTGGGGTTTTCTTTGGAAGCCAATGGATTCAACAACTACAGCATAGGCAGACTTCACAAAAATTAGGGTACTACACACTCATGCAGACAGGGCATAGGAAAAAACTGATAGTGAAGAAAAAACACACATAAAGCACTGGTCCATAGCTGGCAAAAGGCATCATTAAGCTGACAACTTGTGGGTTTATATCAGGCCCAGACCCCATGTTTCAGGTGAGAAAGAGAGGGATTCTCTGCCTCTCCCTTACATTCAGCGAAATATTCCTTTCAAGAGTGACTAAATAGAAAAAGAAGACAGTATTAGAATCTGCTTGTACCTTACACTGCAGAGAAGATTTAGCAGGAAAGACTATGATTGATGGAGAAAAGGAGGGAGAACTTAAGATACTCTGGGCAAGAGTTTGGAGAGAGAGCCTAAAGTCCTGGTTTGGATGCTTTATTACTCTATGGAGTCAGTGCTGAGCTTTCTGCAGCTTCTTCTGATTCCAAACATGTAAGATCAAAGGCAGCATCAAACCTTCCATGAATTGCAGAACTCTGCTCTTTGTGTCCTACTTCCAAACCAGCAAGATTAAAGCTACCATACTGAGGAAGGTGCAGTGATGGGAAATGCTGGAAATTATGCCTGTATTCTAGAATGCAGAACCACGTGCCTTGTCATGGTCCCCTTGGACTTCTTTGTCACCAGAGACAAACCCCCCCCCCAAAAAACACAAAAAACAAAAAAAACAAAAAACAAAAAAACCCACAAAAAAACCCAAAAAAACAAAAAAACCCAAAACAAACACAAAACCAAAACCAACCCCCCCCCCCCAAAAAAAAAAAAATCCAAAAAGCCCCGAAGACCAACAAAAAAAATCTTATTTGAGAGAGAGAGCAGAATCTAAATTCCCTTCACAACATTTCACACATTTCTGCAAGGATATATTTTATGATACATCTAGAAAATTCAGCAATGCCTTACCTACAGGGTCCCATTGCATAATTGCTGGGGGACTGCTCACTCCCTAGGGAGAAAAGCATTTTCCATTCCACTAAGGTCGGGAAGGAATTAATACTGCTACACATAAACACTTAAAGAAATAAAAAAGGCAATTCCCTCTCCTGGTATCTGCTGCATCTCCACGAGGGGTCTCTGCAGACGCAGCTACGACAGCAGGTGCTGCACCGTGGACAGGCAGGTGATGAGAGGGATGGGTGGTGCTGTGGGTGGGTGATGAGATGGGGGGGATGAGATGGGGGTGGTGTGATGGATGGCTTTACAGCCATCATTACAACAAACCTACACCAGGTTTCATGGAGAAAAACTGAGGAAGAGACCAGGTTCGTAGAGAAGCACTGTGTCTTCTGACACACCTCCTCAGCCCCACTAACAGCTGCAGCTCTGGACACTCCCTCCAAAAGAAATGTGTGCAGATGTGACAGATTAAGTATTTTCTAGCCTTTCATCCACTGCATTAATTTTCAATATAGACAAGGTAAAAGTAGGAGTTTCCAAGGCTTTTTAGTTCCTCTGAATAATCCTATGGTTCCTGCTCCTTTGTTGGTACTTCCTCCCATCAATAGTTAGTGCAGGACACTAAACCTTTTTTTTGGGTAAGACAGGCTAACTTGATCATCATCTTGAAGGATGCTTTACTTTTTCTTCCATTCTAAACTTCTGAAAGTTAGCACTGCAGGTATTGTGTTCACACTCTTCATTTCTGTTTGCCTGTGAATGTGAACTCATATTTAGCTGTCAGAATCTTAGTCATTTTCTGTATCATAATTTTGAAAAATATAGAAAATAGAGTCAAAAGAGACCTCGGGATTATTACTTCACCTAACCAGCTTCAGGGAGCAAGAATCAACTTCATGTAATATGTTCTTTATAATTATCAACACAAGCAGTTTAATATTTGCAATGATGGTGATTTCCAGCTCTCCCAGGGAACTGATTTCCATTTTTTCCCAATAAAAGAAAGTCTCTTGGTTTCTCACCCATGACTATTCTAATACCTTTTAAACCCATGTGTCCTTGCAGACTTGACCATTTACATACAAAAAATCTCAATCCCTTCTTTCTTCCCCACTTGGATAAGAACATGCTTTGCCCATCTCTGCCAAGCACTGAACTGCTCTCACACCAAAAGGACTCCACTTGAATTAAAGCTCAGCCGGTTGACTCCCTGGGATAGACACCTGGTCAATTTAAAATATGAGATATTTTATCTACATGTGTAATATGTATACTTTGAATTTATTCACTTTAATAAAAGACTTGAGGCTTTGGTATGAAGCTGGCATATATGCAGCATAGGCACTTCAGTCTTGCCTGACTATATTTTCCAATTAATTTCAGTTTATCACATACCTTGAAAAACTATACTGGAACATGTAAATCAGAGAAGCTCTCTACTACTTTTCTTTAAACATTACAGTGTTTAAAGAAAAACTGGAGTCTTTCTTCTCAGATGAATCAGAAAATCAGATCTCTATACACTGAGGGAAGCAAAAAATATCTGTCCTGGATTCAAATATTCCCAAATGATGTTTAATCCCAGGCCTCAAACACAGCTGCTTTCTGTGATACAGAATGTCCTTTAGTGTACATAAGCTTTCCTGGGTATGGAGAGAAAGTCTCAGAGTTTAATGCTCTTATTTTCGTGTTCATATTTTGATATAGAAAGCTGATCAGATAGAGGTGAAAGGTGATTTGATGCTTTCTTAACCTGATCAATATTACAGAGCTTCTTATCTCTTTAAGTAGAGTCACTAGTCTGGAAAAAGATCTTAAGGTGCAAGACTCATCCTACCTGCTCAGCTAAAGTAAAAGGCATCCCAAATGCTGGCAGCACTGAATGTAAATGTTTAAGTCTGAAACAGGCTCTGGTTTAGCAGACTCCTGTTTCCTTAGTCCCCAGCAAGAGTGGGCATCCAGAGCCTCACAGGCTCAGAGAGGAGGAAAAAAAAAAAAAAAAAAGTGGAAAAGAATCTCAAACAAAAAATCTACAGAAAAGTAATTGAACAAACACTTTCCTGCTTCACTGAATTTCTATCCCATGAAGCATTAACCATTTATAATGTATACAGCCTTCTCCCTGAAGGCTACTGGAGCCTTTTGCAAGCATTTTATGCAAGACTTCCAAGTAACAGTGCTGAATTCCATGTTTACAAACCTTGACAACAATTTACCTCAGATTTTACAATAAACTCTGTGTGTGTGTGAGAATGAGGAGTCTGAGGTACATATTTTCCCATGCTGCCTTCCAATGGCTTTTTCTTACAGAGCAGGTGAGGCACTGTATTCATAGCTATTTTGAAAAGGTCTCTGTCTCAAACACTGGACTTTCACATCAGGCAAGACATTGATCTTTATCTGATCACACCAGACTCTTTATTTGCATATGCCATTCTAGGTGTTATCTCTTGGCTTTTGAAAGCAAAAGAAAAGACAGAAAGCAACTGGTAGAGCCAGGACATTGAGCTGTAAAAATATTCCAAAGAAACAAAAGCAGACATGCAGATATATCCCTATTATCCTTATCCATCAAATTTTGTGTGTTTCTTATGCACAGCATAAGTGTGAATTCTGGTTTAGATTTGACTGATGTAGTTCATACCAATACTGCTCCAGCAAAATGCATGTATGTGTGAGTAGGGGCCACCCTTCTCAGGACACTTCAGGTAACTGCATGGATACATTAAACTGCAATTCCCTAATGCAAGGAGTGGAAGCAGGGAAATCTGGCATGTGATGGGTATCTCACAGCCCCTCTGAAGATCTGGAGGGAAGTGAAGAATGGTCAAACTGACCTAGAGTAGCAAACAACTACCCAAGGTAACTTGTATTATTCATATTGTTTACTTCCAAGGATAACAGCATGTTTAACAACTCAATTTAAAAGCACATTTTTGGAACTTATTGCCACTTCTGAGTAATGGATCTATATTAGAACCCTTTGGGGCCTTATGGGAAGAGCTGTTTTCTGGTTAATTTCCATCCTTTAAAGAAGGTCAAAAGAAGTTTTGTAGAAAATAAAATCAGAAAGAAAGTGCATGAAGCAATTCAAAACACACAGATCCATGGATTCAATGGGACAGGCATTGAAACATTTTCCTGGTCCCAAGTATGCCTCACTAGACAATGTGGAGCTGATTCCAGTTTGCAGGTGAGCAAATGCCTCTTAACTAGGCCACATGGATTTTAGTTCTATCTATAATGCAAGGGGATGGGAATTAGTAGCGACAGAGGCTAATTATGGTACTTGAACACAAGAATCTTAATTGAAATAAATCAATGTCAGCAATGATGGTAGGAAGAAAGAACTGATTGAAGAGATTTAAAATGGAAAAGAAGAGACTGAATTACCATTTTACAGTTTCCTGAGAGTCTGTGACTGGTTCAGAGCAGAATGTTTTTTCACAGGGGAAAAAACAAAACAAAACAAAGCAAAGCAAAACAAAGCAAGGCAAAAAACTCCTCCCAAAGCTGACACCATCACATGCAACTGCTGTGCTTTATGTTACTCAGAATTATTGCCACAGCATTTTGCAGATTTGAAATTGGGATGGGTTGCAGTTTTTATGACTATTTGGCTCAAAAATTCAAGGAGATAAAACCCGAGAGGACTGGAATACAGAAGACAAAGACTAATTAAAGAATTGGACAGCTCTGTTCTCCCTAAATCATGTGATCTCTGGACAGATGGCCATTTGTTTTTTCCTGAGTCTCTATTGTTCCAGGAACTAGAAATATCTCAGAAAAAAACTCTTCAATGGTTTGCTTTATGTTTTTGGTTTTTTTTATCTGTAATGAGCCTAGTAGAAATCATAAAAATATATCTTACTCAGCTATCTCTCATCAAAAATGAAAAGTAGTCATAAGAACTGCATAATCTTAATTTCCTCCCAATCTCCAAAAAATTTTGATGAAAAAGTTCTGGTACAGATTACAGGATGATAGAATATTTTCTCAAGTTTCCCAAGTTTTTCTCAAGTTTGTTTCTGCTGCACCAAATGAGGTACAGTCTGGTTTCCAGCTTTGTCCCTCACTACACAGGTACAGCCTCGTGAATGTGTAAATTTATAGGGATTTAAAATGGCTTCATGTGGACAGCAGTATCACAAATTAAATAGTCACCATCATCTGTTGTTGCCATGGAAGGTCAGAGCTGAAGACCAGAGCAACTCAGGTACCAGAAGCCAATCATCAGCTGTTTGTCCTCCCACACAGGTAATTCATTTATCCTTCAGAATTGGAAATGGCCAAATCAAATCGGGAAAGAACAGCTGGATCAGAATCTGTCTTTCCTGCTTAGACTCCACTTAATCCATCCACGGTTTGTTTGCTTTATTTCTTGTTCTACTTGTTTTCCCTCTGTTCTTGTCTGTCTTTCTCTGAAGCAACACTGCATGTTACTTACTCTGACAGATGTTTTTATCGTCAGGCATCCTCCTTGTTTATTGACACATGGCTAGACAGCTATTAGAAATTAATTAGAGGATTAATTACACTAAAGTCTGTTCCTGCACACAGCATTAAAGGCTATTGCCAGAGCTGGGTTCAGGTTACATCACATTTCTCAGATTAGCCATGTGAAGCACAACATTCCTCTGTTTATCAGGGATGGCAGTGGAGGTTGATCTCTGCTGAGGGTCAGACTCGAAGGCTGCCCTCAGGGCAGGCATGGATGAACTTCACCACCAAACTCCTCAGGCTGGGTTTCACCTTCCAGTTATCCTTAATGGGGCTGATGTGCAGGGTGTGACCAGGTCAGCTGCCCATGAAGGACAGAGATCTTTCCCAGCCTTGCCTCCATGTTCATTTTGTGTTTGCATTTTGCATTATTTTTACCTTATAAATTGTTAAAACCCTAAAGTAAGAACCATTATCACCTGACATTCAACAGCAAATTTAGGAAGCAAATCCAGAACTTGCCACTACTGGTTAGGAAAGTAAAGAAACCCTCTCTGGGAAACAGCAGAACTGGACTCTATTCTACTTTTTCTCTTCTTCCTCTACAACATTGAATGCTCTCTTAGTGCAAGAATGTTTATCCCTAAACTCTCATCAGCTGGCATAAATTCTTTCAGAAAAACATGAATTATCAATATGCTAGCAGCTAGATTAAGGTTTTATTTTGCATGACCTAAATTTGGCCATGAATGCTTTTCGCATATATATCTGCATAGTATTTCTGTACAAAAATATCTCAGTTATCTTTCAGTTTTAATACCACGTCTTGGAAATACAGAGGTCAACAATTAATAAGCTCATTAAAACTTACAAGCTGCTTTGATTAATATTCCTTGTCTAGTTCCTTGAGAAATGTACTGTATCTCCCAGGCTAATGAAGACAAGGCAGAGTTATTTAGGTGTTTGTTAACAAAGCTGATTTGCATATAATTAACTGAAAAGAACACTGTCTTTACAAGGGTAACTCTGCCAATCTCTTTTGCTAGGGTGTTTTATGTAAACAGACTAAGTCCATGCCAGATTAACAAAGCAAGTTATGTTCTTAAAAAACTAAATTAACTCAAAGGGATGCAATTTTGGGGGCTATAACTGATAAAAAGTAAAGCACATATTAGAAAACAAACTGCCTTCTTTCAAATGCTGTTTATTCTGTCATGTGGGATTTTTCTTGTATTCTCTCATTCTTTTAGTTAGATTGGTTTTTAGAAATTTAAATGAACAAAGACTCTCCTATTGGATTGCTCTTTCCTATGACCTACTTATGAAGAAAAATTAGTACCATTTCAGCAAAGCCATGCTTTTGCACAGATGTCTTCTGTAAGATTGCTTATTCTACACCTGTCGTATACCCTGAAGCTCTGAATATGAAATGTTATACAAAATAACTAGCAATTGCAGCCTGCAGGGGGACCAGGCCTTCATTTAAAATATATTTCAATTCAGACAAAAAAAAGGCATGGGCTTTCAGTCATTCACTTCCCATTTTCCATCATGATTTCTTAACTAAAAGGGTTCTCACGTGTTGGGAAAGACTGACAAGGCTGGGTCACCACACCTGGAAGTCCTTGGAGATCATGCAGATGTGCAACTTAGGGACATGTAAGTAAATTTAGCACTGCTGGGTTGGTGGTTGGGATTGATGATCTTGGAGGTCTTTTCCTCCAAGATCTAAACAATCTGTGATGCAGAGGAACAGCTGAGGGAACAAAATCACCCTAAATGAACAGCTAGCTATCCAGTGAGATCTTAAGAATCAAGATCATGAGAGGCTGCACAAAAGCAAAAGGAAGTTGAAGGTACATGAATCTGTAGATCAAATAATAGAGGGGGGCCCAAAAGTTCCTATTTCATGACTCACCATGTTACAGGATCCTGTATGACCTTGTTTGTGTCATTTTCTAAGGCAAATAGGAAACAGATTAAAAAAACAAAACCCAAAAAATCTATAACCCTATTGAAACCTTATTTATATTAGGTTATATAAAAACTGTCTGATCTCACTGATCACCTTCAAAACTGCCTCTTCTACAATCGATCTAACTAATACAATTAATCTACTATTTCTTCACTGTCCAGCTTTATACCCATTAGTCCTATTTCTCTATGTACAAAATGTTTTGTAAAAGAAAACACAAGACATCACATCATAAACCAATTACTGCAGGAGACAATAAGTTTCAGGAAGCTTTCCTGAAGAACTTTGTCTACACCACGAAAAAACTCATGGAACAGGACAAGGCATTTAAGTGCTTAAAAAACTAAAACTTTTAAAGCAGAGAGAGAAAATAGTGAGCAACAGAGCTTCCGGATTCCCAAACCTTCCTCTGCTTTAGTTGCTACCATAGCACAAGCAGAAGGAAAAAAAACATATTAAAGAATATGTTGTGGACGCACTGGCACTTCCAGTTATGGACTTGTTACTTGAGATGAACAGAATCTGGTCTCTGTGGGAAAAAAAAAAAATAGCAAACAAACAAGCAAACAGGACCCCCAAATAATCAGTAATTAAAAAAAAACAAAACCAAAAAACCACAACAGTGCATCCAATGTTTGTTCATATCTGAAGAGAAAGAAAACAATCCACAAAGCGACCATAGAGGAGCTGGATGGGAGCAAAGTGGGGAATGGGGATGTGGCAGTCCAATTAGCTGGGATAAATAAAAAAGCCAGACCCAAATTCTTTAATTCTTTGCACCGTGGAGTGGACCTAGGACCCTGGGGAGACCTTAGACTTACAAGGTCAAGCCCCTGCCCCATAGCTACAATTGGATATCTGCCCAGGTAAATCCTATATCTAGCCAAGTTAGCCATGCCCCCTGGTCTTTGGGATCCAGGCCTCTGGACCAGGGCCCTCTGGAAGCAGCTCCAGGCCATTCAGCCTTGGGAGCTACCTAGAGAACACACGGTCACTGAAATGGATTAAAGAACGTCTCTGAGCCTCATCCATCCCACCCATCCTGTTTTGCAAGCCACACTCCCCAGGCTACCCAGGTCTGATGTAACAGGAGGAAGAAACCCCTCTCGCCAGGTGGCTGCACTGTTACATGGGAACAAGGGGGAAACTGGTGAGTCTGGGGGTCTTCCACTCTGCTGTTCTCATTCATTTCAGAGAGGTTTTCTCATCTGTCTCCATAGCTGAGAAGCTCAACAGAGCCCTTTGCTACTGCTGACAGCCTGCTGGTGCATGACTGAGAACTGACCCATTTGCAAAGCAAGAAGAGAGCAGTAAACTGCAAAAAATCAACAGCTGAGGAAGCTGTCATGGTCTCTCTATTACTGGTCTAAATCATAGCCAATGACCCAATGCAGATAACAGAAAAAGGCAAACTCTCCAACAAAATCTCCAGTTATACCCATGTGAAAAGGCTCCCCACCAAATTAAATCATTGCAAGTAAAAACCAAATTCAAAATAGTAGCATTAGTTTTGATTTTGGAATGCCACATGGAAGTCAAAAGTTTCCTTTTGAAATAGGTCTAAACAGGCTAATAAGTCTGCTTTGAAATAGGGTATCTTATAGAATATTTATTATTGCTTTATTTTAAATGTATTACAGCTGAAACACCATTACTCAAGATCATTTTAAGCTGTTGTGTGAGAAAGCACCCTGCTGACTTGTCCTACTGAGTTGGCTACCAAAGTTAGTGGTATAAAATGGACAGACCTGTATAAGAATCAGTCTTTAATTGCAAGAATAATTGTCAGCCAGACCATGGATCATTCGATGTTGTTAAGCATAAAACCTGGAAGGAACCTGAGAGACTAGTGAATGATATTAAAAGGTAATTCACCATTTTCTCCTGACCTAGCTGATTCTTCTTTTCCCTCCTACAACATTTGTAAAACTTTATCACCTCATAAATATTGCTAAAAAAAAAGGAAAAAAAAAAGGAAAAAAGAAAGTGGTGACACTAAAGAAAATATTTCTTCCACTGCTCCTGGATAATTCAAGTTACACTCAGACAAATGGACATACATGAGTTTTATGCCAACTCTTATTTCGCTGCTCCATTATTAATAGTAGGATACTTACTCTAATCACAATTGCTACTCTCTAGATAGAGTCTACAAAATACAATAAATATGAATCAAGCCATTTGCAAAAATTTGCTGCTGGAGAAGGATGAATATTCCAGGAGAAAAACTGTCTGACACTATTAATGCATAGACCACATGAGACTGATCCCAGCTTTAGCATCTCAAATCTGAGAGCAAGACTGCTGTCACCAAGATTTTTCTAGGTAGAACTGTGATAAATACCCATTCTCTAGGATTTTTCCAAATGCATAGTTTATTTGGAAGTTAACTTTAATATGGCAGAGTTTGTGCCACCTTAGAAAACTTCAGCAGTTAATTCAATGCTGTAAAGACAGAGCTGTGGAAAGGGGTTCAGATGGAGAAGGATCAGGTCCCAACAACCTCTAACAACCTGTTTTGCATTAATCTGAAACATCAATGCAGTGTTTACTGATGTGGGTAGGCAGTCCACAGTAAATCTAATTAAACTGAGGAACAAAAGGACTCGAGTGTGCAGAACCATGAATGGAGCCTGCCTTTTAGGCCATTCACTCTGAATGATTGTGTGTTCCTAAGGCTTTCAGAGACTTTCTCTTTGGAAACAATGAAGGAGTGAAAAAGGGACTTTTCTTCCTACTGCAAGGTGAGGGAGTTAGATAATGCACCTCATTAATTACAGGGAAATCATCACCACTGCACACGAAGCCAAAGAAGAGGCCAGACTGATTTTTTTTTTTTTTTTTTTAATTATTGTTCAGACACAGTGACAGAAAAATAAGTAATAAATCAGAATCAGAGTGCACTTGATGGTTTTATTTTACAACTCATCTTGCTATTGTGACGGCCTGACACTAATTAGCACTCAATGCACAGGGGATAGATTGCTGTGGCCAATGGATCTCATTAACTACTGTGAAATTTTCATGCCAAGACCAAGCACACCAAGGAACAGAGACCCCCTCAAATCGCCTGTCAGCAGCTGTAAGCATCACCACAGAGCCAGGGGTGCATAGATCAAAGGGCACAAAGGAAGTACACATAGCTAGCTGCCTAGATTTTCATGGATTTATTAACTTATCTCCTGAAGGCAGAGAACTTGCCAAAGAGAAAATCCCAGTGTCCACAGTCTCTCACCACTGTTTGAGCTGAGCCAGCCCATGGGGAGGGAAACTGAGGGCACCTCAAAGCCTGTAGCACTGCTCTTTCATGTATCTGTGTATTAGCAGATGTGCAGTTCCAGGGGTGACCCACTTTGTGATCACCTTGGGGATAGGGATGGAAAGACATTGTGGGCTCCCTGCTTTGACCAGCTGCCTATTTGCATTAGGCTTACAAGGAATTGATTCTTTGAGACTTGTCAGGCGTGCTTGTAACTGTCCAGCAGCTCCATTAATAAAAGAGGAAGGGCAGGAGGGAAGAAGAATCAAGAGAGAGATCAAAACAATCATAGCCACAAGCGCTGAGTGACTGCCTGATCCTCCTTTAGGAAATGGGGCTCCCAGCCTGCTCTCTTTAGCTGTGCCCATCACCTGTCCCCATGAGCCTTCCTCCCACAGGCACTGTCAGAATCAGCCTGGGCACACCACTGAAGGCAGATGACTCCACTTCATGAACAAAACCCTAAAAGTCAAATGAATCACTGCAATAGCAGAGACTCCTTTGACCTTTTTTTGGTTAAATGAGACACAGCAGTCTCAAAGGTTCCCCCAGCAGCCTGTGTTTTACCTAAACCAAAGCAGCAGAAGAGCCAACACTTTAGGCTCCCAGGTGGTCTCAGTGCTGGGGTGTGACTGACTCTGTACTCAAGATTACTGAGAACCCACAGAGATGGGCTTTTCTCACCTCAGACCCCTGTCTCTTGGAGGCAGGCACAGTGAGAGCTGTCTCACAGTCATTTAGGTGACAACTGCTGTCCATACCAGACCTCCTCTGCAGTGGCAGAGATTTCCTAGTCCAGGGACTACATGCTTGACACAACAGCATCTCCCTTATCTTATAGCTCTTCTGACAAGTGCGAGACCAGCTCTGATGAAAAGCATGTTTTAGAGAGAAGCTCATGTAGAGGCTGGCTGGCCCTTTGGCTTATGGCAGCTTGCAGGAGGTGAAACAATTAAACAATAAAATAGCAGGACTATGAGTGGATCCATTTTCTTAACACCCCTTCAAGGAATAAAGCACTTATTTGCCTAAGTGTTTGTGCTGAGTGTACAATTAGTCCTTGTTTTTTTTTAAAGATAACTTCTGAACTGAAAATCGAAATAAACTTTCTTCTTAAAAGAAGATCATTTCATATAAAAAAGTCTGCCCTCCAAAAGGTGGCCTTTAACTAAGTTTTTGGTTATTTTCTTTCTGTTAATAATTTCAAAAAGCAATAACAGATAAAAATTGAACATCCAAGTAACCTCCATGATATAATGGCTCTTTGATATCCTTTTTCCCAAAGATGTGATTCAAAACACAGCATTTAGACCTAAGGTAGTAAGAAAAGGTCGCTAGTTTTTTTTTTTTTTTTTTTTATTTGGTTTTGGGTGTGGTTTTTTATGGTTTTTTGGGGGAGTTTTTTTGTTTGTTTTTTTGTGGTTTTTTTATGAAACCCAGGTATGGTTATTCATATTCCCTTTCAGAGATTGCCTAGGTTATTTTGTTATTTTAAGCAAGAAGCAAGAGAAATGTCATCCTATGTTTATGGCACAGCAGTCAAGCAGGTGGAGGTCTGCAATCTACCCACAACCTTCCAGGCTCAGCTGAATACATTAGCAAACAGAAGACAGTTTCTGGTGCACAGAACTGGAATATTTTGGACCATGCTGTTTCTGGTCAGGCCTGTGTATGTAGCTTATTTATTTATGGCATTTCTAATAGATGCAACATCAATATTTGATGTCATGCTCTAAATTATTAAAAATCAAGAAAATCAAGAACATGAAATACAAGCATCTACTTTTAAGTGACGATGGGGTTGTGATATCCATAAATAAATAATCTGGTGGCCAGTTCCAGCTTTCTGAGATTGAGTTAAATGAACAGGCACTTCAGTGGATTTACAGCATGTTTACAGCCATGTGTGTGGGAGCAGAATCTGACCAAGAGATTTCAAAGTTGAGTCTAATGAAGTTATCCCAGAGCAGTGTGTGAATTTTTAGATCCTTAGAAAATGCATTATTTAAATAAATATATATAAAATCTTTGGTTAGAAAGGGACAAACAAATTAAATTTAGATAGATGTAGCTCTACTTTTGCTTTTTGCCTTCTTTATGATAAACAACAAAGGCCTAGTTTTACCTCAAAGAAATTTGCTTTTTAAAAAAAAAAACAAACAAACCATAAAAGCTTTTAAAACGTGTGAAATAATATACCTGAAAATAATTTTCTGCAGCTGAAGGGTTTTTCACACTTTGTGCCCTCATTATTTAATTGACAGGTAATATTCATTAGACTTGCTGTTGTTGCTTTGTTTGTTAAACAAAAAGTGTGAGTTAACCAGTAGGAAACATTCTTTGTCTTTGCAGCAGTGAACTGAGATAAAGGCCACAACACTTAGTGTCTTTCTTGTATATGAAAAGACTTTATTACCTAGAATGACAAAAGAAAAACATGGGGGTAACTCTAATAGCACAGTTTCACAGATGTGACCTGATCCACAGTGAAATAAAGTAATTAAGTAAATGTGGTAGAACAACTGAATGTACTTCTCATGCATCCTCTGGCAACAAGAAAATTCCTTTGTTCCATCACAGTTTGAAGAATATGAAACTGTAAAATCCCACCTTCTTTATTTTGTGAATAATGGGACACCAAGGAGGTAAAAGTACGAGACAGGAGACAGAGAACTAGGGTTTAGGGCTATTGAAGGTAAAATTCCCAGGATATTTATGTGAAAACTCACCAAACTACTGGTGACAACTCAACATGGACTCCTGCCACCTCTAATGGAAGATACCACGAGCCAAAAATCCAAATTTTGCCTGATGTGTTTTGAATTAGCACAGTCATGTTAACAAATCAAGGACGTATTTTTTGAATCCCAAATTAACTTTTTCTAAATACGTTTGTGTGTGCTTGAGTATATTTGTAGTTTAGGAATCAAAAACAATGTATTAGCACAAGTAGGTACCTGCATATGTGCAGACAGTGAATTTAATGATGTCATTTCTGTTTCTCAGCACTAAGCAGATGCCTTCTCTTTCTTGCCTTCTTGTGCTTTATTACTGCTTTGTGAATATATTTCTGAACACCACCTTTGACATCTCTGACTTTTCCAGACACTGTAAATTGTTCATTAACTATTTGTTTCTGCAGTGAATTTACCTGATTCCCTCACATTTTCTGTGCACATATGCCAGAAGGACATTGTAGTTGTGCTTGTTTTACCACAACAACAGTTCTATGTGCAGATCTCAAACACCATTGTAAGGCTGTACGGATTGTTATTTCCCAGCAGATGATCCAGGGATGCAGCTAAGTTAAGAGAAATGACCAAGAACTGACAGTGAATTAACGTGTAAACCCATCACTGCCAAAGTATTTCCAACAGATCTATGAGCATCAGTATCTAGACAAAGTGCAAACTGTCTTTTGCCTTCATAACTGAAATATCAGACCTTAAATGAAAGGACATGGAACTTGCTTGTCTAGCAGCATCTCTTTCACCCCACTAGAGCTTGTACATTCCCAAGAGATAGACAGCTACAGTACCAATATTCACGTGCAGTTATCACACAGAGAGGGATGGAGACCTCACATGACAGATCCAGCATGTAACCTGACATAAAGATGTCCCTTCACACTCAGATTTCTATTGAAGACATGAAGCCACTGAAGAATCCTGCTGGCAATATTGCAGGAGTGACAGCAATTAAGCAGGATCCATCTGACACAGGGTTGTCTTAAAGAACTGCAATTTTAATTAAAAGCTGCAGCCTGTCACATGTTTGCACAGTAGTCTCCTATCTGGTTCCTCTCTGTGGTGGTTGCAAATTACAGTTACCCCTTCCCTCCATTTTAATAAAATGTTGTAACCTGACATAATTAACTCCCCTTAATTTTTTGGGTTTTGTTTCCTCTTTTAAAACAGTCATTAAAGAAACAGAACTCAAGTGCTGTATAGTATTTGCCAGATTTGCTGGTGGTTAAATGCCTCATGGTTAACCTGATTAATTAATTTATCTCCTCTGGAAAATTTTCATCCATGCTGACAAAAGATCAAATCACAGCAGAAAGGTTCTCTGCTTGCCAGGCACTGTCAGTGTGTCAAATGCAGCTGGTGGTGGTTCCATCTAAGCATGGCAGTGGCTGGATCAGTGGCCTGTTCTGGGGATATTGGCTCCCTGGCATTGCTGAGCTGCTGTGAATTTTACAGCTTCACTGACAGCAGTGTTGGGGACCTAAAGGTCTGCAACAGATTTTTCCTCTCTTTGTTCACCCTCTCTCTTTCCCAGGGCATGTCCAAATGGGTAAGTTTAGCTCACACTTTTGCTGACCCTCACATCTCTACCAAAAGACCTTTTACTTTGGAGGTGAACATTATCTCATGCTAATGTTCAGAACAGATACAGCCTATTCTTTACAAAACAAAACAGATTTTGTCTGATAAATACAGTGCAGCATTTTGGGACAGACCCTAAGGCTAGAAGGAGGAAAGGATCCATGCAGACTGCTCTCAAGACTCTGACCCTGGCCAGAAACCTAGAGAAGAGCAAAAGAAGCAAATATACAGAGTGCTTTCCCAAAATAATCTCGTCTCCAAACAATTTGAAGGCTGGAGCCTTTTAGAGACAAACACAGTCTCTATGTATTTAATAACAATTAGTATATATATTTCAGTAATTTGCCCAGCACATCATGGATCTGTGCAGTCTTTTGTCTTCTATAGTGCCCTTCAACCAGGAATGGGGGAACACATCCCAAAGCCTCATTGTCCTCAAAGGTAGATGGTGTACCTTTACATGGTACATGTCCTTAAAGGTAAGGGGTGGACAGAAGGGCTGTCAGCAATGTTTTCACTCTTTTTTGCTACACTATGAAACTGAGACATTAATACCTCAAACTCAAATATTTTCCTATTTTTGGTACTGCTGAACTTCAAGTCCATATCTTGGAAGGTGGATTAGGAAATGTGATTCAAGAGAAAGGGGAGAGAGGGGCCAAAACTGCTCTGTAAAGTTATACAAGGAACTAAAACTTTAAACATCAGGGAGTGTGGCAAGTTTGATATTGGCTCAAGGAGGAGCCTCTTCTTCTAACAGGATTGGTCCCTCTGTTTCAGGCTTTAATAAGCTCTTGCTTTCCCAAAAACTTGAGTGGTCTGCCTGAGCAGTATCCTACCTGCAGCCATGGCCAACAGCAGCTGTTGTGAACTGTTCATTTAATTTCCATGAGGAGAGTCAGTCACAGCACCCAGCTAGACTGAGAAGCTGTTTATGAACCTCACAGGGCTTGGCCTCATGAAACCACTCCAAGGCCCCTCTTTAGGATGCTTGTGAAATTTGGCCTGTGAATGAGGTACTTTTCTAATGCAAACTTCTTTAATTTCAATCTCATTTTCCTAAAGCTTCTCTGATGCTGCCTGGCATCCTGCCAAATACTCATTCCTTTGCCTGTTTGTCACATATCAGTGGGATTAATGTTGGTTTTGTTTGGCTTTATTTGTTGTTTTAAAGAGGTTAATTACAGGCTGATTCTAAGGTTAGGCGCATACAGTCACTTGTCCAGAAGGAAGCAAATTTATGTATCTATATATTTAAAAATCTCTGTTGTTTTTATTCTCCCTCCTTTGCTTCCAGACTTTTTCCTCTGTGGATTTGTGTAAATCAGTCTCCAGGGCTAGGAATACCATCTTTGGCTGGCTTGATTTGATCGATCTATTTTGGAGCTCGGAACGCCACCACAGTAAAGCAATATTTTCTGCAGTAAGTTAATAGGAAAATGGAAATCACTAATAATAAGAGAGAGGAGGTCTTTATTTTTGAAACAGCCCTTTACCTACATAAAAGACCCTGGGATGAATTATTCTTCTTGCCTAGTTAGTAAAACCAGCTTGACTGCATTTACTGAGGTTGTAACTAGAGATAGGATTTAACCAGGCAAACCTGCCCTGCATTTTCATATCTCCTGCTGTCATTGATGCTGTATACTTACAGCTCCTACATCCTTTTGAGAGTGCAGAAGGCTATGTAAATGTTCATTATTGTTATTACCCACTTTACATCCCTGTACCACATGCCTTTTACAGCATCTGGTCTCCCATTCAGCAAGTTACATAAGCATACGCTTAACATTAGGCTTCCTATGTGCATTATCTAAGCTGAGAGAGCTGTTGAAGCAGGCTGATACTTTTACCTAAAATGTTTGCTTTAGTGTAGACAGGGGTAAGACCTTCTCTGTTCATCTGCTTTAACTTTTTAGGTTGAAATTTGAGGCTGGTAATCTACCTCAAACTGATTTTTTGAGGGAATATTTGATGAAAAAAAGATTATCAAAGGGTGCCTCTGCCTTCACAGGCTCATTGTGCACTTACACACAATTGCTTACTCTTTCAATTTAAAAAATAAAATATAGTAATTCTGGTGACCATTTAAGTAGGAAATTGTGGTGACCCTAATTTCTGGAACAGCCACTTGGATTTTTTGCACGTTTACCTTATTTCCTGCCCAGAGGATCTGGGGATTGCCTTGGGATAGATGGAGGATGAGCGTTTTTTTATGGCTAAGCCAGTCATCCTCTTGGAATGCTTTCCTGCTGAATAGAAAGCCTGTGAGCTCAGCCCAGGGCCTCAGATGCAAATTCCAGGTAGGCAGGCTGCATCCAGCTCTGAATACATAAGCACTCAAAATCGCTAGCCACATTTATTTTAAAAAAAGTAATTGTGAACAATTTTCCCATGCCTCAATTTCTTTCAATAAACTCGAGGTTACAACGTCTCTTACTCCAGAAATGTGACATGGAAAAAAGCACTTTATAATTTTAACTGGCTCTAAGACTAAAGAAGAAAACCCCTACCTTCAAGTTGGTCTGAAAGGAGAGAAATTATACATCTTTGTGCAGCCTTCAACCAGTGATTTCTGATTTACAGCCAGGCACTCCAGCTTTTCATATAGGCTTTATACAAACACACACATTTGAGAAACACACAGAGCAAAGTCTGCCTGAGGAAATAAACAACCTCCCTCATCAGGAAGCAAGAAAAAACACAATGTCCAATTAAGGGGAAGAGCCATTTTTCTCTTTATCTCCATCCGTGATCTGCTTAAATTTTAATCATTTCAGATGCTAGCTGTAACAAAAGTCTGCTTTCACCAAAGGTGTATGATTTTTGTTTTGACACACATCACTGTCCCAGGGAGACAGTAGATGATGAATTTCCTGGCAGCAAGTTCATTAACTGGAGGCTGTGTATTATCAGCCTTCCACCAGCTCCTCTCTGCTCTGCTTCTCTGGGCTTCAGGTACCAAAACTGTTCCCGTTCATGGTGCTTTTTAAAAACCTCTCAAATTCAAATCCATTCTGTGATTACATGCAGTTTGCATGTGATTGTGTGGGTCAGGCTTTCAGCAGACTAAAGAAATCATGGGTCGCATCATCTGGGAACTTAACAAATAAGAATAACAAAGAAAGTCAGTGTCAAACAACTTTAATAATTCACCTGTCCGTCACTGCAGCACACAACTGGAGGAAGATCCTCTCTCCTTGTGATAGATAGGCAGGAAGAAAAGCCCTGTCTCAAATGATTAAAGGAGGCAGTATATAACAAGATTTCCCCATGCTGAGAGTGCCAAGAAAGAGGCTGGTCAACGATATTTAAACACACATTATCCTTCCATCTTCCTGTCATTTTGTTCTGCAAGCTGTTCAGATTTGTCTGTGCCAGTAAGGTGGCTCTGAAAAGCAGCTGAGCAAACAAAGAGAAAAATCAGTCTGAGAATATGATTTGGATTTCAAAATCTGTCCCTGGATTTTTTTTTTCCCCTTTTTTCCCTTCTTCTTTCCTCTCCTCCCTTTCCAACCGAATATCCCTTATTATTATCCCTTATCCCAATATTAACTTTAAAATACACCAACACCCAAGCAAAAGACAAGTAATGCAGCCAAGTGGAGAAAATGTTTCTGTGTGAAAGGATGCAGAGAGTTTTAACATGAGGGGGAAAAACATAGCCTCAAACTTTAAAAATGTTCTTTTAAGATGGTGTCTGAAGCAGTGGTGGAATGTTTTTCTATCTGTCTGTATGCCCTCTCTGCTTTACCCATTCCCCAGCAGGACCAGCCTGTTGAACCCATCTGGGCTTAGGCACAGAAAACCCTTGGCCACTGCTATTGCCCAGTGCTCTAGGATCAGTGGCTCGAGATCTCCAGTGATACAACACCTCCCAGATGTGAAGTTGAGGTTCCCTTATGCTCTCATTAGATGTTGTTTCTTTCTCTGCAGAAAGGACACTCAGACTGGTGGCTGCTGCAGTGGTGCATGATCCCTGTCCCAGCCCTGCTCCCACCAGACTCACAGAAGGATTATCAGAGGAGTTTTCTCTCTGAAGAGATGTGGCAGGGATGAATCTGGGGACAGAAGCCTTAGCTAAACAGGACACACTTCAGGATTTATACCAGCCTGGAATAATGCCTAGATTCTATTTGTAACCTGAGTAACCACAAAGGCACTTAAAAACAACATGTAATATATTAGAAATGGCTAAATGTATTCTCCTTCCATTTGGACATAAACTGAGATTCACAAAAGGCAACTGGAGTTTTTATTGAGCCTCTCTCTGTAACAGATTTTCTTATAAGCTTTAACATCAGGCTGGCTATGGAAGAAAGGGTGGAGCTGACCCACAGATAGACTCAGATGGAATAGCAGCCCTGGTTGTTAACATAAGAGATCTGCATAACTCAGCACAGTGCTAATGAAGATTGGATAATCTCCTAATTTCTGAACTTTATTATTCTTAACCAGCCCCTTTAGGTCTTTAAAAGGCCAAGACTCTGCCTGTTCTCAGGATTAATTGAGGCAGGCAGGAGTAATCAAAGAATTTAGTAATCCTAGTAGATTTTTTTTATGTTCTGACTCTCTGTAGATTTCAAAAGTGTTAACCCATAATATTTGGGGGCTCACAGTACCTTCTAATATGCTTCAAATCTAAGGCATATGTGAATTAAGTCATATTTATTTCATTTCTAGGAGACATGTACTTTTGTTTGCAGACAAAACAGCCTCTGTAAGAACAGAAATTATAATGGAATTTTTGAGCCCCAAAAATGTCATCCTATTGGCAAGCAACTGCATGTACATAAATCCATCCTTAATCAAAAATGTGCTTATAACTCCCTTGATTTTCAGAGAAGTATGTTCTTAGAAACTTCTCTAAGGTGAAATGTAGTTGAATGAGGCAAAGTTATAGTTTTCTTCTAAGATTTCTTTCAGGACCCCTTATTCTGTATGCTTGTATGGAGGCTCTTGACATTTATAACAGCTGCTAACCACATCAGCTGCAGTTTAGAAAAGATTAGTGATAAGATACCTTCCTAATAGCAACCAGCAGCCCAAATTAGATCTGTGAGAATAAAACGATCTTTCGATTTCACAGTCACACGGAATGCATTGTTTTGAAGAAAATCAATTCTTTTGGAAGCAGATTCAAAATTCTGGACTTCAGGAAGTTGCTTTGTTTAATGTGACTGCTCTGATCAGAAGAAAGGAAAATTCATTCAGCTGCCCTCAAAATAAATCAAATAACAGAAGAAAAATTACCTGTGTGTATTGGATTGCCAGCAAAATGAGATTTCTACCACATCAAGTCAAGTTAAAGCCTATTTTAGTTTATTAATAGCCAGGTTTAATTCTCTTTAAAATCAGTGATTAGGGGGTGTCTTATTAGTTGTGCTTTGTGTTCAAAGTACATTGTAGCCATTAAGCTGTCTCTTTATTTTACATTTCAAAGATTTAAATAAGATACACAAACACAACCTATGTTATTTACTTTAATGGAGTAGCTTAATTGCTCCCCATGCTTTTCTGTACACATTATAAATAATTGAAAGACACAAAGACATAGAAAAAGGAGCAGGCACATAGATGACACCATAACCTTCCAGTGACTCACACTGCCACTCCTCTGCATTGAGCACTTAGCAGCATACATTAAAAGCACAGTGCCTCAGACATAAAAATTTTAAGTCCAGGTCAAGCTCCAGATTTATTTTCAAAAGGAAGAAAAAGATAGTCATCCCTATTATGCAATTGAGACCAAAAAGCTGTAAAACGGAATTCATATTAGTCATGTTTGCATTGTTACTCCCAACCCATGGATCTGGCAAGAAAGCCATGACACAAAATCATTCCTGGATGCATCCAAAAAGATGATACAGACCGCAGGAAGATGTATGTGTGTGGTGGTGGGAAATGCTGCTCCTTCCTGCCTGCAGGATGGAAATAACTCTCTCCCACTGGAGCTGAGGAGAGTATGCCCACTGGAGGCTTTCAAGGAAAATTTGAAGGGAGTGAACCTTCACTGCAGTGGGAGATAGAAGGTGGAGGAGGTCACCTGTTGCTGCTCATTTTGGAGCCATTGTGCCCCAGAGTCCAAGCAGGAATGTCATTGGCAAGGAGATGCCCCTCTGAGGTCAGGCTTTTCGTACATTTGATGTTTTTACCTTTGGCCCCTACTTCTCATGAGTTCCCTCAGGCCTCCCTTTGCTTTGTTTCTCTAAGGAAATGACACACAGAGATCCATGTAGAGTCTAAAACTGATGATAAATGTTAGCTTTTCATAAATGTTGGGCTTGATCTCATGGAACAAGCTCAATTACTCAAGGGGAAGTTAAGAACCTTTTTTTCCTGTACAGTTTGAGTAGAGCTATTTAGAAGAGGAGAAAAAATACCCACAAACAAAACCACTTTCCTTAAAGGAATTATCTCCTGTTGCAAAATCAGCAGATTTTTCTGGAACTGTATTTGGATAAGTATATGTGTGTTTTTCAGTGTGTGTCTCTGTGTATTGGGGAGGAAAGTCTAACAATCTCAAGGCATCCTGCTTCATCAATTTTGACATTAAATAATTTGATTGCTCTATCAAAAAAGCATTTTGCTGAATTTAATTTTCATCATAACATTTTACTCTGTATGATTAAAAAAGAGAAGGGAGGGTAGAGGCAGATCAGTGAAGCTTGTTTGGATATAAAATGTGGCATTTCTGATGGAGTTTTTTTCAATTTTATTTCATAAAATTTTTTTTAATCTTTTTTTATCCATTAAGGATGGGAAAGCAGCAAATGCAGAAACCTCAACATTGTCACACAAACAGTGAACTCACCCAAGAGATGTAGAGTTTCATGATTTTTAACATTTTTCTCAAGCTGGAATTTGGCAGCCTGATTGACACTGAGCTTTGGTGGGACTCTGGATGGATCCAGTTCCTTGGCTCTGCTCTGTTTGCAGGAATCAGGTCTTTTCAATCTTTGCAACTGGCCGAAACAGCTGTTCAGGAAGCTTCTGAGCCAAGAGAGAGAAGTCTTTTAAATCAGGGAGCTTTAAGTAAGACCCTATTATCAAATATTATTGTGATGAGAGTAAGAAAATGTAGATAGGCAGATGAAAAGAGACCACTAGAACTACTTCAATATCTTTTTGAAATAACTAAAGCAAAGGGATGAAGAACACATATATTACAAAAGGAAAGAAGTAAATTTGCATTTGTTCTGACAGATAATGTGTTCAGTCATGTGGCTGCTCTTTAGCCACATTATTTTCACATTGAGCAGATAATGTAAAGTTCTTCTGTACCTAATCAAAGCTTTGTCCCTTAAAATAACAAAGGCTTGTTAATGAGAGGCATGGTAGAAGACTGAGTATCTGCAAGGCCTGGTGGAAAACTGTGATCTACTAAACTTTCATTAATTTACTTTACTATCTCTTGTTATCCTTTACTCATACACACATACACATAGACACAATTTAAAAAAAATACATAGAAGTCACAGTGACAGTGACATTAAATTTGCTTGATTCTAATATGCAGCACTCTAGTGCCTCCTCCACCCCTCTGATTTGCCACCAGCTCATTCTCCTCAGGACATGAAAATGCAGGGCAGGGATTTCTGAGCAGCAGGGACTGGTTTTGATCAATGGAGTTTATGTCACTTGACCATATAGAAAAAGCCAGCAATTCACAGAACTTCCCTTCCACAGCTGCAAATTCTAGTCCCTCTCTGCTGAATTGAGTAAAAGTGCCATCTGCCTGCCTAAACCCAGAGCATTTTTTATGTTTCTTGTGTTCTGGGCACACCTGATAAAAGCAGATGAACATTCTCCCAAGTGGAAAAATGGAACTGGTTGATCTCAGAATCTCTACAGATTTAGATTGAAACACTAAGTTGCAGTTGGCTTTCCAGAAAAATCACTCACAGGAAGCTTCAGAGAAAAAGTCTTCACAAAGGTCTTCATGAAATACATGCAGATTATTTACAACACACTGTGAAACACACCTTGTATGATTAATTCTTTATGTTGCAAAGATGCTCTGTAGTCTACCTCAAACCACTTCACCTCAAAGGGAAGTGATACTCTGTACTTCAGAGGAGAAAGGCATTTCTCATTCACAGATGGGATAAGATGGAGAATCTTGCTGGGACAGAATTTAGATGATGATAAGCTCCTCAATTAAGTTAAAAAAAAAAAAAAAGGAAAAAATTTTTTAAAAAAGTCCTAGCATGTGAGCAACACCTCCTTGACCCCCCTTTCAAAAACCCAAAGCCAGAAACTTTACAAATCCTTCATTTGATGTTGATATGGGGTGATTAACACATGAATTTGTTTAAGAAAGCAGGTACATATTGTAGGATGTTGTAATCCTCTGCTATTAATAGAGGTGGAAAAACTTGCCACCCAGCAAAACCATCATACTTCACTAATGTCTATGCAAACACTCCAGATCAGCATTCCCAAGACAGATTTATATTTATTCTAAAGCTGGGACCTTGATAGCTATTGAAATCTTGACTTCCTAATCATTCACTGCCATTGCATTGGATGTCATGTATTTTAAAATTATCAGTTTTATCAGTTTAAAATACTCTCTCTCTCTTTTTGCTGATTTTGTCCCTAAAATTTAAAAGGTATGTCTTTTCTGAACGACACTAAGATTTGCACCTGGCACCCCTTCTCTAATGCATAACCTATATCATACTGAAAATGTACAAAGCCATCACCTCAGAGAGGAAAAGAATACGTTAAAATGGAAGATAATAATTTTTTCCTTTGGCTCACTCCTTACACCTTTTCCCTTGAGTCATGAAAAGTTGCACTTTATGAGCCTATGAGGTCAGCAATAGGGAAGTTCTTGAGCATTTCCCAGTAACAGAGATATAAAGAAGGAATAATCTTTAACTTACAGTAATAGGGTACTTTTTTTTAAAGCCAGGGTGTTATATCCATTTAATTTAGATAATAATGGGGCACTTACATAAGAACAGAGCTTGCTTGGTATACATCATCTTGGAAAATTTCCTCTCTCACCCTCAAACTAACAGGTCATATTGGATGCCATTAATTCAGCAATTCAGCTAAGCAGCTCTGGGGCACTCTTGAACTTCAACCCAGAGCACAAGGGAGCAAAGGCAGGCTGCCAGCTAGTAATTCACTGGAAGGAAGAAAGAAGAAAAAAAGAAAAAGAAAAAAGAAAAGAGGGCGAGAAAAAAAATGGCCTCAGTTAGACAATGATTTTCATTTAACTGAATATTAGCTGCCCACATATGTTAAGAGTTATGGACATCAGGGAGAGAGAAGTGCTTTTAAACATAAATTGTGCTATGTGCTAGGAGAAATGCCTGTGGATTCCTCACCAACCAAATTTGTTTTGCCAGGCTGCAAGCTTGCAAGCAAATCTGAGGCAAGGGTTGTGCTTTCTGGAGTGTATAACTCCATCCTCTTGTGAACACAGTATTTAACATCAGCAAGAGAAATGTTAACACTCATCCTCAAGCTTGACATCTCCAAGCAAGAGTTTCAGAGACCAAGTCTGTCCTCCATCATCCCAGCAGGAATCCCAGAAACCCTAGAAATGCTGTATTCAGTGAGCTCTAGAAAGTGATGGTTTTCAAGTCATTCTCAAAGAGCCTACTCAGGAAGACACTTTGGCTTTCCAAATTCTTACCATAGCATGTTTTTGTGGCTTTGAAGAAGATGGGTGGAAAAGATCTATTCAGGTGATGATTTGAGGGAAGCATTAGCATTCCTTTCCCAAGACAACTGTTTTTCACTCATGGTTGTGGTAAATTCAACAAAATGGTGAATGCAGGTGCATGTCCAAAGTAGGAAAGGGAAGAAATAGAAAATGTATGCCAGTCACTAAGCTTTCTTAGTGAAGGGCAACTGTGGTAAGGGAATTATAATTGGAACAGAAAAAGTGGTGATAGGTGGTAGCAAAATCCAACATAGGAGGTAACAAAGAACATTTTTACACTTCTACATATGCACTGTAAGGAGAATTTTTAAAGGGGGACAGAGGTTCATTTCTGACCTTGTGTTAAGCTTCACCATAATTCTTCCACCTCATTATTCTGTTTGCAGGTTTAATCTTTTTTGACAGCAGCTTTACAGGGGGAAAGATTTAAACTAGTAGAATAACATATCACCTCAAACAAGACTTGTTCAAGTTCCTAAAGCCAAAGCAGTCTCAAAACTAATATATGCCAGCTATGCTAATAGTTTTCCCAGTGTTTTATTTAATCAGCATGGATTGTTCAAACAGGCCTGGATTTATGGTGAAGCCATTAAAATGCAGTTTACTTACAAAATAAATAAATAGAGGAATTAAACTCTCTTTGAAGAAGGAAAACTGTTTACTAGCATCCCTGTTAGCAAAGAGTAGCCACCTGTACACTTAGCAGAAGGTGATATCTAGCTGCAGCCCTTCTAAGTGCTTCCTGGGTTTACAGAATAGTATTGATTGGGAAAAACAAAACAAAATGAAATTCAGTCAGGGAGAGCACTAATAACACCTAAAATCTGTCATTACTTGATTTATTTCCCTTCCCAGTACAAAAGAGTTTTACCCCATATTTATTTTAAATGCATTCTGTTGTGTCCCAGCTGTGTGTTAGCTTTTGCAAATGCATCTTGTGGACTGTAATATTTGAACCATGGAAACAGAAATTCTACATCCATGATCATCCCCTAGATAGTTACAGAATCAGACTCCAAGACCAATGAGTGTTAAGATGTACAGAAGAGGCAAAACAAAACGCGAACACAATGTGAGCATTTGGAAAATGAAATGGGAATGAGACTGACAAAAACAGTAACACTTAGCCCACCCACATTAATTTTTTTTTTACCAACACTAAATCCACATTTTGGTCATTTTGAAATTAAGGTCACTGTATTTTCCTACGATAAAGAATACCAGATCAAGCATCTCTTCCTGGAATAGTGTAGACCAAAAATTATACCAGATTTCATTGAGAGTCTTTAAAAACTCTTTCAGCAGAAAGAAATGAAGTATCTCTGAATTATTCTTGCCCTTTGAATCCAACACACTGACAAAATTCATCTACAGGTTTCTTCAGAGAATGTAACAATGCCATGCTCCCCCCACAGTTCTACAGGCCACTGATGGCAAATGTCACTAACCAAATTTCCTCCACCTGTCAATTCCATTCATCCTATACTAAGACAGTTCTTCTTTCTGCTGCGGTGACCATGGTGGTCCACAGATGGGATATGACTTGGGATGGGCATATCAAAATTATGTGTGTGCATATTGCCATTGTAATGTAACCTCCAACATTTTTTCCCACAAGTCAACCTCAGAGCTGAATATGTTCCTGTGTGAAAGAAAACAAACTGGAGAGGCCCTCAAGAAGATAGAAAAACTAAGAAAGGTGATCTTGTGGACCAATATAACCATCTCCAGACTCCAACAGTGCTTTCCTATTGCATAAATTCAGCATGGATTTAATAAACACCAAGGTTGCATTTCTCATTATGTATAACCTCTCTCAAGAACAGCAACGTCAGGCTGGTGCATTCACTCCTTTGCTCTTCAGCCTCGTGTGTACAGTCATCATCTTGATTAAAGCAGGAAAAAAGCTTCAGTACTAAATGCTACAGGTTACCCTGTGGTCTCCCCACAAAGAGAGACCTGAAAGCAGCTTACAACCTGCACTATACATCCATTCTCTTCTGGGCAGCGTTTTAATGCAGCTCAGGCTGTATTTTGATTTAAAAAAGCAAACCCAAAACCAGCTATTAGCTTCTCAAAAAATTCTACAGAAGGTTAGAAAAAAAAGTGCTCACTGCTGGCCCAGGGCAGAGGTGTGCTCTGCATGTGGGGTATCCATCTGGAGTACTACATTTACAGATAAATTGCCAGTAGAGTTCACTCAAGATTGTGTGTTCCCATAACAGGATCTTAGAGGACCAGTACAAAGGGTACAAATGGGATGTGGTTTCCTCTATTCAGCTTTTTATCTCAAACCTCTTAAGGCAATCCATAAACATGAACACCTATACCCAGCCTTTGAAGCCAGGCTGACCACCAATCCTCTCTAGGACAGCTCTGGGGCCATGCAGGGATCACAGTTATTTTCTGTCATCCTCATGTTTTGTTTCATAAAACACGAACAGACCAAAATAAGTAAAAGAAGCATAATCCAATACTATTCAGAATCAGGAGTCCCAAACTCAGCTCTTCCTAAGCAGAACTAATGAATGACAGGCTGAGAGACAGTAATAAGAATTGTAAGTTCATGGATAAAATGAGATTATGCTAATTCAAATCAATTTTGGTACAGGAGACTTCAGCAATATCCTGAAAAATTGTCAGGTTAAATACAGACATACCACTGCAATCTCTTCTCTTGAATTTATTTTTTTCCTCCTCTATGTTAGTGAAATCTTTGCAATGTAGTTTCCTACTTTGTTATTTGCAAAAAGTTTTTGCATTTTATGACTGAGCCAAATTTGTCTGAAGTGGCCACAATGTAATTAGCTCCTTTTACTACCTATGTGAAACAGAATTATTTTCAGCTTGTTTTTTTCTTTTTTCCCTGAAGGAATAGTTCTGAGTTATGTGGTTAAATACATTAACCTTGTCCTCTTTTAAAAAGATAATCCACTGAATTGTTCTGAGTTTGCCTGACCTGTAGGAAAACTTAAAAGCAGTGTCAGCAGAATGCTGATCTACTTTGTACCAGACAGAGACAAATTAAAAGAGACTTTGAATCCATTGTTACATTTTAAAACTCATGATCTTTAAGCCACTTCATGGTAGAAGCTCCTCCATCACCTGGAAGGTGTGTGATTTGCAATACCAGAGTGTTACAGCTGCAGTCCCAGAACTAATCCATTTCCCTGCCCCTTTTAGGAGGCTCCTGACCAGCAGGTTGACAGTAGCAAATACAATGTGCATTGGGGAGCAGGTAATGGATGAAACTGTGCCTGTGGAAGGGAACTCCTCGTTGTCCTGCTGTTCAGTCTCTGCACATCAACCTGTCTTTTTGCAACTTACTCTTGTGTAAGGTTAAATACATGCTATGAAAGGTGAAAAATTTCCTGGGACCATCCTAGTGCTAACCTATATCAAATAGGGACCCAATCAAATCAATTAGGTGCAACTGCTGTTACAATTTTCTGAGCTGATTGTTTCCAAGTGATATTCTGTCTGTCTTTTGTCACAACTGTTGTACACAAACCATTCTACCAGATCTGATATTCTAGTTTTCAAATTACTTATTGATTCATATACAAGGAAGGGGATATGAGGGACAGATAATTTAAACCTAAAAATATCCTTTCCACACATAAAAAGACGCAGATTCTTTTTTTACTGGATAACAGAGAAGAATAAGTAGTGTGCTGTGATGTTCCTTTGATTGAGGCTTGAGAAAAGTATTGTAGTGAACCTGTACTTCAGAATGTCAGAACTCAAGGTATTTCAGCTAAATCAGGGACTTAGTTTTCAGAAAAGACTTCTTATCTTCCTTCCAAAGCTCTTAAGAGCACTAAGAACATGCAGGTCAAAGAAAGCTCTTCTTGGGTTTGAAATTTTTGTGTTTGTCATAGGAGCTCCTGTGCTATTTTCTTTTCCCACCAGGAAATGCATTGCTTTCTGTGAGAACTGTAAATTTGCAGCTTTGCTCCAATACCAGATATAAAATCAGAAAATTTAGAGATGCAGTAACTTCAATATACAAGAACAAAAAAAAAACCCCAGCAGCAGCACCAACAAAAAGATTTTTAAGGAGAAATCAGTACAGACATTCTTTAGCCATAGGAAACCAGCCCTATATCCAGCACAGTCATATCCCTTAATTTTTGCCATTAGTCTTTAGTCAAAGAGGTTCAAATCCTAGACAAACATTACAAAAGAGGACTGTTGTTTCATTTATTCATTCAGTGGTAGTTGTCAGCACAAATATTTAAAAATCCCAAAGCTGTCCCATAAACATTTGTCATACTCTGGAATCCTTCAAGCCAACTTTATATTTTCAGATCTATAATCCTGCCTTTCCTAACAGGTAGCATAGCCAATACATAAAAAAGAGATTTTTTTGTGGTGGAAGTTGCTGAATGAAACAATATTTTTTTAACCAGTAATAAAAGCCCTTTACCTCTATGCAAATAAATAGCATTTGGAGTGCCAGCATTCCATTACCTCATTAAACAATTGAGTCAGCTCTGCTTTCAAGGCTCAAAGTCTGTAGAAAAATACAAAGAGGAGATCTTTGCTCAAGGCATGAATGGTCATGTGGGGGGACAAAAATACCCAGTTCAGGTAACTTCTTGGAGGTAGCAACAGGATGGATGATGGAGAAAGAGCTGTGAGGGGGAGCCTTACAGGAAGAAGGAAGGATGCTCATGAGTCACACAGGTGGGGATCTCTGCTCAAAGAAATTGCCTACCACTATTTTTTTCCACATATACTGCATTCATGTCAATTAAAAAAAAAAAAAAAAAAGAAATATCTCAGGGCTGTTTGATTCAAACCACCTAAGAGAAATAGCTTTGCAAGACCTAAATATTGGACAACTTGTAACAAAGGGAAATAATCTTTTTCTTTTTTTTTTTGAAAAAATAATTATATAGAAATAAAAGGAAAGATCATTCATCTTTCCTTCTCTAACCTTATAAAGCCTCTGTGGGTCAGTTCATACAGTAAAAGAGAATATGGCTCTTTAATATGTTTAAATTTTTTTACTATTCCCTGGAATGGAAAAAGCAATCTTGAGACCAGAACACTCAAAGGCAACACTGTGTCTTTCCACTTCTGCTCCCCGCCCCCCCCCACTCAGTAAAGGCACTTGAAATTGATTTCTATGTAAGTTTTACTAAATAAAATAGTTATTAAATAATCATCTGCAGGATACATTTTTGGGCTACTACAAATTTTAAACAAAATCTATATAATAAAATCATAGTTAACTCCTTAGCAATAAATGTGCCCTGTATTTTTACAAGGAAGTACAACTAAAATGTGAATAAGGCGAGTTAGGAACATTCATTATAAAATATACATTCCATAGAAGATGAATTGGAAGATTATAGCTGGGACAGGCAGTCTTCTGATGTCTTGCCTCCCACTTTGAAAACTAGTCTGAGAGCTGAACTTTGTCTTGAAAACCAGTGAAGAGACAGATCTACCCTTGTGGAGGTACTTTCCTAAGCTTAGTGACATGATGCAGGTCTTTGAGCTCTAATGTCCCTCTGCAACAAAAGGAACTCTATGATAAAAAAAGAAAAAAACCCAAAACCCCTACCAGCCAACTAACCAAAAAAAGAACAAAACCCCACAGAACCAGACCTAGAGGATCTTATACATTAAGGAAGATGTTTTCAGTTGATTTTTCATATGACTGCCTGAATTTCTCCTTATTTCTATTTGCTTTCCTGGGCTCTATGGCTTCACGTCCCAGAAGACCAACAAATGCACTAAACCTCAAAGAACTGGAGCAGGACAGGGCAGTGCTGAAGCAAGGGTTTGTGCTGGGGGGATGCACATTGACCAGAGCAGAACCCTCAGTGTCCCTGCCTGCTCACAGCACTCCAGCAACACAGCCTGCAAGGGCAGCACACTGGAGGCACTGCAGAGGGACTGGCTTGTTTCAACACTTCCTGATGTCTTTATTTTCCAGTCCTCTGATTCCAGAGATAACTTTTGCCTTATTCCTGAAGAAGAGAAGGAAGGATCAGCCTTCCAGGCTTGTTTGGTTGTGGATAAGTGTGGCTCCATAAGGCACAAAAGTCATCTGGAGTTACTGCAGGAGCTCAATTTTTTTTTTTTTTTAAATCAGCAGGAGGGTTTCTACAGTTCTCAATAATGTGAGCAGAGCACTAAGGAATGCTTATCATTTTTCAGTGCTCTCCTAGTTTGCCTCATTTGAAAGAGGGTACAATATGACTGTTATCCTCTTGTACTAGAAGGAGGTAAAAGCCCAGAGACAGTAATTCTGCTAAACTACTTTGTCTCCGAAAAATAATCTGCTTCATACTCTAACATCACATGAAAGGGATTTTCCAATCCTGTTAGATTAGATATTCCTGGCTCTTTGAAACACTGGGAGTTGCTCAGCATAGCAAGAAATCTCAAGTAGCATGGCAAAGGATTCTACTGCCATGGCCTTTCAGACAAGCAAAACTCAAATCTTGGGAGCCTGTTTAAAGAAGTTAATTTGAAGATGATGTTTACAATGACAAAAAATCAAATTAAATCTTACCATCCAAACAGATTTAGAGCTTAACATTTCAGACTGAGTGGACTGTCAGCAAAGCCTGCTCTTGAGGGAAACCAGTGGCAGCACTGAACTCCAATTTATATTCCCCTTTCTATAGGAAGTGTCACTTTAACAAGCACAGGAAATGGCTGTACTGTTGAGAAGTCACTAATCTCTGTGTTTCATTTGGAGGATTTCCATTGTAATGCCTTCTAAGCTTGGATTATCATTGCTGTTAGACTGTCAGAGAGCAAACAACAGGGAAATGAACTTCTGATCAGAATATATTACTGTTTTATATATTAATGAACAAGTAACTGCAGAGCTACTGCCATGCAGAATCCTGTGACAGCATTATTCTGAAGGCTAGGTGGACCCAGGAAACAAAATAGAGTTTTTTTTATGTTGGACTGTCCTGATATTGGTGTGCAAGTGCTGAGGGAGATAAACACAGAAACATTTTGGAAAAAAAACCAACAAAAACAATGAAAGAGTCACTAAGTGTGAAATTTGGGTTGTCTACCTGCTGATCAACATCTGCCAGATATCACACGGGATTCAATTAATTTTATCCAATTAATTAAATTACATTTCTCCATCACTGACTTCCCCTGGCACTCTGAGCACTGGCATTGAGAGGTGTGGAAGAGACTGGGTTACTTCGGAAAACAACCCTCAGCCTAAGCATTCTTGGAAAATAAGAATCTATTGTACTGAATAACATATCCTGGCCTCTTTGGAAGATTTGGGCATGCAGCTATTGAAAGCTCCATCTAAGTTCTGAATGTATAATTGTTGCAGAAAAAGTACTCCTAAACACATCTTTGATTAGCTGAAAATGCAATTATTTTTATAATAATTCTTTGCAGACAGCTTGTAAGAATATCAATGACCTTATTTTTTTCCATTTCCTTCCCTATTTTAAAATCAGTTTCTATTAGAGAAGCAGAAGATTTACTAGGGAAATAAGTGCTTCACTTGCATTTAAACAGTGTAAAAGACAGATTGGCTGTGGTTTTAGACACTTGCATCAAAGTAATTACAGCACTATAAAGTACTGGATTCATTAAGAGGCTCTAAAATAATTTTTATATACTATTAAATAAAAGGGAAAAGAATAAAGAATGGAAAACTATAAACATTATGACTTGCTTTCTCTGTCAAGTAAAGTCCTCCCAGTTTCTGTCAAGGAGCAAGGACCCCTGACAAAGGGTAACATGAGGTGCACAATGAAGAGTAAATAAGTGGACAGGGACTCAGGAGGTTTGCATGCAGTGTCCATCTCCACAGAGGTTCCCATGTGCAGAAGAGCAGTTAATCTATGTATCCATGTAATTTATGCTGTATTCAGCTCAGCAAAGGTAAAATTTTCTTTCTTTTTTGGTCCCTTCAAATTGCAGTCTGCTTAGGGAGGTCAGAGTGTCATTCTGAGCTGCTTACAGCAGCAATAGGACACTGGTTTTTACTTAGCTACCAAGATGATATGATTCTGCTGTTTGAAGACACAAATAGCAACATGAGAAAAGACACTTCAGAAGGTTCAATATAGCCATAGCACAAACAGGACAAAGTTGGTGAAAAAAGATGGTATCAAAGAAAATATTCAGGTAATGAAGTCTCTAAGCAAGAGCACTGTGTTTGTGGAGAGGGTCTCAGGTGTTCAGATGAGACGGTGTATTCTAAACTAGATGGGGCAGCACAGCTGGAAACATTACAGAAGCAGCTTCAGCTGTAGGGTTGGTGTTTGCTAATTCCCGAATGAATACATTTGTCTGAGATGGTTTCGAGAACCACAGACTCACTCTGGAAATTCAGGCCCCTCTTATTTCTAAAACTAAAGTTTCCTATGAACTAAGTTGATGCAAAGGAAGTGGGCTCTCTCTTACCTTACTGGTAACCTTCATCCTATGGTTTGACAATTGGAAAAGAAAAAAAAACCACCTAGGGACCAGCATGCCTTGAATTCTGTATTTTGTCTACTTTACACATTAATTTCCCAAGTGTTTCCTGATTCTTATTCGGTTAACACATTAGGGTATCTAATTCTTATTTGCTACGTAAATCGCTCATTTGCAATCAAATTTCCATCAGTATTTGCTATCTTATTATCTTGGTTAACATCACTTTTGTACTTTACTATTAACTAGAGAGACATTCTGAGGAGCACCCCAGTGTTATAAGTTGAGAATACCATGGCTGTGTTTTTCTAACAAAGAAAATTGCTGTAATGTCGCTGGGTCATTCCAGTTATCAAATCCCAGCATCCCAAAGGTTTATCAAGCAACCATCTCAGGTTTGCAGTTTCACTGCTTGCATTTCTACGAGCTAATTAAATCTCAGTAGGAAAAAACTGGAACTGCAGCAACTGGACTAAAAGTCATCTTCACCTCAAACCCAAAGCCATGTTGACCCCACAGGAAGTGGCATGGCTCTGTCTTGTGTCAGCTGCTCCATAACTCAGGGGTATGTATGTTCTGTAGCACCATGACAATGTCAGTGCAGACCTTTCCAGAGATACCTTTTTGTGAGTAGGATTCAGTGTAATTCTCTTCAGGACACTCTTTCTCCAAGGTCCAAACATTCAAGCTCACTTTAGGAATCTCAGCTGATACCAGTAAGACTTTTTGGTCTCATCTCCAGAGCAATCCTGTGAGAAGTAGAAATTCTACTCCTCCTTTAAGTAAGAAGCCTACAAGTGTAGAGCTGTCTCCTTAATTAACAGTACAACATGAAATAATTCCTAAAGCAATATTATAGCTGCACTCTTCACTCATTACTGCCTTTTTTTCCACTGCAAGGCAGCTTCACTTTTCTTCATGCCCACAGAACTTCAGCCTGTCATCTTCAATGCATTTCCCTAAATGTTCCCAGGTAATTGTACTATCCTTTTGGTTAGACTTAATACTGCTTTGACATCTGACCAACTTATTCCTTCTTATGCTACTTCTGTGATGCATGAAGCTTTCACCTTCCATTCGTTGTCAAGGCCTGACTGCAAACTAAGGAGAATATATTGTAATAGGAAGAATGCAATGAAGAATGATCTGGGTAAAAATGAAAAGCTGAGTTATAGGAGGAGACAGCAAAGCTATTGAACCACAGATGAGTTTGTATAACCTACATTTTCAAAATTCTCTGACAAAAATTAGTTTGTGATCTCTGTGAACACAAAGTCACTAATTTTGAATTTACTTGGAATATGGGCTGTCAGACTTAAAGCCATCTAAAGAATCAATGTCCCAGATAGCCAAATGACAAGGAAGTTAAGAACCAACCTCATCAAACTTGGCTTTTAATTTTTCCCTCAGGCTTATCTTGGATAATTCAAAATTATACAGATGGGATTTCTAACCAATGAAATGTGCTTTTGAGTCCTGAAAGAATGGTTGCTATAAAGAAGAAGAGATTTGAGAAGGGTGTGTTGCTACATACATTGAACCAATTTTTTCCTGCAGCTATTAAATTTACAGCCTGAAAATATGGCAGTCAGTGGCAAGATTTACAGTAAATTATCCATATTTTGAATTAGAGACTTCTAGATACTTAATAGTAATTGTGAAGGTGTAATCTCTTGGTAAAATGCACATTAATCTTGCTCTTTTCCACTTTAAGAAGGATCATTCCCTGGTTATTATTCAACTCAGTGTTCCAGCAATTTTCAATCCTATCTTCTCTCCTACTGTCAATTTCTGCTGACACCAGGAGAGAGGCTGCTTGTCAGCTGGGTGTTGCTCTCTACTGGCTTTCTCTGTCCTTAGGATGATTCCCATAACCCAGGGCTGTGGAGCGTTTTTATCACATTAGCAGGCTTTCACAGTGTCTGCAATGGTTGGAAAGGGGCAAAGCAGTGCAGAGGCTGACTCTGACTTTCTCCAGGGGTAACCTGGCTTTCTCCTTGTGCCAGCCAACCCTGCAAGGCTCCCTGGTGCTCCCAGCTGTGTTTGCAGGAGTTCTCTGTAGCACTTGCCCTGGAAGATTGTGGGAAGATGGAATGAAAGCTGCAGGGAGCTGGAGAAGGGCCCTCCTTCTCTTGACTATTAATTCATCTTCCTACTTGCTCAAAAAGTGGGTGTTACATGCTGATATCCCTATATACTTACTAATTAGTGTCCCATTAACCTTGAACTGCAGAGCTCCCAGCTGCCAGCTGCAGCTTGTGATATCTTGAGTATGTGTTTGATGAACTCTGGGGACATTTTCATCTGTTAAATATAGAAAAGCTGAACAGCTTCCCAGGACAGGCAATGCAGCACAGAATCATATGCTAGTCAAGGCCATGTCTGCTCTCCTGACTTCAAACTAATAGAGCTGCAAAGTTAGTGAAACTGTGCAATTCCATCTGGCTCAGACCCAGGCTAATTTCCTAGACAAATATCCATGTGACAGAAATTAGCTGCTACATTGGGCATTAACCACTGCTTTCACTGGTTTGATGACCAAGAGCATACCATAAACACTATGCCAAAAGTCTGCGAGTTAAACTTTGGTGCAGTTGATGTCTTTGTTTCCATATTTATTATGCTGCCACTGTAAATAGCTCCCATGCCAGCACATTTCTTCAACATTAAGAGGAATTAAAGAACAAGCTCAATACTTCCGTGAAAATTGAATGCAAAGGAAATAACCCTTGCCATTTACACCAGATTTTAGAAGATCAAGCTGAAACTGTATTTTCCAGGCATTTACTCAGTATTTAACATGTATTTAAGCATTATACATTAACATGCAATTACACAGTTGACACTGAGGATCTGGTAGAGCCACCCTGTATTTTGACTTCCTAGAAGAAAAGAAATAGGAAGCCATGAGTGGATTCTGTGCTAATATACTACTGAAAATATTAGGAGATTAAACACATACTTTACAATTACAAATAGTGGTAAGTGGTCAGCATATTTAGTCAAAGCACTGCTTTGACTTCAACTGCTCTAAAGAAAACAATAGTCATCTATTATTGAAAGGATTTGTATGAGGATAATTAGGTGACCTGAATATAAACCTTAATACCTCTGCATGTGTGCAAGGTAAACAGGCAAAGCAGCAAGACTTTTGATATTTTACTTCTTCTGTTTCCTCCTTTGTATCTAGCTATTGCTTTGGCTATTTTCCAAGCTTCTAACTTCTCCAAAATAGGCCAGACTCTCTGAAATAAGAATTATTTGCTCTTGCCCTTGGAAAGGGATTGGGACTCTTTTGTATACCATCCATTCAGAAGTATTGCTCTCTGCTAATGTCATGAACAGTCATTTTAGAGTCTTAGGAGTCTTAGGAGGGGAACGTTTTCTTAAAAAAACATGTTAACTGCTTATCTTATATTAATACATAAAATATAAAATAAAACCAGACACTATGACATGATGTGTAATTAATTTAATTTAAAGTGATGACACAGGAGAAAAAATAATTTTATTACCACAGTAATTTTGTTTCACATCTTGGGGTAGTTAGATAAGAAAGTGGCCAGTAAGAAAGATTTTGCTAAATTATTAAAAGTGAAAAAAGTACAGAACCAAAGTTATATGGATTAATGGAGTCATTGAAATCAATATTTTATTACTGTTGCTAATGAAATATTTACCAGAATAATTAAAAAGACACAGCCTTTACACTAACACCTAGGCTGACATGCTTTTTCTTATATTAGTATTTATATGAAAATCAACCAAGTAAATTCATCTGTGACAACCAGATTCTCATCTATGGATTACACTTGAGCCTTTGTTTCCATGGTACCTAACTTGCACTTCTGGCTAATCTTGCAGAGCATTCTGAGGGGATTGATCCAGCATCCACTAAAATGAATATGTAGCACAAACACTGGAGAGTATGAAAATCAATGCCAAGACTTTCATTAACTTCACAGAATTTTGGCCTGAACTCATCAGTCTTTAACAACAGCTATGAAGGACTGCCATCAGGAGCAGACTATTAACTGCGATATTGACCATCTCAGTATGAAGAAAACCCCAACTGTTAAAGGCTGGTGAGAATAGAATGTTAGAAAACACCACAAGAAACCTGTTGAGAGATGCAAGTATAACTTCCAGTTTCAACACTCATTGCACTGACAGTGACCAACAAGTTGAAGGCAGAAAGAAATGATACCTGAAGCCGTAAAAAGTGACTTCTCCTCAGTTTAAGACTGTGGCACAAAAGTGGCACAAAAATATCTTTTTTCATGCTGTATTCATGTGTGTTTGGTGCAAGTCACATATTTTAAGGTTGCACAAATATTTTAGAGATATTAGCTAAACAAAAATAATTCAAGAGCATGCATGCTGTTCCACTTGCATAAAGGTTCCCATGAGTGAAATACAACTAGGATCAGAGGGAGTGAAAATACCCACAACTAATCAACTGGAGATATCTCCAAACATGAATTAGGATATTTTCTTTCCACAGGAAAAAAAAATATCAAATACTTTGAGTCAAACAGAAGAGGATCTTCAGGAGTTCAAGTTTATCCCTAAGCTAAAACTACAAATTTCTCTTTGTTTTCTTCAGGGGCATAAAGTTTGAGTTCCTAATTCTACAAGACCGCTGACTGTCAGCCTTCACAACTCCTTCAGGAGCACACCAAGATCCAAGTAGGAATGATTTGGCAATAAGGGCAAACACTGGAAACATTTCTCTAACAAGCCTTCAAAACTCAACCTAAAAAGATTTAATGCATCTGTTTGAAACTGCAGCAGAATGAATCAACCTTAGTGGAGAAAGCAGAAGTGAAATAGAAATGCAAGAAAAGCGCAACTTTCCTGCTGCCTCCAGGAGCTGTTCCTGTGACATGGGAGTTATTTATGGCATCCATCTGCAGTCGCTTGTGAGCAGGCACATCCATCACAGGGGTAGGATCCAACATGGGACTCCTGGGAGAGTGTGATCCTTATTGCCTGTTTAAACCCCTTTGCTGTAGCTCATGGATACAGGTCTGCACTGTTCACAGCTGCCATTCCAATCCCTTTCTTTTGTTCTAGATTTCAGCCATGTGCACATCTCAAACCACTCTACACAGCACTGTGTAAAGGGAGATATTGACCTGTAAAGCTGAAATGATGAAGTACTCTACAGCAAACTATCTACTTTTTGATCTCATTAGAAAACACACCTTCCCTAGTACCAAGGTACTCCTCTCTACTCCTTCCCTTCCCACTCCTGTGTCTTCCTCACTATTGCTGTCAGGAGCTTAGCAGCATATTTGGTAAGAAGACATTCCATGCTGCCAATTAAGTTTTTCTTTGACATATTCTTCTTATGGCTTTTCAAACACACAGGCTGCAAGGGTGATCTCTACATATTTTTTCTTTTTTTTACTGAAGAAAGGCGAAAACAGGACTTGGGTTAAACTCAGCAGGAAGCAGTACTTTGCACACCACATCCTCCCTACTCCTTTTTCCTGCTAATTGCTCACTGTTACTGTTGTAAGTCTCCTCCTTCACAGCTTATGCAATATTCAGAAGGAATAAAAAAATCTTCCTGCCTCAGTACCACATTTCTTTTCTCATCAGTTTTCTTGTCATTCCCCTCTTTTATCTCATCTTGAGATCAATAAACTTACCAGTGTTTTATAGCAAATAGGCATAACAATACACTATATTCAGCCTCCATAATGCAAATATTTCTTTCACCATAGATAAAATCTCTGCCTTTCAAAGACCCACAGCCCAGACAGATGACATACCTACTGAAAACGTTTTTAAATCCCAAAGCCAACCATTGTGAATATAACCACAGCTCTTCTCTGACATAAATAGTTCCCTGCAATAGGCCATAGGTTGAAGATAAATTTAAAGAACATTAATTAAGACACAAGTATAAGGAAAGTGAGGAGACTTAATTTTCTTGCTCTTAATTGAAAAGACCAGCACATCTACCATAGAGATGCCTGGTTGCTACACTTTTCAGAGCTGATATTGCTGTAAGTCTTTAACAAACTTATGAACCTAGGGGAAACTCCCAGCACAGCATCTGCATTCTTTGACAGGCATTGCACATAAAGAAAACTGTAGCAGCATAAATTGCTTTTTTAAAATCACCTAAGTCCCCTTCCAGGAGGCAGCTGTAACAGAACACCTGTCCAGATGGGATCCCTCCTCAGAAAGGCATCTGGGTTACACAATGATGAACTCAGTGTATCCCCAATGGGCAGGGAGACAAATGCAGAAATACTCACCTGCACAGACTGGTCTGCCCTCTCCCCCTGCCCTCTGGCTCTGACAGATTGCCCATAACAAGTCCAGCAAGCAAGAAAAGCTTGGTGAGTACCTGGTATTTTCCTCATTAAATCTGGGGCCACATTTGCAAAATTGGCATCTGCAAAGACAGACAAATTGGGTTTTTTTGGACACCCTGAAAATTACCTATGTAATTTGAGATAAGTGGTTATAGAAACCTTCTTTAAAGGTAGCAATGGGTCTGCTATAACCACAGGACCACAGGAGGTGTGCTTTTGCTAAAGAGGATCAAGCACCACCTCTGATAAAAACACACCTGGAAACAATGAGGCAATAACATAATTTTTTCAATTTCTTTTGTTTTAAAGCTTCTTTCATAATACTGGTCTTCAATTTCTATATATCACCATTTAAAATGCAAAGGTCTGTAACTCAATTAAAAGAGTGAAAATGAAATCAAGATTTAATGACAAAGCCTTTGATGCATGAGAACATGAGGTGATTAACCAAATCTTACTTCTGGGCTCAGACCAGACATTTGCTATTTTTTCAAAAACTAAAGCAGAGAGGGCATTAATTTTAATTATTTCTACCATATATATATATTTATATATGTATGTATATTGTATGTATATATGTAGATATAGATAGATAGATTTATATAAGTATATGTATATATATATATATATATATATATATACATATATACACACACATATGTATACTTAATAAAAATGAAATAAATAAAGTTTCCCAGTTATAATTAAATTACATAAAATCCATTAGTGGCTGCCTGTAGAGGAAAATAAAGAGATAGTTCTGTGTATTAAGACGTATTTCCAAAGCTGTGTTTTGAGTTCCATTTTCTTGTGGCTTCATTTATTTTCACACTAGATGGCACTCTAGAAGTATTCCTAAATTCTGGATTCCTTTCCGTTGCCTTTTAGAAAGCCAACAAATTAGTGATTTCCCTCAAACCTTCTATTGTTTACAGCCTACTGAAAAAGGCAAGTGAATTATACAGAGCAATACAGAAAATTAGCATTGTTAAATGTGTCACATATATCACTAATAAAGTTTCATTATTTATACTGTCAACTTGAAAAGCACTTATTTCCTAATCAATCAATTCACAACTAAATAAACAGTCACATAGGCATACAACATGAATTCACAGCACTCCTATATCAGATCTCCCTGAGATTAAGTGTATGCTGTTGATAACAGGAGAAGAATAACAAAGAATCCTCCTCCTCAGTTTGCTCACTTCTCCCCACCTCCCTGGTTACCTACTTTTACTGAAGAAAAAGATAGATGTATATGTTTTAGGACAGCTATTATTTTCTGATTTTTTTTTTTTTTTTTTAAATCAATACATGTTACACTTTACCCCAGAGGTGATCCTGAAGCACAAGTTAGGACAGACACAATAAGTGAAATGGAAAAAGCTGCAGATGCATTTAAAATTAGTTTCATTTCTATTTGGAGATTGGGGTTGCAGAAAAGAAAAAGAGATTTAAACAGTCACTTGAAGGGCTTTGTACCATCTAAATCCAGCTGCAGTCTCACAGACGTCCCTTTTGATGTTCACTAACGCTGGAGATGAGTTCTAGTAAACAGATGTCCTTGTCAGGGAAAATAAACAAACTTAAAACCATCAGATATGGTACTGTCTGGTGACTGGAAGTAAACTGCAAACTGTTCTTTGCTGGGTTGCTACAGAAACTGGCTTATGTGGCACTGGATACAGGAGTGGAGAATTAGTCATAAACACAGGGACATTTAAAAGGACTCAGTAATCCTTGTGGGTCCCTTCCAACTCAGTATATTCTGTGTTCCTGTGTGATTCTGTGCTGTCTTCTTGGCTGTGAAGAACGTGAGCATCAAGGCATTTGGTATGTGCAAAGTGAAAAGCAAAGTGCCATGGCCTCTTCCCAGCTTTTCCTCCTGATCCCATAATATTTGCAGATATTTCTTAAACATTTAGGCTACATGTTTGCCTCTGGAAGAGAAAAACTCTAGCCACACTGCCAGCTAAGGACTGTTCTGCTCTTATTTCTGGTTGCTCATTTGTGACAATTTTAGGTGACCATCACAGAGTTTGTAAATCACAGGTTTAGCACAGAAATCTGTATATAACAGCAGAGGTCAGCTGGATGACATAGGCGGGGGTCTGGGCTCACAAAAGGGAAGATGCCAGAATATCTGTTACTGAAATTTGGACATCCTTTTTGAATTTATCTGTTGAGACAGAGTCACAGAAATCCTCCATGGAAGTGGAGGGAGCCTGGATAAATGACCTGGCTTCTTACCTAGAAGGCAGGGTTAAAACTTCCCAATTGTTTAGGTCAGACTTATCTCAAAATTTAGGTGTTTCTTGCAGACAGAAAGTGTAGGTTAAGCCTTGTTCATCCAAGTACATCCAAAAGTGTATGAAAATAGAGACCTCAGAGTCTCCTGCAGACCAGGTGTTAAAGGTAATGAAACATATGAGCCTCAAGAAAGCAGATGAGCTGGCTGGTAGCATAAGGGCTCCCACACATCAGTCCGCATTGTTATAGGACAAAATCTGCATCTTCATGTAGACAGAATTAACTCCACATGGTGCTGATGGATTGAAGGGAGAGGAGGATTTCTCTGTTCCTAAGAGAAACACAGGACCCAAACCAAATGGAAGCATTCCAGTCCCAGGGGTGGTTTCCATTACCCAAATTGCTGACTTTCACCCAACATATTTTTGCTCACTATTTCAACTGCTTAGAGAGACAAAAGTTGGGACAGATGTGTTGGTGAAGAGCCCTTCCCTGGCTTTAATTTTCTCCTTGTTCTTAGCAGTGAACTATTTGGGTCTACAGATAAAGACTGGCATTTCCTCCTTCAGGCAGATTCCAGAGATCAGGCTGAGCCTGATTAACAATCTTAATTGTGAGTCAGTAGGATGGTGGGCAAGTGACTCTCAACACAGGGTCCATGCTTGGCTATGTGCAAACACAGTCCCCAGTGCCTTCTTATAATGAGGCAGATTTCATCAAGCAAGACAACTTTTGGTGACTTTAGCCACAGAAAGAGAATATGACTTTGTCTTTAAAGCAGCATGGTTAAAACAATAGTCTGTGGAATGAGAGTTTTGAGGTGGTTGAAAAGTGCATTATCTTACATGCATATGTTGGACAGTGCTGGCAACACACTGCAGTTTTGGAAAATAAACAAATTTACTAGGGAGAAGAGGAAGACTGCTGATAAAACAGAAAAAATACTATACTCGGTGATTTCAGTCCGAGTGCTAATATTTTATACAACAAAATATTGAATTTGGGAAGCGGATTTTTCATTCATTTGGCTTTTTAACTTTCCAGAGTGCTTTTATTGACTGATTTTTGTTTGTGGCAGCTAATATTACTGTCACTGTAACAATATTTTTTCCTCATTTAGCTCTCCTAATGCAGTTTGCCATCTGAAGTCATTTACCTTTCATTTTTTAAAATAAAGAATTTTTTTTTAAAAACTCAGAGATGGTTCACGTGGTTTGAGCCTCCATTTGTTCAGATAAAAATGAAGTGCCAAAACTTCAAGAACTGTTGCATTTTCTGAGACCCACAGTCCATCTGCTGTGAATTTAATTGCAGTAATATTAATTGACAACACATCTGGACTATGAAAGCAAGAGATATACCCACTTCCTTCCATGTCCAGCCTCCCTCCAAACTTCATACTATTTGTCCTGGAATCTACATTTAACTCGTAAGAGAAAATATATGCACAGAATTCCTTCATTTTCAGATCTAGTTTATTATAACTTCAGCATAGCATGTGCAGATGTTCTTAATCACCAATTCATGGAGATGCCAATCGCATGATGAGTATACAATAGGAGATACTCCAACACCACCTTTCTCCTGTTTAGAACTCATTTCATTCAGCATTAAACTTTCTCTAAAACTGCAGACAGCTTTCTGGGTTAGAGTATTGCCATTCCAGCAGACTACAGAGGAGCAAATACATTTTAAACTTGAACTATATTTGCTGAAGGCAAAGCTGCAAGTTGCAGCTAACGCAGCCATCAGCTCTGAGCTCCAGCCTCTGGATGGGAGGAAAGGAGGAATTGCTTCTGCAGAACTCAGCTGGATTCAGTGTGAAAGTAAGACAAAAATTGCTCCCAGGCCTATGAAAAAATCATCTTTTCTGTCTCTGAAAGAGTAAAGTTCATGTCTTTCATCCTTTCCTGCAAAAGCCAAGAAAACCACCCACCACCAGTTCTGAGGAACCCCAGGTGATATTCAGCTCATAGACATGAATGTTTATTTGACAGAGTCTGCAATGGTTTTCCACCTTCCAGTGGGGTGAAATGTTGCATGTTAGCTTCCAGTGAAAATAGAGGAGTGATCAGCTTAATAACTTTCTTTGCCAATTTGATCACAAGGCCTCAAGCAGGTTGCAGAAGTCCCTGTGGCTGCAAAGGTAGCAGCTGCAGCCCAGTTGTGCAGTGTGACTCAGTTCTTGGAGAGAGATTGCACACCAGGTGGTCAGACAGAAAATGAAGTGGAACAAAACCCAACAAGAAAGGACAACTGCGATGCTTTGTCACCTTAAACTCTGAATCAGTTTGATGGTGTAGATATGTCAAAACAGAGGGTCCAAAGGCACTACCTCCATGGGGTAAACCCAATGAGCACTGGTGTGACAGTCACAGAGTCCAAGCCCCAGCTGATATAAAAGTACTTTCATACCATGAAAACATTCATTGACACCTAGATGCTGCACAAGGTAATTGCTTTTAATTGTTCTCTTCCTTCCATCAACACCAGTCCATAGAGGCTGAGGATGCAGGACTTTGGAAAACCTCTCTTCCTGTTGATCAAATGGATATGCTATCCATTAAATCCTCCCTTCTGGGTCTTTCTATCTTGATTTCTACCCACAGGTATCTGAGCATTTGCTATCATGCTTGAACTTTGTCAAGAGACTGATCAACTCGCTATTTCCGCAGCTTAGAAAACATATTCATTATTTTTTGTTTTTTCTTGTTTGTTTTTTTTTCTTTGTTTGTTTAATGAGAAAATATCTTTCTCCTTCCATGTTGCTCCCCTAATGTTATCAGAAACAGCCTTTCCTCTGCTCCAAGGTGCATCAGCTTTAACTCTAGTATCAGTAAGATGTATGGATACTCATGGGGAGGCCCTAGTGTTATTCATCAGCCCCTATCTCCCAATCCCATCTGTCATCTACGTTGGAAATGTTTTAGGTTATTGCCTATTCCCTAAATGACCAGCTGTGATATGGCCACAATCTCATAAATGTTTTGAGGATGGGAATGGTTAGGACAGTCTCAGATTCACTTGCACCCTGGCCATGATGGCTGTAGCAGTGCTGACTGCCTGGACAATTGTGAAGCAGCCCAGGTGCTGGGGGTGTCCCCCTCTGTTCTGTGCAGATTGTTCCAGAGATTTTGGTGTGCTGAACATTTGGACAGTAGTATGAAAATCAGGGAAGGGTTGGTGATATTTTGTGCAGGATATAACTGGTAGAGACTGGCTGCTGTGGGATGGTGCCATGGGAACCTGCTAACAGTGTGATTGATCTGCCTGAGGGAGGGGAGTTTGCTAATTCTCTAATGTAGTAGAACTAATGATAGATGCTGATGCAGTCTGATTGTGTCCCAGTGATTTATGGTTGCACCTAGCAGTTAAAATTAACAGCCACCTTAACAGGGAGTTTTAACCAAATTAGCAATTTGGCTCTGAGATTCTCAACTCTGAGCACCAAAAGGATTAAGAGAAGAGACAGGATTCCAAGTAAAGAGGACGTCAAAGAACTAGGGATGAGTTTTTCTGAAATAACCACATTTCCAGCAGTCTGGGTTCTTAGTCCAAGGTCTGTGGTTTCTAAGCTGTCTGCAAAGTTTGAACCTGAAATTTGGGCTGCCTCCCATCTCCTGTATTTGTACTTACATAATTTTGGGTCGAAACAATCTAAAACAGAAGAGTAAAATATAAGGTAACCTTTTAGCAGGCTGATAAATGTCCTATTACATACTCTGAAATAGTTTTCTGATTAGAGAGGTTACAAACTAAAATTCAACTTAACATGCTTTCTACATTACCCAATAGTTTCTAGTCTTACCTTGGATATATTTTTCATCCTGTTTAGATAAGTTGCTACAATTTAGAGTATAAGACAGAAAGTTCAATTACTTTTTAAATAATAAAAACCATTCAGCTTTCCTCTTGAAAAAAATACTTTAGAATTTTTTTTATAGTAGCACTTAAAAAAAAGTAATGACATTATATTTTCACAATTTCCAAATTTTTTAATATAATACAACTTCACTGTGTAAAATGCTTAAAAATTAAATTTATATTTCTCTGTGTGTGCAACATAAAGTTGACACAAAAATACAATGTTCCCTTTTTAAAAAAAAAAAAAAAAGTTTTCTGGTTTTCTTGGGTGAAAGTTTTATTTCACAGGATAATTTTTTCCCTAAAAGGTCTATTCATTCAAGATCAAATTATTATTTCAAAAGTACAAATCTCTTGTTTTACAAAATAAATTCCTCACCTTCCATTAGCAACAGATGTGTTTGGTAGGGAAAACTTCTTTTTCTCCATTGAGATGCTCATTGCTGAAAAATGTAAGAAAGTTGGAATCTCCACACTTTCCTTTCTTCTTGTAAATAACGGGTGGCCCAGTTCACTCCTTTAGAATTCAGCATTTCTGGAAAGATGTCAGGAACTTATTTATCTAATTTAATAACTGCCATCACCACCATCCCTGAAAAACAGCAACACCAACTATTCAAATTAATGATTTCACTAAACGAGGATTGTCAGCGCAACTTCAGGGCCTTTAACACAACACCTACATTAAAATTAATGTAGGAGGGGGAGCAATGCCTGGGCTAATAACCTCAAATATCTTTTCTCTGCTTGTCCATCAGTTGCAGGTGCATTGGCAGCAGACAGACATGCACAAGGAAGGAAGAGTCCTACTGGCTCGTGGTTACCCAAAGTGTCATCAGCCAAGGAGAAGAGTCATGAAGAGGACCAGACTAAACACAAACAGAATGCTGATAATGATGAGGGTTTGCAGACTATAGCAACACCTAACAGATACCTGGCAGACAAAATGACCAGCTTAAGAGAAAAGGAAATAATGAGAAACATAAATCTCCACAATTAATTTATATTCACGTGATAAATTCATAGTTCATATATTAACAAAAATTTAAGGAGAATGTAATTTGCTTTGATGTTTGTGCTACCCAGCAAATTTGAAGATGCAGTGATATGTATGTGCCCTGCTCCCACTGACATCATTGGGTTTATCTCTTTAAACAAGAATGTTAGTATTAATTCTCTCTGTAGTTCTGAGCCTGGTGCTCTGCCAGAGCAGTTGCTGTGCAAAAAGAAGATGGGATCCATACAACCTCAGGAACTTAAATGAGCAGGTTAATCAAAGCTGCCTTTAGTCCCCGGTGATAGAGGAACCACAGCAGCCAGGGGATTCAGCAAATTCAGGCTCCTACTCTGAATATGGTTCTAGAGATATCTCTCAATGTACAGGAAAAATGCATTTTCATCACATGACTAAAGCTGGGGTTTCTCATTGCCTCCTCCTTCATAGAGATTTTATTGCTGTTGGTTTTGTCTGTCATATGAAGACACAGAGGTCATGCCCAGTCACTGCAGCTTTTTCCTCTCCTCCACCTGTTTATTCGGAGAGTGAGAACATTTGCAGTAGAATAGGCCTGAAATGGCCAGAAGTGTGAGAAATGTGGCTTGGTAGCATAGCAGGAAGTAAAACATGATGCTCCTACAAAGCTGTGAGAAAAATCACTGGTGTGTTTCTACTGAGCTGTATCCCTTTTCAAAATACTCTTCCCATCCTGGAGCTGAGAGAAACATTTTCTGACAAAAATTGTCACAACATACCCAGATTTGCTGATAGATTTAATTAATCAACCTTTTCCTACTGCATGTTCATCTGAAAACTTCCTGCCCAGCTACAGGAGCTCAAAGCCCCACCAAGGGATTATGTATACAGCACTTCATTTACTGAGGATAGTTATCCATTTATGGTCCACTTAACTACAACATCAGTCCTCAGGCTTTCATTTGCATTCAATAAAGGCTTTTCTTTACTATCTGTCAATACACAAGGGACAGCAGTAGCATATACAAACTGGTAACCATTATCCTGTTAGGGAAATGAGACAATTGGTATTTTTAATCCAGTAAATCATAATCTCTGTTATGTATATCCCTGAGCATAGAAGGGGAAATTTGATTTGAATGGAATATCAGAAAAAATAGGTATATATGGAAAGTAGGTTTGTCTCCATATCAAGAGCCTGTTCTTTGGAGACAGTGCAGAGAAAAACAGACAGAGATATAAATACCTTGTTAACTTTTTGAATGGCTCAACCACACAGTGAACCTTTTGGAGCTAAATTACTATTTAAGTACTTACAAAACATTTTTCTCTTATTTTGATCTACTGAATTTAGCAACTATTCAAATAGTCATTGCATTAAAATGAAATGAATGTTGGTTTTTTTTTTTTTTTTTTTTTTTTTTTTTTTCTTAAATTGCCTGGTGCTAAAAATGATTTGCAGATGTCCCATTGCTACACCTTACTCCATCAAAGGAGGAATAAGTAAACATGAAGCTCTCCAAACCAGGATCAGATACCCAGAAACAGTCAGACTCTCAGGAATCTGCTGTCCTGACAGAGGACAGACACCTTGTTCATCTGAGAGGAAAGGCAGATCTCAGATGAAAAATACCAAGCAGGTTATCTTGGCATGTAGAGAGCTAGAAGGAGAGTGCCTGAAATATAGGCTTGAGTTTATAACTGGGACAGTTTTAAATGAAGAAATTTTAAATGGGAAAAACCTTGAAGGGCTCTGTCTATGGCCACCTCAGTGCATTACACTGATTTTCAAAAAATACAGAGGCCCCTGCAAATGTTTCTCCTGCTCTGGCCATAGAACCACATTGCCAGATAGACTTCCACTTGGTGTCATCTTACTGAAAATTGGCAATGTCCAATTCCATTCTCACTTAACCACCAACTCAACTAGAAGCAATCAAGTGGCCTGAGCTTTCCCCTGGTCCATATTGATTTTTAAAGACTCTTTCTGGAGCTGTCTGCCTTCAGTTGTCTAAAAGTGTGCTTTCACATCCTGAAATGTTTCAAGGTATATGTAAAAAAAAAAATCTAAAAATTTAGATAATTAGTCATTCAAACGAAGAGTTCCAAGAATGGTGGGACAGAAATGTATTTCTGCATCTAAAGAACGTGATGAATTCACCACAGCTCCAGAGACAGTCTCCAGAGAAAGATGCCTTGGCACACCTTGTTTGTGATTGCCTTTTTTTCCCAGCTGGATTGTGTTAAGAAATTCCCATATTTACACATCCTATTGTTCAGTCACCCACACCTGGACATATCCATTTCCATGGATTTCCCCAAATTTCCATTTCCATTTCATGCAGATCCTGAAATTACCAAGCTATAGGTATATACCTCTCTTCAGGGCTGGAGGTGATACAAAACTAATAAAAACCCCAACAAATTTAGTAAACCTTTTCCTGTATTCATTGGGATTCAGGTAGGGAGTTAATGAGAAAAAGAACTGCTAACAGCTCAAAATGGCACATTCCTCTCATTGGTGCCATTGGGTGTAATCACAAAAAAACCAAAACACAAACCCAACCAACCAACCAAAGAGAAAAGTAAATTTGTAATTAAAAGTAATGGTTAAACCGTTATACAATTAATAATCTGAGTTTGCTTTGATTGCAGGGAACAAATTCATTCAGCACTGCCTCAAGCTTTCATCTGCTAAAGGTCACTGACTCCCCATAATGACCAGGGTAGGGAAATGAGTCAGTCTGTTGGAAATCACTATTAATAGCAGTAGTGCTTGGAAATAGATATCATGGCAGCACATAGGTAGCAAGGGGAAGAGCAGCTGCAGAAGTTGAAGTGTACCTGCTGCTTGTCTTTCCTCAGGTCCCCAAAATTCACAGTCTACATATCCTAGAAAAGGCAGTCCCAAGAACACACAGACATATCTACTCCAAATTAATTTTGACATGATCCATGACTGGAAAAATGCTTGCATTGGAAACAAATTAACCTTGAACTTTTACCTCCAGGAAAATCAGTCACTGGGTTTATAGCTCAAGACTCCAGGTTAGACAAGGTCCTGCAGTGTGGGATGAGGGACAAATGCTTTTATTATGGCCCTTCCATTTAGCCTTTTTGAATATTTTACTTATGCACTGAGAGAATGAATTTTACACAAGATAATTATGGATTGATACAAATTACTCCTCATAAATATGAATGATGATCTGTTTTCTGAACTGGAGGAACTGAAAGATACAAAGGCATTCAAAAGACACGGGGTTTAAATTTATTTTTTTAAATTAAGAAGTCTCCCATTTTGTGATTACAAATGTGTCTCAACTGAATGTTGCTTGCTCTCGGTGAAATTTGTTTGTCATGGCAGATCTTTGGTTCCAAGAGTAGTTTTCCCAGTGGAGGAGCCTTGTGGTGTATTTCCATTTCTAAGGCTTGTTTCAGCTGAGTAACAAGAGGCACTCTTTCCCAGGTGGTGAATTTGCCTTACCATAGCTATGCAAACTCTGAAAGGAAACAGATGCAATAATATAGACAAACCTCTAACTCCCTCCCAGGCAGATTGTCCATGAACAAGGGGTAACCATGTTTTGCTTTCAGCTGAATGGCCTCTGGTCCTACCCACCATAGGGAAGTAGAAATTGACATATCCTCTGGGAATTTGGCACTGATGTGATGTAGCTCTCAAGAATTAACACAGTTTCTGGGGTTTTCTTTTCTCCTATCTTTTTTCAAAATAGGGAAGAAGATAATCTCCAGGCTAAGTGTGCTGAAAAACTCTTCAGAACTCTACAGAGATGGTCTTCAAAGACCTTTAGCTCCACTGAAGTGCCATGGGAATTGCAAAGGACCAAACAAGTACAAAATTGATAAAGCTCTGTTATCTAACTTGAAAATACACTGGGAGATTTTCCGAAAATCTCAAAAAAGTAGCACAGAAAAAGCAAAGAGAGAGAAGTGCAAAGAGAAAGAAACAGGATTATTTTTCCTTTGCTAAAAAAATTTAAGTTCAAACATACCTTAAACTCTAAGGGATATGCTCACAGGGTTTCATAATTTTGCATTTTTTCCCACTTACTATGTCAGAAAAAAAGTCTGCCTTTGATGCTATTGATCATTTCATTTTCACTGGCACACTTTTCAAACAGATGGTTGCCCCAGCCTTTTGTTCCTGAGCACCCTCTTGAAGATTTGAAATAACCAGTGATAGAAATTTTAGAAGTTATTTGAATGCAACCTGGTTCTTCCTGTCCCCTCTCTCCTCTATCAAAGCTGACTTCTAACAGAGGTCCAAAAAGGTCATGTCCACTCTGGCCTTCAGTACACAACTTCCTTTTCTACAGAAAAGTTTCACATCTCCCCATTTCTCTCTCCAGAACTTTAGCATGTGATATTTTCCAATCATAGCTGTCTACTGACAGGAAGTCATGGTTTTTTGAGGAAAGAACATTTTAGGAGGACTGCCTAGTTTTCATGGGAAACTTCATTATTTAAAAAGAAGGCAAAATCACCTCCCTATACTTGAAAAATAAGACTATTCCCTTAATATGGGAAACATACTTCCCCTTGGGTATAGTGCTGCCATGAATCATGGGGCTTGTGGTTCAAATCAATAGATCTCTGTCCTGCTTTATAGGCCAACTTCTAAAGCCAGGCCATGCTCTAGAAATCCACATTTTTACTAAACCAGAGGTAAACACATTAAAAAAATATGCATCTACAAAGAAAATAAAGGAAATGAAAGCTTTAAAGAGGCTTAATTTTTAAAAAAAATCACACTAGCACGAGGTTTTATCTTAAACAAGCATAAACATAAAATGTATGGATCAGTAACTAATCCTTCTCAACTGCTTCTATCAAGTGTCATAATTATGGCATTATACACAGGCAGGCAAAATGACCCCAATCCCCCTCCGTGCAGCATCTGCCACATTACATTATCCTGCTTTCCTGTCACAGTGCCTGCAAAGGGCCTTGGCCTCTGTTTGTGCAGTGACCTCTGTGCTGAGCATTAGCTGATGGAGCACCTGAGTGGTGCCATACCCTGAGCCACCGAGCCCCCGCAGGGTGCCCATGGGCTCACAAGGCACAACCCACCCAGCTGCAGTGGTGCTGCTGCACTTTGTGTCAGGGCATGTAGAGTATGAGCCACGGCAGTGGAGAGGGAGGGCTTCTCCTGGGAAGCAGCTCAGCAGAGCTCTGAACTTACTTCTGAACTCTGTGCTTGCCTCTAAGACTACCTGCTTGGAAATTAGACACTCAGCAAGGACAGCTGACAGCCAAATCCACGTCATTTATTTATTCTGGGAAGAGCTAATCATATTGATCAATTATTCCTAGGTCTGTTACTTGGTTTACCTGACTAAAGGTCCTCTGATTACATTTGTGTGTTTTCAGAGAAATTGCAAGATTCACCTTTAAATAGCACAAAAATAAAGGCTGAATTATGGAACGGCTCTGTTACTGATATAGCATGACATAATCACCCTAAAAAAAGTAAAATAATAATGTGACAGGAAGATATACTTCATTAAGCTCCAATGCTCCACATATCTATTTGCTTTAGTAGTAGTAGTAGTAGTAGTACTATTTAAAAATCTCTCGAAATAAGTTTAGGAATTATATTTATGTAACAGATTTAGCCTGATTACAACACACAGATAATGCAGGCATATATCTGAAAATGTGCTAAAAGACAAAAAGGACATTTGCAGGCTATACAAAAAAGACTAAGAAAAATAATTCAAAAAATTAACACTGGCAGTAAAAAATTATAAACTTATTAGAATGAACACGTTTGTGCAGAGATCTGGAGTTTCAAGGCACAAACAAATTAAAGAAGCTTCATATAAGATCATACTTTCCTTTTAAATCGATGTTACTTACACAAACACATATTTGAGTTTTGCATGCACAAGTCCTTTAACTTCAATTGCTGCATTTTAACTGTTGGTTCCATGGGATTTACCTTTCAGCATTCTAATTTACACATCTGAAAACTTTGGTTATGTGTAGTATTTCAGGACTTCATCAGTACTGGGGGGGAAAAAAAAATCTATCAAAACTCTGCATGCCAGTGAACTCTAAGGACTGATGAAGTTGTTAAAGGAACCAAGGTTCAAAAGTGTTCCTGAGCCCTGTATGAAAGCAGAGATAGTTATTGATAATCCATATACCTGATCTAAATGCACTGAGTCTTTGGATATACCAAATCTCCTTCCAAATCAGACCACAACATTCTCTTTTTACCACTGTTAACCAGCCTAACATCCATTTCCCTCAGTAATTATTTATTTACTTTTACTAATTGCATCTTCCCTCCTAATACAATCAAAATCCGTTTAGGCCTGCAGTAATGAGGGCTTTGGAGAAGGAAAGAATCACAGAGGAAAGTTGGGAAATACCATAATTCTTTTCCAGCCCTTGGCATTCAAACTTCATCACATCTCCAAAAGTTCATTATAATAGAAATTGAGTGGGCACTAAGACAGTCAACATTCATGAGGGAAAGAACAGAATTTTCAAAACTGATCATCAAGCAGCCCCAGCAACCAAATTTATATATCAGGGACTTACTTCACAAGACAGAGAAAAGATTGATGCTCTTGAAGAGGTGCTGCAATTAACTATATTAATGAAATCAGGGGGTCACACCTAGTCCACGTGACTGACTCACTCCTCTGGCTCTGTCTCCAGCCTGAAAAGGTGGATTTAGAAATTGAAGGGTTTAACATGGAACGAGCACAGTAAGTTTTGTGCATCTAACAAGCTCCTTCGAAGTGTTGTGAGAAGCACAGCATGGTTGAGAGATCATGGCAGTTAATTATTTCCCTGCCTTGGAAGAAGAGAGCCACACATCCCCGGAGGGAGTCCTTGCATTTCAACAAAAGCCTTTTCTCCAGGGAGGGAAGTTTTACAAGCAGAAGTTGGTTTGCGTACCGGAATGATCAGAGCCACTGCTGCCTTTGAAGGTACAGTCAGTTCTTGCAAGGCATTATGGTACAAATCCTCATTCCACCACCTGGTAAAAGTTTTTTTAGAAATATCCAAACCCAAAGTTATAATAGATGTAAAATGCAGTCTTTGATAAAGGATGGGTCATGTGCAGGGCCACCTCAAGCCACAGGAAGACACTGAGGCTGACAGAAGCAGCCTTTGCTGCCTCCTGCTCACATCTGGAAAGGCAGAAAAGCTGCCCCTCTAACAGGAAGATTTAGGGAATGTAGGAGATTGCAGTGTAGCAAACATTTGTCCTTTAGGATATTTACTCTCTCAGGTCTGCACATTCCTCCTCTATTTCCAGGAGCAGTGCCTCTGTGCCTGCAGATATCACACTTCTGTGACCTCTGCTGTGGTAGGAAGAAGTCCTTGGGGCATCTCCTCACCTTTGGAGGTCACAGGAGTTTTGGTGACAAGACGTACAAGCATGAAGCCATGTAAAATGACAATGAAACAGCTTCTCCAATGAAGTTATCCAGTTCCATTCCCGTGGAAATACTGCTCAGTGCCACAGATGGCAAATAAAAACGACATTCTCATAATAACTTAGAAGAATGCAGGTAACAAGAAGGTTAATCCACAAAGAAAGAAAGAAAGTCATTGAGACCAGAATACTCATCCTAACACAGTGAGCTGATGTCAGAAGCAGCTTTTGGGTTTCTCTGAGACACATACTGTGTTAACAAGTTTTATAAGTCTGATTGCAATTAATTTGCAATAAGCTCAAAACCACTGAAGACCATGGAGGGATGTGATTCCATACAAACTGAATATAATTTTCTTTTTTTAGCCCTCTGATATCTTATTTGGCAGGATCAAACACGATAATTCTGCCAGCAACAAAGGCCAGAGCAGAATTACACTAAGAAAGATTGACTTAAAAGAAAAATATTTCTATCATAAGTGCTTCAGAAAGATACCAATCTTCTGAAAATCAAGTTGACTTGAGAATAAGAGGTTTTTAACAGAGATGGAGCCAAATACAAGCATTCAGAAGCATAATGAGAGATGCTTATTAACATAAGAAGGATGTTTATTAACATTACAGTAACCCCCCCCAGCCAAGCATAGGCCCTACACCAATACATAAAAATTGGTGTAGATTATTTTCATATTTTCAGCCAGTAAAAGCTAGAACTAACTAGGAGAGAAAAAGAGAAAAAAAAAAAAAAAAAAAAAAAGAAAAGAGCTCAAAGTAATGTGACATCCTAAAAAAGAAAACCAATATCAAATTTTCAGAGTGATATCTCTAACACTTTCTTTCTTCTGTTGGCTTGAGATGATGCAGACAGGTGAAATAGATCCTAAGCAGCCCAGAATTTCTTGGTGAACTGATATTTCATTTGTCAGAAAACCAAAGAAAGCTAACAAAAAATAAAAAATAATCTGTGTTTCGACTATAAAGAAAAGGTCTGTTTCTGATTCCTGGTTGTTTTAGATGTTGAACATTACTATTCTGCCTGTGTTTAGCAGGTTAGTGCCTATTTTCCTTTTACCATCTCATTCAGATAATCAGCATCTTGGAGGAGTGGGTGGAAATTATTCCTTTAAAGGTTAATTATCATTCAATTGCTGGACTAAGTTTGCTAATGTACAGTGCCTAACCCTTTCTTTTCCTTACCATCATTGTCCTTCAGTTTATAATGCTCTTCCTCCCTCATACTTAATCCTCTCCAATGCATTTATTCATAATAATCCTATCTTCTCTCAGCCTTCAATTTGCAGCCTTCAACTGCTAAGCCAGCTAAGCTTTCTTCATCTTCTCCCACAAATACATGCTCTGTTCTTTGGTTGCCTCTTTTTGCCCTTCTCCCCATCTCAGTTTCATGAACTGAAGTGACAAAATCACAGAGTACATCCACAGAGCCTTGGACAGCAGCGAATTACCCTGCACCAAGTCAGGACAATGTGCTATAAACTCTCCCCAACACACTGCTGGGGCTGCAGGTCTTGTTTCACATCAGCTGCACAGCAATGGGTTCAGGTGCATCCAGAGATTGCCACCCTTCTTAACCAAGGTCCTCCTCTGCTTCCAGAGGAGGCACCCTCCAACTGTAGTAACAAGTCCTGCATTAATCTGTAATGAATGACTTCACATTATTGAGATTAAACTGCTTGTGGGCCATGTTCTCATCTGAAATGCAGAGTGAATCTTGCCTCATTTCATTAGCTAAAATGAAGTGACCTCAGATATCCAGCCACGTAACAGATCCATCTTTAGGCAGCCTCCTGGATGAGCCATCTACAGCTACTCTAGAGGCCATTAAAAAGTTGTGTTTATAACATATTGTTTTGTGCATAATGCTCTATGAAGAGAGGGTGCTTTTGCCATGACATATGGTGTACAATGTAAATGAACTCTGGTGCAACAAATTAAAAAGCTTTTACAGCAACCTCTAAATACTATTTATGGCTCCCAAGAGCTACCTAGGCTGGCCACCAGTCAAATAATTGCAGTCACTACACCAAGTGCCAGAGTGCATTTTGTTGACTAACTGCTTCTTCAGCGAGCTGTGCAATCTATTTCTATGAGATGTACCAGCCATAAAACACCATTCATTTTGACAACAAAATTGCAGAAGCACAATGTGTTACTAGGTGTCACTCAAAGAATGGAGGCTGTAATGAGGGGACCATTTGTAAAATCTCCCTGATCCTTAACACTTGCAGCTTTTGTTACAGCAAAGGAAACTCATCTTGAAATTCAAGGCCTCTCCAAAGCTGAAGCCTCTCAAGGGCACAAGAACCCTCTCCTGTCTGTGCATGCTGGGAAAACTGGTGAATAGGACTGACTGAAATACAGCAACTGAAAATGTATCCAGTGAGTGAAAGAGTCCAGTTCTGTGGGGACAGAGAATCTTCCAGAAAACACCCATTTTTCTGAAACCTAATTTTGTGTTGAAGAAAAAATTATATTTATTTGCATTGAAAAACATTCTGGAAACAGAAGGAAACCAACAAAACCAGCCCAAATTGTCACTGTTTTTCATTTGGGTTTTATAGAGTCATAGAGCAGTTTGGATTGGAAGGGATATTAAAGTTCATCTAGTTCCAAATGCCTGCCATAGACAGGGACACTTTCTACTAAACCAAGTATTCAGATACCTATCCAACCTGGCTTTGAACATTTCCATGGATGGAGCATCCACAACTTCTCTGGGCCACCTTTTTCAGTTCCTCACTATCAGTGAAGATAAGTAAAGAATTTCTCCCTTATATCCATTCTAAGCCTACTCTCCTTCAGCTTAAAGCCATTACCCCTTGTGCTATCAATTACAGACCCTTGCCAGAAGTCCCTCTCCAGTCTTATTGTAAGCTTCCTTCAGGTACTGAAAGGCCACAATATGATTTCCCTTGAGCCTTCTCTTCTCCTGAAGAAAGCTGAACAATCCCACCTCTCTCAGTCTTTCCTCACAGGAGAGGTGTTCCTTTCCTCTAAACATCTTTGTGACTTTCCGCTGGACTCGCTCCAACAGGGCCATGTCTGTCCTGTGGTGGGGACCCCAGAGCTGTTTCTGGAAATTGAAACCACTCAAAAAAACCCAAAACCCTGAAGATGAGCTCTTTTTGCTATTTAAAGAAATGTATGTGTTAAATCGTCTAAAGGTTTGGTTGTTTCTGTGTATGTTGTCTGGGGTTTTTGGCTGTTTTCAAATCAATGCAATAGGGTACCTGGTAAAATCTTCTTTTTCCCACCTGAGTACAGAAAAAGTAAGGCAGGCAATGGATATTTCACAGCTCTGAAAATGTCCTATTTACCACATGAACATTGCCTCTTGTTTTTCTGGTCTAGGTGTACTTAAATACGGCAATGCTAGTGTTGCTGCTATCTCCGTGTGGATTCCAAAGGGGACAGCAAGAGGCACAGCCCCATGATTTGAGGCTGTGACTGGCTTTGAGGCACACATCCCAGAATGATGGCTGCATTGCTTCATAACTGAGCCATCCCCCTGGAGCTGTCTGCAAGCCAGGCTTAAACTTACGCTACAATTTTCTACAGCCAAAGGTTTACTGTCAAATGAGCCGTCCCAGTTCGTGACAAAATTGCTATGACATTATGGCTTTAATAGGCACTGGCAATAAAATCATCAATCATGGATACCATATTTAAGTACAAAAACACTTGAGTGGCTTAGAAAAGAGAAAAAGCATTAAATACCTACATAGCAAGATTCGTAATCTTTTGGTGTAGAGAAGTTTTGAAAGCAGTTATTTGCTGGTAGAGGTTATCAAGAGGATGCCTGCAGAATTTAAAGAAAGTAAGAAGGTGAATGGCAAAGAACCAGGGGCTTTGGCATTTTTCTGCATTCTTTATTTATTAACCATTTTATGACATTGTAGAAAAGAAATAACTATACTCAGGACACAAAGAGTTATGCAGTAATTTAGGAAATGCTCTTCCCTCAGGTATTATGTCCCTTTCTTCCAGACACTGCAATCCCAGACATGCTTTGTAAAAAAAGAAAAAAAAAATTTAAAAGCTCTAAAATGATACTATCAGAAAAGTAATATTTTTTTTTTTTCCAGCAGATTTCTGAAACATCACTCCAGATCCCCAGCTCAAAGGGAATTAAAAAAAGGCAAAGGTTTTACACCATTTTTTGTGACTAGCAGGCTTCAATCAAATACAATTGAAGCTCCAGGCCAATATTGCACTGTGCTCAGGGCCATGTCTATCACTGAGAACAAAATATGGTTTACAAAGGGGAAAGGTTCCCACAAATCACAGTCCAGACACACTAGATTTTCTAACTGTCTAGACAAATAAGACCATCCCCGTGCCAATATTAATAAACCTTCACACATTCCAGTAAACACTTGGTAGCTCTATCTCTCTGTCAATCACTTTTAGCCCCTAATGAGAATGCTTTTAACTGTTGATATTTGACTGTTAACACCAATTCCCTTAACTCAATATTCCTTTGCCAAGCAAGCAGCTTCAGTCTAGCCATTATGCATAGTAGAAATCTACATTTCCCATTATCAGTGACTGCATTTATATTTGAGAACTAAAGGATTAAAAAATCTTAGGGAGAAGATATTCTTGGTAGCTGATTTGAATAAGGAAAAACGTTAACCTTGGCAAGAAGATATTGAGTTGAAAATAAGGCAATTAAAGAGAAACTAATTTTTTATAATGCAAGTTTAACAGAATTAAGTCTATACCACTTCACACATTAACACCATTCTTGCATTAGCCAAACAACAATTAAAAAAACCCACCAGACTTTAATTCCTGTAATATGTTTCTAATGGCAGCAAATGTGTTCCTAAATATCAGTGGTCTTGTACCAGAGAAATTACAATTGTGCAGTCAGATAGTTTCATAAACAAGTATTTCTACAGTGAATCTATTATATTCCTCCTCTCTCTAAAAATTGAGGAGGTTATGCTTTTTGATATAATTAGATAATAATATAACATTTAAATAATTTTTGAATTGCTTATTTGGGTTCAAACATGCTGACTTAAATCTGATTAAGCAATTATGGACAAATTTTCTGTTATTTTGACCAGTCTATTAGCCATCTAATTTGGTTCCTGAGGGTAGTAGATAAAAAATAACAACTAAAGCTATTTCAACTGCATAGCTGGGATACAGCAGCAGATTACCAATTACACTCAGAAGATGAATTACCAGTAGGTTTCATCTTCCTTAAATAAATACCAATTTAAGTCAAGTAGGTCTGAAAATCACTTCATGCTGAGGAGTTGCTGTACCGCTACCTTTAATGGAAAATTAGCAGTGGGCTAGATCTGTGAAGGAGCTGAGGACATTTTCTGGTTTTGCTAGATGAGGGCTCAGCTGCTTCAGGCTTAGTATAGGTAAACTGAAAGGAGCAGAGAAAATCTGGAGCAGGAGTCCCAAAGCTGCTGCACTGTCACTGAAAACAGTACTTTATTTAATATTCAAATCCATTTCTGACAGACTTGACTTTTTAAATTCCACAAAAATTAAGGGCATAACAATAAAATGATAATATATTTAAAATTACATTTTCTCAGTACCCAAAAAGTCTGTTCATTCGGAGAAGTAATCATTGCCTATTTAATTGCAGGACTATTTATATTGTTAATTGCATCTTGTTATAGGTTAAATACAGTTGCTTTGGATTTAACTTTATGATTTAAATGCAATCATGTAATAGACTTGGTTATAAGAAACATGTAATTACTACATAGGCTGAGAAGCTGGATTAGCATTGCAACATAAAAAGAGACTTTATTGCTCCTGATATTAACTGAAAAAACACTTAAATTGCTGACAAATTTTTACTTGTTCCTTTGGTCATTACCTGAATGGTTTGTGGACGTTTTCTTCAGTATGGAAAATGAAGATTTCATGTCACAAGAGCTGTAAATGGCCAGGTAATGGGAAGCCATTAGCAGCAGGCTCACCACAGAAACCCAGACTGTGAAATAAAACTAACCTGCACCGAGATCACCCCTGCTCTCCACCTTGCAGATCACTCCTAACCTTATTCTTCACAAGACCCGTGTATTCTTGGATACCTCCCCTGCTCCTTGGGATTCAAGTTTGGTAAAATTTAGTGGCTACTGACCTAGAGGTGGACTAGAAGTTGCTGTTTGTCCCCGCAGGCTTCCTGGTTCAATATTGCCTCCAAGGTGGAGCAGTCACTTCCCCAAAACACCTTTCTGATCTAAACCAAAATGCTCATAAAGACACTTGACTATGGGCTGTCTGTCCACACTCCTTTTCCCCTTTTTCCTCTTCACCAGTTCCTACCCCAGCAAGCCTTTTCTTGAGGGTTACAGCCCTTTTAACCTGAATTCCTGGTTATTTAATACCAGTGGGCTGTGAATAGCAGTAGCCAAAATAACACAGATAATCAATTACCTGTCCCTCAGAAGGTATTAATTAAATTAATATCTCCCACTTGTTTCAGTACTGCCCATTGACTTTGACAAAATAAGACTGGATGTATCAAGCTCATTTCAATTCTCACGTCACGCAGTTAATTTAATCAAGGCAACCAGACTATCTTATTCGTTTATCACAAAAATAAAGATGTGATCCCTTGAATATAACATGACTGAAATTGCTGGATTCAGATAGAAGCAAAATCAGACATCTCTAGCCCACTGGCAAAAAAGAAAAAATAAAATCCAGTGGCAGAACAGCAGCCTGGCGAGTTTTATTTGTAGATAAATGGAACAGGTATAATAAATGTGAATTGTGACAGAAGGGGATGTGAGAACAAAAATGGTATCATTAGTTCTGCAAAATGTTTTACAGATATCTTTTCTCCCTGGCTACCATGAGCTAATTTCTAATTGTCTGAGTTTTGGCAACCACACCCCTTGGGAGTTCTAATCTCAGTGGTTTAGGACAGTCAAATATAGAGGTTTTGTGAAAAAAACACATTTTGCATGGTTTAGACTTAGTAGGGAAAGGAGGTAGGCTGATCTGCCATACATGGAAATAAATAGAAACAGTCAAAATTTGAAACCACCTTAACATATATTTTGGGAAAACAGTGGTTGCTGCAAATATTTGCAATTCAAATCTCAGCAATTTTAATCTCTTTTTATGAAAAGTCCTTCCAGCATTTTTCGAAGGATTAGTTATATATTAAAAGAGAGAATTTTTCTACTGAGGCAAACTGTCTTTCAAATATTTCTGACTCAAGCATAAATCCATTTACCTTTCACAGGCTGTTTTGTAGTTCTTTTTGTGGTGCTCATTAATTAATAAACAAAATCTACTGCATTTAAGACAGCCTGTTTTTCACTCAGCTTTATTGCCTTTCGTTACTGCTTTGAGACTTCATCAACTTACTTACTTAGGTCTGTGAAAAATAGTACAAAACTGTAATCAGAAAAGCCATGGTGTTTAGGAGAAGTTAATAAAAAGCTCCAGGTAGCCCAAATTATGGCAGTTGAGAGATGTCAGCTCTTGTCCCACACTGGAACATTTGCCTTTCAAACACTCCTTCAAATATTTTCATGAGAGTTATTTATGTTGGAAGATCTAAAACATTACAAGAGAAGTAATGTATGCAGCTCTCCTTTTACCCAACAGGGAGTTGCTGGAGATGCAGAGGGAAAAGCAGGACAGCAAAGTACTGCATCACTTGAACATGATGCTTGGCAGCTCTCTTGCTCTCTGAGGCAGGGATGCTGCCCTGCCAATGGATAATGAACCTTCCCAAAATGCAGAAGTCACTTTGAATGGCAGAGTGATTAAGTGAGGACTGAAGGGCATATCTAAGCCTTACCTCACCTAAGCAGTCAGAAGCAAAGCTGCAATATGATTTTAGTTTTACAGACTGAATCCTTGGTGGAGGTGGACACTAATTTTTTAGAAAGCAATATTTTCTCACAGTTGACTCCTTTTATATTAATTGATCAATTGGATTTTGCTAAGCTTGAATACTAACCTCCTGAAAAAATGTCATTACAAAAGGTTAGACTAGAAAAAAAAATCAGAAGCAACTTGAACAAGAATTTGGTATTGGAATAAGGTGGATCATTGACATGTTTTCTGAGGAAAGCTGGATACAGGCATTTCTAGGGTAGGTGTGCCCTGCTCATCACCTCCTGAACACTTTCAGCTTGTGGAGAGTTGCTTTCACCTTTGAGCAAAACAGGAGTTGAAGAAGGATGTTGAAAGGCAGGTGGACTGCCTCTCTGTACTTGCCTTAAAAAAGAGGGACACAGAGCCAAGGCAAATAAACACATCAGACAGTATAGAGAGGAGACAGGATTTGCCATATGCCTGAAATTCTCTCTTTCCTTGTCACTGAGGTAACTAGTGGGGAAGAGGAGGAATTAACACCTCTTTTCCATATCTGCTTGAAGATATCTTCAGGCAGTCCTATAAACTGTCCAAGAGCACATTCCAATATCCTGCCTGTTGTCTCTTTCCACTACAAAGAACACAATTGCCAACATTTTGCGAGTATGAGAAAAATGTCTTTCCTGTGCTAGAGGACCAGAACAGGAGTGACATTCACAAGGGCCTATCAAATGTGTCATGCAGATCATCTCATTTTCTGAGTTCTTCCCTCAAAACACACAAAGAAAATATGAATACTAATACAGCATGTTTTTGTTTCTCTGAATAGCACTTAAATAAAAAAAAAAAAAGTGACACAGCTTACTGTCTGAATTATATCCAACAGTCACGTTTCAGACATAAGATGGCTTTCCAAAACCCCATTGCTCACTGATATCACATTAAAATTTCCCAGCTGTAAGAGCCATGGATCTGCAAATGAAGCAGAGAAAGGCTGATCCAGATTCTCACAAACTCTTTATCCTACATTTGATCAGTCAAGTCAGAATTAGGTATAACTTTAGAAAGTACCCATGCATTTAGGTCTTCAATACACCAGCATGGAAAGTTTTGCTGGTAAAAGCAAAAAAATGCTGTTGAAAAAGACCCTGGCTGGCAGAATTGATCTGTACCTCTCCAGTGGGTTCTCTGTAAGTTTTCACTTCAGGCACATAAAGGGTATAGGTACAGTGAGTGCACAGGTCCCTCCAGGTATCTCAGGCAGTGGGGGAAAAGTCTATATCAGAAACAATAGTTCCTCTTATGGAATGTGTTCTTTCATTATTTGCTGAATATGAAAAGGTTGCTTTTAATACCTACTGCTCTTTTCTGAGCAGAGCTGTGGACCTCCTCTGGGCTGATAATGACTTCAGTACTCTCACAGCTTATTCCTTCTCAGACATTCAAGATAGAAACTCCCATTTTCAGCAATTTCAGAAACCGTGATCTGAGACTACAGCAGTGAGGAATGACTCAATTACTCAGACCTGTTAAGGAACACATGCTAAGCAAATGTATCTATCTTGTTAAAAAAAAACACCTTGAAGTTCAATGAAAACCAGAGAAATTATATTACTTTACTTGGGAATCTCCTCTTTATTGAATATAAGCATATATCAATTAATGATAATGTGAATTATGTGTACATACACAAAATGGAAGAACAGAACAATAAATATTTACTGCTAATACATCACAATTTTAGAGCAAACAATAATATTTAAAAAAAAGAATATATATATATATATATATATATATATATATATATATATATATGCATACTTTGAAATAGTTTGAGTTTGGGGTTTTTTTTGGTTTGTTTTTTTTTTTCTTTTAAATGTCTGGATAACATCTTCCTGCTACATTTGAAGGCCAAAAAAGAGCTCTGATCCCAACAGTACCTTTGGTAAGAATATGTGAGCATATTCTGTAGCAGCATGAATCCAAGAAAAACCTAAAAGACAAAACAAAATCCTTTCACCTGATAATAAGTGATAACTATATCATAAAACTTGCAAGTTTTCTACTCACTGTGAAATGACAGAAACAGTTCTGAGGAAGGAAAAACAGTACTTGGCACAACACAAGTTTTCTAACAACCCCAATCTAACTCAGAGGTCTTTGGAGAATTGGTTGGAAGATCAAACAGTATTTTGCAGAAATTTCCCAGGACATTTATTCTCCTTCAAATCTTTTTTTCTTGAGGAGACATCAGCAGGATTTATTCTCAAAAAAGTGATTTGGATGCAAAAGAGTTCTGCAAACTGTCATTTTTTTTTATTATTTGACTTGGTGATGAACTGAGCTGAAATCTACCATGACTAAGGAGAATACAAGTCTCAGCATCACCTCAGGAAAAGAGCAAGGAATGAATTGTCAAACTGATTCCCTAAATGCATCCAGTCTTGTAATACTGAATTTATTACCTGGTCCTGAAAAAGACCTTCTCACTCTTGCATACCTCACCAGCTCCTGGGACTGCAGGAAGATGTTACAGCTCTTGCTCTTTCTCTACCTTGTCTCAAGGGGAAGCCAATTCAAAGTGAAGCATCTCTTTTATATCAAAAACAGTCAAAGTAGAAAAAATAACCCCCTTAATCCATCACTCAGCCATAGATAGGACGACACAGCCCCTTCCTTGTCTTCATCTCTGCAATCCAAATAAATAAGAATCAGAGGGTGAAGTCTACTATGAACAGGTGAGGGTGGAACTGTCAGATAAAAATGCATCTGCATGGAGGGATATACTGTATTTGAAAGAGTTCTCTGTACAGAATAAAAACAAAGACCTTTGTCCAAAATAAAAAATTTATTCACCCTGTTCATATAGCATTATTCTATAAGTAACAATGAATCTTATACATTGGTTCAGACTGTAGATGAATACCTTAAAAACAAGGGAATCAGTGACAGGAGAGAGTCCCTACTCACATCATTCCTCATATCTGTGAGTTCCTATTCATAACTAGATCAGTAAGGTCATACTTAGCAGGATGAAAATGTAGAGAAATAATCTAGAAACCTTTATTAACAGCAGAAGTGGGGCTAGCCCACATGAACCCTTTCTTCAGGAAAAAAAGAAAAAAAAAAAAAAAAAAAGGAGGAAAAACCCAACAAATCCCACCATTTTTTGGAAAAGAGAAGCACGTGATTCCTGGCATGGTTTCTCACGCTGCTCTCTGCATCAGAACACTTTGAGGAAGACATTTTTAGTTCCTCTGCCGAACAAGGCAATGAAAATATATTGTCAGTGTTGGTCAAAAATTCTGGGAGGTGTAATATACTTCTAAAGCCTGTGTAATTCTCAGGCCTTGGAAAGAAAGTACTGTTTTGAAATAAAAAAACAATATTTTCTTAGAAAATCATCCATTTTTTCTCAGCTTCCTTAGCATTTTTCTTTTTAAGCAGGAAATAAGGAAAAGTGAGAGGAAAAATATTTTGAAAATGTGGTTTCACCCCAGACAATATCACCCTACTTTGAAAAACACATCAGAGTATTTTACAAGGGGATAACATCATTAGTTTTCTTTAGTCAGTATTCTCTTCCTTCATATGCCATTTTATGTCTACATTGGCCAACTGTTACAGAAGCTAGAATTAATTTTGATTTGTGCAGTGAGATTTCCAAGACAGAATTAAAATATTTTTTCAATGAAGGAGATGAATCCCTGACATCTCAAAGAAATACGAAATGCACAGTGGATTTTGATAAACATAGGAATGACCTCTGGTAAAGGTTTCCTGATGTGTACAGATTTGAGGGTATTACACATACACACACATACATATACACACACAAAAGATACAAGTAACAGCAGAAACTCAACTGAGACAATGACCCAACAAAAAGTTCTTTTCCCAGTTAAATGTGACTGGAAATAATTGTTGTAGGCAAATCCAGTGGAGTTTAGTTTGACAACTAAATATTAGGAAAAAAATAAATATCATTGCAAAGTCTCAGACAGTTCAAGGAGACAATATTCTCCTCCAGAGCCACCCACTAGTAGAATAGATTCAAATACCTTCTCTTTAACCAGAAAATATCCAATCTGTCTATAACAATTGACACTGCACCATTGCAGAAAACATAAATTTGTAGATGGTGGCAATTCCCATGATTTTTATCTGTTGGGGATTTAAACAGAAAATTTTGCATTAAGTAATTTTGTGGGCAGACAGGAGCACAACTGAGATTTAAGAGACTATCACCTTAGAAAAAAAAATAAAACATCAGTTTTATAAAGATAATCCTAATAAAATGAGAACACTTAGTTGCTATGAACTGGAAAAAAACAAAACCAAAACACAACATTAATTTGTAAAAATTTTCATTTGTAATCTTGAGTGCAAACTACCACCTGCTCATATCTGAGAGCTTGAGGTGACAAGAGAAGTCCCCACTAATGCACAAGGGCAGGAATGCACTGTTGCTCTAGGTCAGAAAATAATGAGTATCGGGGAAATGGGTTAAGTGCTTCAGCTTGCTCCATACAGGAAAACTTCAGAGATCTCCGTGGCATGAAGTGTGAAGCCCTGGCAAAATCCAGGGAGCTCCGGACCACTTTGGTGCAGCCCCTTCAGCAGACAATTCAAGCACTGGCTTTTTTCCTTCCCACACCTCCTCAACCCACAGAGCTGTGAATGTCCCTGTGTCTGACACAGGAACTGAATCACATCCACAGCCTTGTCACACAGATCACACACACGACACAGCACCACAGGCAGCTAAACTGACATTTCAAGCATGATCAGAAACATGTACTGATAAGCAGGATAAAAACACCGCTGCAAAATAATGGACTCCTGCTGTTACTTAAAGTGCAGAAATCTTTGTGTTCAAAGCAAAAAGCACTGATCCCATAAAAGAGCTTTTGTTCCAAGAATTTGATGGGGGTTTATGCTCAACAAACAGTGTAGCACATTGCACATTTATACAGACTTTTCCAAAACATAGAATCATGGAACATCCTGAGTTGCAAGGATCATCCTTTCCAGCTCAGAACCCTGCTCAGCATCATCCTCAAGAATCATAACATGAGAGCTTTGTTCAAATGCTTCTTGAATTCTGTCAGGCTTGGTGCTGTAACCATTTCACTGGGAAGCCTGTTACAGTGCCCAACCACCCTCTGGTGAAGAACCTTTTTCCAATATCCAACCCAAACCTCCCCTGACACAACTTCAGGCCATTCCCTTGGTCCTATCACTGATCACCAAACCTGGCTGAAAGTGTTGTTCTTTCACAATTCAGGAAAATACAGCCTTAGAGATTTTAAAGAATTTCTTCATGTCTAGACTTTAAAATCTGTATGAAGAGTGACCTAATCATCTGGTAACCTTTCAGACTGAGGCAGAGTTTACTTTGATTTTTTTTTTTTTTGACTGTCAGTCATTTTCATTCCACATCTAACAGGAATATCCAAAACCTCTGTATTTACCATGAAGTCAGTCTGTATTTTCAGTCCACTTCTAATCCAATTCTGAATTTCATTCACATCCAACATAACAAAATAATTTCTTTCCTACCCTTACCAGACCAGAGAAGTCAAAGTTATTTACATCAGTAGATAACATACTCATCTCTGTTCAGCTAAAATATGGAGCATTATTATCCTTCCAGTAAATAGACACAGCTCATTTTGCTTTAATAGTAAAGAAATATTCTTTCCAATGGAAGGAAAATTGGCCCAGTGTATTTCCTTCAGACATTCGTTAAGCTAATTACTGATTAGCTTACAGTCCTGTATTTTTTTTCCTACTTTGAGGGATGCTGGGAAAAAAAATGCTAAAGAGAAGTTCTTGTTTATTTGTTTTAACATAATGATGGTTGTGACAAACTCTTTATTGTTTGATTATTTTCTGGTCAAACTAGGCACAGAATTAGGATTGCTAAATTTTAATTTCTCAGCATCTTATAGCTGAATGCAAATTTTAATTGACTGCTTGGTGTTTCAGAGCAATAGATTAATCTTTGTGAATCATCTTAACTGGCATATTTTGGTGATCCAAGTAATTTATTTACATAATTTATTTCTTTGTATTTGAAGGAAAAGTCCATATAAATGCCTTTATGTGAAATTTCCATGTATCACAATAATTGCAGGCAAACTTCTCCCTTCAGAAATTTACCTTCTAGAAGATTTGGGATCACAAGAGAATACTTTTTAAAAAAGTCTGTATTTCTTCCCTCTTCAATAAAATTGACTTTTACTTAAAGCACAGTGTTTAAAAGATTACAGGCTAACTATCAAACTCAAGAGGAATCTAAAGAGGAATCATAAAGGCTGAGGTTGGGGTTTATTTCTGCCTTCCCTTGTTTCTGTGCCCATTGTCTGCACTGGAAGGAGTCACCCATCTCACTACAGCACAAAATAAACACACACGTTCACTGCAACTTTAATTGCAAGGAAAGTAGGAAAAAAGGAGGTTTATTGTATAACTTCAAAATATAGACCATTCCAAGGGTGACCAGGAACTGGAGGGCAAAGTTGCCACCTCTCCAACCACATTGGTCAAACCAAGAGTCCATCAATTCTCGCTTCCTCTAGAAAGGAATGCAAAACAATCATTGTTTACATGAAAGTTTGTGAGAAACTCCACTAGAAGAATGCAAAACATCAGAAGGCTAAGAAAAACTTTCAAATATCAGGGTGACAGTCACCTCAGCACCCCACAGCCCCGGGCTGAGCCTGGCCCAAACACTGAGCTCACATCAGCAAAGCAGCACCAACCCCACAGCCTGGGCACCCGGCTGCACAGCCAGTGCTGGAATTACAGTGCTGGAATTAGGAGTAGCCCTGGGGGAAATGATCCTCTGCGTACAGATTTCTCACCACCCCTCCCAAACTCAGAGTCCAGGAAAAGCTCGTGATCTCAAATGTCAGGAATACTTAGCAGGGTATTTTATTGGCAGTGTGCTGCAATTACTTCTGCTCTCTCTCCTTAGGTCTTTGGTGTAAGAGCTTTCAGAGTACATTGATGAACCCTTGGATAAAGAGGAATCACCATGGATGGCTTTTCTCCTGACGCAGGCAACTGAGAAGAAAACTGCATATGACAAATGCTGATCTGGCTAAGCACGAATCCTTTATTGCATAAATCAACTTCATGTTGTTTGTACAGTCAGTATAAAAATTCACTTACAGATTTTATTTATTTAACTGCACATTTTATTCTGCTTAGTGAATAGCAACTGCCTGACCTTATGTGTACTCTGAAAATGTGGGCAAGGAAATGGTCTTAGTAACAGGACAAGAAAGAACATATTTCTCCCTCCACTCCTTGAAAACATGGTCACTGGAGCATCTCCACTGCTGGCAGATTTCATTATTGCCAACAAGGATATATTAACTTCTTTTGCATTTCTGCATCCCAACTGAGGAACCAGTTTCCCAGATGTCATAATCACAGAATATTAGAAGCTGAGAGAATCCAAAGATTTCAAAAGCTGAAGAATTTAGTTAGAATCCCTATTAATTTAAATGGTTAATCTATTTCAAATACTAAAATCTAAACCTTTTTAACTGGATCCCAGTCCTCGAGCTGATTTGTATAGTAAGCAACTAATTTCCATTGTTTTCTCAGTAATGTTTATTTCTGAGTTTTCTGCACTACTTTTGAGACTCAACTATCGTTGAGGTAAGTGATAAACAGAGCCTGTGAAAAGCAAAACAACCCACAACCCTTGGCAGGTAGAAGTGGGTGAAGAAAAGTTCTCTGATTGTATCAGAGCAGATTTTGAAAGTGCCCAGCTGACACCAGCTTGCAGCATTTGCAAATGGCACATCTGGTCACCTATTTCCAGGCCTAACTAGGAGTCACTTGGGATACTGAGATGTGGATATTAAAATAGTTTAGAAGTTTGTTCTGCATTTCTGCTTAAAAACAGCTGCAAAGTTGGCTTGCAAAGTCAGCATTTGCATATTGTTGAGTATGTGGAAATCCACTCTTCCCAGTTCATCTTGAAGCGTTCTAGAGACAAATCCTACGTGAATGTTGTGACTATGCCGGTGTTTAGGAGACAGGAGGCTGTCACTTCAGTTTGAATTCCATCTAATCAATGTTGAGGCAGGAATTTAAATGGTTATAGTTCACTATTAAAAAGACATGGGTGGGTAGATAAATTTGATCTTGGAGTCTGCTTAGCTCTGGCAAGAAATGCCATTGGTTTTGGAATTTCAAACAAATTTTTTTTTTTTTTTTAAATGACCACAATCTCCCTGCTTTACTCCCTGCCCAATCAGACAAGAACCAGCACTGTCAAACTCCAGAGATAACGTCTGGTTTTTTAACAAAGCTTGCAGCTATGGAAGCAAAATCTGTGGGATAGTTTCATTTAAACAAGTTTCAAACCACTTGTGAAACGCAAATGTACAGCAGCACAGTGGGCAATGCTAAACACAGACTGAGCTTTCTTGCCTAAAATACCAGAAGGTAACTGCTGCATCCTTTTGTACAGACAGATACGAGAGAACTGCTGGAGTGAAGACAGCCCATCAGAGCTTCACTGACTTCATTAGTGCAGTGGCTTTAGTCCAGAGCACCAGGGTCACTGCACTCAGTTGCAGCAGTCAAGCCAAGGTGAAGCATAGGTAGACCAAACCAAGTGTTTTCTGTTTCAGCTTCATAGCACTCTTGAATGTTTCCAAGCCCATTCAGCAAGAACTCCCTCTGATCATCTCCCTGTTCCTCAGCTAAATCTGCTTTTGATCACATGCATTTTCCAGGTGAGCTCAGTGGACCGTAGGAGATGGTCCATGGGGTAGAGGGAGAGAAGGAAGGACCAGAGAGGTAACAAGTGAATAAATCTAGGAGGTAATTCCTTGTGAAATGCTTTATATTCAACCCTTCTCATCCCTCCTATTTCCTTCAGATTCTGCAACCAGAATTCGGTTAAGCCTTGTGGAACAATTATTAACTTTATAGATTAAGATTTTGCAGTGCCAAGCACAGGATATGAAAGTAATTGGTGCTTATAAAAGGACACCTCATCAAAAATTTGTATTGCTAGAATAAAGTGCACTTTCAAATTCCATCAGTTCTTTTTGTAGAAATATTACACATGGAATTGTTGTACAAGACAATCTATTCCTTTTAATATCCATCCTCTAAACTTGCAATTGTATTTTCATACCATATAGATACTCAAGGGACATTCTGTTTTACATGTAGTCTATAAATTGTTTGAGGCATGGGCAATTTCTTTTGGTCTCCTTGTACTGCAGTCAGCTGTACAAGGTTCAGAGCTACAGTTTTTGCAACCACCATGGCAAAATAACAAACCAGTGAACGTCTTGCTTGAGAGTAAACAAGTCCAGTCAGGAATCAGACCAAGCAGGCAATTAGGAAAAATTTCTAAGGGGAGCCATGTCCCTGTCCTGGCAGTACAGGAAACCCATCCCTGCATAAAAGGCAGCTTGTAAATCCACAAAGTATATAGTAGTTGTGAGTATTTCCTTTGACTAATCCAGGGATACAATGGTAGCATTTTCACATTTGGGCATAACATGGCACTTCCGATCTCCATCCCTAAGCAGAGCAGGAGGTTTGCATGTCAGTCTCACTCAGAAAACATCTGAATAAGTAAAGAGACGCAGCTCATCACTGCATAGATCACCATTTGGAAACAAAAATCTGTCTTTTCTTCTCAGTCCATGCTATTTTCTAAACAACACTGATGAGTGAACTAAACATCAAAGTAATGAAATATCCACTGATAATGCTAAATAATGTCCAAATTCAGCAACATGCTATAGCCAACTGCATCACTCCTGAGTGTTCAGTTCCTGAAAGAAGTATTAATAAATATTGTGGGCTTTCTCCAAAGCTTTTTTCGTCGTAGAATGACCATGTTTCCAGAGCAATTTATGATCACAGTCTTTAGATTTTCACTTCCACTCAGCCTATAATTGCACCTCAGCCTCCAGTGCAGAATTGTACCTGTAAACCTTCACAGGCTGCTCAATCTTTGTGACAAGAGCTGGGAGGCTGTCAAGACCTGGCAAGGGCTTTACCCTTTCACACACATGGAAGCAAGGGACAGGTTTTTCCTGAGTGGGAGAACTAGCAGCAGCATAAAAGAAGCTGAGACAGCTCCAGAGGCTCAGTCAAAGCAGCCAGCATACTGCATGCAGCAAGTAACATTTAAAAGGCTTTTGAGAAAATAGCTGCAGTTTCAGCTACCACATCAACTGAATAGTCCCCTACACAGCCCTAAAACTCATGAAATAAAATACTTTCGTTACAGTGTGCCAGGAAAAGAAGTGAAACAACTATCAGAAGGAGGATGCACCTTCCTTAGCAATTTATTTTGTAGTGTAATTACTTTTCTTACACAAACCTTCTCCCTGTCTACTTTTGAAGTGTTTTAGTTTGTGCTTTGCCTGACCCCAGCTGCATCTTCCTCAGAGAAAACCCCGTGGAAGTTGCACATCAGAAACTTCCTAACCTAACATTCAGGCAAAGACCATGACTGCAATATCCCATATGATCACTAGGGATGACAGGTCCTTGAACTGTACTGTTTTGCTCTACAAAAGATCTTGTTGGGCTAAGTGGATTGCTATTGCAGATACACCCTGGAGATGCGACAGGAAAATACTTCACAACAATTATTTGATGCTGCAGAAATTACTCCTGAGGGCTACTCTCAGACCTGTGTCTCCAGCCCATCCCTCCAGTATTGTCCTGCTAATTCTGATCCCTGCACAGACATACCTGTCAAGCCTTTTAATGCTGAACCTATGTTTCTGAGTAAGAGCATTTGACTTTTTTCTGTCAAGCTAGAGAGTAAAGATTAGCATTCTAGGATTTTAAAAATACATTTTAACTGCAGATGTGGAAATCTATGTTGCAAACCAAAATTGTTCTTCCACCAAGTGACCCCAGGAAGCTCTGCATTCTGGAACTGATGTCCAGAGAAACAGATTTTAGAGACAAATGTCTAAATGCAAGATCTTCCAGAAGAAGTCATGATTTTGCTTCAGATTAGGGCAGGTGGAATCATAAAATGCATCTCTTCAGTCAGTCTCTTTGATAACCTTTCTTTTTATCCTTAGGATAAAGTCAGATTTCTTTTGGAGGGGGAATGTTTATTTCCTTTCCCCCACACTCTCTATTCTAAAACCAAAGCAGATTTCCAAAGAAAAAATGATTCTTTTCTACCATCTAAACACCTTAAAATTTCATTTCCTCAGCCACAATAAACTCTGCATATTCTAGCTCAATAACTGAAGCTTGATTTTCAAAGAAAGGGGAAGAGATAGCATGATAAACTTTTAAGGAAACAGCTCCTAAATTTAGAGTTTCTATAATAAGGTTCTTATTCTATAAACAGTCTGAAGACAAAAGCCAAATTGTATGTCCTTGTTTTAGCAGAAATGGATGAGAAAAGAGGAACTAAATCTTTCAAAAACAAAAACAAAAACAAAAGGGTGAAAAATCTGATTGAAGAAAGCTCTTGTGTTCCTGATTTTTGCTTACTAAGAGAGGGAGTTTAGGTCACATCCATCCTTCCCTTTCATTGTGCTTCCAGGGAGAGCAGCTCAGTTCTTCCATTCACACTACAGCTCATTCACCTTTTCTTCTCTCTGAAATTTGATATATTTACACACAATTATTTTTCCAGTCACAGGATTGCTAACTCAGAATTCAGTCACATACCCAAAAGAGAAAACAGGTCAGTATTTATGTACCTATGTTTCTGCAGCACCTGTGACTCCTAATCAAAGACTAGACCCCTCCCTTGCCCTATCTGGTGCAAATACCCAAAACCAGAGTAAGTTCTTGTCCCCATGGGTTTGCAAACTAAATTTCAGACAGGAGATAGCAGGTGAGAAATACAGTGGAAAATACATGTGGACCTCAGAAAGGCTTCTTTAGGTACAGAAAACATGTCTGGAAATAATTTTCTGAGCAGCATGTAGCTCCTTGGAAAAAAAAAAAAAAAATTAGATCACTCCTTCTCAAGACAGAAGGAGATGGCTCTTTCTTGAAAAACGCCATTGTTCCCCTTTCCTGAGGACAAGCACTGGGACAGTGATAATGGAAAGGTTGCGTACATACAGGAAGCAATAAACTGCTACAAAAAGGCAGAAATGCCTACATTTCAGGGCTATAAATGCCCACCACCACTTATAAATTGGCAGGTTCTTGCCACCACGTCAGGGTCCCCTTCTAATCTCACCCCTGACCATCCTGCTGTTCCCTCCAGGACCAGTTCCTGTCACAAAGCTAAGCAGGTAGTGGGCAAGGGATGTTTAGGTTTAGGATGGCTCATTAAGACAGGGCAGAAATTACAGGAACTTGCATGACAGCATAAAGGAGGATTTTACAGTATGTTGATTCTTGCATTGGAAAAAGTATTGATCAACTGCTGTGGGACAGGAAATCATGCTTTAAGTGCAATGGATGTAATATGAAGTGCAATTTTCTTAGACAAAGTATGGAGGATTGTATATTAAAGCCATTTTCTTGGAGACGTTTCTTTGTGCCTTGTAACTTGTCCACAGCATCTATTGTTATGCCAGGAATCTAGTGAACTTTGTTTCTCTGAGCCCCCAAGTGGAGAATTTACCTTTTTCCTTTTAACTTCCCAAATATTTTGTATGCTTACCAGATGGAAAGGTTGTCAAGGGTGAATTTACAGAGAGTCTGATCAAATCAGCTTTCTAGATACACCTCACATGAAAAATATCTCATTCCAATAGAAGTGACTATTTTCACACAGGAAAGAAAGGCTCCTGTTTTGAGCTGAGCTGGGGAAAGCATACCCATGCCTTAAGCAGCTGTGCACAACCACTCATCCCCAGAAAGCAAATAGTCCAGGCAACACATTGATCTTTTCTTCCTTAAAATATAGCACCCCAAAACACATGCTTTGGGTGCATCAATCACCAGGCACCCGTGAGCTGATCCTCAGAGAGAAATGTATTATTCCCTACATTGTATATTCAGGGAGGTTAAGATAAAAAATGTACAGATGAGAAAGTGAAGGACCAAACTCAACCTCTACCTATAGTATAGAGTAAGGCAAGTGGAAATAACACTCCTTAAGATTGCTTCCTCATCATTCATTATAATACAATCTCTTTTGAGGGGAAAATTATTCCAGCTTCTTTGAGCTACGGCTGAGAATATATGTGGCATCTCTGTTTATTTCTTTCACAGCCCTGATTCTCAAGATAATTTATCTTTTTTTAAAGATTTACTGGTATACTCAATAGTATTGGTAAGACTGTTTATGAATCTCAGAAAAAATTGAAACATAAGCTTACAAACAACAGTAAGTGATCAGACAGTCCCTTGACACTGCACAAAAACATAAGTGTTCCTTTTCAGGAATATTTCTTCCCTATCAAAACCACTTTCTTATCCTTACCTATCTTCTTTAGGACCTCAGCTTTCTAACAGACAAAAATCTGTCTTACAATATAAATTTACAAGCAGTTATCTTGGTACCTATCAAGTTTACTTACTCACTTGCTCTTTTCTTCCTTTCCTCCCACAGCTGTAACCGAGCACAAAAAGCCTTAACTAACTGAAACTTACAGCCTCCCAATTCCCATAATACACTGGAACACCAAGAACAGAACTTACATAAGTCTGCTTTCTTAAGTGCTTTTTCATTTTTAGTGACAAAGTTGTTTTGTAAGGGAAGGGTATATGCTAGTTTGGAGTTATGACTACAGAAAGTCTTGAAGGTTCTTTTAAAATTCAACACTGCAGATTAGTGAGAAGGGAGTAAGCTAAGGGATGGTGGAAAGCAAAAGGACAAGTAGCTCTTTAGCTCAGCTGTAAGATGGTAAGAGATGAAAAGTTTAATCTTGATTTTAGAGTAAGAAGTGATTTTATAAATAGGCATCAACTTATTTTGAGAATCTTGTGGTTTAGGCTAGAACCTACCTATATACTGGTTACTACTGGGAGGTCTTTCCTAGCAGCAGAAAGTCAGTTAATTAAAGTCAGTCTTATCTTTAGACACTCCCTATGCTGCCTACTCTCCTCTAAGGTCCTAATATATTGCTGCAGGGAAGAGTGTGGGCTGGGTTTCTCATATTTTCCTATAAGGAGAGTGTCAATACTTGTAGTGGGGGTGCACCTGTGATTGTTTAAGAATTGGTATTTATAGTTTAGAAAAGAGTTTCCATGTTTAGGAAATTGAAATGTCCGTCATTGCTTATTTCTACAGGTACTTTTTATTAGGTTTATTCTCTTGCAGTTTCTGTTTGCAAAAGGAAATCCCAAGGGTTTTTGTCAGGAATTTTGCTCCCTGTGGAGGAGTTGAGGACTGGTTTGCAAGCCTAGCTGGTACATTTTTTGTACATGAAGCAAAATGCTTTGCAGAACCCTTTTACTCTTGCTAGTGTCTCCTTGCACCTGACAGAACCCTGGGAATCTTCATGCAATTTCCTGTATTATTTAGCTTCAAGGGTGTGAGGGTAGATGCTGGAAGAGAGAGACTGGATAATACCCATTTTCTCTGGGTTTGAACCCAAGAGGTTCTGCAGCTCATCTTATGTGTTTAGGTTTGGTAGATGTCCACATAATTCTCCATTCTCATAACTTCTTCACAGCAAAAAAAATAATGTGGGAGAGAGACATAATGAGCCAAGCAACCATAATTTTTGTCACATATGTGCCACTTGGTAGGGAGGGATCAGGTTATTATGACCAGGTTATTTGGAGGAATAGGAGAGTAGACCAACAAACAAAAATCCACAGCCTAATGTAACTAAAGCGACTCTGTACAGACAGAAGGATAAACCATACTTCTATCTTTCTAAGAAATAAGTCTAAACATCCTTAACAAACACTCTTTGGAGACAGGAATTTTCTGTGGTCTGTGGAGGATCGGCCTGAAAGAATATGAAATACTGTACCTGCCTCCCACATGTGGCGTAAGGCTTAATAAATAGTAGCAAGATGATTGAAGATTCTGTCAGGAAAGGGGCTATTACAAATGGGGAGTGATATTATCAATCTCACATGCTAAAAGTATTAATTTCATTGCCTCTGATAAAGTGCCTTGTTAATGAGCTATTTCAAAAATGTCTAAATGAATTCCATGAAAAATGATTTATGGTCATGTTTCCGAAGAAACAAACTCTCCTTCAAGGAGTAAGGTTCTTAAGTTCTGCTGCTACTTTAAGAATTCTTTTTTTCCTTCTGCCAAAACAACTTAAAAAAACAGCAGTTCCACTGATGTTAGTAGAAATATGATGAGTAAAACTAGCAAGGGACCAAGTTTCTTAATGCTACATCCCAGTGCACTCCTGTAGTTTGCTGATCCTGTAGTTTGCCATGTTTAATGTCCTGCTCAAACCTATTGCAATAACTGTGAATATCAGCCAGTTTCAAAATACTGTAAATATCTCACTTTAAATCAACAGACATTATATTCTATTTAAAAAATAGTTTTGCAGATCATTCCTTGTGTGGTTGTTGAATTCACTGTCCAAGAGAGATCAGAGAAACAGTTTGTTTTGGCAAGTGCTGTTCATCTTTTATGTTTCAGTTCCCCCATTATATTGCTTGGCTGTCTATGTACTACAGTAGCAATGGCCCTGTAGCTGAAAAGGAGACTGAGACAAACAGTCCTTTCTCTCATGTGGTAAAACACCTCTTTTCAGAGTCTCTGGAAACCCATAAATCCCATGCCCAAAACATTTTAATGTTCTTAAAGAGTTTTCTGTGTCTTGGCTGATTGTTCATTATGTATTTTGGATGCTCCACATGCTTTGACTGATGCAATGATTCTTCAAAAGACACTTGCTCAAAGTTGTTGTCTGTGTAGCATAACCAAAGGTAATACTGGAGTAGTGTGGATACCTTGACATTTGAAGTGAAACATGACTTGGAAAATATGAAGAGTATATTCTGAGATCTAGTATAAGAACACAAGGAATAAAACTGTATATTTTCACGCTGGAATAACTTTGCTGAAATAGGTAGTTGTTGCTAATCCTTTGAATGGTCTGTTAGTGTATGGTCCACTGAAATTAAAGAATAGCTTGTAAAAATGCATAATTTTCCATATTTTGTTCAAAATTTAAACCACTGTCAGTCGAGAAAAGAAGCCTTTTGTTAATTGTGTGGCAGATAAATACTTATGTTTCACGCTGGGGAAGAATTAGGCGTTAATATCTTTCTAGGGTTAGAACTATTTTAAAGAAAATGATGGGAGTAATGCAAGAGGAGTAATATGTAAAAATTGAAAATCTACTGCTCTGTCTTATGGTATGGTCATGAAATATGATGTGATTTATGTGGGTTAATGCATTTGCTTGCACTTCTCAGCAGTGACAGCCAAAGACTTTCACCTTCAGAACTGGAAAAGAATGGCACTAAAACTCATAGTTAACCACCCACAAACAGAAGAGAATTGGTTCCTTAATACAACATATTTGTTTTCAGTGTTTCTGCTTTCAGTGTGAGAGTGTCATTTCTGTAAAACCTCATTTTAGATATTTTGCAGCAGGAGGGTTGTGAGTCTGCACTTCCTTGCCTGGAAGTAGCAAGGCATTACCTCTCTTTGGCAAGTGAAAAAGTCAAGAAATCTGTTTAACAAGTTTCTTTTGTTTTGGGAAGAGGTGCTTCTTTTCTTTTGCCCGAAAAACATCCTTATGGTTCAAAAAAGAATTTGAATAAAGTAGCCACTTGAAGGGGTTTCCATCTTGCAAGTGAAAGATGGTATGTTCCTGTAGCCATCACTTGGTAAGAGAACAAAGTGTCAGGGCTGCTCTTTTCTATATGTTGGATTACTGAGGACCTTGCAGACAAATGGAATGCAGTCCAGAGGGCAATAGCAGTAAAATGATAAAGGACTTGGAAAATGGAAATTGCAAGAGTGATAAAGAGGATGGGACATGTAACACTTAGGAGATATAACTGTCTATACATACATAAAGGGATATTACAGAGAAGAGAGACTAATTATTCTCTCGAGTCATCAAGGACAGAACAAGGCTAATAGATTTAGGATGTTGCTGGGAAAATGTCAGTTATGCATTAGGAAATACTTAGAGTAGAAGAACAATCAGGACGATGTATGATGGTCTCGAGCAGAACTGGGCTGGATTTCCATCACCGAACCCGTTCATGTGTAAGGCTAGACATCAGGCTGGTGCAGTGGACCATGCTGTACCTTGAAGTCCACCAGAAGCAAAAGGCCTTGGTCCTGCAAAACTTCATGTAGGAGGGCAATCCTCACAAAGCCTGAAGATTTTGCTTGATTGAGAGTTGCCATATACCTTAATGAACTTTAAGTTCATGTGATGTACCATCCCTTTCCAAAGAAGCAAATTCACAGGTAGTAATTATTTAAACAAATTGCAAAGCATGTAAATTGCGGATTTTTCCTATCAAAATCCAAAACTTGTCTCTTGTCCATGAAAAACCCAATTCAAAATAATATCTTCCATTTTACATGAATGTTAAACATTGGTTTGCATGTTTAAATCCCACAGAAGTCTGGTTTTCTTAAATTTATATTCAAGTGGAACATCTTCTTTGGTTGTCTGAATTTGATTCTTTACTGAGAGCTTTTTTAATCTAGATCTGTGATTTTTAGCCAACCTCCAAAAATATGTATTGCACAAGACTATTTCCATAATGATCATTATGGGAAGAATTTCAATATGTGGGCAGTACAGACTGTTGCCATTGTAGAATCCATGCAATTGATTTGTTGGCTGCATCAGTATTTCAGCAGAATTTTTGTCAAGGACAGTGTTTTTACTTTTATTAGTAATTGCTCAAGCTCAACAGAAACTCAAAAAAATGCTAATGAGTTTAATGAATCAAAACTTTCATTGCCTGCCTACCACTACTTGTGTCATTCTCCAGGGAAATTAAGATGCTGGCAGTGTTTGATGAACAGGGTAAAATCACAATCCTTTCAAGAAACTGAACTTACAGCTGGAAATGGATTGACTGCCACAGCTTTCCTTGCTTAAGGGAGAGAGTATTGGAGGGTCACCATGATGAAAAAGCACCATACAAATTGCCAACAAGGATCATCCTCTGTGTATTATATAGTTCTATGAAATTCATGGGGATGGTGGTCCTAACTCTAACACAATTTCAGCAAATCTGGGAATTTTCCATTACACTAATTGTCCTTGTGGGATCTACCTTATGAACTGGGTTTTTTGGGGTGTTATTTTAGCAGATAGGAGAGTTCTGGATTTCTTTGAGCATCCTTAAACTTGAAGGTAACCTCCTTATTTTGATTTCACATGTTTCTGGAAATCATATCACTTCCTAGAGTGAGACAATTAGCTGCCCTTCAGGCCTTATTTACATTGTTATTTGCATCTTATTCTTTTTGATACTTAGATCCAGGGTGGATCACTTGGATAATGTTTACTACAACAGCAATGAAATAGGCTTGTGTGTTCTTTGTGTTGCAGCAGAGGGGCAACTTTAAGCACCAATTTTACTAAATCTTTTTTCTTCAAGTTCTAAGTAGCTTATTTGGTATTCTGATCTAAAGAGTAGCAGAGAATGTAAGCTGTGATAATGATGAAAGGACTAATGAGATACCAGGGAAATCTTTTGGCGGTGTTATAAATAGATGAAAATGTGCAAGTGCTAAGATCCAAAGTCAGATCTTTTTCCACATAAGGGCAAGTTTCCACTTCTAGGATTTTTGTATGGGTTTCTAACTGTGGTGTTAGAATTGGTATTGTGAGTTTCTTAAGGAAGTGTGCTATGTATGGAATTTCAATTCCTAAAGTCATTCTCTGGAGCTTCAAATAACACTGTCTATATTTCAACAAGGTATGTAAACATGAGTTTGTCTTTTCACAGCAAGTTTCCTCTTTGTCACGTAAAGAACTTAAAGAATTTGCTTCTGTGGTTTACTTTTTCATTTGCCAGTCCCTGACCTTTGTAATCCAGTTTGAGGACAGATTTTCTCTCTTTTCAACAGGAATACAACAATCCTTAAAATACGAGGCTGAAGTGTGCTCACCTTCCTACCATGTGACAGTACTCTGGGGTTTTTTCAGTTAATTTAACATTCAGATGCAGTATTTTCTTGCATTCAGCTAAGACTTCACGGCTTTATGCAGAGTACAAGAACAAAAATCTACCCACAAAATCTACCACCCAAGTATTTCAGAGGACTGGGAATATATTTGCATTTAAGAGACAAATCAGGCACATAATTCTGGAATGTCCATAAAGCTGTCACAGCAATACCAACAATAAATGCAAAAAATTACTTCTCCTGTAAAAATCACCTAAAACCCATGTAAATTTGTGGGTATAAGTCACTGGGAAGAACAGAATTCTTTCAATGCTATTCCTGATGAAAACTGAAGACAAAGTTTTTCCCAAAAGCTTTATATCCCATCACCTTGGCTGAAGGTTTAAGCTTTGAGGCACTGATGAAAACCAGATTACTCCAAAGATTTCTTACTGGTAAGGAAAACTTCAAAAGGGGAGAAATAGTAACTTCCTGATTCCATAAAATGCTTCTAAATTACTTTCAAGGCGGACTATGCCTCTGCCTGTTTCTTTCAGATTTATTTGCCCATTACATGTAGGATTTAAAGACAAGAACTGGTTGACTTTTCTTGCCTCTCAGTTCGGGTCTTGGACAGGGCAATTACCGAGAGCAACTTCTGAGCCTCTCTTGGAAATGCATTCAAAAATATATACACAGAGGAAAAACTATTTCTGGACTTAGCAAAACCTCCCCCCCTTGCATGACTGTAGTATTCCTTGAAAACCTAACCCATTAAAGTGAAATGTGAATGCTTTGGAACCCCAGCTTCTTGGCCTGATTTTTAAAGGGAGGTGTCCATTTTTAAATCACAAAAACAGTATTTGAGAGGAAGTTGATTTTAAAAATAACACCTGTGATACGAAAGGGGTGTGTTAATAAAAAAAGGAAAAGCGGGGCAAAAAGCTTCTCCCTTCACCAAGCACTCTCACATAGGAAGAAAGCTATCAGCAACCTTTCTGAAAGTTCCTTCAGTCACTGAATTTGTTCTACAGAGAGAGGAGCAGAAAATGCTTGACCAATGCTTGATACAAACCTGACAAATCCCAGGAATATTCTTTCTGTACAAAATGACACTATAATCTTCTTTTTCTGGCAGTTATTAATGAGTATGTACATATACACAGATAAAGTATTGATGAGATGCTAATCTCAAAAGAGATAAGAAAGAGTTTGCAGGGTGGATTCAGCTGTAGATCTATGAGAAGTACACATTTGTCATTGACACATATCTAATAAACTCTGAATGGATGACATATCGATAAGTCACTCCCAATAAAGCTTTTGCAATGGTGGCATAATGCTTTAACTCATTCCTGTTGTACCTTTCAGAATGTACAGCTGAGTAGATCTACCATGGGAAGCTCTCAGTACTCAGCGTAAGTAATAAAGAGAAGCTGGCTTTTTCTTTGGTATAAATACAACAGTGCAGACTTTGTAGCTATATTCTGCACAGACAGCATGTTCACAAATCAGTAAAATCAGTGTGTGCCAAGTATATCCAGTTCTCACTCTGCATTATCTCCTGCTGTACAGTGTAAATAAAGCACTTAGCAAACATGCCTCTCATAGAAGACAAAACACAAACACAGCTAAAGATCTGATCAAAGTCTGAGCTACTCATGTGCGATCAGATGTCAGCTCTTCAGACTGCAGGATGCAGAGGAGACACTTCCTACCCCTTCAGTAATACTTCCCTGACTTCTACAGAGAACTGCAGAATGTGTTACATAATGTGTTATATCATGCACTGAGTCTATAGGTGCTTTTTCTGGTTAAAATCTCATCATGGGATCCACTTGCTGAGAGTTAATTTGTCTGATTGTGTAGTTTTGCATAGTCTGTCTGATGGCGCTTGGTTCGTGACTCATTTGTGGATTTGCTTTTATCTCAAGCTCTATTTTATAATGCTGAATTCTAGTTCAGAAAATTCAGATTGTATGCAGAAGACATAGAGATATCTGAAATTCTTTTTAACTTAAGACTTTTCCTATTTTTTTTGTGCAGACTAAGTTTTGTGGTTCATTGAAGGCCCATTTCAGAATTAGCTACCTGTGACCAAAATAGAAACACCAGTTTCCCTGCTCACATAGTTGGGAGTAAAGATTGTCCCAAGTGTAAAAGAGTCAATCACCCCTCATTCAAAAAAAAAAAAAAGACATTAACTCTGAATGAACCTACATATGCTCTCATAAACTTTAATAGGTAGCCTGTCATGCCTTGAAAATGAGCTTAGGACAACTTCTAAACTTCAGTGGAAGAAAATAGAAAGAAGAATCTTGGTACTATGGAACTTTGATCAGGTTCATGGTTCACAGATGTGACATATATGGATTTGTTCTTGCGAAGAGCTCTCAAAATGATTCCTGGAGTACCACCAGTTACTTTGAAAAGGTAAATGTAGTCTTTATTAGAAAATATTATTGGACAAAAAGAAGAAAGGCATTGCACAGCACACAAGTGTTTTGAATCTTACCAACTGACAGAAAGACAACAACTTCCTTTTCTCATACTACTTACCTTGTAAGAGAGAGAAAAGAGAGAAGAGTGAGTGTTTGGATGATCTTATTCTACTTCTCAAAGGATTTTAGTGTATCACTTCTACCTCTGATCAAGAGGGCTTATTAGGATTTCTTATCAGTGAATGCACAGTTCTAAACCAATACTCACAAGCATGTGAACACAGAATAAAATTCACCTTTAAAGTTCCAAAGGAGTTGCAAGAGAAGGTGCATTTACATGTTAAATTTTCATTCCGAATCCAGCGCAGGGTCCCTGAAGGAGTGAGGGCTATTTAAAAATTCATGTGAAGCTGGAATCCTAGCATATTTCCTGTTGAGGAACCACATGCATCACAAAATGCCATCACCACTTACCATTTTTATTATGCAGATCATTCTCTTGAAATATGGCAGTAGATGATTTCTGCCTCATGGGATGTGCAGGACTTAGACCATGTTGAATGATAATGGTTTCTGCAGAACCTTGCGTTGCTACTCTCTTTACAGCATTGATTTAGGGAATGAAGGCAGGTTCCTTTTTTTTTTTTTTTTTTTTAATTGAGGATGATAATCAACACTTCCCAAAGACTTAAATTAATACAGAAATAATAAAAAGAAACTTCAGATGAGTTTGCAGCACAGTTATACATCAAAGTTGTACCAATGCATTATGCATCTCTATAGTCTTTTGAACCTTCCTTACTTGCCTTCCCCCACACTCCTAAACAGAAATAGCTCCTTTCATCATGCTATTGGCATAAATAGGAGCAGGACTAATATTGGTGAAACTGTAATATTAATTTCTGTATAAAGGCCATTTTGCTTTCTGGAAAAGGTCACCACACATAGACTGCTCTAAATCCTGGGTTCTATAGTGCAAGCCATTAATTTGTAGGTCATATCCAAAATAAGCATGGAGCAACAATAGCAGTAGCACTATATGTGTCAGCCAATTTATTTTCTGAAGCAGTTGATTTGACACTAAATTTGTGCTGAGGTAACAAAGCATTTTCAGCAATTAAGTTATAGAAAGGCTTAATTATTAAATGTTAGCCTGACTGTAATGATTCTGAGCTTTAAAAATATTATTGGCCTAATCAGATAGTGGTTCTACAAGTAAAGCTTTTCATCTAGAGACTTTAAACCCTGGATAGGTATCTAAAACATGAAGTGAGAGCGAGCACTTTGAACTCTGCTCACAGATTGTTGTCCTTATTAGTACTTGAAAGAACCATCAGTTGATTCATTGCTGTACCCTGTCCACATGTCCATTCCCAGGAATAAATCCCAGGAAAAATGTCCATCTGTGTGAAAACTCTTCCAGAGAGAGACTCCACAGTCCCTCTGTGTGGCTTGGCCCTGAAATACAGCAGTACTTCAACCAAGTATTTTGTAACATTTAAGCTGAGCATCTCTGGTTGCATCAACTGATAGCAAAAATTCCTATAACTCCCATCTTCTCTTTCACACAGAAAACCTGAAGCAAATTACCAGATGCAGTAACCCAGATGCAGAGTATATTTAAAGATATTTAAGAAGTTATGTGATTGTTGATTACAGTGTAAGACCATTTAGAAGAAACATCCAGCACTAAAGCCCTGCATTTGGATTCTTCCAATGTACTGTTGGCTTCCTGTGTAGCCTTGGGCAAGGTTTTTCACCTTTAAAGTGTCTGATCTCTTCTCAAAAAGGCACAAAGCTTTTACTATAATGGCCTTTATAAGGCTTCGTATAGTAAGGGAAATTCACAGAATATTAAGACAGAAACTAGTTAATCCTTCTTTAAGTCTTATCACATCTGTTCGTGTAGCTCAGTATTGCTAAGGACTCAGCAACTGTCCTCGGATCTATTTCCCCTTTCCTTTTCTACACCTTTTTTTACTGATATTTATAACACAGCAAGGGAATTGAAACTTACAGTCAGTTCAAGATAAAATCCCTGTCTGCTTGATCAGCAATTACCTTGTTTTCAGAAGTTGTACATTAGTTTGAAATGTTACTTGAGGCTCAGTGTCTTTCAGATTAAATTGACATTTAAAAAAAGGAGAAATACTCATTCTCTCCTAACCTTTGGAAATAACACAGGGTTCAGACAGTACTATCTGCCACCCTGCTACTTGTTTCTTATCATTTTCTACTGCACCCAGGCTATTATTTTCTTTAACCTCTTATATGTGTTGTTGAACTGGTCTGGGTGCCAAACACCAGAAGCACTTTGGTAGAAAAGAAGTAGTGACCCTCAATACATTTGATCTCATTTCTTGACATTTCTGTCATCATTATTTGACTGCATGAAAATGGTAAAAAAAACCCACTAAACTCTCAGCCCCTGTGAACCTGAAGCCCTTCAAAGAGAAATAGCCTGTACACTACTGGCAGAGAGCCTGCAAAGGACATTTATCCCATGATCCTGCATAAATGCCAACCAGTTAATTGAATGTTCCCTGCCTGGCTTCCCTGCAGTTTGACTTTTTTTTTCCTCCTTAAGTTTTGCTGGGTGAAGCTTTACGTCTCTTTCAACTGCTCATTCTTTTTAGTCTGACTTGATTCATTCAGTTTCTGACCAGAAAAAAAAATCTTTTGCCAGTTCAGACAATTCTTTACTCAGATTTTAGGTTGCCCCACAAGTCTTGTTCTTCAGTGAAGAGCAGCTTGACCCTCAATCCAGACAAAATAAATGTTTGAGGGGAAATGTTTCTCTTTGCACTAAGGGTGTACACTCTGTGTGAAAAGGGATAAAAGCCTTCACAGCATGTCAGTTCCCCTAATTACGAGTCCTCTAAACACCATTTTTTCCCCACCCTTATCATTAGACATAAAGATCTGAATGATTTCCTTCATAGTGTTTATTTTCCACTGGAGGGAATAATGAACTGAACCACTCTATCTGAAAATGCCTGTGAAGACAAAAAACAGTTGAGAAGTAGATTCCTGATGTTATTACAACCTGTTTTTACAGGACCAGAATCATAGCAACTTACCAGGTGCCATCTGCAGTCTCTTCTTCCCATTTTTGATGTCTAATACAGAGTGATCAGCCTTCAGTGGGGTTTTCTTTTTTTTTGTTTTATTGAAGCAGTCTAACCACTACTATTCTGAGGGACAAGACAGTTCCAAAGTCCAAGGATTAAGCTCACTAGGAATGTAGGTAAACCTTTCATGCAATTCAAAAGCCTCTTACAGCCAGCCCTCTACTTAATAAATTTCATTTCTTTTGCCTCATTTCAAGTATTGACCTTGTAAATGGAGAGGGGATAAAGGATCTTTAAAATCCCTTAGGGTTTTACAATTGTCCTATGATCTCATTGTAGGTCTTCACAATAATATCAGGGATAGGCTTCATCTAAAACTCCTGATATGGGCCTATAAGTACCTTGGACCAGAGAGTTCAAAGCAGTAAGAACTGGGGTGTGTCAGATACCATTTTATGTTGGGGTACAGTGTCAGCAATTTTGTTGACCAAAAGCCTGAGCTCCTGATATATTTTCCATCAAGCTGCTACTGTAAATTGTGACTTTGATGTGCTCCTTTTGGAAGGATCTAATTTTTATAATAACTGCATTTTGACCAGGTATTAATGATTTTAATTTCCTACTGGTTTTAATCTACCACAGTATCTTAAAAAATCTTCCCTTACTTATCTCTCCACAATCTTGTCTCTTAGAAGGCTTTTTAAAATGCAGGTTCTGGCCAGTTGGTGCATTCTCTTTTGCTCAGCACATTGAAATCAGGGAATAAGTCCAGGTTACTCTGTGGCTAAGGATGAAAAACTCAGGTTTTCCATCTCCTTGGGGTACAATTTTTATCTTGTTGCTGTGCAGCAAGAGACAACTTGATATAGGAAGGTGAGTTGTTTGTGATTTGTTTTGATTGTTTATCATCATTAATTTGCCTAATTTTTCACTTCCCTAGGAATAAAACATACAAATATGAAGCAGAATTCCCCACAAAGGTAAGTTTATGTCTCAGAGTGGTTGCCTTATAGTCGCAGCTGACTGTTGGAAGTGTTGAACCTGAGTTCATGGTTGCCAAGACCACTGTAAAATACGGGAAATGTGTCGGTATAGAGAGAGGTTTTCATTGTTTTGTTGTGTCTGAAAATATTTGAAAGCTGGGAGACAAACCAGGGTTTGTTCTTAATGTTTTACAAGTTTACAATTATGAAATAAGTAACATTTTCTAGCTGTATTTTTTCTGTATGAGTTAGTTTCAATAACAGCTTTGTAGTAGTAAAAGCAACAGCAACAAAAACAATTGGAGGTAAGTCTATTTTATGACTTTTTTAGTCTTTAAGATCTAGAGTTACCCCAGGAAACTTTACCAGGCTAAAAATATACGATATATTTACTTTCATACACACTTTTCTAATGAGCTATTTTAATTTTTTTCTGACATTTTCTATGGAAATGATTAAATTCATTAGTCAGAGTTTCAACATTTTTTTCAAACACACTCAAATTACTAATGGAGGCATAGGAGGCATAGATACATTTAGTTAATGCTCTACTTTTTTTTTTTTTTTTTTTTTTTTAAATTATTGATTTTTAAGCAGAGAATAGTTTAATTCACCAAGAAGTTTTTCCTATGGAAGGCTGGGTAGTTTCAGGGAAGAACAGATTCAAATTAAGACACCCCAGTATGGACTATAATGGGACCACAAAAACTAGACGGGTATGAGCAAGAGAAAAACTGGTCAAGGGGAGAAAAGAAACTTACATCATCTGATGTCAATTACTGCACTTCACACTGACTTTTACCCAATTATTTTTATCTTCAGCTTAGGTTGCATGGATACTCATAGAATGGCACATGGCCTGGATCAGAGAGAATTTTAAGGGTCACTATTCATCACAGTGTGTTCATTCCTGTCTTTGAAATGGCCCACAAGGTGGAGAAAATTAAGACTTTTGCAATGCTGTAGACTAACCTGTAGCAGGACCTGCTAATTAACTTTGGAGATTAGCTCAGGAACATGAAGAACTCAAGACTCCAAGTTTTATTTTGTAACAGGCAGGCAAATCATGGGTCCTTACAGCAACTGTAAAATGCTGCATCCCAGGTCTCCTCAATATTATTTTATACATGTATTTTTGAACCTCAGCCTCAGGGAAAAAAAATTTCCACGCGTTCACATTACCCACATGCTCAATAAATCCATTTCAGTTACAGCTCTTGTTCATGTCCTGTGGCATTGCTGGGTTAGAAAGCTGAGGCTTCTTTCTCCAGCCTCCCACCACCACAGCCCTCTGCAAGACTCACATCTCTGTAAAAGTTCATCTATAGCAAGGCATGCTGTACATCCTCTCCTTCCTATGCTGAGACTACAGAAAAACACACCTCCCTTCCCACCAGCGCTCCACTGCTCCCAGGGCTGGTATTAAATTGCTGGCAATCAAACCCTAGCTACAGTAGACCAGTCTCTCCCATTCCAGGTGGGCCTGTTGACTACCCCAGTGTGAGTCTCCAGTAAGAACATGACAGAGAATTCAGCTCCCCACAGATATCTCCAGCTTCTGGTCATTCTCTGTCCATGTCATCACTGTCACAACATGATTTATATCCCTAAAGGATGGATCATCCTATAATGACAGTGCAGCCCTTTATGTCCAATTATCTTTTAAAATAAGACTTTGAGATATCAGTACAGTGAGTACTTCTCTTTCTATTTCTTCAGGTACTGCTGGGCCCTTGAGTCCATCAAGTATTTTTTCATAAAGCTTGTAGGGAGATGCCCCTCACAGTAGAAGACTTCACCACTTGTGAAAAGCAGAAACCAGCCTACACTGATGAAGTTTCATTGTACTGAGGTTTGTCTGTTAGTTTGGGGTTTTTTGAGGTTTTTGAGTGTTCCTTTTGTTTTGTTTTGTGCTTGTTTGTTTGTTTGTTTGGGGTTTCTTGCCTATGTCTTTGTTTAAGCCACACAAAATATCGAAGAGGGAATTTTTCTCAGAAAGTGTAGGTTCAGCCCACAGCACTAAAGATGTGACCTCAGACATGAGGCTTGGATGAAGCTTTGTTGTGATATAGATAACTACTGTCTCTACTGTAAAGTGGAGATAAGAACAGAGAATCAGACAGCTGATGTTGAACAGGAGAGCTGGTAACAGATTGCATCCTTCTATTTCCCTAAGGGACCTTGTTTGACTTAAATGGAGCATCCTTGGCCTTACAACTGAAGTACATTCAGTAGGAGTTTGCAAATCAAACTTTCTAAATACTGCCAGTAAGTTGGTTAATATGTTAATTGGGCCCTGAATATAATCCCAAGATTGTGATTATTTTAGTAGACTGTTATTCAGCTCCATCTCCAAACAGAGCAGACATTTACACAGAAATGGTTGGTGTATTCTTCATCTCATATTGTTCCCATAGTAATAATGACATCCGATTTCATTAGGATGTGTCTAGCATTGCTTATGAGCTAATAATTTCCTAGCAATAATTCAAACCACATCCTTCATTACCCAGAGGTGTTCTGACAACAATAAACTACTCATTTTTTAAAGCAAACCAAGTCAGGATTGCTATCAGCGTTTTAAGGAAGATATCCATCTACTGCTGCTAAGTGAAGCAGTCATGTGAAAGGAGAATAGCCAAGTGAATTAAGATGTCCATGCCTTTGGAATTTGCTAGGAGGATGGTAAGGTACAGTAATTACTGTGGCAATATTATATTGTGCAGGAGATAGGAAAACGAGGGAAGTGTTAAAGGTGGTGTTTATTTTTTGATCCTGTCATAAAAGTAATTGACTTTAATTATAATAATAAATGTTCTAGCTGCTTCAGATAATTATATTCAGTCCTTTCATATAGTCTAAATTTATGAGGGTGTTTGGGTCAGCACATCAGCACAGCTTACAGCTATACATGAAAAGTGGATTCTGCTGAGAGTGCTCTCTTAGAGGTGTTGCCTTCTGAAAATATTCTCCCTTTTTAAGTAAAACATTTCTTGAACCCATTGCAATTGAACTACAGGAAACAAAGATATTTCTGCTCTCTATATATCCTGTATAGGACAATGTGTGCTGCAGATGTAACTTAACTAGGCTCAGAGTACTCAATGGGTGAGAATAGTGTATTTCTTTGTTGCTCAAAAGTTGTGGTGAAATCACAGCTAAGTTTTTCTTTGGCCTGCCTCATGTGCAGGTGGCCAGATGAAAAGGATGCAAAGAGGACAGATATGATCAGGACATGCCATTCTTAAGACTTGAAAGCCAAGATTTAATAAATGTTGCTTTAATATTTATTACACTTGCTGGCACATGTGAAAGCTGAAGAGATTTTACAGTTCTTTCAAAGGTGCATACAGTCTCTTTATTCAGGTGATATTGTTAAAACTATCCCAAAAGATCTCTGCACCCTCAGCTTCACTTACTTCAGTTTCCCCTATTAGCCTTTCTTGCACAGTGCAAAGATGCCTCTGTGGATCCCACCTGGAAAACTCCACCTGCACCCAGCCCCTGGAACCTGAGGTGTCAGAACTTCCCTGCTCTGCTGCCCTCCTGTCCTCCCAGTGCCTTGCACAGGGCCACTGCACAGCTCTGTAGCCCCAGCCTTACAAACCTGGTTTGATGTAATGGCAGTTGAGTCCTGAGCTGCTTTACAGGTTGAGCCCAGAAGCTTCTCCTCCTCCTGGGCAGCACTGGGACCTTGATTCCTGGGAATTAGGGCAGCTCAGTTCACCAAATGTCTCATCTCCCTGCCTACCCACCTCAACTCACAGAATCACAGAACCATGAAATATGCTGAGTTAGAAGGGAACCACAAAGATAATCGAGATTATTGAGGTCCAGCTCCCATCCCTGCACCACACCATCACCCAGAGTCACACCATGTGCCTGAGAGCATTGTCCAAACTATTCTAGAACAGCTTGGTGCTGTGCCCACTTCCCTGGGGAGCCTGTTCCAGTGCCCAATCACTCTCTGAGGGAAAAAAACCTTTTTCCAATATTCAACCTGAACCTCCCCTGACACAACTTCCTTCTTATTCCCTCAGGTCCTGTCACTGTCACCACAGAGCAGAGGACAGTGCCTTCCCCCCCTTCCCCTCCTAAGGAAGCTGTGGGGGTGCTGTGAGTTCTCCTCTTCCCCAGGCTGAACAGTCCAGGGGACCTCAGCCACTCCTCACACAGCTTCCCCTCCTGACCCTTCACCATCCTGCTGGCCCTCCTTGAGATGTTCTCTAATACTTTCATGTCCTTTCTCTATTGTGTCACCCAGAACTGCCCTCAACACTGGAGGTGAGGCTGCCCTGGTGCAGAGCAAAGTGGGACAATCCTCTCCCTTGCCCAGCAGGTGATGCTGTGCTTGATGAACACTGAATTTCATAAAATTGTTAAACCCAGAGCAATATCACAGTGGGGTGTAAATGTCTCGTTGCTTAATAAAAATGTTCCTCATTTATGTACAATAAACTCCAGTAACTACACTGGTTTCTCCATCCGGTCTTTAATGTGTCAGTCACAGAGGATATTTGGAGATAAGTGGAGATTTAAGAGCTGTGCCTCACAAATGTAGAATTTGGGTACTCTCTATTTGCTACACTGTCTTGTGACATATGTAAGGTGTCACAATTTGCAATAATAGCAATTGATCTACTACCAAGAAAACCAAACTAGCTAAGAATGAATAGAAGACTTATATATTACTTAGAACAGTATAGAAGTGTCTGCAGCTCTCAGGATGTTAGATTACCATCTAATCTGAAAGGTATGGCAGGATTTATTGAAGTGCTGAATAATTTCATGTGCTTTCTCTGTACCTTAGATCAAATAACCTGATACCAGCCTTCAGGATGTTACATCAACATTAACAGTGAGAAAAGAGTTTTTCCTGTGATGGAGATTGCTGCCTACTTTCCTGACACATCCTACCTAACAGGGTAGGATGATCTGATTGGACTGTGTCAAATGGTTCAAATTCAGCAATTTAATATCTACTTGAAAAAAATTAAAAAGTAGCATAAACCACCGAAATTAAAATCAAGTATGTGTTTATGGTTCACATCTTCTCCTGAGATCCATGCAATAATGCACAATTTAAAATAAAATATTTATTTAATCTCTGGATTTAAGATGCAGAAAACATGCTTTTCTGAAATAACATTTATTATCTTTTATATCTTTTACGAATTGAATATTCAATATGATCCATTTCAAGATAATCAAAACTATTCATTAATATGTGCAGAATTTAGAACAGTTTCAGTCCATGTCAGTATATTTCTCATTCATATTTTCACTGTTTTTAAAAAATAAATTTATATCACTTTGGAATTTATCTTTGTTTAGAAATCACCATGCATTTTTGAAAGCATTCCCTATTAAAATTTGAATGTGCCCAGTAGAGTTTATTAGACATAAATAATGACCATAGCTGTTAAAAAACTCAAGGTTTTTTCTTATTTTTAAATTAACACAAACCTGATTCATCTAGGTGGAACAAGGGGAAGACTGCTTAGTGATCAGAAGACTTTATATTAAATTTTTATTATTTTTATTTGTGAACAGTTCACATGATATTATCATCATTGTGGTAGGAAAAAGATGTACATTTTCTAAACATGGAGTCTTCCTGTACATACTCCTGCTCTTTAGCTTAAACATCACCTGCCCAGGGGTGAGTGGAATTTTGGAGATGCTCAAGTTTCAAATTGAAGCTGTTGGATGATTTTGTTTTGGGAAAAATAGACACCATCAAAAACAGATCTGGGAGAATGATTTCCAGGGGAAAAACACCCAGGGAGCTTCTGCTCAACATCCAATCTGAAACAAGTTGAGAGCAGCATAAGCATATTATATCATTTATCCCTTCATCCAGTAGTCTCTGGTGAGCTTCCATTTTAACTGACTTGTACTTCTTCACAAAGAATTTGGACTCATCCTTGTGGGTCCTTTCCAACTCAGCATATTCTGTGATTCTGTATAACAGACTATAATGCTATAAACACAGCTCAATCTTTGCTAAATTTGTGCTGTAGTCTGAAACATGACCAATCAGACCTGACAAGAAGTGGTAGCTGTTTGTTGAAAGTGGAAGTTCTTTGTTGAAAGATGAGAGATAAAGGAATAAATTAGGTGGAGCCAAAACTTCATGCACTGTCTGCATTCATCAGGCAGCTGAAGAAGAGAACTGAGATGGAAATAGACTTTTCAAAGAGTGGAGGAGATTCTTCTCTTGTTGTATATATGGACAGATATTTTGTCCTATGTAAGCATTTTTAGTAAATTTGGGAGAATTAATATATGCCAGCTACAGTATATACATTTGAGATAGCAGGAATGAACTTAAACATGTGTCAAATCAGATTCCCATTCCTCCTTCATTACCAGGTAGGAACAGCAGCCTTTAACCCTTCCATGCTCGCAGCTATTTCCCTCATTTAGAACTTACAGAGAACTAAGATATATGTGTGCCTCTTCAGAAAAATTCATCTCCATTGTTAATAACAGCTCTTGATTTAAAATTTGAGTTAAAGCACCATTCCTCAAGAGGCCCAGCCTTCATATTCTTTCCATGGTCTGAATTATATTACTACCTGATAACATACAAAAGTGGAAAGAACTTAACAAGGGAGCCAGAAAGCAACAGAGTATAAGAGGAGAGGTGTTTTTTTCCCGGCCTCTTTAAAGTTTAACAAAAGTTTGTCTATGTCTCTATTCTCCTCTGTGAGATTTTTGCATAACAAGCTTTAGGAGCTGCCTCATTATTTCCTGTGGCAGTCAGTGCCAGCCATCTCCACCTGGGCATTTGAATGGATCTGAGTCAAGGTGATACCTTTATAATGATGCCATCTGATCTGTGGCCTTAGTAAAGGCAAGAAAACTGGGACTTTTCTTGGTGCCTCACTGACTGTATTTTAGGATTAATCTCTTCCATTAAGATTGATAGGGTAATTAGCATAATTAAGTCAACTGGCCTTGGAGCTTTCCTTTGCAAAGTTACAATTACTGATGTTGTTTTTATCCTTTCTTGTCTTCCCAGAGACATCTATTTTGCATCAGAGAGAGGTGATTTTTTTACCCCAGAGCATTTTGGCTTTGCATCAAGCTCTTCACAGTTTTGTCTCAGAACTCTGTAACATCACAGTAACTGGAAATGGAAAAGAACAAATACATAATCCAGACCCAGTGCACAGCTAGAGGGAATGCTTAATTGTTTTAGAAAACAGACTTGTCTGTAAGTCCTACCCAGGTTGGTTTCGACTGACCTTTCATTTAAAGAATCATCACAGAGTCCTCTGACATGCTGGAAACTGAGCTTGAAGTTTCTTTCGCTTTTTATTCCTGTATTTCTATAATTTCTTAACAAATATAAAAGAAATATGATGTTGGTTTCAATAGGTAATGCTGATTCTTATTGAAGTAAGAGCAGCAACACAGTTTCCCCTGAAACAAAGATTTAAAATTTTTTTTCCAGGGGTGTTTTCTTTGCTGTATCCAAGCAAGATCCTTGCTTTGGTCCCCTGTTCAAGATATTGGTGCAGATTCCCTTTGGAGAAATGGTATCTTAGGTGTTACAGAAAGAGCATCACCTCTTAAGATCTTACAGGTGTTCTGTAGAGGAGCAGGAGATTGGTGCTGTGTTCCAGTGACCAAGAGGGCACCTTTGGCTGTTGGACCACGCTTTGCCTCTGAGATGATTGCTATTGGAAAAGCAATGTGCCCCCAGGTGCACATCAGCCAGAAACCTTTTATCCTTTACAGTACAGGACAGGCAAATGAATCTCTTCAACCTTTCTCTTACAAGTATTATTTAATGCTGATTCTCTATAAGTCTATGCCATTTATAATATGTACTGTTATGAGCATAGCAGAAATTCAATTAGTATTTGTTACTAATGTTTCCATGTCATAATTGCTTAACCTTATTACTGAAGTACAATCACTTATTAAAGCCTTGCTCAGTCATTTGTCAGTTCTTTATGAACAATTTATAAATGGAACCTGACTGCAAACTGACCTCTCTCATGTCCAGTAATATTGCTCCTCTGACTTCTAGGTGGATTCCTCTGCCTTGCAGGCTGAAAGCCTGTGACTTGATCACTAAAAGAGCCCCGCTCCCTTATTTTCTTTTTGCAGACCTAGCCCTATATGACCACATTTGGGCAATGGGGAGCTCTCAGAAGCAGAGTTGGGAAGAGAAGCCCACTGATATTTTACAAGACACAGCTGAGGTTTTTGAGCTTTTCTTACCAAAGTGTGTTCTGGGATTAACAGGGAGGAAGCTCACTTCTTGTGTGGGCACAACTCGACAGACAAAATCCAGTCTTTCTCTCTTCATTTGCATGTAACAGGAATAAGATCACATTTTTGTGTTGCTCCTTTCTGTCTCCTCAAAATTGTCCTCTTGCCATTTCAGCCAAAAGGAACAGGGCCCTCATGTGCCCTATGTGTGACTTCAGAGGCTCCCTGTGTCAAAGTTTCCCCTCCTAGGCAAACATTTTCAGCACAGTCCTGAATAGTTCAGAACTCAGAGGGTCTTATCTAAGCAGATTTTGCCCCTCATCCTGGGCAGGACCACCAACAGCCATTGATGGCCATTGTCAAAGCTTTTGAAGATCATGAGCAAATATTGCTCTTCTTTTACAATGTGAAAATTGGTTACTGCGAAGAAACAGACCCTTTGCATCCCAGTGTAACCATCACATAAGGCTGTGATTACCTAAAGATCTCACCTCATACCCCTCTTATATTGGTGTTGAATGTAAGGTGCAAATGTTAACATGGACTACAAAAGTAAAACAATTATATAAATTATATCTATAATATATATCGTATAAATATTAGTGTAAAGAGAGAAAAGATTAAAGATGTCAATTAAAAATGTTGCCAGAATAATATGAGATGACTGAAAATAAAAATGAATTAAAACTGGAAAGTGAGGAAGGCTGAGGATATAAGGCTGGGCTGTCATAGAAGCAGAGTGAAAAGTCTGTAGGGAGGTGGCTATTTAGGGACTCAATCTTTTATGAAGCATATGTCCTGAGAGTGTGGTAAATCAACACTTTTGAGGGTGAATGTATGTTAGGTATTTGTGGTGTGACTCCACATAGTTTGGAGTCATACCACAAACTATGTGGAGTCACACCATGGGTATGGAACATATTTGGGTCAGACTTTTTATTTAGCTCTTTTCTGGGGGAAATTAGTAAATTAGTTTGGATGCATGGAGCCAGTGTAGAGATGTGAATCAAGACAAAGTGGAGACTTGTGAATTCATACATATATATACATATATTCACATGTATACAGTATATAAGTAAGTAAAGATACAAATATAAATGCAAATATTAATGTACATATAAAGTATGTATAAGTATGTTGGGGTTTTCTTCTAGCCAAATTGCTAATAAAAACATAAAGCTGCTACTTTAAAGGTCTAGAATCACCTCCTCAATTATATTGGATGTCAAGTCCATTTAATTAAACTCATGCTTAGAGCCAGAAATGCACATGAACCAGAAAAGAGGGAGGTAATGGAAGAAGTTGTAAAATTACTTGGCTTCTCCAAGAAGCCATTAGTTGGCTTAAGAGACCTGAGAGATGATAGGATTTAATCAAGTCCTAATTGTCTTGAATTTGGGGGTTATAAAAGATGGTGAAGGCCTCTGTATAGATTGGAAAAGTGAAATCAAATGTTTTATCTATCTGTCATTAAGAGAGAAGAGATTGGAGTTGATTGCTAGGAGTTACAGAAGTGCTGGCAGTCAATATTACTTTCATTCCAAACTTATATTGATATCTTGACTTCTGGGATGTTGGGGTCATTGCAATTGGGTTTTTTGGCTAAGCAAAAGCAAAATCATATAATGATCAGTGTATGGGTGAAAAATGGAATAAAAGATGTCCACAGTGAGGAGAGTGTGACAGATGGAACTCAGTAAGGAGAGGGTGAAATGAAATAATAGAAAGATGAAAATCACCCCCAGCATGCTAAATTTCCTCTGAAATGCCAGTATATTTATGAGACTTCAGTGTACCAAAAAAGAAGCTGAGTTCAGCCAGAGAGCTGTCAGCAAAGGGTTTTTATTAAAACACAAGACTTTTTAAAGCTAGTATAAGATTTAGATTGACATTCTGCTTGTTGCTACATAAGAAATATCAACAGTTTTTATGGCAGAATATGGAATAGACAGGTACAGTAAGGGATTTTTGTATTGAGTTGATTTCGGATTAAGAAAAACAGGTTTTCTGGGCTGTCTTCAGCCAATTTTGATAATTGTTTACTCTGATTATAAAATTTCTAAATCTAGTACATAACATGCAACTTATAATTCTTTATTTTCCTCTCTCACATTTATATACAAATAAGCATTAAAAGTAAACATGATGTTTCTTGCCAAAATTGCCCACTAGTTCTTCTTATACCTCCCTGGTAAGCATAGATCATGGCAAATCCTGTCCCTGACACCCCCTTGGAGATGTCTGCTGGATCACTCCATGAATAACCAGGACTTTCAGACATCTTCTGTGTGCTTCTTCTCATTTTCTTCCCCTGCCTACAACAACTTGTATCCCTAGAATACATGCCAGTAATTTCCCCTAAAAGTGAGCTCTTTTACCTGGTTTTAAGAAACGCACCTACTTAGCTTGAGAATACAAATGAGTTAAAAAGCAGTTTTCAAGCCAAAGTTCCCCTAAATCCAAGGGTGCTGCCATTTCACTGACAGGAATGAAGAAGGGTCAATTTATTCCACCTCAATGTCCAGATTATGAAAGATTTTAAACTGTCTCTAGCTGTTTTTGTGGTATACTTCACTTGTACATTCTCCATGATGACAGTTTGCATGTGCACAGTCCCTAGCACCAACAATTCCATCTGGTTGTCTAATACAAATCCTTTGAAAGCTGATGTAATAAGAAATAAAGGGAAAACAATATTTTCTGAATCCCCAAATTGTGCTGTGATGGTGACAAATGTCCAGACAATGAGGTGTTCTTAAGCTAATAAAAAGAATTTTCTCTCCCCTAAGTGGATACAGGGTGATTTTCTTTTTCCTTCTCTTCAGATAAATGTTAGTGGATTTTTAGAATGATGAAGAATGAATTTAAACGTAATGGGATGGAGCCAGGTGGAGTATTTCAGCCAGACTTATGAGTCCTGTGAGTCTTAGAGCATCTGAAAATGCAAACGTAGAAGCATCTGAAAACCCAAATTTGAAGCTTTGAACACCAATCATCACTGACCATTAAAAAATATAGCAAAAATTCTCTTGATAACTTGGAGCACTACCTTGTATAGCTATATCATGCAGAGGGTAGAGAGTCTGTATTTCCATACTCTTTCTGTGTAGGATAAATCTAATATTTGTGTAATGAGTGCCTTGATCATTTAAGCCAAATATTTGAAGTGGTGAGACCTCAGAAAGATGAGAAGAGAGAGAACTGGAGACAGTACACTTGTCACCTTCCATAGCTGATTTTCAAATCATAAACCTACTTTGTGAGTAGAGCATTGAAGTTCCCATTGAGGCCAAAACAGTTTCTTAGGATTTTTGTGCTAGGTTTAGCAGTTAGAACATAGAGAAAGATGCAGCATGGAGGGGAGAGAATTTTTCCTAACAAGTGTTAAATGACTGCCTTCCCCATTTTTCTCTCTAGAACACAAGCTATTTGCTTTAATTTTTCTTTAACAGATGCTGTTAGAGAACAGCAATAGCAGTCCCACTGAAGCCCAACAAATCTCTAACCCATCAGTTTGCACAGAGCAAACCCCCTGCCCTGGCCAGCAGGATGAAAAGAGCAGTGCAGTCTGTCTGCAGAAGCATCACAAGTGTGAAGCACTAAATGAGATCTCTAGCCCAGAGCTGACCTGCAGCAGAGAGCTGCAAATGATACGATGGATCAGCAGATGCATAATTAGCAACTTTATAGTAATTTATGTTTACCTTCTCCCCTGTCCTAGTTAATATTCCCTTTCACAAATGGTCTTAGTTCCTTTCTTTGTTAGGGTTTGTACCTGTGATTTAGCCACTCCATATCCAAATTATTCAAACCAAAGTCACTTCCAGCACAGTATCCTGTCCCTGACAATGGTCAAAAGTGGAACCTGAAGGAAAGTTCATCTTGACTAAGTTTAGTCAATGTTATGACACAATGTCTTTCATGTTATCATCAGTTGATCAACATAAAATAAACATTTGCACTTACTACAGTACAGTTAAATTCTTAAAAGTATAAGCAGCCTCCATGAAAGGACTGCCTTTTATAAGGCCCTAGGGGTATGTTAAGGTATCTGCAGGCAGCTGACGGTGGAAACTTGCTATGCTGTCATAAAATGAACATCAGGGCTGCAGCTAGATACCACTTTAAATACTGATGTTCAAGGCTAGAGCTGGAATACAATATTATGGAATAAAATCTTCCCCCAATCCATTCGCTTTTTATTACTGCAGCTGCAATAGCACAGCTGGGACCAGAATAAGTAGCCAGATGAAGATGAAAAATGTTTTACTGGAAGAGTCCTTTTACCTGCAGTGTCAGGAAGTGGTGACTGCATTCATGGATCTTCCTCTACCACAGAAAGGTTTTCTGAATCTAGCACCCTAATGAGTGCTAAACTGTCTGAAATTTTGGGGAGATGCTGAATTCAGGATCCTTCAGATCCATATTTTGCTTTGGTGCCGCAAGGCAGAGCCATGTAATTCAGGAGTAATTTTCATTTCAGGACCTGATCATCATGAAGCATTGACATAATTAGACAGCCTGGCTTCGTTTTCTATCCTCAGTCATATTTATATTGCTAGTTAATACATAGGTAGCTGCTTTTTAATTCATTTCTGTGCACAATGAAATCCTCACAGGTGGTCAGAAACGCCTTTGCTTATGCCAAATATTCTTCTGCATGATTGACTTTGGACAGATTTCAGTCTGAATGAAAAGCTAGAGGGAGCTGCTTGTAAGTTTGTGTGCCAACAGGTTTCCAAACTGGGGAGTGGAACACAGTCCTCCCACTGCCTTTATTTGTGCCTAGTGTGAATATGCTACAGTTTCTTTAAATATGTTTGGCAACACACAAAGTCATCTAGAAGACTTGGCTAGCTGAAGAAACTTGTAACAATTCATAGCAGTTAAATGGCCATGGGGTGAGTGAAAAAGATCAAGCTGCCTTTAAACTACATTGATAGAGATGAGAAATAATATTACCAAGCAGGGATGTCATTTCTTGTTTTCAGGATTGTCTACTCCAGGGTTTGTTGCTGCAAATTTATCAGGCCAGATTCTAATTTTTTGTTTGAATGGCAAAGGAAAAAAAGTGTGAGAGAGATCAGAAGCTGGTGATGTGGACTATTAATTTGGACATATTTATTCTATTATTTTCCTCCATTTTAGGCAGCAAGTTAATTTAGCCATCAAGTTTTTATAGACCTTAGGAAACTGGACACTGAAACCCAACTGAACATCAGGGGAGCTGGTTTTCTAAATACCTTGAAGTTTGTCTGGGCCTGCAAAGAGCCAGCAGAATGGCTGCTTTGGATAAAGCAAGAGCAGCACATTAGCTGAGGCAAATTAGAGCCCTAAACAGGCCATTCAAATGTTGAAATGTGTAGTTCCTGTATCACCTCTGCTGAATAAGGACCTGCAGTTGTATTCCCCTTAATATGTGTGTGTTTTAAAACCATAAAGGACCGCTATAGCTACTATATGTAAAACAGGCATTTTAATTTTATGTGGAAATCATTTTGCTGATTCTAGTTCTTATGATTGTATAATTTTCTCAGCACTTAATTTTGATTTAGAGTCTCTCACCACTAGAAAAGCTGCTGTATTTCCTCTGACAATTGATCTACCTGCTTACCACCCTCACTGTAGAAATGAGTAATTTAATCCTACTATAGGCTTCTGGAAACTGGGTTTACCAAATGGATCTCACTGTGCATTTCTGCAGTAGATGGGTCTGTTCTAGATTCTTTGAGAACTGGAATTTCTCATCCCTGTACATGTGAATGACCATATCTCATGTCACAGCTGTGCTGCTCAGAAAGTTTAGAGTCTCAGGAGCAGGGATATTTTCATTGAACTGATGCTGTATGAAGTCTCCTAAGTGGCATTTTGCAAGTGCCAGGTCCAGCAGATGAGTAGCATTTTTCATTTGTTGCATACAATTATAAGTGCAATGGATGTACTTGCTTTTACATCTAAGCTCTTTCCTGAAGTAGTGCTCTGATAAAAAAAGTACCATAAACAAAAAAAACCCAAAAAAACCCCAACAAAACCAAAAAAATCAGAAAAACCAAAAAAACCCCAAAAAACCACCAACCCAAAACAAACAAACAAAAACCTGCCAAGAAGGCCATTGCTTTAATCTATTAAATGCACTTTTCTGAGTCAATTGAAGTTGCCGAGATACCCATGTCTCTACCAGAAAAAGACTAAATTTGGCAAATCAAAACACAGAGAGCTCACTTGTTTTAAGGAATCAAAGCTTCTGAGAGATACATAATGTGTAGTGTTCAGTTCTAGCAGGCATTTGGGGCATTTCCCTCATTTCTCAGTCTTGACAGATACATGAGTTATTCTATTCTAACTTTAAAAAGAAAAAACAAAAAAATGCCACACAAACTAAAAAGCCAGTACAGATTCTTCCCAGATTCTGAAATTACCTTTTAGTTAAGAAAACATTTTCCAGGTTTGTCTCAAACATCTCCTAGCTTCCACAGGAGTTTCACAGGTCTGGACAGGAGACTGCTGTGCTGGTCTTCCCATGACTTTTCTGCCTTAATGCATGGAGATGTGAAAATTTTGCTGGAATTGCCAGACAAGTCTTCTGGCCTTGGAAATTTTGAGGGACATTATTAAATACAAGTTCAATTGCTTTAAGTAAAAAATATCTATTCCTATACAAATTAAATTTGAGCATGTAAAACTGTGGCAATGTGTTCATTAAGGCAAAACTCAGAGCTGTTGCAGTTTTCTTATTTTAATATACCTACCTTTATTCTGAGCTTGAAATAAAGCTGGTCGTCCTCTGGCAGATGGATCCATGTACCTACAGAGCTCTGTAGAAGTTCTGCTACTGACTTGAATTTCACAGCTTTACTTTACATTTGAAAGAAGATGCCAAAATTCAGATTCATCTTAGGACAAGCCTTTAAGTTGAATTCCCACCTGAGCTGGTGAACTGAATGTGTAGGTCTGTAGATCTGCAATTCATGACCTCATTGTCTAAATCTATTACCAAACTTTAAACACGAACTTTACCATGTCACAGTCTACACTGATAGAAAATGATGAGTGGTTTCTTAGTTAATTACCTGTCAACTCTTTTGAAAGGGAAGCAGAGGATCCATGTTTAAAGTATATTAAATGATTTGGTCACCTCTGTTAATTGAGTCCCTCAGCTGGAAAATCTTTCATCCTATGGTGCAAACTCCCTTTTAAACAGAGCCATCTGCACCATTCATTTTGTTGACAAGAGGAAAGGGCTCATCTTTCATGATGACTTGCTGCTGTGGTAACCATTTTCAGCAGGACACTCCCATTTTTCTTGAGACGTTTCTTTTCTATGTTTAGCAGTGCAGTCAAGGCCCAGGACCATTTACCTCTCTGAGCTGCTTTCCTTCTTGGTAGGAAGACATCAGTAATCAACCAACCCTGGAATTTTTTATCTCCCACCTTGCTGAGTCCTTGGTTACTAAATGGAGGGTTATGAAAAATGTCTACCTACTGACATCATGCAATTCACCACGTTCCTCATGCCAGGCCCCTTCCATGAGAAAGGGAGGGAGAAGCTATGAGATCACAGAAGTGGAAACACTGTGACAGTGTGAAATATGTGGGTTTTAGGACTGCTGTAGCCACTCCTATTAGAATACATTCCCTGCTGCAGAAGCCTATGTAGGCAATAAAACCATTTCATTTTCTCATGTCACAATAATGGAGTATTATCAGGGGACTGAACTTGTGTCTTTAAGGTAAGACACATGTGCTTACACAAATTGAAGTAATGTACAAATGTTTGTTTGCAAGCTATTCCCTTTTTATGGCTGCACACATCTCATTTTTAAGTTCCCAGAAAGAAGAGAGGATGAAGGGATCACGCAGGAATTTGCACCATCCTTTCTACGTATCCTTTCTTTTGACTCCCAATCTCCACCCTGTGACTGAATACATTCTCCCTTTGCTTTTGAACTCTCTCTGATACATTCTTTAAACCATTCCCTAGACTGACTCTGACCCTTTTCCTACCTGTAGCATAATCTCTGATGTATTTCTCTTGCTTTTCAAATCTGCAGTTCAGGTTGAAATCTACCCAGGATGGTTCTGACTTAGTGGCTGAAATTCCAGGTATTCCCTCAGCTCTTCCATGATCCTGGAACTGGGAGCACTTTTTGGTGCACGTCAAGATTAAGTTAGTCTTCCAGCAAAAGTTCAAAATACTGAAATAAACCTATTCTCTCTGAGAATCCATTAATATTACTCTGACAGAGAGTATTTAACTGTCAAAACAGATATTTAAATGGATGGGTAAATAAAATATTGGGGAATGTGCATTGAAAAATGAGCTGTCAAGACTTTTAGAAAGACAAACTTGACTGCAGGAAATTAGGAAAACAAGAGGTGACTGGTTTAAAGTCATGGCAGATCTCTTCATAGGATGGGGGAAAAGTCTTAGAAGCATGGCCTTTTACCCAGCAGACCTTCTTACTGTTTCACTTCTACCCTAAGTACTTCCATTACAGAAACAAATAGAATCATTAAGGTTGGAAAAAAAAGGTCTAAAATTATGAAGACCAGCCATTACAGCAGCATCACCATGTTCACCACTAAACCCTGTCTGCAAGTGCCACATGCACTTTTGAGCACTTCCAGGGACAGTGATTCTACCTCTTCCCTGGGCAGTCTGCTCCAAAGCCTGACCACCTTTTTAGTGAAGAATTTTTTTCCTAATATCCATTCTAAATGTTCCCTGGTGCAACTTTAGGTTGTCTCATCTGGTCCTATCACTTGTTACTTGGGAAAAAATGCTGACTTCCACCTGGCTACTCCCTCCCTTCACAGAGTTGTAGAGAGTGTTAAGGTCACCCTTGAGCCTCCTTTATCCCTAAACAACCCTAGGCTAAACAACCCCAGCTTCCTCACCTGCTCCTTATCAGACTTGTGCTCCAGTCCCTTCACACACATGTTCAGTGCATGCATGTACCTCTGTGAGCTGGATAAGACAGCCCTGGAACCATAAAAATGGGTGCAAAGATGCTCCATTCCAGCCTTGCTTCTGCAGCTGAAGGCAATCAGCATTCAGGGGAGCCACATCTGCTTCTGCCAAACCTGACCCTGTTTAATTTACACAGCTACAAAGATCTAATGAGACATTTCAGAAAGCCACCAATACCATGAGGTATTGCTGTTGTCACAAGGCATTTTAAGTTGCTAACGTGCAGTCAGAGTGCAGATTAGCGCCCTGCACACCCCGTTAACATCGGAATGGGATAAGAGAGACAGGTTCAGGTGGTCACCAGGGACTCCTGTCCTGGCCCTGGCTCTGCTGTCCAAGTTAATTGCTACAGACAGGCTGGAAACCCAAGAGCATGTTTGCAGTTTGCTAATAAACTACTTTGAGTTTAAAACAATGGTTAAAAAGAAATCCAAGTTTAAAAAAAACCAAAACAGAACCAGCAGTGACACTGGATAAATGTTGAGTTTTGGTACTTAACTGTGGTGATTTCTCTTCTTTATCATGAACTGTCTATTTTTCTTCTGTTTTTTTGCATTCACAGCTAATTTCCTGTTCTGTCTCCCATTATGCCAGCTCCCACAGATAACTAAGCATTCTCACCTATATTTTCTCTAGTATAACTCAGATTTTTGTCTTCTTGTGAGCAAACAACCTTCAAAGATATTACAAAAGCTAAGAAGAGTAAGAAATTGGTTTCCATAAATCAGGCATGTGTTGTGGGAGCAGTGGCAGTTCAGAACTAGATTCAGCAAAGTCCAGTCTGATTCTAGTCTCTTTCCTCTACAAGCTGCCTTTTTGGAAGCAGATTTCATCATTTCATCAGATACCCAGAAACTTGGCACATGAAACTCAATTATTATGCCACATAATATATATTATTAAGATATATTTAGGAAAGTAAATGTGACAAATACTTTTAATGTGCAGTCATGTGATGGCTGCTACACTGTTGTGTGTCACGACAGCCAAACTAAGCACCCAGGTGCCAAAGATCTCATGGCAGAGGGCCCCAGAGACAGCTGTGTTTAGGGAAGGTGCCCTCTAACAGCGTGTTCAGCCTGCAACAACAAAACATCAGCCTTTTCTTCTGGAAACTTCCCAAAAGGGTTGGGTGGCTGGCAGCAGAAATGCTGGAGCAGAAAAAGATTAGTGTCTCTGTGAAGGTGTGATGTGAGAGCCCATTCGGGGTTTGGTACTCAGGACAGACCTGATGTGTGGAGGAAGAGCTGGATCTGGGCAAAGCAGCACTGTGCAAATGTCCCTTCTGTGAGTGTACAGCATTGCCTGGCATGGTGCAACTTGTGGTCTCACTTTCTTCCCTTGGGACTTGCTGGCAATGAGGCCACCTTCAGATTGGATGCCAGGACAGACAGGGATCTTTTAGGACTGGTTCATTACAACTGCTGAGCATAGTGAGATGGAGCTCACACTCTCATCCTAATTACAGAAGCCATCGTCACATAAAAACTTTCCAACTCATGTTATGTGTGGCAAACACACATAAGTGTGTGATGTGTGATATAAATGACAGAAAACTGTTGAATTTTGGGTTATTTTTTTTATCCTAATATAGATAGGTGTTAGGAAAGAGGGAGTGATACCCACAAAATGAAAATTCTGAATAAATTTTATTTAATTCAGTTGGAAAAATTTGCCTTCTGTCCACACTCTTCACCAAATTAGAACAGCCAAAATATGAGATCATATAGAGGATCTGTTGTAGAGAGCAAATCTTTACATAAATGTATTACTTAAGTTTAAAAAAAGAAAAAAAAAAAAAGTTTCTCCTTTTGGAATGATTTTTCCATTTAAGAACATGTTCTGACATAGCATTCATTCTTGTGTCTGGTAGAAATCAACAAAATAATAAATAAAACATCATTATTTTGAAAAATATCTTAGTAATTTTTTGTGAAAAATAAGAGAAAAATCTAGGGAATCTTTCTTTCTTGGATTTCATTCAACTTCTTTTTGAAACAAAGACCTCACATTTCTTTTTTTGAAAATGGCTGTTACCTTTCTAAAGAGCATGACCTCTGTATTTTTCTGTATAAGATAAGGCATAGGGGGCACCATAGAATTTAGCTGACATTTGTTTTCCTACCACAGACACACATTGGTAATACACACTGGTATTTCTTTTATCCCAGTGGGTGTTTCCTATGGTCTGCTATGCCAAGACATTTCCCTGACCAATGCCTTATGAGATGATTTAAATGGGTTAGAAGTTATCATTCCACCCAATTTCTTGCCACTTTCGTTATGCTTACTGTCACACTGCTGGATCCTTCAAAGAGAGAGCAATCTGGAAATTGAGATTTAGGGAGATGCATTGTGCAGTTTCTGGTTTACTTAGGACATTAAGATTAATTTTTTTTTTTAAGAGGTTTAAGCACAAGGCATTTGAATGAATAATTCAGCATGCACACTGGCTAGCCTCGCATTTCTCTTGTTTTGAGGTGAAACAGATTGGGACGGGGGAGACAGCTGTGAGAACATCCTGTAGAGTCAAACAGAGCCAGTCCCTAATTTACATTGTGGCCTCAGAGATGAATTAATTGGACTTTTCTAGCATGATATTGGCAATAATCTCCTAGACCCATGCTGGGCATACACTGTCATGGAACTGGCACTGAGGAGAAGGAGATATTGATTTGATGGCTCAGGGAGATTATCTGTAGTATCCTGAGAGTGACTGGGAATGGGGGAGTGTTGGCTGTTATGAACAGCTCTGTTGGGATTGCTGAAGTGTCCTCTGTGCCTTTGGGACCATCGTACATCAGCTGCTTTCATAACACTGGTAAAGCAAGTGATAAAGTTGTGCCTTTCTCCATCCTTAGGTAACAGTGGATCACGCGCAAAACTGGGTGAGGGGCAGGAGCTATATCCCTTTATCTGGCTAAGGGAAAAAAAATAGGAAAAATTCTGTATATGTGCACATGAATGTTTGTGTGGATGTACAGAAAGAAAGTGATTTTTAAGTGGGTGTAAAAACCTACTATTTTTTTTAATTATTATTTTTTCTACCAAAATATAAAAGCACACAATTATACTTCTTCTGGTATGAAAGTTTGCCATTTTAATGGTAATCAAAATTTCATTTCTGACAATGTGAAGAGGAGAAAAGAAGGCAAAAGTCTAGTTTTCCTTTTACAATCTTTGTGCATTTCTTAGAAGCAAGAGGGAATTTGCTTAATAGAACCCTTTTCCCTCCCAAGAATTGTTTGATCTGAAAGTGTAACCTAAAAGTTAATGCAAAAAGCACTTACTCCATCAATAGTAAGGGATGCAAAAGTAGTATCTTGTCTTTAAAAGTTAACACTTATTCATTATGAATTTAAAAAATTCCCTCCACATTTTTTTTTTTTTCCACCATTTTCTGGGCAAGTCCAAAAGCTAAAAGATAACTTCTGAAATACTGTATAGCTTCTATGTTTGGTAGAATACAAGGAAACTGGATCTAATTTTATTATGAAGGAAGAGCACAACTGATAAACTGGTGCTCTTAAATCATTAGTGATTTCCACTAAGAAGAGGCTTATGTTATCTTCTGATTCTACCTTTTATTTTCCCACCTAATTTCCCACTGAAGTTCCAGCCAAATTAGAAAACCAATGTTTAAGGTTTGAACAAGGAAAAAAAACCCAACAATCAGCTAATGACAGTATTTGTTTATTTCCAATTACTTTAGACTTCTGTGTTTCAAATCAGCAGGAGCACTTAGGTTTTCAGCCCCCTTCCCATTACTAGAATCAAACAAGTTTGCAGTGAAAATGCAGATTGGTCAGCAATTGATTTCTGCTAATGGTCACTCTACTAATGAACAGTCTCTGATTTTATTCTACCTATTTATGTCAAGTTGAATCGCCACTTCTCCTAATGCCCTTGGAAGAAGGTCCTTCCTCTTCTGAGAATCAATGCAGTTAATGACAAAACTGCTGCTATGGTACATGCATGATGCTGTCATGTGCCACCTCTGCAGACTGGGTGGTTTCTGTTAAAAATGCAAGTTTCTGTCCAACTTTCTGCTTATTTTTAAACACATGGCATAAAACTGCTCAGCTTTCTTCCTAATGTTTATTCCCTGGCAACTGCTGGGTTTCCATCAGCAGTTTTAATGCAGAAGATTAGCTAAAGCAAATGAGCTCAGTGATGGATAACAGAAGCAACTGGTTGTTCTGGCAAGTCCCTCCAAGTTGCTTTGTTAGCAACTGTTGGGACTGCAGCAAAAGACCTTGTAAGCAGAGCTGGGTGGGTGGGTGGTGGTGTGACAGGGAAGTGTCAAAGGGGAAGGGACTCTGGCATGGGGAGCACTGAGAGCTGGCTGATGGACTTCCAAGACCTTTATGAATGTCAACTACCAGTGTGGGAGGATTGTGTGGCCAATTTTAACCAGCTCAAGGGATTACCTGGGTATTTAGGGGATCTCTGAGCTTTCCAAGCATGATGTTATTGCCTGTCAGAGACCAACAATCAGAGAAACATGAAATGAAAAGAATATTTCCTCCTGATAGTCTTTTTCAGAAGTTGTGGATATTTATGTAAATCAGTAGTCACAAGAGTGGACCTCTCAGGAAATAGTTTTGAGGCATCTGAATCTTGGAAACAAGTAGATGGGTGATTCTTTTGGCTAAACATTTTACTATTTGAGCTCTAAGAGCAGTTCTGGGAAGATTTGAGGCTAAATCAGCATAGTATACAATAATTTCCATAGAAATACAGCACCTGGTATAGCAGGGAAGAAAAGAGTGTTCTGCTGTTTTAAGGCAAGATGAGCATTCAGTAGATCTGGCTTCAGTCTTGCAAATATTTCTTACACCTGAAAAGTGCACCAAGTATTTTTTATTATCCTTTTTCCTGTTAATGTAGACAATAAAATTTCTGGGAAAAACACTGAGTCTTTTCTAATAAGTTTGTCAACAAATGTTTCTGAGTTTTAGTTTGGATTTACAGATGGTGCTGTACTGCAAATGACTTTGAAATTTGTTCTGTTTTTTCCCTAATCCCATCCAGTTAAAAGATAGTGATCTTGACTGAAGACTTGGCTATCTGCACCACAAGATCAGCTGCTGCTGAACACCTACCTGAAAATATAAGAAGCTGCCCACTAAGAAACTTTCTTTTATGCAGCCCATGAAGCCATTCTCAGACACCATATAAGTAAATGTGCATTGCACTGATAGTGCCAGGATTTCCCCCCTGCTGCTTAGCCTACTAAGGCAGTTATGCATGGAAGCAGCAATTATTTGTTAAGATAATATCTATTTTATTTAACAAGAAAATTATCCCATTGATGAAGTTTGAGTATGAAATACCACCTGTTCAACAGAACAGATTATTCATGGAAGGCCATTCATTATCATCAAGGCTGCCAGTGTTTGTTTATGCATAAAGAAACTCTAGCCTTTGTGGGTTTTATGTTTCTATACCCATTAAATTTTATTTTTTTAATAATCAAGTTACAGCTGTTCCAAACAGCTCTCTCTCCTGGGTACTCTGAGGTTGTTTGTCTGTATTCCCACTTACTCTACATAAATACTTGCTCTGAATGATCTGTCATGAAACTGTGATTCTTATTTTGAGCTGCATGAATTGATGGGTTCCCTTATATGCAAATATGTCAGGTTAATGAGGCAGGGTTTTAAGGGATACTAGTGTTAGAATCTTCGATAGGATAAAGTGGCCAACAGACTAATTAGATTACTGTGGTCATCTCACAGGATGTGGAAAAAAAATAAAATCTTTACTAAGGAAAGGTATATATTCTGTAATATTATATACTTTCTGTATTATACTCTTGCTTGGGCAAATACAGAGTGTTTGCTTAAAAAAACCCAGACTAATATTAAAGAATAATAATAGAAGGTAATAAATTATGCAAAAGATATTTTATTCTTTTGCTAACAGTTGCAGTCATGTTAAAAAGGATCTCATTCTTTAATTATGAATAAAATCCAAATCTATTAGTGTAAATCTCAAAGCCATTATTTTTTTGTCTGGCTTTCCTTTGGGTAAATCTCAGCATCTTTTTTTGAATACATTGTAATGAAATGTTTTATCAAAGGCCACATAATAGTATTTAGATGTTCATTTGATTGACTAACACTTCTTTGTTTTGAGAAACAGACTTCCCCTGGAGAAAGAATCTTCTCCAGTAGGTAATCACTGACACATCCTAACAGGCTTCCTGGTGCCATTTTGTTGGTGTACTGTGGATGTATCCACCTTCAGTATTGTGCAGTGTCCAAAGAGAATTTTGATCCAAAGTCTGCAGAAGGTGCTGCTGGTACAGCTAGGTCAATATTACGGATCATCTATCACCACATGGATTCTAATTTTCAGTAATCCTGAATGTCTCTAAAAACATTCAGATTTTGATTTGTCTCTAGAAAGTGAATATTTTAAAATGATCAAGCTCATTTCCTGCCCAGATGTTCATCAAGGCATCTAGAAGCATAAAGCTGAACAGGAGATTTCAGGCTAAGAAACTTGGGGCGATCTACTAGCTGAGCCAAGCTTAAGGTCATGTAGAAGCCTGTAAAATTTCCAGTAAAGAAAATACAGCAAATACTCTTTTCTTTGACTTGGACAGGCTTCTGCAATACACTGAGCCCCATTTGCAGTAATAGGAATGGACAGAGCTTGCCAAAATCTTGTAGCCTAATTAGGCTGAAATTCAAATGAGAGAGGTCCAGCTGCTAAAAGGAAAACTGTGAAGCTGAAGAGCTAGAAACAATCACAGGTACGTTAGAGATCCCTGTACACATTGCTGAAAGCAAATCTGGCTGGCTGGCAAACCTGAAAGAGAATTTCTCAGTGATTGTTCATCCTACTGAAAGATTTTACCCCAGGCTGTAATGCTTCCAAAATCTACAGCAACAGATCCAGAGGCCTGGGGCAAGTGTGTCTTGTATGCTTGATGGGACAGAAAGTTTGAAGTTTACCCCAGACTTTTATTCTCTTTTGGTCAACTTCATTTCAATTTTTCATGTTTGCAAGTTTTCTTTCCACCCTCCGGTCTTTATTCTCACCCTGAAAATAGATTGGGTGTTTATGCTCTAACAAACTCCAACTGATTCAGAGCTACAGGGAAACGTCTTCCCATCAGCCGTGAAATCTGTCTGCCTCCTGTCTAGTGTTTTATCTAACTTCACCAAAGTTAATGTCTGTTCTGATGTACATATATGTGTAAATAAATATTAATACAAGCATATAAAGTTCACATAATAAATACTATCAAGTACACCTTTTAAAAAAACCCGGTACTTCAAATACTTATAATCCACAATAATTTAATATACTTGAATATTTTTTTCACTTTCATATCCTGAGAAAGAAGTGAAGAAATATCAAGTCTACCTTGCATTGGGACATTATTTACATTACATATCTGCACATCTTGGTTTGTATTGTTTTCCTAATCCTGGAATGCTCTCTTATGGAGACTATTTATAACAACATTTACTTTAATCACCCACCTGTGGAGGAGCTAATATTGTCAACATCCACTTTCAACGATCATGCTGTTGGTCGCTTAAATACAAATATCTCAAAAAATCAGTCAGTTTAGTTAGGTTTTCTTTTTCTTCTTCATCTGATTTTCACTGCTCTAAGGGTGTTGTAATAGGACAGAAATAATCCCAGGAAATTCTAACCTCGAAGTGTTGTTGTTATGGCTAAGAAAAAGACTGTTGGAGATTTTGAATCACTTTTTTAAGTGATTCGTAGTGCACAAACCTCTTAGAAATAAGAGTAACCTCTGTTGGGATCATATAGGAAGAAAATACTGAGTTTAGGAATACTGTTAGAAAGTTTACCAAGAGATAAACTAAATCTTTGCCAAAGTCTTGCGTGTGACCATTAGTTTGGCAGTTTTATTGTATGGGTGATGGAAACCTTTCACTCTATTCAATAGCAATAAATATTGAGTGGATTATCTGATCTTTGGTGTGACATCAAAGAACCTTGTAGCCAGGACCTGCAGGGATGCAGCACAGTTTTACTGGATTTTTCCTGGATTCTTTTTTTTGTCTGGCAGTTGCTTCTCAAAAAACCTGTAAAATCTGTCAGGCTGGTATGAATGCAGTTTGATTAGCACCTTAGGAATTATGCGTTCAGGGCCTTTGTCCTCAGGCCAAGTTGCAGCAGCTGATTCTCACCATTTTTACTCTACTCAAGCAGCAAAATCATAGGTCAGTTCATTAAAAAAAAAAAAAAAAAAAGAAAAAGTATGAAAGATGAAAATGTAAAGAAAATCTGATCCAGTCTTACTTACTTACATCTGTGCACTGCAGCTGAAGAGAACTTACTGACAGCTGGTAACAGAACCAACTTCCATGCACTGGTTCATGTTATTGCTAGAACTTGATTAAAGCCCAGAGTTATCCCTTGGCTTTTGCTACGGACATTAGAGGCAGATTTTAGATAGGCTTTCAAGGCACCCTTGCACCCTTCTAGTGCATTACTGGCCACCACCTTGCTTAAAACTCTCTTTTCTGCCTTATGATTTTACTGGCTGTTTGTTACTGCCTTCCTTTTACACGAGGTCTCTGGTCACAGAGACCGTGAAGTTTTTGTCTTTTTTCACTTTTAAAGTTTCTCTAGCAACCATGTATATGTAACATTTGTACCAGTGATGTGGCAGAACATGGATTTTTGTAAAAGCTGATAGTGGTAAAGCAGGGAGGTGGGTCACCATCCTATCTCACTTTCTGGTGTGAAGCTGATTGTGAAGGTAGAAAATCAATATACAATAAAGGTGGTGCATGTTGAAACTAAATTGAAATGATTGATTTTTTTCTCCCAGGATCATTAGATTCTCCCCCAAAATCTTAGTTTCTGGTTGTGGAGAAATATTTACTCTTCACTTTAAGTTCATGGTGTAGTTCATTTATTTTGTGGGGAGTAAGACATTACTTGCACAGGAAAAAAACTGCAGGAAATCACTGTACTTCAGAAGCATTCCCAGAAGTCCCTGTAAACACAGAGCACTTAAAGGGATGGATATCTTCTTAATCCATGAACATCTTTAGCTGTTGCAAATTCCCATTCCGCCCCTTGGAAAGTAAATTATGCAGTGCATTAGTGCAGCATCATTTGCTCTCAGAAGTCTTTGGGTATCTTTCTGACATGAGGCAGAGTTGGCCTGGGGCTTATTGTCAGCTTAATTGCAGGATGAGAAAAGAACCATATTCATATTATGGCATTTTGCCTTGCTCAGGTGCTTCTCACATGCTACATATGTGTGTGCCAGGCAAAATTTATAAATAAATCATGTTGTGTGTTCACACCCCAGGTGAGACTGCAATAAAGCCACAGACTGCTACAGGGTAATCCGAAGAAGAGTCTTGCTGATCTTCAGGACACTAACATCTGAAGTTTCCCCATGTTTCAGGAAACTTGTGACTGACAATTGAAATCATGCTATTTGTATCAAGTAGTCAAGTCCTTTTCTGTTTTGGATTTGGCCTATGCTTATGTACCAGCTGTGGTGAATAAAAGATTTAAACTACTCACATGTTACTTAAAAAAAGCACGTCTTTCAAGGATCCTCATTAATGTTGGTAGAAATAGACTATTGATATAAACTCTGTGAAGATTTTCTCACCCCAAAGAAAAAATGGTTCTTCATGAGTAGCAGAGCAAACCACAGCTGGCCATGAAAATTCCCTCAGCAGATATCTGCCATGCTTGGTTCAGTCCTGTGTTCAGTGACCTTTGCAGTGAGGCTCTTCGAAATTCCCCACGTGCATGCTTCACTTTCTAATTAATTTCACCATCTGGAAGTGTTCCCTTCTATTCATTACTTGTAGTCCTTTCTTAATGCTTTCCCATTCCTGATAATCACATTTCTGAGGCTAACCAGCTGCAAACTCAATTTTTTAAGAATGTACAGAGTGTGGTCACCATTCAAAGCAATGGTTGACCTCAGGAGCAGAAGTGTTCACATCCCTGTCTCTGTTCATAATCATTTCCCTCAGGTTTTTCCCACTGGATTCCATAAACTCTTTTTTACGTATTTTTAATTGTCTTAGTTTCTCATTCTGCCTTTTTTTATACAATTTCAGTCTGAAATGATCTTTCTGTCTCATTGACCCCATGGTGATTGTTTTCTTAACTTAATATCCTATGATCTACCTTAACTCTGACCCCCACCTTCACTAAGCAAGTTGCAACATTTTTGCAGTTAAAAACTTATAATAAATCTCTGGGTCTACTTTCTCATGTGTAGGTCATGGTACTATTAAAACAAAAAATTCAAATAATCACCACTTTAATAGTGTTTAATGCTTCTATTTAAATCTATATATGACCTTTATATCTTACTAATCTAAGATTTATGTTTGACAAAAGCTTCCAATGCATTATCTATCGAATATTTACCCTACAGCAATAGACATCAAAGTCTGAAATGTCAAATTTTGAAGTACTCATTTAACATTTTTAGAGCTTCTTGCCCCCCTCAAAGTGGCCTTTTCCCTAGACTGAAAACTTTCAAAGAACTTTTCCTTTCTTTTCCTGAATGCGTTCTCTGCATATTCACTATCCCTTTTCTTCTGCTTTCAATAAGAAGATGAAAGATGACAGACGAATTGGAAGAATTTGTGAGAAAAATGTATAACGTATATCTCTCCCTTCTCCTTACTACCATAAAGGAAGAAAAAACTATATTTTCTCTTGATTATTCAGGGGAATAATCAAGAGAATATGTGAATGAATTAATGGCTAATACATTTCCCAGTTTCCATACTAGAACATCATTTGAAATGACAAGCACTCCGTGTAAAAAAAAGTTACTGTTTTTCAATATCCCCTATTAGTAGTGCTTTGAGAAAACATAGATGCTTATGAAAGAAGATATGGAGGCAATTAGAGTAATAAAGTTGCAACTTATCACAATTTTCTGACTACAGTAAAGAGTAATACTTAAATTTTAATTTTTTTCTCTTTTTTTTTTTTTTAATATGTTTCTCTAAAGAAACCAAGGTGTCTTCATCTGTTTGATCAGAGAATGAAGGGTATTGAGATCAGAGGGAAAATACCAAACCAGCAATGCTCTATTTCAGGTCAGCTGCTGTTTATCTCTAATGAATGTCAGTGTTTGCAGCATGGGGCAGGCTCACCCCATGGTCTGCTGTAGCCCTGAAAATCACAGAGTTCAGGTACAGCTAATAAGACTGTCGGGACCAGCATGAGAGCAGGTGCTTTTAAATCAAAAAGTCAAACATTTTCCATTTCTGAACCAGGAAAATAAAGTGTGTACAAAAATCTGTACGATGAACTATTCTGCTGCAAACATCTATGAGTGCCCTGAGACTCAACTGGAGACAAATCATTATGTGGAAAACGGTGTTTGTTGTTACCTGTTTGACCTAATGACCACTTCAAACTCTAGAGTTATTGCTGTAAATCAATACTTTACTGTGTACTTGAAAGCAGCACGTGCCTTTCCTTGGAGCACTGGAGTGGCAACCAACAGCTCCTCCTCCCAGCTGTGCTGCCTGCTGGCTGTGTCACTGCAGGCACAGGTAACGGCTGTCCACTTGCCCCCATGGCACAAAATCTCTTTGTATTCAAAACACACGTATGCCCTCCTGCAGCTTTCTGAATTGTCAGATATCTAGTGGGGATTGTTAGTAGATGGAGAATCTTTTTCCTTCCTGTCACAGATGGAAACCACAATGCACCTCAGAGGTTTGCACAGGTGTGTGACACTCGGGCGGTGCTCCTCAGGCAGTGCAGCTGAGACCCCTTCTTCTGCAAAGGGGGGTAAGTTCCTATCTGTTTTCAGGATGTGTGTATTTCACTTTGAGAAAATCAAACATCTTCAGAGACACCATTTATAGATGAGCCTTTACCTTCTCAAGCTGAAGTATCCTGCCATGGGGCCATTCTTGCTTCTACCTTTTATATGACCAGTTTTGAGTTTACAGAGGAACTTGGTTCTTCTTACTCAGAACAGGAGCTCAGAACAGGAATGTTAATACCTGGCTGCTCCTAGGAACATCTTTGATCTGCATCTAATTATCATTTTTAAAGTGCTTTCCAGTCCTCCAAAAAAAAGGCCTTGATGCTCCCCAGCAGTGAGCTATTGGCCCACGCTGGGACACAGCTGGCAGCTTGCCCTGCTCCAATGAGATTTCTTTGTGGTTATTTTAAGATAATTAGCTGATCTGGTACCTAGTGCACTTCCTAACTCTTATCTAACATGACAAATTTCCAAGAGCACACACTTGTATGCATGCACAACTCTAATAGGAACATGTCCAAAGGTCTGGAGCCATGGTCAACGTGTGGCTATGACCAGAAACAGGGGAGTAGTAAAATCCTCCTAAAAAGCATGACATTGCTCTGCCTAGGAGTGGGAAAGGCATAACCATGACCCAGGCAAGGGATAAGCTGTTACTTGATATTTTTTCCTTTGCTATCCTCATGGATATACAGATGTCTGTGAAGGCAGTAGATAAAGTGCCAAGCTCTGGCTGGAAAAGGCCATCACCCCTTCCTGCCTGGCCTCGCAGCACCATGGAGTGTGAGGCCCAATTCAGCTGGAATTGAGAAGCAGCTGCTGCACCAAGGTTTCTTTAAAGCTCTCTTTCTCTGGGAAGTCATTATTTGAAATAAATCTTGTCCATTGAATAGGCATATTTGAGTCGTTACATATTGCAACATTGGTTTGTTAAACTAGAAAAGCATATGATATTCAAAAGCCTAATCTGGATAGAAAAATAAATATATAATTTTAAATGGAGCACTTATGTATCTGAAAAATAGTTTTTTTCCTCTAATCCAAGCTTTAGTGCCTTAGAAGTTTATTTTTCACTGTTGGGTACTCTTTAAAAAAAGCAAACAAGCCACACAAACCCCTTGCCTCTTTCAGTGTCTCAGACTGAGCTCTTCAAAATAGATACTTATCTGTTTAATAAGGATATATTTTCTTTTAAAATGCAGGGTCTTCTTTCTAAGTGTTTATTAATTTGCATTTTCAGAACCAACTGCCCTCTGCACAAAGGCAAAAATACGAAAGTAAGGCTATCTAAGCTCAGAGATAATGAATGAAAGAAACCCAGTCTGAAAGTAATGACCATAAATCTGTGCAATTTGAGTAAAGAAGAAACATTTTAATATTAGCTTTACACCAAAAAGAAACTTGAAACTCTCTAGTTTGATGTGCCATTACATGTCCTTACTCAGAGCAAACCCTCAACAGTAACAGGAGATTGAAACTAATCATGGCTTATGTGTTTACCTTGGGGATTTGCTATAATCAGCTATATCCACCAAAAAATGATCGAAAGGCAAAGAAGCAGATGAAACTATAAAACTTTATTTATTAATATTGCTTTGTGTTTTAAGCTGTTATGGTTCACATGTTCTTGATACAAGGATTGAAATGCTTATTTTTAATTAAAGATGGAGTTTCGTGTTTCTGCACTTTCAGAAACCCAGATTTTGTAGTGAAAATGCTCAGAGTTAGTGGTGTTTGATGCAGCCAGGTAACATGAATTTGGATCATAAAGGTTATTTCATGTCACTTGCACAGAAGGTTGCCTTGTATTCCTGTTACAACAGGGTGAATCAGAGTGTCTCACACCCTTCTCCCCACACTATTGTCAGAGCTGCTTTTTTAAGTGGAACATGGCAAATTTAAATAATGCGCCTGAGATCAGAGCAAAAGTCTGTTGAAGCTCAATGCAGAACTGCCAAATGTCTTTTTAAGTTTCCTCTTGGTTGGATTCCCCATCCCAGTAGACCTACCTTCTATTAGTGGCACAACACATTATGTCTCGAGCAATACAGTCACGATTGTGTACTCCAGCAAAGTGTGAATATTATCTGGGAGATAGCTTATGATCCCAAAAGGATTGCTTCTATTTTCAGCTGTGCTACCACTGCCTCTGATCCATGACAAGGTCGCCTGAGTCAATGAAATCCCTGGCTGCTTGTCTCCAATAATTAAGAAGCAAAACTTTTAAATGTGCACCCCAAATCAGGAGGTCACTGTGTTGATTGTCTGTGTAAGTACTTTTGTGGGTAGAAAATACCAGATCCTAAAGGGCTCTTTAGTCCAGCCAAAAAAATTTAATCAGAACTGAGAGGTGTCAGTTCAAATTTGGGCATGCCTAAATGAGAGGCCAGATAAAGATTTTGAACAGTGATACAGAGGAAAAAAACATGTAGAAATTATGGTGGGGATAGATTCTGTAGATCTGGAAATCCTTTGAAGACCTGACTATCTTTCCAGAGATCAACTGAGAGCTGCTTAATGGGCTCAGTACAGGAACAACTCCATTTTTATGTCTATGGCTGTGGTGGTCTATTAGCTTTGATGACTTTGGCACAAGGTTTTACTTTCACTTTAGATATTTTTCTACTTAATGCATGGACTTCTGAAGAAAAAACATGATTGCCTTTGATGAATGGCTTCTTGGAACAACACTTGTGACTGGTGGTATATTAGTTGTTATTATTGATCCCAACAAGCTGTAATACTTCTATGAAGTGCAAAATAAGTAGAATCAATGACTTCAAATTTCTTCTGAACTGTAAAGTGACAATGTTTTTCTCTCATCGCATCACCAATTGTCAGGCATTTATTTGTTTCCTGCTAGATGCTTTTTTTTCCTTGAATAATCCCTGTATAATATCTTTCTAAGTCACTCACTGATATTATGTCTTCCCTAATCATTTAATATAATAGTCTCTATGTGATATTCACTTGTAGGCCTCCTCAAAGAAGAATTTTGAAGAATTTTAAATCAGGAAAGGCAATGATTCGTAAAGGTTTGGTTAGAGTTTTGCCTTTATTTTTATAAAGCTGCAGCACAAAATGACTCAGAAGAAGAGGACCTCATTTGTAGAGTGATGAACTGGAGAGAATCACTTAGAAAAAAAATGGACATGGATAAATAGTGTGTGTAAAAAGACAAATCGAACTAGGAAAAATAGTACTCTGGTTCTATTCACCAGGAGTTTGGGTAAACAGTAATTTCTGTGATTACTTGATCTTTTAATTTAATCATTTGAAGACAGCATCTTTGACTGTTAAAGGTTTTTGTCATTCTCAGCTATTTGCCACTCAGCAATATGACAGTTTTATAAATGTTCTGACACCCCATGAAATATTAGCTAACAGGAAAAGACATGGTTTTAGAGGATAATATGAGAATTCAACAGCACCTGGAGAAGAACTAACATAATTTATCACCTTTTAAGACAGCTGAAGATCTCAATCAGCCACCTGTTACTTTGAAAATGATTAGGCATAAACAGGGGCAATTTGCAGCTTTTAAGGTTAATTTTCAAGCTTTTACTCACAGTTGATATTAATTCACTGTCAGTATATCATGAATATCAGAAATTCTGAAAGGATCAGCTCTTTGTTCTCTGAATTTCTTCTTCCAAATCTCCGAGGACAATCACCATCAGAATAGCTTAATTGAATTAAGGATGGGGAAAGTTGCCTTAACTGGGCTTTCACCCTGTCTGTAGAAATATTTGAGAAGTCTGTCTTCAGCTTCATTCAATCTTCACAGGTGTACCCATTGCTTCAGGTAGACCAGGGGAAATGATGTAGTTAAAGTGCAGAAAAGAGTGGACATCTTGCCAGGATCCTCCAAATATTGGACCTTACTTGGAATTGCTTAGTTTTCATCAAACTTTAGAAAAGTCCAAGGGATTTTATTACTGCATGGCAGAAATGCATCAGGATTGTTCTGGGTCAAGTCATCTCTCACTCAGGATATCTTTCTGAGTCTGGCCAAGTTTAGAAAGACTAACATAAGTTTAAGAACTCAAGAAGTCACTAAATTAATATAGGCATATAGAAAAAGGGAAGGAATCACTACAGGGCACTAGAAAAGATTCCATCTTTGATGGTATTTGGTATAACTTACTATGCATGTTTCTTTTATTTTTTCTATTTTTAAGGACCAACGTAGCTTTTTTTTTTTGTTGGAGAGAAGGAAGAGGTGGGGCAGTCATGCAGTATTGGAATTGCATATAAAATTCAAACCATTTACAGAATCTGTTTTTAATACTAGTTTCTTTGTAACTGGTCAGAGACGTAAACAACATTTTTGCAATAATTCCTTTATGATGGGTCTTTTGTGGGAGGAGATTATAATAGGACCAAAAAAATCAGACACACACACTCACACACACACACACACACACACACACACACACACACACACTGAACACCAGCTTCTTTTGAAGTAAAGGTTTGGCAACCCACCTAACTTAACATTAAATTTTATGTTCCAAATTATTTCTTTAAAAATCTATAACAGACAATAAAATTCAAATCTCTCAATTAAGTAATTTTAAAATCAAAATGTTCCAATTCAGAAATATCTGAATAGAATCCTGTGAAATTATCATGACTTTCTATTAGAGTTTATATAGATCAGATTTTGTTAGGATTGCCAAGTCTTTTTACGACCATTTTGCTGCTTAATAATAGCTTATTTTAAAGGGCAATTAGGGAACTGTAAAATGGGGATTTTTAAAGGGCAATAGTGATTGCAGGAAATTCTTGGCCTGACATAAATAATAATCAGTTAGCACAGAAAACAAATGAGAGAACAGCACTAGTGGGGCAAGAAGTAGTGTAATATAAAGTAGATGGATTGAATACATATACTTTGTGATGACTTATTCTACAGAAGTCAACAGTTACACAACTTAGAATAAAGCCCTAGAGGATTCAGTATTCATCTAAAGGAGCAGGATGCCATTCAACAAAAAAATTAAACCAAAACAAAACTCCAACCTAAAAATTGACTCCAAGGGAGTAAAATTTGTAAACTAAGGCTGGTTTGAAAAATACAACAAATTCACAAAGTTCACTAAAATGACTACCTGACCTGACTTACCCTGCTCATGTAAATAAAATAATTTTGCAAAGGAGGAGTTCCCAGGGGATGAGAAGAGGAGGGTCATACTACATAATTTAGGAGCCATAATAGTCTTGTTAATATGCAAAGCCACAGGCACTGTGACATTCTGCTTTATTGGTAACACTGGAGGGACTGCTCCAGAGACAGCTCCAGCCTCAAGCAAAGCAGGCAGTGGCCTCGTGTAGCAGAAAACTGAGATAAAAAATGGCTGTTCCCCCTTCTGCATACATTAAAACTCTGCAGCCCAGGTTAGAGGTGCCGAGGGAAAAGTTGGGTTGTGCTGATAGTCTTCCCTTCTGAGAAAGAAGCACTGAAAAAGAGAGGCATTTTGCCTTCAAAATACAAATGGCCATCCTTATGGATGCAGCAGCAGCAAATGTCTTCAGCTCCTCACTTCTGTCTTGTTGCAGAAGCAGCCCAGCCCTGGCTTGCTCATTCCCACAAGTGAAGTTTTAGCTATGTTTTTGAGACAGGATCTCCTGCCTGTTTAATTTTAGTCTCTGCTTCCTGCACTATTTCTGCTTTCAGAGCTGAAAGTGACATTCCCATCTCAGGGCCTCCCCACCTGTCCACAGCCAAGGATAGCAGAGCAGTCCCAAAGCTAAAGGGAGTGAGCTACCCCATCCCCATGGTACAGCTGAGTACTCAGCTCCTGAACCTTCACTGTCCCAGTTGCAGGGTAGTGGTTTATACAGCAGTGACAGTGTGGCCATGCAGCAGCTCAGCTGGAGATGGCCTGGACTCTGCTCCCTCTGCTTTACCCACCTGCCCTTTCCAAAATCAGTGGGGACAGGGCCAGCTTCACTCTGTGCATCTCTGCTGTGGTGGAAATGTCACTAGGGAAGGAAACAGTCCTGAATAATGGCTGATTCAGATCATCCATCACTGCCTTAACTGGTTCTTCATCCTCCACAAGTCTTCATACTAGATTATTTGATTTAAACCTTGGTTCTGATGTGGGAATCAAAACCAGTAGGTGCAAATGCTTATAATTAAGTGCCATAACCTCATATCCCATTATTATAGGTATCTACGTCATGATACAGTACTGGCAAAAAGGGAAGCTGGAAATGGAAATGGTGGTAATTCTAATGGAGTGTCACCAAGGATGCAAGTGAGGCCAGAGAACCATTTTGTTGCAATTTTAGTAGAGACTTCTTGACATTTATTGCTGCTGCCTGCTTCAAAGATTCAGCACCGTGTTCTTCTATTTGCAGCATAAAAAGCTGAGGTTTTCCCTTTTGTTTCTCATCACTTGCTTCTAAGAACAAGCCTCTCCTTCCTGACCTTTTTTGACAAGAATTTCAGGGAGTCCTGTACTCAACAGGTATACAAGCCATATTGCTTCTAATGATTTACTGTGGAGGAGACGAGGAAATGAGGAGGGTGAGCAAACTTCAAGTGAAATTCTGTAGATGAGAATATAGCCATAAAATGTGGACATGGAGATTTTATCTTTCAGTATATTCTAGGAAATATTAAGTCAGGAATGGATATTGCTTTTATGAAAGGGAAGTGTCAGTTTTCCCTTAATATTTATGTGGGCATATTCTTATTTCGTTTTATATCACCTTTTATATTTGGAAGGCTCATAAGGTGCTTTATGTACTCACTCACAGGCAATATGAATAATATTTCTCTCATTATGAGATGCAACTCTGGCCAAGATGTGGCCAGTATTTCATAGTCCACAGTGAAGATAAAGCTCAAAGTCACACAGTCAGGAGTTTGCAAAGTTTTCATTCCAAAGAGGTGCAGCACCAGGAAAGGCTGTGTGGTTCAGTTGCAGCATTCAGATGCCCACTGTAGCTATTTCCATGAAGCAGCAGCTCTCTCCCCCACACAATGTAACTACGTCCTGTAGCAAAATTTCAGATAATCACAGAGCTAGAGAGTTTTCCAAGTATCACCTTGCTGACAGGAGGGTCAGGACGTAAATCTGTCCTGGATGGTGCCAAAATAATCTTTTCCTTAAGATTCCCAGCCACTGGGACTTGCTCCACTTTCTCTGGCATCCACTTAATCTTCTATGTCGTGCAGGGATTTTCAGGCAAATGGAGTCAGCAAGCAAGAGGGTGTTTGGCACCAGACTCCTAGCGTAGGAAAACACAAACTTGTAAACAGCAAAGTTCATGCACCCAGCTTTCCTCTGACTTAAACAATCCTGGCTTTCTCTGGCACTGACTTCCCCAGGGCATTGCTTCACTAAATCCTCCCCATCAAAATTCCGGGCGTTCTCAGGAGGATGTGGTAACTTTTTATAATTCATAATGTGGATTTATCTCTACTCTCCTGTTTAATTTAACCTTTTGAAATAAACATAAAGGAAAACAATGATGTGCCAGGAAGAGGACATTATTAAGAGATACTGTGTGTAATTGACTCAGTGGGATCTTTCAAGTACTTTGGAAAGAATAAAAAAGGAAGACATAGCTGGTACTTAAAACTCTCAGGGTTACAATCTTCATGAGATAATAATCCAACCAAATATCAAAGATTAGCACTGATAGGAGGCATTTTTAAAATACGTGTGTATATTTTTGGACATATTAAATTACTTTGAATCTTGTAACTATTATGTGGTCACATTTCTGAAGAGGCAGGGATTTCACCTGTGGCAAGGTAAATCTGGAGTAATTCTGCTTGTAGGGGTGTATGAATGGTGGCAAAATAAGAGTCAAGTACTGGACTTTTTTTTTAACTGAAGGGTCAAATCCCCAGGTGGCATAAATAAGGGTATTTTCCTGTAATTTGAAGGCTACGATGGTCTGAAATATCAAAATCAGGTCAACTAAGGGAACTCCTGATTCACACAGATTCAGAAGAGCTCTGTCAATTTTACATCCTCTAAAGGGAAAAAAAAAACTTATATAAATTTTTCTCTTGTTTACATTGAAGAAATCCTGCAAATAAATGGTGCCTGTCAATGTAAATGAGTAATTATTTTGCTGAGGTGCTATAAGTTGCCCTTTGGTGTAAATCAGAGTAGGGCTTAACCCCTTTAGACAGCATTAAAAATAAATGAACCAACCTTTCATCTAAAGCTGCACAGCAAATCCCTTCTTTCATTTTTCAGTCTCCTCTTACAAAGAGAAAAAGCAGAAGCCTTAATGAGCTAGTCAAATATTCAAACCTTGCCAAGGAAGAAAGGATCCTTCAGTCATCATAAGCTCAACCTGATAAATCCTTTTTAATTAGTGTATATGCTAACATTGTATAAAGCAGCCATGAATCAGAGAGCCTGCAAAGCAAAAGTGAAGAACTACATCATGAGCAAGAGGAATTGGAGCCCAAAATATTTCCATTCTGGCTTTCAGAGAGCATAGAAATATGCTTATTAATTGGTTAAGTCCATCACTAACAAGATCTCAGCTATGCTCAGTCTGTTCCCCAGAACTTTACACAATGTCTGTGCAGTAATATGCTGATAGAAAGGGCATTTACTCGTAGCTGATAAAGGAGCAGCAAAATGAAAAAGTTGAAAGGGAGGAGTATAATAAATGTACTTTTCTTCTTATTCTGGGTAGCAATTCTCAGCTACTCAGTTAAGGGATTGGCTCTGTGGGTGGATTTCTCCATGGAGACCTTGTTCCTGTCCTCCAGGAATATGTTGGTGCCTTTGGGACTGTCAGACACTGAGACAGTGGGCTACCATTGGAGTGTCTGGTTGCTGGATAATTCCAGATTTTTCATGTCAGTACTGAGTAATACTGACACCCTTGAAACCTTTTGGCTAATTGCTCTTTGACTCAGCATCCCAGTCAGCCCAAGAGACCTCACTGGAAGCAGAAACATCAAATGGTGACTGAAAATAAAAAGCATTCACAAAAAAGGCTTTAATTTTTCTGTTTTGTTGGCTTAAAGATTAAGAACTGAATGCCTTTGTATAAATTTGATTGCTAATTTGGGGTCAAATTAGCAATCATTTGCAGTCAGATTTTCCCTGCTGTTAAGGTGAATCATTTGTTGAAAGGGTGATCTCATAAAATAAAGAATTCTGACAATTAAATTCTATGCAAAAGACAGGCATGAAAACAAGGTCCATAATAAAAGTGTGAGCTGGCAATGCTGAAAATCCTGCTGTACTTCACTATGACAGACAACCTGGCAAAAGAGGCAGATTTTTGTATGTTGTAAATTGATGTAGCTCTTCTGCTTTTGCTGAACATACACAAGTTAAACTGAATCCTCAGCTGGCATGTGAAACTCTGTAAGGATCATAGGTGATGGGGGAAGCCCACAGTGACTAGAAAGGTTGTTTTCTTTAAAATAAAACCCTCTCTCAAGCAGTGACACATCAGCTCAGTTGATACAACCTATCTCTTACCCAAGTTTAAAATCATCATTAAATCTTTTCCCTAATAATTAATGTACTTGGCAACTCCTGCTTCTCCTTTAAGAAATCCAGCTGTAACATAAAGCTCTTATTATTTTACACATAGGTGGTAGCTTCTCTCAGAGTTGGGAAATGCAGTGTCCAATATTTAATTTTTCTAAGCCTCACTAATATTCTTGCTGAGCTGTTAAAGTATATTGCTGTTAGGCCTGGAAGAATATGTGAAAGATTTTGAGATGTTTGTCATATTTTAAAATAGTTTCCTTAGGATATAATCACATTCAGTTGGTGTCTTGCTCCCTGCCATCTGTTACATCATCACTATACTGTAACATGTTTAACAACCCTGGGTTTTAGAAGCTTGACTGACAAGGTTTGTGATCTTAGAGGCTGAGACTGAGAAAAGGGTTCTTCATAATTCCTTGACACTGATATGTAGGGAGAGATAGATAAGACTAATTATTCTACCATATCTTTCTCTCACTTATTCATTACTCTTTTTTCACCAGGACTGTGATGAAATCGGTGTTGACAGACGCTAAACACACTTGGATTTTTCCGAATAAGGTGGGGCATTGCCTGATGAAAGCACATGAAAGCTGATATTTCCCAAACCTGAGAAGAAACCACACAAAAAATTGGTGATATGGATTCTTCTGGACTTAAACCAGACTTGTAGTCAATTTTCATTCATTCAAGAGAAAGCAGGACCCAAACCTCTCCAGGCAGACAGCTCAAGGAGCACAGATCTTAGCAAAGATGGCACATGGACCACCTTTTGTTTGTGAGGAATAGCTAAGCAGCTCATCAAAATCTGCATTCAAATCACACTCTAAGTGAAAGTTTCTCCTTTGGAAGCAGAGGAGTTGTGCTTTATATGAGGCACAGATTTATGCTGGCCATCAAGGACAGCTGTGATGAGGTGTTTGTGAGTGCCAATACCACACCAGGATGGTCATCCAGAGCAAGGCATGTGGGTACTTCCCTGGGTTTCTATTTTCTTCCACAGTAACTTATACACACAGAGGAAGAAAGGAAAACACAGACTGAAGCTTGGAGACAGGTAAGAAAAGAAGATGGAGGCACATGAGTGGAGACAAAACGTGAGTGTGTCAAACTGTAAAGGAAAATGACTCAGGGATTTGAGACATGGAAAGGCCATTCATGAAGTGCTAGAAAGACTTTTCTGGTTCTGGGAAAGTAAGGAGCAAACAAGAGGTCCAGATGTGTAGTTTGCGCTGATACTGTAGCAGCACATAAAGGATCCTGGCTCTTTGGAGCCTCCAGCACTGCATCTGAGCATCAGAAGGAGAATCCAGAGAAAAAGAACTGTGGGTCTGAAGCAATGGCTGATAAAGGGACCTCCAGGAGTGTAGCAGTGGAATGAGAGGGAATTTTAGATTATGTCAATGGAAATGTTTGATAACAACAAAGTCGGGGAGTGAGGGATATTAAGCAGAGTACTAACAAAAAGCACACATTATCGTTCACATTAACAATGATGCTTTTAATCCATCTCTATCCCACTCAACCCAGGTTTAAAAAAAATCAGATAGAAGAGGTGAAGAGTGCTTTTTCCTGGAATCTAAATTATCTGGGATAATCTGTATTAAGGGGGCATGGAATGGCTCACAAAAGGAAAATATAACAGATATTGCTCAGTTAGTGAATTATATAGTGCTCCCTTGTAATATAGAAAATTCCTAAAGAGGGTGATTAGGGGCACTGGACAGAAATCATAGCAGAGATTAGCTTTACAGCTCTCATGCTATAGAAACCTGACATACTGCTTCTAAAAGATGGAAATATCCTTTATTTGGATACCCTGCTAAGCTTCAAACTCCATAAAAAAAGTCAAGTTGGTCCATGTTTTGAAAACTGGATAAGAAATGTGGGTCTGCTCTCATTTATTCTAAAGCTTTTTCCATGATGGCACTAAAGTGGGCTATAAAGACAACATAAATGCAATTTATGTCCATTACATGTAAAGAGGGATGAGTTCAAATGCTAATCCAGCCATGTATCATCACGTTGCAGAAGAGTAATTGGCATCTATTATGGGACCGTGACTCCGTCCAAGGCACTGACACCTTACTGTGCCTGAGAAATCAGTGAGCAAAGGTAATCTTTTTTTAGCTCATACCTTCCCATTGACTAAGAAATCTTTTCATCTCATGGTTATGTTCTATTATATTCCTGTAGTGACACTTTAGATTTACAGCCCAGGTAATTAATATGGAATCCAAGTGAAAATGCTATAGAAGCACTTGTGACATTCACATTAATAATGGAGGGGTTCATCAAAATTAATGTTATTACAGTAAATACCAAGAAAATTAACTGTGATTGGCTCATTATTTTAATCGTGCTCCCATCTGCAGCTGACTCTTCTAGCTGGCTGTATGGAATAGGTATGGTGATGATTCAGGACTTGGAACCAGAATGCAAAGAGAAAGCATGAAAAGCTGTGATCAGCATTAGAGAAAGTCTTTTCTCATACCTCAGGTGCACTTTGTTAAAAGGCAGAAAAAACTCAGAAGCCCCCTTTCTTCACTTCCCTATCCAGTATATCTGGTATGTTTTGGAAGAACCAGATAAGATATCTTTTTTACTGCTATATTGTTTTTTGCTGTTTTATCAGTAAAAAAGAGGTGATTCCAATGTAGAAAAAAGTCTCTCTTTGTGTGCAGTGCCATAGTTGCATTAGGAGACAATTTCTACATCAACCAGCTTTGAGTCTAAATTCACTTGGTGATGGTGTATAAGAAAGAAAATTAATATAGAGAGTGAGTATCACTCTATCTATGGTCTGATTTGACAGAGCCACTTGGAAAAGCAGACCTGATATTCAAGGTGGTTCAAGACCTTACATTCTTTTTTGTTGTTATCCAGTATACTGCTAATCTGAAAATAAAGTCCATCTCTATGACAAGTACAAAGAGATTGTCTTCCTGGAGAGAGGACTACTCCATCTCATTCTTTATGAATGTCTAACATAGAAACCTTGTGTCTGCGTGTTTTGCAGAAACATAAGTGAAGCACCTCAGTTTTATCCACAAGTAAAAAAAAAAATTTCAAATAGGTGTATATATATATATATAGGCAAATAGGTAAAATCAAAGAGTTCAGGCGCCCCAAAAGTGAGACACTTGGGAAAGTAAGAGAAAAAAAAAGAGCTTCAACTCAGAAAGCATAATAAATTAAGAAAGCAGGTAGAAAGAAATCCATGTTGCAGCAGCAACATACTTGTGCAGAATCAGGAATGCCCAGATTTGTATTTAGCAAAATTCTGTTTGTTGTTTTCCCCCTCTCATTTTCACTCTGAGTAAAAAAATGTATTAGATAAACAGTCACCTGAAGTAAATATTTGCAACTGTACTTAACTGGGAAACTTATTTTTGGTATGTTACAGAAATTAAAATGATAGGAGGGTTGGAACTAGATGATCTTCAAGGTCTCTTCTGACCCCAGCCATTCTGTATTTCTATGTAGGAAATTAAAGGAAATTAAACACTTGGTGTAGATAAAAGTAATGGTAATTAAATAGGAAAACTAGGAAAACTATGGAGGAATTAACTACCTATGTATTTATTGAAGACAATACAGCAATGACCACTGCAGTGCTTTCTCAGCAGGTTGGAGGTTTTGCTGTTAAATGAAAAAAGCCAAAGACTAGAGTACACCCCAATTTATTGACACCATCATGAACTTCAGTGGAGCTGTTCTGATTTATGTAATTTTGAGACCTCCCTGAGAAGCTGGAGTGTTGAAAATAGTTTTCATGAACTGGAAATCCACAGCAGTTTGGTTCAGTGATGTCTGTTCTTTCTCAAGTGAGAATTTTTCTCTAATGCCCCTGAGGTGTCATTAGTCCTCTCCCCATTGACACTTGCTGAAAAGTACCTCCAATCTGCATATAAATGATGTAGAAAAAATAATAGAAAGAAATCATGGTCGCTCCTGAATTAACTCTGGGTTTCATTTTAACATTCAGATTTAAGAAAATGCCTCTCTTTGTGAGGAAGTTTGCTCTTTTTCTTGTTTTAAATTACATTTTTTCAAAGAGAGAAATGAGTTTTCTGCTTCTGTTGAAGTCAAAGAAGAGATGAAAAAATGAACTGCCTAGCCTTTTAGGAGGAAACCTTACATTTGAAAATACCATTCTGAATAGAAGCTGGGAATTTGTACACACTCATTTATCATAGAGGCCATGAAAGCAGCACCCTCCATTCCTGTCTGGAGAGAAAGAACGAACTATCCCAGCAGTGATATTGCTGCAAATTGCAACTAAACATAGAGTACTTTGGAAGTTTATTACCATGGTCCATTTCAAAGACAAAGAAATATTTCTTCTCCAAATCATGCTCTGGAACATGAGGATCTGTGTCACTTAGGTGGCAGAGGGATCTTCCATTTTGTCTGTTGCCACTAAGCTTGTTTTGCATCTTTAGTGGAACTAACAAAACTGACCAACAAAATCATTAAGGTTAAATCTGATCTTCTGTTGTGCTGGAAAACATTTAGGGGTTTGAAGGTGGAAAGATGAAAGTGTGGTGGATGGGGCTATGACAGGTGCTATGGGTAACACACAAGTTGGATAAAATAGCATATGGTGTCTGGGTATGACAGTGACAACTCTGTTTGCATGTGCCATAGTTCATCCTGTGATAATTATGTTTTTATCACAGGCTGCTGGAGGACTCTGGTTATCTCACTAGTGCACATGAAGACTCCTCAGCATCTCCTGAAAACATGACTGTCATGTACAAGGCATACAATTCTTAGTGTCAAATTAAGCTGCAGAAATAAAGGACTAGCCTGCACACCTCTGAGATAATGTATCTGTAAACTTAAGAGCACAGACTGCACGTTTTGTGGAAAAAAATCCCAAATACTTCAAACCTCTTTTTAGCTTCATCTATTGATTAATTAATATTTTTGAAGCATTCAGAAACCATGCAACAGGATAAAACAGGAAACTTTTAGTTTTCTATTCTGAATAAAAGCTGCCACTGCCTCTAATAATTCAGGGGAAAAGATAGTAGTGAGCTTTTGTACTATTATTTAACATAGAAAATGGATTTCTGAGGGGAAAAATAAAAGTTTTTATGAAACAACTCTTCAATAGATAATAACTATCTGCTACACCTGTGTATGCATACGTGTGCACACATTTTTAAAGAGAAAAGGTGTAAAGTAACCTGCAAAAGATAGCTCAGGTGGCCAGGAGTATTATTAATACCAGAAGTCACTTTATATGTTGGTATCATGCTAGTCGTGATGCTTGCAGCATTTTAAATCATCTTGCTGCATCAAACCAAATGAAAGAATTACAAGGAAACAGAGACAGAAGAGATGGGGCTCATTCCTTAAAAGACTTTCAGAGAAGCATTGGGACAATGTGCTAAATCACTATGATTATTCTGAATCAGCTGAAGTATTCTGATTTCCAGCAGGTGTTTTTGGTCCTTAAAATTAGGAAAGTGGGATTGTGAGAGTCTTTTTCTTTTACAGAGCCCACATTGTCAATGAGGCTAAAGCTGGCTCCTGTGAATCTGTGGTGGGCTTAGGTTTTCACTGGGGTGAGCCCACAAGCTGTAGGTCAGACTTGGCAGAGTTTCCTGCTAAATCACAGGGATGATCAATTTGAAAAGATCAACATTTCTTGCTGTTGACCGTGGGCTTAAAATGCTTCTTTTGGGGAGGGGGTTAAGGCAGTCACCTCCTGTCTTGCTGATCCAGTGATCAGCGTGATCCTTGTGTGATGGAGCCAGGCCTGTGCAAGGAAAACAACCCAGACACAGAGACACAATACACATATCATGGATATGTGCCTCTGTAGAACTGCCAGGGTACCTCAGCATGAGAACCCGTGTCGTTTTCCCCCAAACATACCATTATGATTCATTTGAAGGAGAGTTGACACATTCTGAAATAAAGACCCTACTATCACCCTAGTGAGCCTAACCATCAGCAGCACAGCCATTTATGGTTTGCCCTTGCAGAGTCATATACAGCAGAAGAAAATGATTACATATACTTTCTCATTTTCAAAGCAAAAAATTAGGATAAAATCTTATCTTTCTTTCTTCCATCCTCCTCAGGTCCAAAGATGATGGGGGTGAAGTATCAATTTATCAAAATCCCTCAACTACAGCGCAATTAACTTGAGCCAAGCAAGAGAGATTTTTCCTGTGATTTTGTATTACAGTCAACCTAAGTATGAAAGGAAACAGTGTAAGGAGAATCCACAATGTGATGAAAGTTAATATTCTAGAAGATAATGAGATGTAAATTGCTAGTTGGAACAATACCTACAGGCTCAAATCTTCATACTTTTTTTTTAGCCAAAGATAGGGGTATTTTTATGTATTAATAATTTTCAGGTTTTGAGCTCTTTATAAAAGAGATCAGTAACAAAATGCCTTTGCTTTTGAAAGGAAGAAACTGAACCCAAAAGAGGTATGATATGCAGAACTCCTTAGCAGAAGAGATACTCATCATAGTACCACAGATTTCCTGGGATGTTCAGCCTTGGAACCTTTCAGTACTTGAAGGGGCCCCAGGAGAGCTGGAGATGGACTTTGAACAAGGGCCTGGAGTGACAGAACAGTGAGAAATGGCTTCACACTGAGGGTTAGATGGAATATTGGGAAGAAATTGTTCCCTGTGAGGATGGTGAGGCCCTGGCACAAGTTGCCCAGAGAATCAATTTCAAAAATCCTTTTCAATCATTTAAAAAAATGGATTCAGAAACAGATTTTTTTTTTTTTTTAAAGGGGTTTCACAACTTTTTACAGGTGCTGGAAGAGGAGATCTGCACATTTATCATTTCTTCAGAATCTGTAATTCAGGATGCTTTAGGCAAGGAAAACACCTTGATGAAAACCAAGCCTTGTTTGAGAAGACCTGGTGTCAGTCTAATACTCAGATGCAAATAAAATGCAGGAAGCAGTCTCTGATGTTTGTAATTTGCTGACTCCAAAGTCTAATCCTGATGGAATTTACTATGTTCAGTAATTTACTCTTTGTGTACTTCATATTCATGCTAAAATAACACATGAGACAATAAATGAGGCTAGTGTGGTGTCCCACCCCACACACATCCTTTACAGAGAAAAAGGCAACCATCAGTTGAAGTGAGACACATTCTCTAGTAAAAACAGTCAAACCAAACCCCTCCTCTGGTGAGAGCATGCCCACAGAAGGCTGGGCACATCTTTTCCAATTGAGCTTCTCAGAATTATCAAAATTTCTTTGCTTGCAAAGGCAAATTTAGCTTACCACAGAAACCTGTTTTGAAGACGACTGATATATTAATTCTCTTTGAAAAATTTAAATTCAAGGCATGATAGTGAAAGAGGTGAGTTTTGATTTGAGAACATTATCTGTCCTCTCAGTCTGCACTACTCATCTTTTATACTTCTGATTATAGTTTTACAAAGTCATGAATAAACTGTCCTTGACCATCACATCAAATCTTGCTTAACATTACATTCTGCTCTTTGAGCATGACTACTTCCCCAGATTTAGCAGTACAACTATGAATCTCAGCAGAATCAGCACAACTCAGGTATCCAGCACAACTCAGGTATCCCACTGATCTCTTTTCAACCCCAAATCAGTCAGAAAGCAAAAAAGCTTCCAAGTGCAAGCATGCTACACTTTCATATGCACGCTCATCGTGTACAGAACATTTCCTCCAGTTTAAGTCCCAAAAAACACAGATACAGGATATTTCCATAGCCTGCTGCTGTTTCCATCTCATCTTTTCTCTGTTTTTCAATTCCTTCTCATATCAAAATACACTCATGTTAAGGCTCAGCCTGCCTGCTCTTCTCCACCTAGTCTTATTCAGCACTGAAAGTTCACTCACTGTTCACTGATGATAAATGATTTTTGATATTACATCTTAAAAATATCACTTTTTATTTTCTCTTTCAATGCCCCTTGTCCTAGGGGACATCTTCATAACACCTGGAAATAAGTCACTGTGTCTTCTTCCCTCAAATTATTATTTTAAAATAATTTGTAAAAATTAATATTATTTTAAAAACTGCACTCGTATTAAAAACCTAAATGATGGAGTTATAGCTGGAATGGAGTTGTAGCAGGATATCAGAACACAAATATAAAAGCTGTCTTGAATGAGCTGATTTGGAAAATAAATTGAGGAAGACGTGCACAGGAATAATGAACTGCAAAAGCTGCAAAATAAGGAACACTTGCATCCTTCTGCAGAAAAGAAACTTGATTTATGTAAACTATAACTATCAATATGCATGAAGGGTGCTCAGCTGTGGTATGAAACAGGTATGTATCATTTCACTGTAGTTGCTAAAAATACAACTGGAATATATCTGATTGAACACCACAGTTTAAAAAATAGGGAAAACTGGAGAAACTCTAAAAAAAAAAATGGGGCTCATCAGAGATCTAAAATATAGGAAAGGCAGGAACAACTGGGATCAGTAAGGAAGACTGAGGACAGCATTTCATCCTTCAAATGTGCCTAAGAGGCTGCTTCAGAGAGGTAATTTAGACTGGTGTTCATTAGGCATGAGGAAAAACTTCCTGACAGGAAGTTTTGTTAAGCACAGGGAGAGACTGAAGCTTATGACTGGTTGATTATTTACCACCAAACACCTCCCAGAACTGACACTGGTGTGTGTAAGCTGATGGGCAACATGGGGTCAGCTCTATTTACTTTAACACCATATTACTGGAGAAACTCCAAATGGAGGGTGAAGAGTTCCCTTAAACAAATCAAGGAGATATCTCTTGGTAACAAAAAGAGCACATTTCCTCAAGTAACAGCACTCCATTTTGGGGACACAACAGGAGAACTGCAGTGGGAGATTCCCCTGGCATCTGGGAAGTGTTCAGCTCTCACCAAAGCCTGCAAGATGGTACTGTGTGCACTGAACCATTTCACTGGTCTGGCAACTAAAGTCTCATCTGCCTTTTATGCTGGAGTGTTTAAATTATAACCTGTTAACCCAAAGTTTGCAAGAACACCAAGTTCTCACACAACACTCCTGCAGGATCTGCAATCAAACTCTCCCTTTTCCCCACTAAAACTGAGGAAATTCTTCCAACATTGAGCATGCAAGGGAACAGAAGGCCAGATTCAGTAATTAACTACTCACATCTAAAAATATGGCAGAGCTCCAAGCTGCATGTTTTCTTGTTTCAGCCCTTCCACATGACTATCTCCTCTGGCATGAATTCTCAGTCCAGCACTTGCATCTCTCTGGTAGTACCCAGAACTGACCACAGAGCAGTTGCTCTTCTTCCTCCCCTTCTTCTTCCTCCTCCTCCTCCCCCCACAGCTTTTCCCATCTGTACTGGGATCAGCTCCAGTCACACTAAATACCCACCTCTGCTTCCTCATAGAAGAAGTTCCCTGCCTACTTCATCTACATCCATGCAGGAAACAGCAGTGACTCATTTACTTTCACCTTTTAAATGGTCCTGGGCTAATCCAGGCTCTTCTACATTATCTTTGAAGTTTAAGGAAAGAAGAACTTGGGCTGACAGGTCAAACTGTGCTCTAAAATATTCATGTAATTACAGTGCCTCGCTGCCTGGAGAAAATTAAAATACCCAGTTATAGAAGCAGCAGACCCATTGCAGAGTTTAGGGTATTCACCCACCTAAACCATCTTTTAGTGTCAGATGCAGCTTTAGGTACCAGGACACACAAATAAATCTTGTGGCTAAAATTGCAAAATTTACTTATTTTCTTGTCATTTCAAAACATGGTAAAAAAGAGGCAGCGTTTGCTGAAATAAGTAATTTGCTTATGAATTGCATATGCTATGTGAAAAAATACATTCATTTTCCTTACTGCTCCAGACACAATGCTGATAAGAAAACTAACACAGATATGTGGAAAATAAAACCTCAATGTTTATTATGTCCTGAAGTCTTATTAAAAGTGAGAAAAACTGTAGCTGTCACCCATTCCTGGTCAAAGTTCTGGTGCCTATTACGATCTTTTTTCCTTTTTATTACTTCAGGGGGATCTTTAAAGGTCCACATCTCTCTGTCTTCTCTAACTCTCTGCTAGCCTGGGTGCATGGGTCAGTGCTAAGTTTGGACTCGATGAGCAGTGGCCTCTCTTCTCGTCTCTGCTGACACTCTGCATGTAATTTCCTTGACTTCCTGCCTGGAACATGTTATTGGTGGTATTAACTCCTGTCTGTTTTGGCACAGAGAGTCAGCAGCAGAGCTGGTACAGGGGTATACTGTGAATTTAAGAGCATGAGGTCAAGCTGAGCACTGGCCTTGAGGCACAGCTGAGCCTCTTCTCTTCCCTTCCCCTGTCCAGACAGCCACTTGGGGTCCAGGGAGGAGGGTAGGTCAGAAGCTGGAGGCCACATCTAGGCAAAGCTTCTTATCCTTCAACATTTTTTTTTCCCGGAAGGTATATTTTGGATATGTCTTCTGACAATACTTCTTTCCCATCCATGTGAACAGCACTTTGACCTCAGCTGTAGCCTGCTGACACAAATCACACAAAACCAGACAGAGCCCAGCCCCTTGCTGCACGTGGTGCTCAGCTGCTGCCACAGTGCCTCTCTGCCTGCATCGATTCATCATCTGCCCATCTCCAGCTCAGAACAGCCAGAGCTGCTGAGATCCTATGTTTCTGCCTGTGGCTGTATTTCTGCAGGCTGTGATCATCTCAGATCACACACACACACAGGTCAGGAGGCAGAACAGCCAACCCTCCCAAAGCCCAGGGGTGCTGCAGGTGTCAGGAGTGACAAGCCCGTAGGCTACAGAATGGCCTCTGTGCCTCAGCAGGATGCAGAGGAAAGCTTTACTGTCAATATGTCTCTGATGAGAGCAAAAAGCCATCCCTTGCTGCTACTAAATATTGCAAACCCCACATGCTTACTTTCCAAATAGCTATGGAGATGGTAAAGGATCTGGAGCCCAGTTCAGATGAGGAGTGGCAGAGAGAGCTGGGGATGCTTAGCCTGGAGAAAAGGATGTCCAGGAGTGACCTTATCACTCCTTACAACTCCCTGAAAGAAGGTTTCAGATAGGTGGGGCTCAGTCTCTTCCCCCAGTTACCAAATGAGAGGTCAAGGCAAAATGGCTTCAGTTGTTTCAGGAGAGGTTAAGATTGGATATGAGGAAACATGTCTTCAAAGAAAGTGCTGTCAAGCACTGGAACAGGATTCTTAAAGTGCTTAAATCACCATCCCTGGAGGTACTTAAAAAGATGTGTAGGTATGGCACTTAGGGAGATGGTTTAGTTATTGTACTCAATGATCTCAGAGGTCTGTTCTTACCTAAACGATTCTATCAGTTTATATGTCCCACCCATATTCACCAGCTTTTTTTTTCCTAGATGATTTTATGAAAGAGAAAAGACCTTATGTGATGTGACTGTGGTTCAGAGATGGAGGCTGGAGCCCTCTGTTCTACCTCATGCCTCAACTCTGACAAAAAATCACCCTTTTCTGCAAATTACTGCATATAAAGCCAGCTTTTTCCTGATTGCTTCCTAAGCTACAACTCCAAACCTCTCAATTTAAATATTTAGGCAACTGACTCAGAGGCTAAAAAGAGCAGTTACTGGAAGGTTTTCTTATGATGGAAAAGGAGCAGGGAATGATTCCCCCCAGCTGTGAGCTGGGACATTAAACAGTCCTTGGAGGGAGTTGTTCCTTGCATTTCACCATGGTTCTGCAGAGGCAGCAACTCAGAACAACCAAATATTCAGATGTTCCATCTAGATGGGCTTGTTTTATTGTTGTTTTTTGTTTTTTTGTTGTTTTTTTTTTTTTTTTTTAATTTAGAAATGGGTAAAGCTCCTTCTGAACAATTCCTGCCACCATGGGAAAGGGACATCTTAGGGACTGCGCCCCATTTCAGGGAACAGAGTAGAAGCACCAACTAAACAAATATATTGCCCATAGAAATGTGAAATAAGGTTGCTTCTACATGCACAGAATTGGGTTTTGATCTCTGAAGCTCTTCAGGATATAGAAGGCTCAAACTACGAACAGACACTGCAGCCTGGCTTCCCTACTTCACTATAGCAGCTAAAAGCTCCAAGGTCTTATTTCTCATTAACTTGCCATCCTGCCTCAGTATGTGTCATCTATCTGCTGCACAAGAAGAAGGAGGGTTTCCTAGTAAATTTCAATTTCTTGTCACTTTCGTGTCTCTGGAAAGGGAAATCCACAACCTGCAAGTCAGCAGCTCCATCCTGCATCCCATCAAATGCCTTCTGTGCCTCTGTTACCCTGAGTGCTCTCCCAGGGGCAAAGCATCCCTGAAGGGGGAGACTTACATATGCAGAGAGAAATTTAAGATTTTGGCTCACATCCTTCAAAAATGGCAAACCATTGATTTTCCTAGGCTATTAACAGATAGAGGCACTCAGAGTTTAGTTTATGCTGCTCAGCTGAGCCTGCTCTCACCTGACAAGGGCAGGCAATGTACTTAAAGTAGTTGTACCAGACACAAATCACCTGAGGTGGCTCTGAACATCTTGGGCCAAAGAGCATGCATTTAGCCCAAAACAGCAGTGCTGGAATTCAGCTCTGTCTTCACACATATTCAGAGGTGTCTTTTAAAGACTATTCTCTCATAATTTTCCAAAGGATTCATTTTACTGGTGATATGCAGTGTAAGACAAGGACCCATGAAGGCTCATCATAATTCTTTCTATCAAATCTGTGAAACTGCCTGAGGAAGAAGTGTGAAGAAAGAGATAAGAAACAAAACTTGCCAAAGTTTGAGATCAGACATGCAAACATCATTCTGCCATTGCATTTTAGTGGTTTAATTCACACATGAAAAAAATGCCATGAAGGGAGAGATACCAGAAATATAAGAATCTGAGCTCATTGGAAATTAATATAGAAGGCAGCAAGGTATACATACGTGTTATCCTGCTGGGGAAGGGATGTCAGAAGTGGGGAACATCATGGAGATCAGGAAGATAAATGCTGAGGGACAGTCTGTGGCCTGGGCTGGTAATGTCACCTCCCAGTGGGGAGGGAATTTGAGACCTGGTGAATGCAGTGCTGGGGAACAATGAATGTATGTTAATAATCAAATAAGTTCTAATTTAAAAAGCTCTGATAGGAGTTGTTCTTAAGAAAAGGCCAATATCTAGATTGGTGGTGGTTTACTTTGTCTCATCCATGTCAAATACCTCATCCCAACCAGTCTTCACAATTTTATTGTCCCTTATATAGCTTAAAAAACTTGCTTTCCCTCCAGAGCATCCTACTCTGTGAAAAAATATGAGCTTAACTGATAATGCAGCTTACAGCATAATATTGAACTACACAGTCAATCAGAAACACACCAGTTAAGTCTTTTTCTTTCCTTGTGTGTCCTCTTTGGGTGGTTTCACGCTGATGCAATTCATTGAAAATCAAAATAAGTATGACTCTACACAGGGAAAATTGCATTTGAAGGTTTCCCAGAGACTCAGTGGTGACCAGCACTGATAGATTACTTTATCAGCCTTGAAAGAAATATTCAGCACTGTTTTGGCAGCTTTGTCATTCAAGTGTCAGGAAGAATTCAGTTTTCCATTCAGCAGGTGCTAATGCAGTTATATCAATCCAAAGCATTGGAGAAAATGATCTGTACAAACACATGCACGTTATTCTCAAACTTCCCCCCACCTCTTCAAGGCTCAGCAGCAGAAAGGATCTGACCTGAGATGTCACAGACAAGTTGTTATTTCATGCCCTGTAAACATGTGCCAGATGATTGCATCTTTCCCTCAGGCAGAAGGCTGGATAAAAAATATTGGGTCCTTGCTTGCTAACAAACCTTGGGACTTAGTGAGTTTCTCTCTTCGAGCACCAAAACTGCTGCTTTGTAGCTTTTGTGAGGCTTTTCACAGCTTTCCTTCAGTACTGCTGAAGATGTGTCTCTAGGCTCAGAACGCTGGCACTACTGGGAAGAGCTCAAATTTCTTTAGGAAGGACAAGAACCAAACTGAGCAGGGCTTACCAGAGAAAATGACACTTAAATGAGGAACATCTGTCCTTTTCAGGCTTAGTCCTTTATTTGTCAAGAAAATGGGAGCTAGCTGGAGAACCTTTCAGATAAAGGGATATCTTTTTGAATGAGATAGCAGTACATCTTTATTATATGAGGCCAAACCATATGGGAGTTTGGGTCATGAGTGGTGAAATGTATAAACACTTTTGAAGGCCCCTTTGAAATTCCCTTACGTTGACTCTAGCATTGAACATTACTGTTTATGTATGATTATTTTAAAGCTAACTAAGAGGGGGGTTAGCTTTCTTCAGTCTGTAGAGTTGCAGCTGAACAATCCAAGAAAGAAGCAGAGGATCCATCCGAGTGGCTGGGATGGCCAGATGAAAACAGAAGAAATTGGAGCCTTCCCAAGAGAAGTCATTCCTTGCTGTGGGCCAGGGAAAAAGTCTTCTACCTTCAGAAGAGGAAATAAGACAGACATTTCTAACAAACTGAAATTAAACCAATTGAAGAACTCTGATTTCTTACAGCAAACTGAAGTAGTCTCTGCTTAACTACAGGAGCTGTGGGACAGGGTCCTGGGATCAGGGCTGTCTGATGGCTTCAGAGTTTCTGATATCAATTCAGTATTGACCACAGAAATAACAGAGGCCAAAGGAACCCTCTAGCTGAGAAACACAGAGCAATGCCCAAGTTCAAACATTGTTATTTCTCATGAAGTTTTGATGGCCTGTAGAAAATTCCCTCATTACTTTTTCTTGTTGACTGATTTTTGAAGGCCCCACTCCACACTCTGGGTGTGGAACGCTTCTCCTGCTGAAGATACTAACCCAAGGGAAACTGAGTCCATGAAACTTTGAAAGACCCTTCTCTCCCAAGTGAGAGGGACTCAAGCAAGGCCAGAAATCAATACCATAGAGTTTAAGAAATGACAGCTGGAGATTCAGGTACCTGATATCATATTTCTACTCAACTGTATCTCTTTTATAGATGACCCCAATCCACTTACCTTCATACCCTCTTGAAAATGCTGCCCAAATGCAGGACAAGCTGGAGGTCAGTTTTCCTACCCCCTTCATATAATTTATATTTTTGTCATTTGCTTCTGAAATTGTCCATGAAAGTATTTTGAAATGCTCATTTTCATTTAATGCAAAATTGAAGTGTAAATTTCTTTTATCAAAAATTCCTGTGCCACAACAGACTGCTTGTGCATGTGACTAAAATATGCCAAATTTTCATTGATCTTATCAGCTACAACAATCAGTTATTATCACTATTTTTATTGTTGACCATGCTCAAACATATAAATCTAAGCTTTAGGTTAAGAAATAAATCTGAAAATACGCACAATTTCTATATTAGTGAAATTTTACTGCTACTCTTTTTTAGTAAGAGTTCTTAATATTTTTTTTAAATATTTTTCCATTAAAATTTTGAGAGAAAAGGAAACAATTCAAGCAAATGTAATTTACATCTGAAATATATAAAGGTGTCTCACTCATTTTAAAATCAAATTCCGGCAAAACATGAATTTTAGGAAGGACAACATTTTCTAGCCATTTTAGTATGTCTCTGATCTTCTGTATTGCTCTTTCACCTTCCTGAAAGAGAGAGGGTTTCTCCATTTCTGGTTGTACTTTACCACAACAGTCAGGAATAATATGTTCTAGCATGTAGTTCCTGAGCTGATTTCCATACAGAGTAAATGATCTTTGCAGCAGAGGATATTCAACAACATAGATAACCTTAGCACAATAAGGAGATATGGCCAGATGCTCCGAAAATATAGATTAGTATACCTCCACTGAGTAAAAAAGAGCTGTGTCATTTTATATCAGTTTTTATATCACAAAACTCTGTGATACAGAGTCGAGTTGGTTAAATAGCTATTTTCTTACATTATTTTCTGTATATTAAGAAAACGAATAAATTAATTCCTTATGAACTTCTTTTCAGTATGACTCTTACATAAAAGATTTATGAAAGGTCTAAGAGGCTCTTTTCATATGCTGATCTGATAGAGCAGAGAGGGACCTGACACTGTGAGCCAGGCAGTAACACTCCCAACACTCCTGAGGTGACAAACATCACTAGCAGAGCTTAAGTGTAGTGATGAGAGAAGCTTTTGTTTTAGCAGCCAAACTGTGACAGAGGGCAGCAGGCACAAACTTAATTCTGTCACATCTCCTACTTGCTGTTGAGAAGGGCTTAGCAGAGTATACAGGCTGTGATGTGCTAAAGCATTTCACTAAAATTCAAAGATGACTTAGTCCTGTTTCTTTTCTAGAGCTTTAACCTCTGCAGCATAAATGATACAGCAGAAAAAACAACGTTTGTTCCATATGCAGGTGATAAAGCAAAGGTAGCAAGGAACAGCCTGCAGTCAGTGTTATAAACATCCAGACATTTAAGTGTCAGAGTCTGTGGCTAGCAACAGACTTTCACGGACCAACAAGATGCAGCCCACTTGATTCATTTCTATTGTGTTAAATGCTGCATTACTTGCATGTATGTGAAGGTCTGGAAAGTCCTGCCACGATGTCAGGGGCACTTGCTTAGACAAATGGCCTTGTTATATATTATTGGCTTTCAAAAGGTTAAAAAATGCACCTGCTGCACAAAACAGACAACTGTTCAAGCCTTTTGATCATCAAGTAGACTCTATTTCATTTTCATTTCATACAAATCCAAAAAGATCAATCCAGAGCTGAATGAACTCACCAGGCATGTAAGTTACTATGGTACCTTTACCCAAAATCACATAAGAAAATGCTCTAAACACCATAATGTTACTGATGTCCTTAGGGCAAACTGAAAAAAATCTGGGGTGCAACTTGGCATTAAACCCATGATGGAGAACTCAGCTGCTATACCTCTGCATTAGAGTTCTTTCCTCCTTTTATCACTTTTGATTTCAGCCACAAAATCAATCCCAGGCTAACTCTGCAGCTACCATAGGACTCTGCAATATGAAGTTTACATGAAATCTGTCCTTTTTTTAACAAAAAAAAAGAATGTTTCAAAACCTCTTCTTGCTGATAAAAGCAAGTGCGATACATGAAAATCAGTCTTCTTCAACAGAGAAAAGGAAGAATATTTAAAAGAAAATGTCTATCTGATAAAAATAAATGTTATAAAACTTTAGGGCAGGATCTAAGCTCTGTGCAGATGAATGTTCAGACAGATAAGAAGTGTCTGAAAAAACAAGTTCGACCAGGGAATTCCCTTTGACTTGGTATTGATAGCATTATTGTCAGGAAAACAAGAAATAGTGAAAAGTCAAAAGCACAGAGTTAAGAAGCACATTCCCCTAAGCTAGAAGTCTGTTTCCTTTTAAGCCTCTTTTAATAGTCTCTGAGACCCAAATAGGATTTGAATTCTAAAAAAACTACTAAATAGAAACACTCAGACCCCTTCTTGCAGCAAATGAGCAGGATGAAGTGAGACATGGAATCTTGGCCAGGGTCAGAAGGGAGTTAAGAAAAAAATCATTAGATTTAACACATAGAATTAAAATCTCATGGTTGAGTCACCCAGCTCTGCCTCTACAAAGCATTTTCAGCTGGTGAGATCAGGCCAATAAATGCCTTTCAATATTATCTTTGTCTTCAAGTTACAGAAACCCTGAAAGTAAAGGGATGATATTTTAACTGTGCTTACTGAAATGGGGAATGTGAAGAGAGGTCAATAATATTGCCAAAAATAAAATTTCAAACCCAGATGGTTCTATAAGAGACAGAAAAAAAACCACAAAAAACCCAACCCTGATGTTGTGACAGGAGCTGCAGATAAGGTTTAGGTTAAACAGACTGGGTATATGTCAAGTGAGAAAAACCTCTGAAAATTTTGAAATTTTCCATGAAGGTGAGCCCTACCCAGTGGTCAAGAAGAACAAGAGTGGATTGTGTGGGGTCTTCAGAAACATTTAATTCCAACAAAACCACAAACCCTTTATGTCTTTATTGCTAGTTGAAATATTATATATTTATCTATAGGAAAAAAAAACCCAGCAAAGTAGGCAAACAGTGACTTCCAAATGAAGAAATAAAGCTTTGGAAATTTTAAGAGATGATATCACCTTCTTAGAATTGTGCCCTTTCCTCTTTAAAGTGGAAATTAAAATAAGTTGAAGTACCTCAATTTCAGTGGTATAAAAAATGTCTCACACACTCATTGTGGCCCCATCACATTTCCTATGAGGAGCTTTATGAGTAATGCACATTAGACCAGAAGTTGTCATACATATTGACAGCTACCAGAAGTGTTATCTATACAGAAGATAAAGAATATTTAGCTATTTTTGGAAGGCACTGGGTGCAGCTCTATTTCTGTAACTAAGTTAATATCCATGTCACTGGTACATATGCTAAACAAGAATCTAGCTATATGCATAATGAGACATATGCAAGAATACTGCAAAATATTAATGAAGCCCTTGAATTTTGCATTGTGAGTGAGAATTACAGCATCCTTCATATAAGCCCAGCATATTGCAGTGACTGATTCTCAGGAAGAACTTTAAATCACAAGTGAAAATATAGCCAACACAAAATGAGAGAGTAGTATTCAATCTCAATAAAAGAGGAGATATTAAGGGCAAGACTGCGTAATTGACCCAAAGAGTTTGTAATTCAGCGGCATTGTCTAATTTTTTCAGTGGCACATGATTTTGAGTGGAAGACACATTCATTGAAAGAGCCACTAGTTCATAATGAAAGGATTTTAGACCCTTTAGCATGTTCCTTGCTATCCTTGAGACCTAGCTCAAACCTCAATCACTAGCACTTACAAGGAGCTAAAGGCAGCTTTATAAAACAAATTTATAAATTTCATTTATAAAGTTCCCTTTCATTTCAGTGAGACTCAGAGAAAACAAGCATTGAATTCCAAGGGAATTTGGGAATCCATCTTTTTTCTGGAAAACGACATAAGCATTAGCAGGCCAAATGAGTTTCACTGCATCCTCACACACTCAGCAGTAGGAGTCAACTAAAGACCATGAGATAAAATAATAATAAAAAAAGAACTATTTTGAGGAGATCATCAGAAAGAAATTCATAGGAAAATATAGAGTGTATCATGCTATACTCCGAGAGAACAGACTAAAAGTGAGGGCAAAAATAAGATGGATTTACATTCCCCTTAGACCCACTCCATTTCAGCAGACACTGAGCAGCAAAAAGGCCCTGAGGTATAAATTAGAGCAACAGCTGTTCTTAGCTTGCAGCACCTCATGTTCAGCTGCCTGCAGACTCTGTGAAATTCAAGACACCTGAATAACTATTTCAGAAATGTTTGAATTAATTTTTTTCTGGGTAATGTGCATCCCAATTCCCAATCAATCTCTTTTGGGTGCAAACCCTATGCCACTGAATGTCACTAGTTAGACACTTCAGTCCCCTCCTCAGCTGTCTAGGGGAAGCCACCTTGCATTGCTCAGCAAGGAAAAAGATTTCTTTTGTTAATTGTTCTCCTAATGACTGTATCCCCAGGACAGAGGTAAATGTCTGTCTCCTAACAATAACATTCAAAGGGAGGTTTGGACAGAATGCAAGCCTGCTTTAACTTCCTTGACAGGGAAGAATCGACTGGTTTTGTATCAATAACCAGCATTAAGGGAGACCAGGATCACAAGCATCAGATAACACTGAAATTAAGTAGCACAATTCCCACTCTTTATCTCAGCTTGGTTTGCTTCTGATCATTCACACAAAGATTATTAGGGAAAGTCACAGGCTTGCTTAAGCAAAAATCAGGCAACAGATTTAAAATTTCATAATATTTCCAACATCAAAGCGGTTCCGCACGTTGTTTATCTGAACACAATCTGTGGGGTGCTCTGACACCTAGAAATACTGTCCTGTGGAAAACAGCCACTCCCTCAGGCTTGCCTCTCCTACTTTATTGCAGCTCTTTTGCATATTCACTTCCTAAGCATCTCTTACCCACATTAGGATATAACTCTTGCTGGCTACCCAGACACCATGCTTAACTCTGCACTTACCTTGGTCTCCTGGTTCCTACAGCCTGATTTCATAGCTCTCTGTACTCCATGATAAAACAACCCAAACTTTCTATCAGAGCAAAAATATTTGTCTTTGCTTTCCTTTTCAAAACCACCAGATTCTCACTATAGGCTGTCAAGCTAATAGGACAGCCTCTGTACATCATCTGATCCACAATGTAAATTGTTTATATCAAGCAAACAATACAGGTATAAACGTTAACTGCTTGTGCTTTTTGCTAAGCAAAAACAGCTTGGGAAGATCAACAAGACTTCAGCTCTTGCCCCACGGTGTAATCCACACTTTGATGAATGATTTGAAAGACGTGTGTGAGAAAATGTTGGTGCATCTTCCCTGGGATGTTATGGATGGTTTGGAGCAATCAATCATATTGCCAAGGTCAGCTATAAACTTGTCAACAACAACCCCTTCAAGAATTGTTTCACATCAGGGTGGACCATCTTTTTCTTTTTTTCCTTGTGGCAATATCTCAAGAAATCTCAGTTCAGGTCTTAAGACAGAGGAGAGAAGAGAAAGGAAATTCTCCCCCTTTGAAACCTCAGAAAGGCTCAAACTGTGGCTGGTTTGAGACCATGTAGCCTGGCCACGCTAAACATGACTTAGCTCACATTCACAACAGCAAGGAGATTTTATTTCTGTTTTTTAGTGTTTGTTTAGGTTGGGATGGAGTTGGGACATTAGGTCCAGAGGTTCTGCAGCCAAACTGCATGGAGAGGGAAGAGAAGGAGCAGATCTGGAATGACAGCAGATGATGGATCTCAAAACCAGCAGTAACTCAGTGGGAGACACATATATATAATCCCAGAAGGGAGATTACAGCACTGAGCTCCCCTGAAGTTCAAAACTAGAGCAGAAAGGATGCATTACAGCTTTAATTATGTTATTAAGATTTCTTTTCAGGGGAGTTACAATCCATTCTCAGGTACTCACAGAAACGGTAAAATCAAGGAATATTTAGGGAGTGTAAAAGTTTTAATACTGGGTGGCAGAGCTCTTACAGGCTCTAATTTTATTCTGAATAATAGAAATCGTTCCCAAGAGACACTTTCTCAACATCTGAGAAGTATAATATTAATTGCTTCTTCCCAATTCTAGCTTTCAAGATACTCTTGAGTAAAGCAAGTAACCAGGATCACTATTTTATACTGGCAAAAAGTTAAACGTACCTGGTTTAGTTTCTGGTTGCTCTCTAAATTACCACCATTAGCAGAAGCTATTATTATCTGTGCTGATTCTCCGAGTTTTATTCCTCCTAAAGCCTGAGGCTTTATCAATACACTGTGTAAAACCACACGTATAGAACCCAGACACCTCAATCTCATGCACATGTGCTCATTCATGCATATGCACAAAGTACACCTGAGCAGAGACAAAAGTCACTGATAAAAGAATAGCACAGATAATGTGATCAGTCTGTGTCATCTTGAAGTAAATGACAAAATCAAGGGGAAAAGCAAGCATGCCACTTAATGAGTAGGCTCTACCATGTCTTGTGGCCTTTAAAACCTCAGAGTGTTCTTGGACACAAAACAATACCCTTTCTTTATCCATCTTGACAGCTTTTTGTGGATGAAAATATCATTATTTTTAGAGGGAGGGACAGGCCAGAGAGGGTTTGCAACTGCATTAATGGGTTCTGGTCTTTGAAAACCCCTCTTCACCAAAATTTGTGCCCACTGAAAGTAGAACAGAGATGAAGAGCATCCTTCCTGCTTCCTCTGCCCATGCTCTGCTGAGGCCCTTCAGCTGAGTGCTTGACCCTGGCTGGCTTCTAAGAGACTCCCCCCCTGTCACTCAGGACATGTCTGCAGTTCCTTTCAGCACAGCTCTGGTTTAGTGTCCCTCCTGCACCTTTATGAAGTAAACGAGTGCTAATCCATGGCCAAGGAGCAGTGGAAATATCTGGAATAGAGCTGGTAGTCTAAACTACTTGTCCAGCACCCATTTTCCTGCTTCTCATCTATTTCCCACCCTGACACTGTCCTTCTCTAGCTGGTTAACTCTGCCTGATCCCTGTTGCTCCTGAGGACACAGGGAAGCTGCCAGGGAGCTGAGTGCTCCAATGCTTTTACACATTACCTTCCCTTGGCTGAGCAGCAGACCTTGGCTTCATCTCAATTTGCAGTATCTTTGAGATAGAACTTGTTTCCAAGTCCCTGGAAACCAAAAAATGGGCCTCAGATGAGGTGCTCTGGCTCAGATTCTTAAGGAGGTAAATACAATCCTTTCTTATTGATTTTCATTTGTAACTGGGTGTCTCTGCACTTGTAAGGATCTAAGTTTCCCCAGCATAATGAATTCTCACAGAAAAGCAACCTTTCTTCATCAGAAATAAGTCAGCACTAATCTTTCCATCAAGTGTTTGCATCAATGCACAGAGTCAAAAATTAGATATTCTGAGTAACTTTTTCTGTCTAAAAAAAAGACAGTTTTCAACCATCTTTCTTTTTTTTTGTTGTTGTTGTTTATTGTGCAAATGAATACATATGCATGTATAAATACATGTGCACATCTACAGGCATATGCAAATACCCAAGCCCTTAGTATTGATGCACACATCTTTTTCTGAATTGCAGGAATGTTAAACAGAATCCCTCCAGGGCTTTTCTCACCACTCCTTTTGACACGTTTGACAGTTTTCCAGGGGATTAGTCTTAGTGCTTTATTAGGTATGTGTTCTAAATAATTAAATTTGACAATTATGTGGGAGAAATCTAAAGCATAAAGAACGGAAATCTCTGAATGCAAAAAGAAAAATAGAGGCAAGGCTCTTTTTCTTTATTTCTAAGCTACTCTATCACTCCCTTTGACTGTATCTCCTTTCCCATTAATTGCTCATCATATTGATATGCAAAATATCAACTAGGCAGGTACATTTCATTTATTGAAACATTATTTGAGAGCAACTTTATTAAAGATTCAAGATGCCAATACAAGATGACACAGTGCATAACAGCTTGTAACTTGGAAAGCTTATAGAATTAAACACTCAGCAGCAGGCAGGCTGCAGCGTGAATTACAGAAGGAGTGGTGCTAAGCTGCTTTATGGAGAATAAAATAAAAGTGTTCAGATACATGGTCAGCAATGAAGACAGGTAGGAGCAGGGATAGAGATGAAACCGTTTGGTGAGAAGTGGGGAGGGGACAGAGAGAGGAGCAAGAAAACTTCTTTCAGGTTACAGAATGTACAGAGAAGGCTGTGGGTTTCATGGGAAAATGATACCAGGAAAGGCAAGGGAGTTCTGCTGCTGTAGGGTTTCCTGTCTGACTGAAAGTTACTGTGAAAGGAGAAAAATATTCCTTTTAGATTTGGGTTTTGGCGTCTACTGCGACAACTCCCAGCTCTGCCTTGGAGGGCCAGAGATCAGAGCACTCTGACAGTGAGGTGTCCTGGGAAGGACCTGCCCCCCCACAAATCACAAGATCTTCCCTCAGTTAAAGCTCTTGAGAAAGTCCATTGCATAATGCAACAAAACGTGTACACCACTAACTGAGTACCAGCAAAGAAAGTGTGTGAATAATAGCTGGGGGGAAACATAATGTATGATATTGCCTGTAAAGAAAATATAGCTGGAGCCAGAACTGAGTACTGGGCAAACATTTGCAAATAACACATTGAAATACATCGAGAACAAATTTGTACAAAGCATTAGTAAGCCAAGCTGAAACTTTACCCCATATCAGTTTGAGGGTTTTTTTTTTTAAATGCCCTTTTTAAAAAATAGGTATTTCCACATTTAATTGCCAATTAAGGATTTCTCAAGTTTTTGTTTACTGTAGAAAAATACCCTTCAAAGGATGCTCAGCAAAACAAACCTGACTAATACCACTTCCTGACCTTTTGAAAATAATCCTTGTGAAGTAATTTTAAAGTCTGCTAACAGAAAATACAAAACTTTGAAAAATACTGAATAAAAATTTCTTCATTCTTCCAGAAACAGGGAATAATCCACAGTTGGCTCATGCCAACTGTGAGGCCTTTGTGCTTTCCTTTTCTACCAGTGAAGATCCCTTTATGTCTCTTGATGCTTCTAGGAGAGATGCTGGCACTTCTCTAGAATCAAAAAATGTATCAGCATATTTTCTATGGTAAATAAGACTCTGGCATGCTCAAATGTCCCTTCCCTCTGCTCCAGTATGCCATCCCATAAATCCGAAAATTCCCCAACGCCACTTGGTCTTTCAGAGTACGCCCTTCTAGTGTTTCTATCAACCATTTTATCATAAATTACAGGTTTTACTTTATGATTTTGGTTCTTGCCCAGCCATTTCTCTTACAGAGCCACCATCTTTTGCAGGCAGGGAAAGAACATCCAGTAGAGCAGAAATAGCTTAAGATGAAGGAGAGGGATGGAAGTGAGTGTGGCCCAATGGATGTTTGTAAGCTAAAACATATGGATCCTTTTCCTGGTCCTCTTATGAACTTAGATTTCTTGTTTTCATTTGTTCAACCTAAAGATCCTTAGGCACTTTCTCTCAAGTCCTGCTTACAGCACACATAGTGCAGCAGAGTCTGATAACAATTGGATGCTTCCAACAGGAAAATGTTAATTAAAAGCTTGTGTGTGTAGGATGTGATGACTGCTGCAATCACCACAAAATATTTCTTCAGAAAGAAGTAAAGATAATTTTTTTAGGAACAGTTGTCCTAATGCTTTTTCCAAGACAGGTCCATATCCCATTTGCTAGTTTTCTAGTAAGTTGCCATTTAACTTCCTGCTACAAATTCCCACCCCTGAGGAACTGAACTGACAACATGAAGAAGACGAGTGGCAAAGGCTGCTAAAATTATCCTGTGGGCATGTTCATTCAGGGCATGGGTCTCTGTGGGAGGTGAAGGGTTCTGTTCAGCTCTCTCTGCACTCTCACTCACAGGAAAACAGAAATGAGCCACCTCAGACTCTTATCAGATCCAGAAATATAAACAGACAAAATGGTTCATCATTCTACTTTCTAGGAAATCCTTTTTAAGGACACCTGGATGAATTCAGGTAGTCTGCAAATTTTGGACCAAGCTCATAATGAAACATCTGACTTGACAAAATTTCTAATAAACTTAGGTAGGAGCATGCAAAATCCTTTTCTGTACTCGTTTTACTTCATTGTTAGATGCAAAGGTAACAAAATGGCATGGGAGAACATGTTCTCCATTTAAAAATGCTCGTTAACAGAGATGAGAAATCAAGAGAAGGCTCAGGAGAGAACTTTTTAATGATTTCCAATCTTTTTTGGAGACTTAAGGCAGACTCTTAGAGAGGTAAGCTGTACTCAGACAAATCCATTTTTATATCAGGAAAGTTCCCAATCATGAAACTTCAGGATTTGATGGTGCTTAGGAAAAATTGGGTGAAAGTTCAGCTCCTGTTGGAATCAGCGCAATCAGTGCAAGGTCTGGATCTTTGTTTAAAAAAAAAAGGAGAATGCATCTCTGATCTCTTTCACAGAGTCCCATGGATATCACCAAGACATCCATAGCTGCAAGTCATTTGTTCCTGTCTTCCTTAACATGCAGCAGATTGTCTAGGGTATATTCACAGAAGGAAATCCTAGGAGAGGTTGCCAGGACACAAATTGAAGAGACTTCTACATTTTACTCCTGGAGCTCTGGGACCATGAAAATCCCAAAATAGCAGCACCTGGTCACTGACTGATAGTTTGCTGTCTGCCTGCAGCTAGCTGAGTGGGGTAACTGTCCTGGGGTACTGAAATTACCTGAAGAAATGTATGTTTTGATGGCTGGACTGGGTGCAAGGGAGAGATGGAGAAATTATCTTTAACAAGAGAGCAGCCAGCAGTCAGCATGTAGCTGTATTCCTGCCCCCAACCACAACAAACTCCCAGACTGAACAAACAAATAAACACCAACAAAGCCCCTCATCCCTTAAGTTCCTTTCTATACTCAGACCCATCCCTGCCTGCCCAGCACAAAGGGATTTTTTCGGGGGAAAAAAAAAAGGAAAGTTAATTACACAATTTTTCCTGTTCTCTTCCGGATTACACTAGTGCGGTCTAGACTTGCAATTTAGAAAGCTGTTTATAGGCAGCAACTTGGCAAAGAACAGACATCTTTCTTGTATTCCAATACATTTAAATATTTAAAGGCCAGCTGCACAGAGCAATGTCCCACATCTTTGTCACTGAGACGCAGTGACTCATCCACAGCTGGAAGAACAGGAATTGGACTTTCTGCCACAAGATGGGGCTCTGCCTGCCCTCTTTCCCCCTATACCCAATTTTATGCTTTCCTTCCTGTTCTGCATGAAAAATCATCGATTTTTTGGTTATAATATGTCTCTTTTTTTCCTCCTTCTTTTGCTGTATTGAAGGACATTAATTTTTCATGGCAAGCAACTTTTCTGTCTTGCCTCCAAACAGACATACTAAACTGACAGTCTCTAGGATCCCTTTGGTTGAGACAGATGAGTTGTTCTTACAGAATTAAAGCAAAACCTTTATTGCAGAGGGAACCCATGTTATAACCAGGCCATCTGTTTCATAGCCTTCTAAGACAGTGAACATTCCTACAGATTTCCTGCTTATTATTATTTGAGCATTTTGCTCCTAACAAGCAGAGGATCAGTGACCAGATTCTGACATTTGGTGCCCACTGGAGATACAGGAACAGGCTGAATTTCACAAAACTGTGCTGAATTTTTATGCAGGAATGCATAGCAACCTCTTTTTATAGCAAAGAAATTATTAATGCTGTGGTTGTGTCCCGGGGCTTTCACTGGCTTTTCACAATGTCTGGTATTTAACACACACATATAAAGGGAATTGGCTAGTGCAGGGTCACACTGCTCCTTTTCCCCATGGGAGAGAATGCCTTTGAATAGGAATGCTGGTTTCTATCCATCAGGTGTCTAATGGGTTAACAGAATTCCATCACTTACTGGTGTGTGGAGATGGCCGGACCAGAGCTGCCCACCAGCCTCTGTCCATATACTGCTGCAAACCAAGGCACATCACTCCATTTGAGGAGGTGATCCCCCAGACCCAGCACACAGGGAGGGACTTCCTCCCTCCCTTCCAGGTGATGGGATCTCTGTATTGCACTTGTGAGGATAAGCACACATGGAAGAGTGGTTAGAGAATAAGGGACATGTAAATCTGCATCAGCTTACAAGTACAGAGTTAGCAAAGTTTAAGACTTAGCTTAGCTGACAAGGACACTGTGCTCTTGTAGAAGAGCGTTATAAACACAACCGAGTTTTGTAGCTGATAAAGAGAGAAAGGAATGTTAACACTGATCCACAAGTGTGAGAAACTAAGAGAAGTTAACATTTTTGTGGTAGCCAATGATGAGCTTGCTTTTTGCAATACGCATGAGGTTCATTATTAATTGTATAAAAGACATTAGTAACGGGATAAATTTGAGATAAATTTGAGATCACTGATATTGAGAGCTGTATTTCTCCCGCCGACCCCAAGAGAGCACACGTGGCTCTGGCACTGCAGGGTGAACAACTCTCAGTGCAGGGAACCACCATGCAGGGACCTTCCTGTCCATGTCCACAATGGGTGCTGAAGGACTGAGCTTCCCCAGGAAGCAGACTTGGTTCCCACTGAGAGAGAAACTTTTCTCTTGACTAAGCTATAGGAAGGCAACAGTTTCTTAGAGCAGTTGCGAGCCTTTTAGAATGGTTTTGCAGACCACCAGCAGCCTGTGAATCATTGGTCAATGCATGTTATCCTTACTATAAAAGTAGTGGCCTCTCAATCAGCCCAAATCTCTTTTCTTTGCTTCCTTGTCATTTTTACTTCTGCTTCTTCTGCTGTTACATACTTGCACTTTTTCTCAGTAAGTACAGAATGCTACTCATGTTTTAAAACCACTGAAACAACAGAAGAAAAGGTATTTGCACATTACTAAATTTCATTAAATATAAAACAGCCTTCAGCACATCTAAAACTTGGAATCAAAACAAATTTATTGGATCAAGGCCAGTCCTCTGTGACCCGAGGTTGCTTCCTCATACAAGCTCATTATAAACTTGTCAAGGCTACTTTAAATGAGTTAGAACTTTCTTCCTCACTAGTCCAACTGGAACATTGCTGGGATTTGCTGATAAAGGGATCTTCTCATTTTAAAGTTAAAATTTCTTCATAACCCTGAGAAGAGGGATTTTATGTGCTATTCTTTGCAGAACAGGCCGAAGAAGAATATCAGAGGCTTTCCTCCATTTTTTTTTTACAAAAGAACTAGGAACTAAAGAAAAGTGATTATTAAGCAGTGCAATTTTAGTGCTGGGTATTAATGCTGGTTAGAAATTATAAAAAATCCTCTCTGTAAAGACTGGACAAGATCCATCAATATTTTTATGGCAATTCCCATCAATATTTTTAAAGCTCAATTCTCAAGTATTATGTGAATTAACATAACAAGAGTAAATAGAAACCACTTCCCCTCTTACCTTAAACCATAGTGTTTAGAAATCACCTTTCTTTCTGTTGTCACTGGGGGTTTTCGGGGAAATTGTAATAGAGGCCCATGATGCTGGGCAGAGTTGCATACTAGGCTTCATTCTGCTGTGCTCCTTGAGTCCACTGGATTTTTAAAGCATATTTTTAAGTCTTCTGTCACTATTTTGTCCTTCTTAGATAGAGGCTTTTTCTCACTGAAGATTTGTTTCTGGGAAAATCACAGCAACTTAACTGTGCCTTGTACACTTTTTTAACAAAGACTAAATGCCAAGGTACCTAGGAAGTGGTGCCCTGCTTCCAGGAATCAGTAAAATTTAATTCAGGTTGCTTGGAAAATGGGCAGTTAGGATGGGCTGAAATTTGGGACTGTATGCACAGAAAAACTCAGAAAGAAAAAACATAAATCATGTCTACACTTCACATGAAGACTCTCCTCCTTCTGCAGACTCTATTCTTTTTGCAGATATGAATCCCAGCTGTGGCTCTCCTATTTATTGGCAATAGCAAGGCACAAGCAGCAAGAGTTCAGTGCAGCCCATGCCTGGGATGCCAGGAAAGCTGCCAGGCTTGCCCTCTGCCAGCTGTGTCATTTTCACACATTCAGACAGCTCTGCACAGCCACTGGGCTTATCACTTTGGTCAAGAAATACCATTGGTTTGTTCCACACTAAAATTTCCTCACAGAATCCCAAGAGCTTTCAGAGGCAAAAACATTTTCACGTCTTTTTTCCTCCAGCCTGAGCCTTTTGCTCTTACTAGAATTTGTTTGTTCTGTTAGTACTCACATTTCTGCACAGCCATTCCCAGACTAGTTGTCATTAATTATTTGGTTTAGGGACTGTCACTTAATGAAGATAAATGACCCAGCAGTCTCTGTAATATAAAGCCATTTGCACAATAGCAAATGGTGGGTCAGGCTGGTGGGTCTGCATCCAGTTCAAAGCATGCAGCCAGATGTTCCCACCATACGTACTGTCATCAGAATTGTCACTAATCACCAGCCTTGTTAGTGGCTTCTCTAAATCCAAGCCAAGGACCAGTGGGCCACAGAAGGCAAATTTCCCTTAGAGATTATTTTTGCTAACATGGTTTAAAAATGCATTTGGCAAGGGACTGTACAAAACAGCTGTTTGTACTGTGAAAGGTGAGTGAAAAGATGGCATTTTTTCAGAGCAGGCAGTATGGCACTGCTCACTAACAGCAGACAATGCTTTCAGAAAGAAGCTGCTCATGAATCTCAGTATGGCAGAAAGGAGGTTGGAGAACGGAGCTTCCTTTTTTGCTAGGTGACAGTGATAACCAAACCACCACCCACCAGGAGGGCAGCCGCTGCCTTTGTAACAAAGTTCCCTGGACATATAAGGATTGAAAGAAAAAGCAAACCAAAACCCACAGGAAATTCAGATAAACAATGGCAGGATTTTTTTTTTTTTTCACGTTAACATTTTTCATGTAGTTGCAAAGGCTATGACAAAATGCAGCACAAACATTTTAATTTCATCTCTTACCAATCTCTCATGCAGTTCTACTGAAATTTTAGAGACTAAACAATATCCTTAATATCCTCAGCCAACACAGCAATCTCATCACAAAGAATTAGTGAAACAACAGCAAGGAAGCTCATAAAGGTGAAGTTTCAAGAAATCTTATCTCTAGACAATTGTGCCAACTTAGTTTTCACATCCTCTTCTTCTCACATAGTCTCACTATTCTGCTTTGTTGTACTGATCTCTTTTTTCTCTATTATTCCCTTTTTGAATAATACTGAAATGAGATCTTTTCTTCTCTCTCTTCCTATCTCTTCTAAATAGAAGCAAACCTTATAATCAAAGAAGTGCAAATCTAGTTTTCCTCCCAATGATGTCTGAGTGGATTTGAAACGCAAAATATAACCATTTGCTGCATTCTGGCTAAATGATCTAATAATAAAGGAGCTTTGTGCCTTCCCTTGGAGGGCTGGTCTTTTGTACAGAAAGTACAAATGCAAACCAGTAAACTGCATGTGGTATATGGTATATGGGGCTGTATACTTCTGTATGACTTCCTACACTCTTCCTTTTACATAATCTATATGTAAAAATACTAGTAAGATGGAGGGTTAGTGATGTGCATTGTTATTCAAGGCAATTAAGGAAAGTACACAAGTCATTATCGTTAGTGGTTCATAATACAGCAATCAAAACATGATTGCAGCTTAGCCCTAACTCTTAGCTGACTGAGCAGAGCTAGTACAGCAGGACTGTGGAGAAATGCTCTATGACAAGAGGTTGGTAATGATTTACAGGGTGTTCCTTAATTGCACAATCAGTTGTTTGTTTCAGTTAATTGAATTCCCCTCCCACTAATTACTCTTTGCAGCTCTTTATGCCACTGTACCACAAGCTTAACTTTTTGTACAGCTGCCTTAGCTCGGTTTCCTCCCAGGACTTTTCTGCTTCACTGAACTGAATTAGTGTTGCTTCTGCAGTGGATCACCAGGAATGATGTATTTACTTCCTCTATGAATTCCCTATATATTGCACATATGTCTTTAAAGAATGTGACAGGGTGCAAAGGGGGATAAGGCTGTTTTCTTCCAGGTGCACTACATGTGGAGCCTTGATCTTTTCTCCAGAAGTCATGCTACACCCATGTCCAGGATACAGTTCAAGCCATATGCTTGACTTCTTAATGTCTATTTCTGTCACAAAGCTAAAACCAGTCTATGTTAAATGGAATTTGACACTACTAAGGAAAATCTGTGTTTCTATATGTGACTATAAAACTAAGCAAGTAAAACACTGTGAGTATATAAAAATGAATATGTAGGAAGAAAAGGATGAATGGAAGGGATGGTGCCTGTCTCACTCACTGCTGAAATCTGCACACAAACTTGTACTTCTTCCATCACTCATGAAATGTTAAATGCTCCTCATCATCTGCTGCTATTTATTTTTAAACTGTGTATATTTGGTTTATGTTAAACAATATTTTATATATACAAAATTCACTGTTTTAACTTGTTAAATCAGTGTTTATGAAAAGCTTTTTTGAACAATGGGAAGTTGGAAAGTCTTCCCTCCGTGCTTGCTTGCACATATATCGAGGCACTTAATTTTTCAAGATCCTTTCAATCTGAAAAAGAAAAAAAGGCATTTAGAATTTTTTAACGAAGTCCTTTTCCTCCCCACACATTTGTATTAGTTTCATTAGTATTTATTAGTAAATGATTACTATGCACATTTTCTTTTTTTTGTTTCTGCTTTTAGCATTGCCAGATGCTTACTAGTAATGATGATTCATATGTTTCATACACATTGATATTTCTGGCACTTCTTCTTCTAAGATAAGCAGATGGAGGATAGCTGAATTTCAGCAGGCTGTGTATTACAAACAGGTAGGATGCAAGTAAGGGAGAATGAAACAATGTGCTGAGCTGCCCCTTATTTTCAGCTCCTCTGTTGCCACCACAGACCAAATATCAATAATGTGTGTTTTATGTCAATGCTTTCTTGTCTTTTATAGCCTTCAACAATAAACCAGCAGGCAGTGGAATTTCAATACTCTGCTGGGATTTTACAGTGTTTAGACACAGTTAATTTTCAGCATTTCTTCTCCTTTGTGATGCTTTTTTTTCTGTTGAAATCCAGCAAAGATCAAAAATTCTTCTGCAGAAACTCACCCATCCAAGTTATGGATCACCTGGATTAAAGTGATATCCAGAATAGCAGCCATTTTGATTTGAAATATCCAAATGGAATATTGGGAAGTAATAACTGGTTATAGTTGAGCAAAACCAGTGTGTGCATGAAAGAGAATAGCACCTTTGGCATGCCAGCCTGAGAAGTTGCTTTCAAATAACACAGCTATGCCATGTTTCATTTCAAATACATGGTGGTTTTCAACTTTGATTCAGCCGTTTAATTTCATTGCAGTTCTGCTTTAACTTCTCTCAGAAGGCAGCTGCTACCAACACCTTACCATGCAAAGCAAATACATTTTATAAATGGTTGTAAACTTCTTAAACTGCTCCACTCCTCCCGCTCCCCCCAAGATCACTATAAAGTGAGAAGAAAAAAAGTTAAAGCTTGTTTTTTAAGAGATTTTTAAAATAAACTTCTTCATTGGACATTCTTCATGGGACATTTAGTTTGGTAGCCTGAGGAAACTTGGAAAAGATGTTTGATGTCCTCTGCCAAAGAGATGATTCCTATCCCTGTCACTGATTGAAGAAAAAAAAAAAATAATAAGAAGAAAATTGTCAACAGTGCAGTGTAACTTCTGGACTTTGATGGTTTTGGAGTTTTTTGAAGGGGACTTTAATGCTGTTGAAAAAAAAATCCTTGAATATAAAAGAAGAAAAATAAAAATTGACTGCACCAGATTCTTTTCCAGTAAGTTTAATTTCCTAATTATTTGTAGGGTCATTCCTGAGAGCTGCCAAGGTGTGACTCATTTTTATTAAACACTGTGCCATCCAACACTGTTCATCAATATCTTTCAGCCATTCATTCCTCTCAGCTAGTGTCCCTTTTAAGAAGAATTCACGGCACTGGATTCAATTACTTCAGCTCTAGTGAAAAGCTCACATCAAATATGCTGAAGAGTATGTAACCTTTATCACAGAGCTAGTTAGGGGACTAGGATGGAGTCTCTCCCAATAGAAGTAAGTGGTCCTGTTGAGCCTTGAAGGATGGTTTAACCTACAGATCCACACTCAGTCAATATCCAAAGACTGCTACTAGGTCCACATCTTTTGAGCTTATTACCTTTCAGAGAAGCCTTTAAAAAAGGAATTTTTGATTCATGTCATTAAAAAGCTCTTGTCAATTTTCTTCAAGAACAGTAATTTATGCTAAAGAGCTGAGGAAATTCTCTTCTGCAGTTCTTGTTGTGACCCAGAATGTTTGACATCCTACTCTGTTCTTCTGCAATATCTGCATCAAAAATAAATAAATACTGATAAATCCTGCTCCAGTAATTACTCTAATTCCTGTCATGGCTGATGGTTTCTTTTCTAGAATGAGGGCTTGAGAACTATGTGGAGGGCTGTTAATCCTTTTGATTAATTCTGGATAAAAAAAGAATTTTCTAAATATAGTGGAATTTATTGTTTTTCTTTCTAGAAAGGCAATGGAAAGAGAGAGGAACTACTCAATGGGTAGTTCAAGAATACTGAGACTGATTTGGCACTGTTCATTAAGGCTGTTGCATTATAAATGATCATGAAATGCACTGTTTAGAATTCTAACTACCCCAGTAAAGGCAGCACATTTATTTTTAGAGAATTGTTAGGAACAATTGCTTGGTTTTCCTTATAAACAGCAGCAGCCACAAGTAGAAATTAGCTGATGTGTAAACACAGTTGGGAGGTAAATGTGTCTGTGTTAGAGTGAAGGAGCTGTGGTGCATGGCAGGCAAATATCAGCCAACAAACTGTTCAGTTCTCTGCCTCCACAAATCCTACAGGAAATGCTCTGCTAACTGGTGTGGTCAGATAAACACCAAATTTCCATTGCTGTTTTCTCGTGGTTGTACCTTCACCATCAAAACCACAGCAAGCACAGCAGCTATTCTGCTCAGCAGTGGCACAGGTTGAAGCAGTCTTCAGATGAAAAAGCTGAGGACTAAAAGGTTCATTGTGGGAGAGAACATCATCCAGGAGCTCTTCAAGAACACCTACTGCTGCTGACATGATGGGGAAGTTCAAGTGCTTACATTAGAACTGCTCTCTGAGGAACAAAACATAGTGGGTAGATTACTTGCCTAAGTTATGAAGACTAGAATTAATTTGGAATTATTATCACTTAATCTTTTATAAAGTTAGCTTGGGCTCATTTCCATTGTATTTCCTTAATTCACCCCCTTGTTTAAATTGGGAAATAGCATGTGCTTTGCTTCAGCACAGACGTGTTCTGGATCACCACATGTTTTCATTACAGCCTCTCTCCAGCTTCAAGAAGGCTTTCTTTCAAGTGCTCTTGTTTGTGTGCAGAATGTCCGGAGACTTCCTACTCTTATTGATGCATTTTTTTCAATCCATGCTCCTTTTGATGAATTTATAAAACCCCCAAAGTTTACAGATACATGCCTTACTAAAAAAAGGGTCTCCTAAAACTATTTACAAATTTGGAATCAAAGGTGCACAATGGCATTTACCACTGAGACCATTGTTTTTCCCTCAAGGTTTTCTGAAGTATATTCCACCTTAGAAAAGGAATCACTTTAATTAGGATGCAAATGCATATCCAAATATGCAAAATTATTCTCCATTTTGCATAGCTGTGAGGCTCTGCTGTGTGGAGGCCATTTAAGAAAACTTAAAATGAACATCAGGAGATATTTTGAAATAGTAAAGCTTTTTTGTTTGTTTAAACATCTCCAAAGTGAATAGGACAGGGAAAATTGAGTCAGGAAAACGAAATTTCACCTCTGAAGAAAACCAAACTCAAGATCCTATTTTAAAAACTCCACCTTAAACATGAAAAATGAAAATTACAGATCTTCCCCCAAACTGGTCACACTAAAATATATTCTATCAGGACCCACTAAAATGGCTCAAAAATGAAAATGATAAAATATTCATTTAGACGTTGACTTAAAAAAAAAAAAAAAGACTAAAATTTGCTTAATGTTTAAATACAAAGGGACTTCAAATTGAAACACTTGTTTCTTCCTTTAATGAGTGTCAAAGCAATATTTTGGACAATGTTGGCCAATTTTTAGCTTAAAAATTTGTCCAAAATAACTCTTCTGTCAAAAGTACTGTTACAATAAAACTGCATTTTAAAATGAAGGAAAGAAAACTCTTTAGAGAGAAAATATTTTAGAGAAAATTTTTAACCATGTCATGTCATGTCATGTCATGTCATGTCATGTCATGTCATGTCATCTGACTCTTAATAGTGAAACAATTTGGAAAAAGATATTTTAGTGACAAAAAATATGAGGAATTATTTATGACTGTCAGAAATATCTAGTTTGAAATATGTCTGAAATATCACTTTGTCTTATGGGAACGTGGTAAGGATGTACATATTGCAGGGATGTTCAGATGGCCTTTTGATGTGGAGACTGATTAAACAGATCAGCCAAATGCAAGAGTAGAGTTCTGTGGTCTGTGAGCAATTTTGATCTACAGTTACATCTGGGACATCCCTGTTAGGCACCTGAGGGAGTGTCAGCTCATGCATGTGAATGCAGTCCGTGGTAACTATGTCTGCACTAAATCTTCATTTCCAGAGGCTTTTGGTAACACTTGGGAGTTTAAAAGCAGTTAAAAATCACTGCACTTAGCTGCTGAGAAAAGTTTCCAACTGGAGAGTCTTGAAGGGTGATTTTTTTTTTTTCTTCACTAAAGCTTTTTGAAGCTCCTTCCATTACTGATGTGTGAACTGCTCTTTTCTTTTATAAACACAAATATGCTGTTCACAGCTCTGCCAGTTTAGGCGTTCCACGTGTGTTTTGTTTTTCCTGTAGCTGAAGATAAATTTTAATTACTTTTGGAAACTTTGCTGCTATTTCCCTGCCAGAAGGGTCTGAAGGGAACATGTCACCCCTCAGCCCCTTAGCTGGCAGAGATCTATCAGCATTACCAATTAAGAAGAGTAAAATTGTCCCCCCTCACCATGGTTTCTTCTCAGCATGTTTGATGAGAACACTCTCAGCTTTTTCAAGGAGATACTGCACACTTAAAAAAGGGATACTTACAACCACATGGATATCTGGAAGACAAATCTCTCAGAGTGATCACAAAACTGTGTCTCAATTTTAGAGCCATGCAGCAAGAGAAGGATGAACTTTAATACATCCCCTCTGCTCATCCTACAGTGCAACACGCAGCTCCTGTGATTAATAAAAAGCATCATAAAACCATAGCTTGCTGCCTGCCCAAAGCTATTATCCCTGTGTGAAGGTCTGCTACAGAGTTATGGGGCCTTCATAGAACTTTTAATATTTCCAGAAGTTGTAATTTTTTTTCCTCATTAGGATTACCCATATCTGCTTTCAATCAGGCCCTCAAGAGCTTCACAGGGAAGACTTATTGCTGATTAGAGAGTGATGTTTGCACAAGTTTCTCTTTTTTCTGTCCCTTAGAGGCTCAGCTGGAGGGAGAATGTCTTTTTTGCAGAGTCTGACGTTGCAAAGGGAAATAGAAACTATGAGACTGGGACAATTCTAATTATGAAATTTCCAACCATTTTGCATGGGCAACAAAGATGTATGATAAGAACAGTAATACTAATAACAATAATAGTAGAAGTAATAGTAATAATAATAGAATTGGGATTTGAAAAACAAGTAATGCACAGTGCAATTTCTGACTGATGCCCTGGCTGTCCCTGATGAGTGGCCCCTGGTCATTTTTCCCCCCAGTTTAAACACTGAGCATGACAGGCAGGATTGCCTTGCAGTAGGTAAGGTTACCTGCCAATTCTTTCAAGCCCAGACAGGTGCAGAAGGACAGGGAGGACGATGGAGAAGGCACCAAGTGAAGAACTCACCACTAGAGATGCCCTGGATCTCAATTAATAATCATTCAAGCCCATTTATTTTCAGTAGAACAGGTTTCTGCTGCTTTTAGGGACATGATTTGGTGGTGAACTTGGCAGTGTTGGATTAATAGTTGGACTCAATGATATTAAAGGTCATTCCCAAATCATTCTATGATTCCACCTGAGGGTCACTCGCATTGGAGTGGCTGCCATCCAGTTTGTGGCTCAGAGAGAAGCACTTTGCCTTTCCCAGGCCAGTAATTCTTACATCTCAGAGGAATACAGATTCCACAGCATGGCACGCTGTGCTTTCTGCCCAAGGAAAAGAGTAGCACAGGATGGAGGATGGTTTATGGGAGGTTTTGCTTCAAGCCACAAGCCTCACATGTGAGGCAGAGGTGAAGGCTCTAGTTTGGGTGGCTTACAGTTTGCATCTTGGTCTCTATCTCTGCTGTTCTACACTTGGAGAAATTTGATGTTTCTGGTCCAGCAAAGGAATCAGAGCTGTTCTGTAACTATCAGGAATATTATTGGTGAAGCATTGTCTGACACCATCCATCCAAGAGAGGTCAGTTGTAGCTATACTGAGAAAAACAACTACTGATAGTGAAGAAAGTAAAAATCCTGGGCAATGAATTTGTACAGAAGAAAGTAGAAAAATTACTTTCTACTTTAAGTTTCTTACAGGCTGAGTAGTAAAAATGTATTTATAAACCATAGATTTTTCCCTCCTTTGGAGAATTAATCCTCCCTACCAGGAAATTGCCAACAGGTTGAAGCAGCAGATGTCCCAGCCAGCCATGTACACAGCAACTTATCAGCAGCCTTCACTACAACACACAAATCTGAGTGGGAAAACTGAGCAGCTGCCAAAGAAAACAGCCTGAAGGAAGGGGGAATGCACGGATGTTCACAACACCTGAATCATGGGCTCCAGGAGCAAAACTACTTTGGAGCTTTTTGTTTTCTAATTTCAGGAACAGATTTATGAAGGCGGCTAAAATAGTCCTCAGCCCTAAAGGTACTGGAAGTAAAGCATGGTTATTCTTGTGCCACGGCTATGTAGCAACATGGTCTTATTAAATACAGATCATATTGCCTTTTTTCACCATGGCTTTTTCTTTCTTCCTATCTTCAGTCTTGAAGAAGAATTGCATCTTTATTCTATGAATATTTTTTCTTAAAATTTTTCTTTTTTTTTTTTACCAAACTATATTGCACAGTTTTACCACTTCATTACAATAATTCTCTTCCAATTGCCTTAACAGCTTTTGCTATAGTTTCACAAAACATATATGTCCCTCACACTAAGATAAAAGACATATATGTCTGTAAATACAACACTTTGAATTGAAAGCGCAATCATGAGCAAAATAATATTTATGAAGATTTTTCTTTTTCTAGTAAATATCTTCTTTTTTTTTTTTTTTTTTTTTTTTTTTTTTTTGGTCATGGAAATGAAGTATCTTCAGACAAACTCTTATCTCTTTCAGTGGGATACACTGAACTTCCTGAAAACTGTTGTTTGGCTGGTTCCTTAATCTTTGTGCCAAGTTTTCCTGCCATGTTTCCTTCTCTAAAGAAGTCGGTTCAGACTGAATATACCATAAGCAAAGTTTTGTCCTTATTTTATGGTACATATGGATATTGGGAAAATGGTGCTTTCAAAAACACAATTCAAAGGAGTCACTAGAATACAATATTTGGATGTGTCATAACCTGCTAAAATATTTTTAATCAGTATTAAAATTTTATGAAATGTTCCCTTGCATCTCCTTTCACAGCTATATTTCTCCTTAGTTTTGCATTTCCCATTAAATTTTTCAGTTTTTCCTGAAAAAGTCATGCCAAAAGAAACATGGAAACCTTCCAATCATGCTAAGAAGTGAGAAGAACCTTAAAAGGCTAATAAATGGGCTGAAAAATCTGCTGTTGTCATAGTATCAGTGATAAGCTGAGTGCACCATACAGCTTTGGAATGTCAGGAGATGTTCACTGTGAGGTGCTTCTGGGCAGAGCTGTACAGAGGAGGTGCTAAAAGGAATGTGGCCTCCCTTCCTTCTGTTGTGTCCCTTGGTCCAAAACATGAGCCTCTTCTTGTATAACATGGTTGTGGTGTGGGTGAAATCTGTTTTCAGTCTTCATTGAAGACACATCTCTGTGGAATAGTTTTATCTTCAGATCCTCACTTCTATCTGACAACTTTTTAGGCTTTTATATACTTAAATGCAATATATTTCAATATAAAAATACAGCCACAGTCTTTTGAAGGCTATGGTTTTATTTGTAAGTCTTTTTATTGACATCTTCTGGACTGAGCAGCTCTTCATTTCTGACCTTTTACCATGAATTACTTTGATTCAGACAGACTTCTATGTGTGTTGCAAGCAAATAAACAAACAAACAAAAAATCAGGTCATTCCTTCACAAGCAGAACAGCTCATAATTCCAGGGGACAGGTGGTGCTGCTGCTATAAATGTCTGTAACACACAAAGGAATAGTCCTTACCTTTGCCATTATTACTGAAACAATTGCCTCCTATCTTAGAATAGTTAACAAGCCTGCTGGAAGGTGTTAGTTTTGATTACAGTGTGACAAGACTGATCTATTGTGACAGCAGCTAAAACTAAATGGCCAATTAACCTTCAAAGTCAGTCTGTGGCTCAGCAGTATTTGTTTTTTCACTCTGCAGAGAGCCTTTTCACATCTCTCACACATTTTAATGTGCTGCTGGGCATTCAACTTCATAAAAGCTACTCCAGACTACAGTGACTGATCAGCGAGATCACTTGTCATCCATACTAGGGCTGAGGGCATCCTTATCCATTCTTAGTTGATCAGGGAGTGTTGACTTGTCCAAGAACTTGAGAATTGTGCTAGTTTTCATTGCTGATTACATGAGCCACCAGATTTTAGCCTGACTGGGTGAGGTCTGCTGTCTTTGGCAGAGTCCAAAGGGTGTCCTGTATCTACATCATATGGAAGTGGTCCCATAACCAAGCCCCATGAGATGAGACCTCTTTGAACATATCTTAGATTCAGACTTGGTGCCAATAAGCAAAATCAAAGCCATTTTGTCCCAAAAAGCAATCTTGGTGATGAGTTCTTATGAAAATTATCTGCACTGCTTCCATCTCTAGGTGATAACAAATCCTGTCTTGTTAGACGAGGTCCTGATCCCCAAAGTGTGTCCTCTGAGATAATAAAGCCCCTGCCAAAGATTCATATCTAAAAGGATACTCCTCTGTTCAAGGCAGAGATTTTTAGAGGGGAAATAACATTTTGGAAGAGATTTCCTTTTTCCACCACAGGTTTTATTTAATAAAGTATTACAGAGAAATAAGAAATGGCTCATATAACAGCCCTGGATAAATCTTTTCCAGCTGGAGTTATCAATAGATCAGTATGCTGTACACCCACTCTTTGCTTTCATATACAGTCAGAAGAAGATTTTGCCAAGGGACCACCAAATTCAACATGTTTCATTCAGTCACCAGATGCTGGACATCTTTTTACTTTTAGAAGCAATCTTTTAGACTTTTATAAGTGATTGAAAGCAATCGAGGAGATGAGGCTGTCAAGCTTTAATTTGACAGGGGGTTTTGATATAAGATACATCCTGAAGGAAATTCAAATGCCCCAAATATTGGCATTCCCTTTTTTGAACTTTGAGAAAGAAATATGTAGAATCAAGAATATCTTGTCAGAAGAACATTCTCATTTTCAGCTGCTTTTACACTTTTTATCCTGGTTTTGGTCTGTTTTGTCAAGAAAAAGCACAGAAAAGCAAAGCTGATCAACTGCTTGCTAAATCACCTCTATCATTCAGTCTATTTTAATTCAAACACTGGTACTGCACACCAAGAATTACGCTTTGAAGAATCTGCTCTCAGATTCTGGGTGACAGAAAGATTCTCCAGAGGTTGCAAAAAAGAAAGAGCTGAGGGAGCTCATTTCTCCTGTGGCTTAAGTACAAGATTCAATCATCAGTTTTATACTATTTTTTCATTAACATTTTAAATTGTGTAGCCCTTCATATTACAGATTATTTTTCATCTGAACTGCCTAAGAAAAACACTCTTTTTTTTAAAATTGTAATCCCGCATGAATATGCCTAAATTGCTGTTAGTACCTCCCTTCTTAAAAAATTTTAGCTATGCTTGTTGATGATCTTTAAAGTGCTATGGTACCCAGGGTTTCCTTTCAATATCACTGGTATTTCTGACATTCAAAGTGATTTCTTTTCCTGTCTGTTTTTAACAGCTCGCCCCAAAGCTTGCACATGCCTTTAGTAAAGATACTGGTAACAGACAATGAGATCAGGTAACCACAAGTGTATAAAACAAATCTACCCTGCCATAAAAAGGGCTGAGATAGAGCCAGTCACTTTTGAAACATTATTGTATTGAATTCTGACATTTTGAATAGTTCAGGTCCCCAGCAGAGGGACTGTTCCTTCCACCTTTTGCATAAACTCTTGTTGGTGTGTAAGAGATTAACATATTAATATTTGGTGGGAGAAGATAAAACAGCTCAGAACCAGACATTTTAGACTTCAGTGGCAAATTCTTCTGCTTTAAGATTTATGATGGCACCATGGAAATTTTGCTGAAATAAATGTGAATTATTCCATTTTCTGCCATGAACATATCTTTGTCCCCTACTCTCCCACTATAGACTTTCAGTACTGTAAAGACTAGATATTATCAGAGTCTAAGACAGCACCCAGGGTCACATAAAAATAAGAGATTGGTCTTATTTATGAAATTTAAAATGCAAAAAACAGTTGAATCTGTAAGTTTATGTTCTGGACATTAAAAGACCTCCACAAGGAGCAGAAAAATCATTATTTTCTGTAACTATTAGTGCTAACATTATTTCAATCATCCAGCTGCTACTCCATAATTATTCATTGACTGCCAAAATTTAATCCTCCCAAGATACACTGGTTCTATCATTACCTGAACTTCTCACATGTTTAGATTGAAAATTGTATAAATCCCTGCACAGATAGTGAAACAGATAAGGAGGGCCACTACTAGTGTGGAAAAATTTTGTTAATGACTGTTCCTTACTTTAAGAAGTATATGTTCTACCTCAAAAAAAAAGCACACCACCATCTCATTATGATGCACAGACAGTAAATCTGATTAAAAAGGAGAAAACAAACTAAAAATTCAAACTTTTTTCCCTCAGGTTTGCGAATATTTCAAAAACTCTTCCTCCCCACTTCCTCATTTTCCTGTGGATGAATAGTGATCTCACTTGGTATTTGTTTCCCTTAATTATCACTGGTGTAGTTTTAGCCCCAAAACCTTTGCTTCTTTTCCATGACTGACTTCCTTTTGTTTTTTCTAAGGAAGCAAAAAAAGTACAAGTAATGAACAGAGAACTCAAACCTGGTGCAAATTCATGAAGCCTGTGAATCAAAAGCCTGCATTGTCATTACTACCCATCAGTTGTCTGAATACAACCAGAAGCAAAGGCTGTGCTCACATAAGGTAGCAGCAAATGGCACTTGAGATGTTGGTCCATAAAGATGTCTGTCATTATTCAGACAGTTTTATCAAGTCCTGATTCATGACCCAGTTACATTCAATGTATTATTAATTTTACCCATGATGTCTCTTTATGCATCTTCTGTGAAACCTTCATAACACTCTATGGCCAGATAAAGCCCACGAGACTGTCAAGAGTTAGGGCAGCAGTTTGGATGAAGAGGACAGGTGTTTGGTTGCCCCCAGCTGTGATCCATTATCCAAATTGGACCTGCACATACAACCCACTATCATCCTGTATGGACTCCTTGTGCACGTCCTAAGTGACCTCAGGTGTCACTGCCCCCACTCCCCTGCTCTAAAGTTGTTTCTGTCGTCTTTTAAGGTCAGTCAGAAGAACCTCAGTTAGCATAGATTAGACATGCCAATCACTATGAGAAATATATTGTATCTGTATCTACATCTTGTTTTGTTTTTAAAAACATATAATTTCACAGTCTTTAGAAAATAGAACCCACCTGTGGCGTCAGCTTCCTGCAGTGTTTCAGATTCTAAATACAACAGTGTGGGAGACCCTGCTGGGCCACTCACACCTAAAGCAATTGCAAATCTGAAAACCAGAGTGGACTTCAAACTTTATTTCTTGCCATGTATTCATTCAGGTGAAATCCTTTCCTTTGCCCTCTGAAACTACGCAGGACACAAAGTGAGGGAATGAGGAGAGACAAGGAGATGAGGCCTAATTGTGATATTCAACCAAAAAAACCCTAATTTTTCCTTTTTATTTTTCAGTTATGTAGGAGACATTTCCACTTTAAGACAAAAATTAATAAACTTCACAGCTCTTGCTCACTCCTCTCACAGGAGGTTGCTTGGCAACCCCATAATGTGGGAGAGGGGAAGCTGTGGGAGTCAGGCACAGGAAGAGGAGTGGGTCTGGCACTTCTCTGGATGCCAAGGAGGCCCATGGAGGAGCCACACTATTGTAGATGGTGAGTTTAAGATCCACCTTATGGCTCCTTTAAAGATCCATAGGACAACTTGTTCCTCTACTCAAGGTCAAGGAAAGTTCCTTAGGCAGCAGAAGCAATGCAGTTTAATTCACAGCTTAATGGCTTAAGAGATTTCCTGCTTAAGAGGGGAAAAAAAGAGCTCAGTGAAGACAGCTGCTTCCCTGAGACACATTTGTGTAGGGTGTTATGTCTGTATAGGAGGACAGCTAACCCTTGCCTTCTGACAGTCCAAGTTCAAGTACTACCCACTGCTCTGCTGTTTCCCTTGCTGTGTTGGTGAGCTGTGAGACCCTTCCTTCCTTAGGTCCTCTGAACCTGACACTACAACACACCATATCCAGTCATAAATCAAGTCATCCATCCTGGAGAAAGCTGCTTTGCTGAGTACTCCAAAGCCTCCTTTTCAACCTGTTGCATTTCTGGTGGTCTTGATATTTTAAAAAAAAGGAATAAAAGAGCACATCTAGCATAACTGGAGTACAGCTGCAGGTCCATACTCCTATCCGCTGCTCCAACATCTCATTACACCCATGATTAAGTTTTCAGAGTGTTTGGGGTCCTTCTGAACAGGCCTCAGTGTGTATCTGGAAAGCAAACTCAAGGAACCTTGTGCCATGGTAATGCTGCAGTTTTAGAATCAGTGGTTTTTCAGGAGGACGTGAGAAGCTGCCAGTGTGCATGTGGCTGTTTGTGGACAGCAACAAGGAGGGAAACAGCTGTAATCCATCCCAGATTATTCTACTGTATGAGGAGCTGGAAATGCACACATCATCAGAGATTGTGGTTTAAGTGAAGGGGAAATTCTGCTTTCAGCAATGGCTTTCTAAGACTCTGGCATAACCATGCACAGCATATCTGTGATAATTTGTCTCTCCTCTCTTATAAAAACAATCTGTTTTTCAGGCCAGTTCCTGTTTTCCCCATTAAATCTTGATTTTCTATGAGGTGCCATAAACTATTGAAATGATTCTCAGGTATTATTGTGCATGAAGGCTGGGTCCCACTGTGCTGCTGCTCAAAGAACAATGCATCACCTGTCTTAGCTGAGATAGATTATAACATAGATATCCCTCTGCTCAGCACACATCTTTAGTGCTGCTGACAGCACTGCATCACACAGAGGAGTTAATATCTACCCACCTGTAGCAACATGCTTTTGTCCTTGACCTTTTAGAATCATATATCACACCCTCTGCATGCCAAAATATCAGGCAGACAGGGTGAGCCTTGTGCTTCCAAGGCACTCCATACACAGGAGGAGCTGGTGGGCGTCTCAGCTTGGACAGAGTAAGGTACAAATCCAGACACAGTGTCAAAGTCTCAAGCAGCCCATGCATGAGGTGGGCGCTCATCTCTTTTTCTCAAGGTGGATGCTGTTTGCTCAGTCCTTCAGCAGCATTGAGGGGTTGACAGTGAAATGCAGAACTCTGGAGGAGAAAGCCAGGGAGCAGCATGATGGCCAAAGGCTGTATGGTTGTCATCCTCTGTAGGAGAAGATCAGAACTGCCTAACTTCTTGGTATAAATGGTAGCAGGCTCCTGCTTGATCACTGTATGGTTTCAGTCCTTCAATTTCTGATGGACCACCCAGCTGATGCATATGAATAATACTTGCCCTAGCTGCTACAATCAGTATGATTGCAAACAGCCAATTCCCTTTCTTATGGCCTTCTTTACAGACTTGTCCTCCTAAAAAAAGGACGAAATGCTAAATTGTAAAAGTCTGCAAGAACGCATAAGGTCCTTTGCCACGTCTCTAGTTCAGTTTCACTAAAATAAATTACTGCAAAACAGTTTTTCTTTTTTTTTTTTTTTTTCCCCACTAAATTTTGTCATTAATCATTTAACATAAGAAAGCTGATTTCTGATGTAGCCTAAGTAGGCTATTTTAATAACAGCCAGGCAACTTCTTGGAAACATTGGTGATTATGGGACTTGCCATCCCTCTCCTGGCTTTAGTGGCTTTCTCATGTTGAGAGATTTACAAAATCATTGCAGATGTTATGTTTTCTCCATGTGCCTCCTAAAGGCTATTCCAAATGTCTTACTGAAATAACTTCTTATAAAACTGCCTAAGATAATTTTCAATGTCCCTGTTACCCCAGAGTACTTGCTTTAATCAGCTATTAAAAGCATTTCTTTCCGCCTTCACCAAATCTACCTTCTTCCTACATGTTTTCACCATTCAGTAATCCCAGCTGGTTCACATACATGGAAAACCCATTTGTAGTAATTAGACAAAATTACTTACACCTGCTCAGAAGTGCATTGCATTTTTATCTGCAGTAAGAGACATTTTCCCCAAAGAGTACATTTTAAATGAAAAAAGGTTCTCAGATGTTTTCCTCTCCTTGCCCTCTTCTGATTCTGTCCCAATTCCACTTGATACTTGTGGCCTTTTAACAGTAGTTATTTTTTTAGAACTAAATCCAGGAGGGTGCTGAGCTGACAGGTCACCAGCCCCCGCTTTTGTGTGAGCACATGTCTGTTAAACTGAGTTTGAGTGTGGGAGGCACCAGCTATGGCAGCGGGCAAGGCACAATTTCAACTGCACATTTTGAACAGCTGTGTCCTTCAGCACTAACAGCCCTAACTGGGCAAGCAGAAATCCTCTCCTCTATGGATAGGGTACATTCCCTCAGCAGTAAACCTTTTTTTTTTTTCTGGAGCATTAGAAGTTGAAGGGTGTTTAAGCAATATAAGGCCTGAAGTTGCAGGTAGCAAAAAGAATACCTTAGAAACCAAATAATATAATAAACCAAGTTTCCCAGATATAGCAGCTAGAATCAAACTATACACAGCCCATTAAGAGTTTATATAAATTTCATAACATCTTAATTTTTCACTGGAAATAAACCATTTCCATTAAATCCAGTGGCAGCTTCCGGAAGAATAATGCTCACATAGACCCTTTTAAAATAGGAGATGAACATACTGTCAATTTTAATGTATTTTTTCCCAATATCTGCTACTAACTCAGGAAATACTTCTAGCACCATTTAATAGATGAGGAACTTCACAGAGCAATTCCTTCTTTTGTGTAAGGTCATATAACTGACTGGATGCCAAGACAGTAACTAAACTTGGCTTTCTCATATTCCAGTTTCCTAACATAACCACTCATTAGTCAGTGGTTGATTTGAATCTCTTTTCAGCCATTCCTTTTTAAATAAGTTTAAAAACAGCATCTGTGCAATATGTCTCCACTGGACTGTGCAATAAAATCTCCAGCATGTCATGTGATAAATGTCCATGCAAACATTTTCCACCTCTTCCTTTTCTTTTCCTTGTAACTTGTTACAACTCTTGCTATCCTGAGCCAGGAGAACAGGCATGGAAAATCTGCACATGTTCAGTCCTAGGCAGAAAATAAATTTATTTCTGCCCTGACTTTGCATTTCGCACTGTGTCTGCTTCATAGCCAAATGTGCTGGCATCAGTTATGGCAGGACATTGTGCCCAGGTTGTCAAGGGCAACACAACAGAGAGTAATCATTTGGGATTTTTTCTCTTAGTCTATCTTCCATTTCTATCTTAAAAAAAACCCAAATAAACAAAACCCCCAAACCCATTCTCTAATTAAAAATAACAGAAAAGCATCAGGTTTGTCCAGTTTTAATTAACTATTGGAAAACAGATGGTGCATTTTGTCCCCATTCCCACCAATGTGTATGTCTCTCTGTTTCCTCTGTCAAGGTTTGCTCCATCTCTTTTGTATACTGTTACAAATGAATCAGCACACAATTTGCTGACTAATCTACTCCAGAAAATGACAATCTGGAGACCAGCAAGGAGTAAGTGCCAGGAGATGCCTTTTGAAGCCAACATAAGGCTATTGCAGGCTACAGAAGAAGGCTGCCTTTTTGAAAAGTCTGGTAATGATTTTTTTTCAAAGCCTGGACAGCAAGCCCTACAGAAAGAACAGATTTTTTTTCAGAGATTTAAAGGACCTGATATTATGATATTAGTCATAGTAATTTTGGGACCATCCTGGTAGAGTGGGTGAAGTTGTTATTGTCTTTGCTAGGGAATAATGAGGGTTTTTTAGGTCATCTGAGAAATTTGCTTATAATAGGTTTTTTACTTCTTTTTTTAGTGTTACTTTAATAGATTTGGTGTTTCCCCACAGAGGGGATAGGTAATACAGAGACAAAGTACATGCCATAAGCATTCAGTACAAAAAACCAATTACAACTCTGTAATATAATCAGCAGTAAGGTCCTTAATTATTGTTATTGAACCTTGCAGCTCTAATGGGTTCTCTTTTATTTTTTGCATTCCCTTCAATAGTTTCAATGTTTTCCTTTAGTATTTCTTTTCTATGTAGTAAGTAACAATAAATAATAACAAAAGTCTCATTCTGACTGTCAAAAAAATTCAAAATTCCTGAGATGTTTTATGCAGAAACAGGGAAATAGCCTAAAAAATAATTTTCAAATATTAGGTTCTCTGGGTTAAATCCTTACTTGGAAATAAAAGTCAGGATACTGTGGGGTTCTTTGTGAGTGCTGAATTTGATTTTATTTGTGCTTGAATTTGTTTATGTTGCTTTTGTGTTCTTTCAGTTAATGCCTCTGAGAGCTGAACTGGCATACTCTATATTTAAAAGAAATGCAATAAAAAAAAATTTAACATCATTCCTCTGTGTCCAAATTTATTATTTTATATATACATATATATATATAAAAATATATAAACATAATATATAAATATATAAACAAAAACATATATATATATATGTATGTATGTGTGTTTTTGTTTATGTGCACATATATGTGTGGAATGGTTCCACACATTATGTTGGGAACCATTGGATTGTTGTGCTCCAACAATGGATGTTTCTTCATGGAAAAAGAAGTTGTACACAACATACAGGAATAACATTTTTGAGGAACAGTTCAAAAAACACCTCAAAGAGGGAACATCAGGAAATAACAGACAAAATTGTCCCTAATTGACCCTTGCCCTCTCCTGTGGGTCTTGATCTGATGTGGATCAGATCAAAAGGATGTGGGTCTTGATCAGACAGTTCAATTCCCATCACTTAGGATTTTCTTTAAATTATGTACCACACATCCTCAGGACTGTTCTTAGGTCTCCATGGACCAGCAAGTAGTACTTTTTTACTATATTAAGACTTCAGCTCAGTACAAAAGATTTAAGCAGAGTTTCTGGCTTTTCTATCAGCTCCTGGCATGAAGCCAGTGAATCACTGCACCACCGTGTCTCGTGAAATAGGGACAGGGGGATTTGCTGTCAAAAACTGGAACAAAAAATGCATCTTATGGCTTAATAAAATATCCAGTGGACTGGGAAATGTTCTTGACTATTTATACCAGTAATGATTGCACACAATGCAGTTAATGTTTCATATTTTGCTATCCCCAGTAATGTTTGCAGCACCATATTAATTGTTTCTGTTCCAAAGAAGGGAAGCAGATAGCTGAGGACAGCCCATGTGGGGAAAGCAGCTATTGAGCTCCAGTGATCTGAACCCACAACACTGTCAGCATTCAAACTCTGTAAATTGAGGTGACCACACCATGGTAGTTACTATACTACCAGTTACAGTACTCAGCACATGTCTGCTTTAAAGACTCTGTACTCCCAAAATTCACATGTGTCTTTTAATTATATGAACTTCAGCTCCCAAGACTGGTCCAGCAAAGAGGTGACTGATAAGTATATTTATACAGTAATGCCAGGCTGAGGAAACCACACCAGTCTGCACAAAAGCATATTAAAAAGCAAACCCTGTGCATGTGTGTATTCCAGAATATATATTTTTTTTTTCTTAAAGATGGATCTAATGAGATTTATTAAATTAATTATAGCATTTCATTATATTTTCTGAAGAAAAAGGAGTATGTTCCTCCATGGTTGAAGAAAATCTGAACAGGGAGCTGACAATCTATGAAACGACTACAATAAAACATTCAGTGGTTAAACTTGCTGGCTAATTTACTTTGTGATGAGAAGTTTCTTAATAAACAAAGTAGAGAATATCTATGGATTCTTTAGAAAATTCAGTATCCAGGTGGCTTAGGAAAACAGCACACCAAAACCTTAAGAGCCTGTAGTCACCATGTCTATTGTGTATTGCTGCACATCCCTTTGTTCTGTACCTGGTTGTGCAACTGGCCCTGCATTCCCAGCACTGTGTTTTAGTTCACCCAAGCAGTGATACTGTAATGTCTGTCTCATGATAATAATCCACACAAAATAAAGTACCTTTGGTGTCACCCCTCTCTACATGATATTAGGACACTGAGAATGATAACAGTGGTAAAAAAGAAGTTGCAAACCCATTTACTTTTCTGCTTCATTTCTTATAATCACATGCAATCAAGTATGTAATAAAGCGCAACTTGCCACATATGATCCTAAAAATATATCATAAATTACATATCAATAGATAAAATAAACCACTGCTTGGAGGGTTTGGAGTGAGAAGTAAAGAGAACGTAAAGTAAGAAAAGCAAATCACATCAGATCTCCTCAGAGTTAGAGTCATAGAAAATGAAAATGTGACCTTTGCTGGAAGATACAATAAGGCTTAAGGGATCAGAGTGCCAAATCGAGTGCCTTTGAGCAAGAATGGGGGGGGATCTAGGGTTACTGTGCTGTGCCAGTCTGCTTCCAGGGAAATTGTTCCTTCTCTTCCTTGTAGTCACACACTGAAACTGAAGACACATTCTCTTTATTTGGGACATGACAGGGGAATTATTATCTGCATGTCATTATGAAAAACTAAAGCCATTTTCAGTGCAGGGTATATCACTTTCCTTTGTGTTTCAGAAAGAATCCCTTCTAAACAAAGATATTGCTTAATAGATTGAATGATGGGGATGGTGAAGCATCTAATAGTGTGGTAAACTGCCTCGTCACCTCAAACGAATTCAAGACAATCTCTTGAGCAAATAGATGACATTTCTGTGTGATGGATGCATAAAGCTTGTTTTCAATTCTTCACCTAGTAAAACCCCACGGATGTTTTAGTCTCGCTGCTTTTTTAAAAACTTAATAAAATTGTGAAGAGAGTATAGGAGAGATAATTCCAGGGATTAATGAGAAATTTTGTGGACAGGCAGTCAACGGGAACAACCTATTTAGTTTGTGAATCGTATGATGGAGAGGCACCTTGTGTACAATAAGTGAACAATTTTGTCAGAAGAAAATACCAGATAATAAACAGCTCTTTGTCCTGGTGGAGAATAACTAATAGCTGCAAACCATTCAGTGAGAATTAAAGTCTAAATATTTATCACTGATGGTGGTAAAATACTAGAATAACTATAAAAGCTCCAGGAGAGTTTCAATTTCTAGATAACTTCAGTAGTGTGGTTGCTGCTGCCAAGGACTGACTTTAACAGTCTGTCACAAGTTGTGGTCGCATGGGTGAGATGTGTTAAAACTTCTGTGGTCATACTGTATGAGCTAATGGTCCCTCCCGGCCTCAGAGTCTATCAGCCTATTAATTAGCAGCTAATTAGCAGCTGGTAGTAATAATAGGCTATTATCTTGTAGCAAATCAGCCAGTAGAGGAACAAGTAATACACACGCTGGCACATTATATGATTAACACTCATTTTTAACAGTCTTCTACTATTTAGAATGACTTGACAGAAGTCCTCTGAGTCATACAGATGAATAAACAGATTTAGCCACACAGCAGAGTTATCTTAACCTTAGGGACCTCGTCTGCCCTTGCTTTGTCTTCAAGTCCTAACACAGACATGAAGGAAAAAAGCGATGGTAGTCTTTCCATTAGAAAGCTTTTGGGTTCTTTTTTGAAATACGAAATCCATTTTAGTACTTAAAAATTAATAATCAAGAGAGGATATGGGCCATGAAAAAATTTACATTTAAACAAACATTTTAATTTTGTTATGTTATTTTTTGTAACCTAAAACCATTCTAGGTGTATTGTAACTTTAAAAACTACATTAAGTTTTTGAGTTTCCACATTCTTCTCGGAAACGTTAACAAAAATACTTTTAAGTTTTCTCAAAATTATTTGGAATTTTGATCACCCACATATTGTTAACCCACGCCTGATAACACTTTCTTCCTGTTTGCTTTCTTTAATTAAAGTTAGCTTCTTGATACATCCTGTCAATTGTCACCCGGGAAATCTAGGAACTGAGCCAGGAAAAGAAATCTCATCTTAGGTTGCTCCCAAAATCTACATTCTATATTCTTTCCTTTGTCAAAAAGAAGATAGAAACTTCTCAAAAGAGTCACCCTGAAAACTGAAAATGCTGGGTTATGCTCTGGTCAATAAAACAGATTAGCATTATCCTTATGAGAATAGCCTTTATGAATGCCCACATTAAAAGTCACTTTTCCCATCTGTGGAAAGCAGCATGAATATTTTCCTCACTGGTGGGAGTAACTCCTCACTCATTAACAGACTAAGGCAGATGTCCTCTAGAAGCATTAAATCCACAGTACTGATGTCCACTGATTAGCCCCCAGATTTTTTATTTATTTTATTCTTCATTTATAGTCTAAATATTCTTATCACAAAATCTGGGATTTGTATACACAATAGCCCTGAATTTTGTGCATGGACCAAGACAGACACATGGATGTACCTTCATCATCTATTCTGTACAAGAACTTTTTCTATATGAAAAAGTAAAGAAACAATGAAAAGATAAGAAACAAAGTAATTTGTTCTGGGTCCTGGACCTATTGCTTTCTTATAGATATTACAGATAGTGCACCTTTGAAATCCTTCACTTGGTACGAAGAAGAAGTGTTAAAAATAAAACAAAAAAAATCCATTACACAGGCCACAAATAGACTTGTAAAGGGATTAAAAGACAATAGGAAATGTTCTGAGCACAAGGAGGGTTGCCTCAGGTCATATAAGGTCTCTGACCTACAGCAGTAGTGACATGGTAGTAATAAAACCTCTTTGGTGGGGAGTGTTTTTGATCTCTCACATTAGTTACCTGGAAGATGTGGTAGAAGTTTATTACTTTGTTCCATGTAGTTATAGATACTTAAGACAATACCAAAGAATCAGCAGAAAGTTTTTCTTCATTGAGTGCACACTCTGCATCATTAACATGCCTTTCCTCACAATATTTTGTCTCTCCTGTGATCTCAAACTTGCAAGTTCTAGGAGGCTCCATCCTCTCCATGGTTAGACAAAACAGGTTTAGACATTCTGTCGATTTCTTGGCTGCTTGTACAGATTTCTCAGCTCCTTCCAAGCACACAAGACAGCAAAGAGGAAAGGCAGTTGCTTTAGTTGTGTGATGTGTCTGTTAGGTGTTTTACTGCATTTGTCCAATAGACATACACATAATGAAGGCTTTGATTTCTCCTTTGTTGTCTGAAAAGGGAAAAAAAAATACATGAACAACCACAATGCATAGCCTTTTATTAATCCGTATTCTACTCCGATGTGGAAGGTTCTAATTAAAGGCTCTAGGCAGTCCTGTCTGTCTCCCTATTAATGCTCCTACTGAGCCAGATGTTTTGTGTCTTACAGTGAGAGAGTAAAGGTGAAGTGTGGGAGGAAATAAAGGCAGGGTAGAATGAGGTGTTTCATTTTTCTCAGATAAGGACTGAATAAAGGAAAAGAGAGTATTTCAAAAACAAAAGAGATGGAAGAAATGAAGAGAGAGATGAAAAAGGAAACACAATATGACAGTAAAGAAGTAAATGTATTATTACTGCACATCCATTTTTATTTCGTGTGGTTGCCATCATCAGAGTGATTTAAGGAAGAGCAAAACCAGATTTCTAACTTTAGCTAAGAAAGATTGCCTTGCACTATTGTTAATACCAATAGAATTCAGTTTCAGTTGTGCTGAAAAACTGTGTGAGTGGAATATAAAGAGTGAAGTTCTAGAAAAAAAAACACAACACACATAGAAGCCTCACAAAATTAATTGCTGCACAGCATGAAAATCTTGGGCTAGAGTATCTAGGAGATAGACTGGAGAGATACCAAATTTGTGAACACAATCACTCCAGGGTGAAAATGTCAGAGCCTATTGCACTCAAATAAAAATTCCATTGGTTATGACAAATAACCACCAATTGAATCAGAAATATTCTATTATCCTACTGTATAAACATTACATTCATTTCATCACTTGAATGTATAATCACTGCTCTTGTTTACATAGCTTGTGTTGGGCAGAATGAGATGATTTTTTTTTTTTTTCAAAATATAAAGCACTACAGACTTATTAAATCCTAGCTATAAGCACTTTCTTGAGAAATAAGAACAAGCTGCTTTGAAAGGCTGAAATGGCTGTTGGCTCACCCGCAGTGATTTGTGGGGAGTGAGGGAACATGCACAGAATGTGGTATTGCACAGAGAGCAGCACCTGCCTCTGCAGCTGAGCCAGGGCTGCGTGGCTGGGAGCTGGAGATCACACTGTGTCTGGGCAGCACCAGACAGACTCTCCTGCTTCCCTCCAAAACTTCAAACTGAGCAATGGCCTTGCTGCCTGCTCGTGAGTCACTATTTCCCTGGAACTGTGAACAGACACTTCTATTTGTGCAGGACTTCATTAATCCCGGCAAATATGTAATTTTGATTATTTACTGTTGTAGCAGTGGCTGGTGGCTGGGAGCTGAGGAGGTTGCTATTTCAGAGTAAGCAACATAAACTTATACAATGAAAGAGAAGGTCTGCACTATTTCTGCCTCTTTCCCAATAACCAGGACAGCCTACGCTTTGGGTGGCATGACAGAGAAAAGGCCATTTTCTGGCTTTCAATCATATTATAATTTCATCTGACTCTGATTCACTCCTCTTCTTGTAATGCAAAAGGTAGTAAAGGAAACAAGAAGAGCTATTCCCAAGGTCAAACTATAAATCCATGACAGACTTTGGAATAGCAAGCAGCCTCTAGCCTGTTGATTGGTGCTCACAAAGCAAGACTGTGCAGGACATTCATATTTTCCTTTCACCATGAGCTTCCAAGAATATTCAGTTTCCTGCACTTGCAGTGTTGTATGTCTTAACAAAGAGACCTTCTGTGGTTACTGTCAATTTTGTCAAGCAACAACAGCTGTCTGAGCACACATGGTTTTCCATGATTGAGTGATCTCTGTCAGGACTGTGGTAGAGGCTGCATCTCTGGCTTTGAGATGCAAGTTCTTTTCCCCCTACTTTGTGTTCTTTCTTTAGACTTTGCAATTAGAAACTCAAAATCGAGAGATTGACAAGGGGATTATTTATGCAAACCTTACATTTATGCAAACCTTACATTCTAAAGCCTCATTATTATATAGATATAATTATTTTTATTATTACTATAATATCAATTGAGTTTGTTAATATAATTTAATATTCAAATGTTTTTTCCTTAGGAATATCATAAATCTCCTTTGATCATGGCAAGTTATGCACCTTTACCATAAACATTGCACTAAAATAAATCATGTAGTGCTATGTGACAGTATGTAAAATGCAGTGTCACATGAACAGGTTTTGATAAAGCTGTTTTCTTGTTGTTACTGCTGAAGTGTGGGGGTGACACACCCCCATTCTCAGTCCTGGCCTGTCATTTATCTGCAGGGCTTGCTCTAAGGCTTGGTGCTCTTATCTCCAAGTAGTGATAATAATGCTAGTGGATCAGAACTTAATGAATTTGGAAGTCCTTTGGAGCCTCTTGGATAACAGACACCACAGTTCAAAGTGTTGTTACAAAATCCCCTAGTGCCAGCTCCACTGGGGAGATCATCTGAAAAACCTTTTTTCCTACCCCAGACTGTTGCAGAGTAAGTGACTGAGGCAGAGCTTTCAAAAGGTGGATTCAGCAGGTGAGAGAACTAGAGAAGGCCTTTGCAGTGAGATGGAAGAAAGGAAAGTGCCCCACCAGCTCAGCAGCCCTTGCAGCCTCTTCAAAGAAGAGCAGGAGTCACCTCAGACAGGTCCCTATCCACCTGAGTGGTGCAGTATCAAGAGAGAAGTACAAAATGATAAACCAGAACAGCTTTTGGAAGAGGCAAATTAAAGCAATGAGTCCGGACTAGAGAATGTTGGGGAAGCAGAAATGTTACCAGAGGGTTTGTAACACTGTTACATTAGCCACAAACTCTCTCTCCCATAAAGACAAACAAAGAAATAGAAGAGACAACGCCCTTTCTCAAAAAATCATGTACACCCTTGTCTGGGAGCCTTTCAGTCCGACTGAGGTTACCTGGCTCACTGTTCTTTTCCCAGAGGGCAGATGAGTTTTTCCTGATCAGTGCTCATAAACCACAACCTTCTGAAGAAACATCATCCTGGCAAGGCACAAGAAACTCCCTGTCCCCTCCAGAAGCAGTGGGGGAAATGAGCTGTGTGCCCTGAACACAAGAAGCAACTCATCTCCCAGTGACTGAATGGAGGCAGTCAGGTCACTGTACTGGGAAACCTCAGTGTTAAAGCTTCAAAGAATATTTTAGCCTTATGAGCTGGTTTATGCCATATTATTCCCTGATCATTTACTAGGCTGTGGTATGCTCTTGATAGAGTTATTCAATAGCTTTATTAATAGATTCCTTGGGTCAGATATGTAAAACTTGACTAATTCACATGAATGAAATGACAGTAAAGCATCTACCTTACAGCAAATTAGATGCAATTAGAATTAGGTCTTTTCTGTTTATTTTTTCTCTGAAGGATAGTTAAAACTTTGTGAACAGAGATAAACATTTGTAATGTACCAATAATGTTTTCCTTTTGGCTTTTATTTTTTGCCCCCTAGAAGGCTAATACTTTGAACCCCATAGGAATACAACAATCTCCAACAGAGCACAGTATTGCAGAGTCTAAAAGTAGACAGATTTTTAGCTGAAGCTGCAGGGGAGCTTCAGAGAGGATATTTTAAACTGGCAAAGGACTTGTACTCAAATGTGCCTAGAGCCCTGGGAGTAGCACAGGATCTTTACTTATCACTAAGGTAAAGGGACTTTCATTTTGCTCCTCTCCCCTCGAGCAGAAGAGTTGCTTCTAATGATAGGCTAGAGACCCAAGGTAGGGCTTTTAGAAGTCTCTTTGGGTCAGATCCACAAAGAAGTTTAGATTTCACAGTCCTAAGCTACCTTTTGTCACTTACTGTGAATTTCTCTGGGCTGTCCATCGTATAAATAATGGCTTTATTAAACCTTTCACATGTGGAGTTTGGCACATTCTAAGCAGAAGTCTGTGTTTTTTTGGGTTTTTTTTTTGTGAACTGGAAAACAGAAACCAGAGTTGTTCTCTGTGAGTAAATCTTCCTGATAGAAAATATTCTTTATCCCCCTTTCTTCCATACCCAGATGATGGAAAATTGTCTATCACGAGGTCACTGACTCTGCAGAGAAGGAGTCACTGTGACCATAGCTCATCTGAGCTTGCTTCCTTGGAGCCAAACTGGGGAGAGAGGGACTCCATGGGTGGGGCTAGGAAGTGTGTGAAAAACTGGCTGAATTTTTCAAATGGTACAACAGTTTGAAGTCCAAGGATGTGGTGTTTTTCCTCAGGTGTCAAGGGACAATGATATTTCACATCTTCATTAAGAACCTGCTTGACAGATGAGAACACACCCCCAGCCACGTCCCAGCTGGTATTTCATCAGGCAGGGGAAAGGGAGCCACTGAAAGCCTGGAGGGTTGAGCTGCTGTTCAGAGAGGTCACAGAAATGTACGGGAATTTCAGGAAGTTAAAAAATTTCAAGCGCAATGTCCTGCACCAGGAGATAGAACCTCCATGCAACAATGTAATGTTATTGGTTACTGGGTTATTGGGCTGGACAAGGAACAGTTCTGCAGTAAAGGGCATAGCAATGCCTTTGGGCAGCAAAATGAGTATTTCTCAGCAAGGCATCCTTATAGCAGCAAAAGCTGAATGGGTTAAAAGTGGATATAAACAGCAAAACCCAAGGAATTATTTTTTCTGGTACTTGGCACCTGGTTAAATTTGCATCTGGAGTAGCATCTGTTTGTGGGCCACCCACACAAATAAGACATGGACATGTTGATGGAAATTGAAGGGAGAGATGGATCTGTCAACCTGCACAAGGGGAGGTTAAGAAAAGAGCTGTCTGTTTCTTTCAGCAGGAGTTGGGCAGTCAATGCTTTCAGCAAAAGAAACAGCCAGACTTTAGGGTGCAAATAAGGATCATGAGCCACAAGCTGCAGCAACAGGAATTTCACATTTTGAGAAAACCCACCATGGCAGCAGCCCTCTACCAGAGTGCCAAGAGGCTCTGGATTATGCTTCCATGTGGATTTTTGAAATTTAGCTAAACACCACCACAAGCAAGCTTTTCTAACTTTGAGCCTTGTTTTGAGCAGGAGACTTCTAAAGGGCTCTTCCAAGCTGAATTATTCAGTAAATTGACATATTTCTGTCCTTTTCATCCAGTTTTTTAGCTCAACCAGTTCAAAGCTTGCAAGGCAAAATACTACCACGAACAGAGACGACTGTAAGAACTAATTACATACCCAGAACACAAGCTACATTTCAAAATCAACAGATAATTAAGGCAGGTAACACAGAAGAAATAATTTGACAGCATGGTCTTACCACAAGACGTGTCTTACATCATTAAAGGCAGGCATTTATTGAAAATAATTGTAAGGTGAAGAGCCTCTGTAGGCTGAACAGTCCTAAAATAAAATTCTAAATGAGAGGAACATAATTCCATACACAGAAGAGGGAACCTTGATGGGTAGCATCTGTTTTATACTTCAGATGTAGGTAGCTCTGCAGAAGTACTACAAAGATAAATTTCACTGTAATGGCAGTAAAGTGGTACACGAAAAAGTGAGTAAACCTACCAAACTGTTGTTTCCAACCAAGCAGTGAGAAGTTCTGTCTCCTATACATATATTGTTAAATTAAACATGGCTGAGCTGTATTCTTCATTATTTACCCTTGATTACACTATTGATTTGATGTTGGTTGCCAAAGAAGTTTAATAATGATTTAAAGTATTTATCACCAGAATTGAGTGAAATGAGCTCACTAGCTTTGTTCCAAACCTGGTTCATAACACACAGGTTCTACTCACTGTAATTTACTTTATTTACATTATTGGCAGCTCTCCCAACAATACTGTATTAGGCTGAGAATTGCAAGTAAGCATGTATTTGTTTTAGTATCACTTAGGCAATTATTCATTGCAAGGAAAGCTTTGCTTTCTCTGTTTAGATATGACTATGGTTTAAAGACCCTTTCAACAAAACAGGAAGAATCTCTTCCAAGTCGAACTGTGAAATTTACTACTAGGCAAAATTTCAGAGCCAGAAGCTAAGAGTTTGATTCATGAATGTAAGCCAGAAAAGGATGCCTTTATATTGAATCTGTCAAATGTATTCATGCTTGTTAACACCATATAAATCTTAGTTAATAGGTTTTCTAATTCTTGTTTCTTTTTTAAAAAAAATTTTATTTAATCCTCTGTCACAATCTGAAGCCACCGCCTGTAAGGTAACAGCAAAGAAAAATAAATCTGGGAGTTGAGAAATCACTGTAAACATCTACTCACTTTACAGAACCTCAGAATTCAAGGTGAGTTCAGTGACAAATTTTCATTTGGACACAAATGTGAATTCCCTGGTCAAGAAAAGCATCTTCTAGAAAGTTTTTCAAGTGCCTTCATCTTTGCTGCCTCTTCCCACAATATACCTAACTGTGGCTTACAACTGTCCAGAATGACTGGTCAGAGAATTTCCCCACTGGCAGGGCTTGGAAAGCTGCCTGAAGCTGTGCACTAATGATTAACTAAATCAGTAATTCTAACACCCCTGATTGTTTGTTTCCCTTTTGCTCCCCCCTGCACTCTCCCTCCTGTATAAGCACAATATTATTTAATCAGCAACTAGTTTGCCTTGGTTTTCTTTTTATAATACATCAACCTTCCTGAGCAAAGCAGAGGTAACAGATGAGTGTACTAATTGGAGATTAGTCAGGGCATCGGGGATTCATTAATGACTGAGAAACATCAAACCCTTCCTCTTGCCTCATCATGCACCTTATCTCTGGAAAAATGAAAAGCTGGTTAAGTCCTTTTGTATTTTAGTACAGATTGTAAGTGGGTACCAAAGGAGGCATCATGTCAGATAAAGGTACATGAAAACTAAGTTTATTTTGTCAAAAAAAAATTAGAATAGAACCAAAAATAATCCATGAAAGTGCTTTATTCTAAGACTTAATTTTTCTCAGCCACATATAACCAAAATCTCTCTAGAGAAGAAATCAACACATAAGTTATCTGCAAAGAATATGTTTTAATTATTTATGCCTTTTGAAAGTCTCTTGACCATTCAAAAAATGCAGGTGATTATATTGGCCATTCACTTAATACAGGATTTTATACAATTCTGCTGAAACAATGAGCTAGGAGGCAGGACTTGTGTGTTGATCTGTGATCTCCACTGCTATGAACCAGCAGAACACAATTCTGTTCCTAAATCACCATTCTTCCCTCAGTAATAATAAAAGCTTGATTCTCCACTCTCCTTTTTGTAAAATGTTTAGACGTTTGAGGAGGAAAAGCCTTGCACAGGCTGAAACGGATTTCTTTTCTTGAAATATATCAATTGGAAAAAAGTTCCCTCCAGTCATATGGAATTTCAGACAAGTGTGAATGAAAGAGATTTCATCCACCATTTCTCACTGCCAGAGCTTCTCCCTTTTATCACAATAATGGATTTCAGATGGCTGCCTGGACAGTCAGCTCACTGAGACAAGCAGGTGGGTGGCCAGAATGAAGTTCCCCTTTGAATAAGGACAGGTCCTGCATCTCTCTGTTGCCAGCTGTGCACATTAACTTGAGTGTCTTGGCATGGTTTGCTCTCACAGTGTCTACAGCCTTGGGCAGGAGATGAGCTCTCAACAACCTCTATTTCATCTGCACAATGATAGGTATGGTTGTATGTATTTCTGGGTTGAGTGATCTCTGAAGGATCTACTTCTCATTGTGCTGCATTACTGTCAATCCTTATGAATAAAATATTTTCACTCTGGTATGTCCAGCAGGTTATAAGCAGAACCAATGCCCTTTCCTATCCAACATACGGAATGAACACCTGTAAATTTAGAGATTTAATATGAAGTTTTGCTCAGAAATAGAGTTTATATAAAGTTTAGTTTAGACAGCCCTGAAAATGTCATTATCGTGGACATTGCTCTGTCATCAATATGACCCAAAATTATTAACTCACAATAAAATTAATTGGAAAATGAAAACCTTTTTATTTTTCATAAAGGTCTGTCTAAAGTCCAGAGGAAGTTCAGTAATCAGAATTCATCTTCTAATGTTTTGTTTTTATCATTTCTAGTTGAAATTACTTCTTGGATGCTGTTCTAACACAGGATAATGCAAAGAACTTGGTTGAAGTGAGTCAACCAAATGATAAATTTGCTTCCAGTTTTAGGATAAATTAGATTTGTTCTCTGAAAATGATCATTCAAAAAATCCTGCTAAGAGTATTACTGACCACTTTTTAAGTATCAGACTTCTCTCCAGAGAGCTATTAAATCTTTACCTCAATTACAAAACCTTTTCTTTCTAGGGTAGCATTAGAGATTTGTCCCAAACTTTGCAGAGATAGGTCTCACAGAATTTCATTTTTCCAAAGGGAAAATTTAGAGATTAATTATTTTCTGCCATGAAATAATAAACCTTTTTGTGAAGGAAATGTTTTTCAACTGAAAGTAAATTTCCTTGGGGAAAAACATTAATTTCTAACTTGAGATTCTTCAGTTAAAAGAAGGAAAATGGAATAATACATTTGCCTTCCAAAAATAAAGAAAAAAAAGTTGCAATGTATCATGTAATTCTTTCAAAACTATGCCTGTTCACTGCCTGGTTTAATGAGAAAACCAAGATTTTTATTTTTCTACATAGGTTTTGTTATTGAACCATATTGTTAAAATTACTTAAAATTCTAATTTTAGAAAAAAAAAATTAGCTAAAAAATTTAGAAAAAATTTAGCTAAAAAGTTCTGGACTATGGAACCTTGTCACTAATGAACAATATTTTTGTTTGCAGTGTTGAGGTTTTTGCTAGCCTGTTTTCTTAGTTATGGTTCCAGATTTCACACTTAGCTAACAACTATGTTAAGATTTATAGGAAAGATTAATATTTATTTTGATGAGTCTTCTATGAATATTTTTTCTCCTAATCATAACTGAAATATGTAAAATATTCAACTGAGATAAAGAGAGCAGAAAAAAAGGTCACATATCATTGAACAGTCTATCACCATGGAAAATGTCACAAAATAGCCTGTAATTATGGAAAATCAAATATAAGTGAGTCCATAAAGATAACTTCTTTCTTTCAACATGCATTCAGGGAAGAACAAAAAAAGCAAACAAAAACCACATGAGCTGAAAAATATGTTAATATTGTAGTTCAGTGAGGTTAAACTTTGTAAGGCACATGATTAAAACTTTTAGAGAGTCTAAGCAAAGCCATGATTTTATCCATATCAAATAAAAGTATGTCATAAAAACACATAAAATAAGAACACTAATTTTGACATACTGGCAAGCCCATGAGTGTATCTATACAAGTTCTTTTATTAACAATTCAGTCTTCTTTTAGTACTTCAATAATACATTATGGTTTCAGATGAAAATCATGCTACAAAGAACAAAAAAAATCACTGTAAGCTAAAAAATCAATACTTTCTAACATAAATGAGGGAATTACTTTGACTTGCAACCCTCTACATCTACCATTCTCAAGGCTAATAGTTATGGGGAGCATTTTCAGTATGCAAATGCAGTCAGGCTGTATAAAAGTTTTGGATCCAAAAATTAAGCCCCACCCCACACTCTGCATAGTATCAGGAATTAAAGCACTGAGTTCTTCTCTTTGTCTTTGATGATGCATATATAAACTCCAGAAAAGGAGAGAAAGGTCTCCACTCCTCACTTCAGATATAACTTCATCTTAACTGTGAACTTATACTGTCCTCCTATCAAAAGGGCCTTTCTTCACAAAAGGTGTTCCCAGCCATCTGCTCACAAGGAACATTGCCAGCTGGCAAATTTGGTTGGGTTTTGTTGCTTTAATTCATTTTCAAAAACTTCAGATTTCCAAATCTGGCAGCAGATGCAGAGTAACAAATTTGTGTCTGTCAGCCCACAATTCCCTGATGAGAGGCCTGTGAGCATGCTGATTATACATATGCAGCTAATTAGGAGCATGGTTAGGATAAGTTAATGGATTGATTTACCTCCGTATCCAATTAAGTGGCAACCTCAGGAGCAGAGAGTGTAGCAGACACTGCCCCATGATCTCCCACTGCCTGATTCTTGCCAGCTGAGCTGGAGAGGCCAGACTTCCCATCTCCTTGGGCACAGATTGCTTTCTGGAAACTGTGAAAGGGGAAAGGTACTTTAGCAAGGACAGGGATGGTGAACAGCCTTCTTTTCTAGACAGGAAGGGATGACTGTGGTTAAGTGTAAACACAATTTTGCAGCTTTGTTTCCCTTTCATGGAGCACTAAAGGGCCCTGGCACTGTTTTAATTGCCCATGTGGTTGAACATAAGCAGCAAACTTTTGGAAGAGCGTGGGAGCCAAATCTTCTTTTGCAGGGTCTCTTTCCTCTGTGGTGCCCACTCTCTGTCCATGCAGTGATCCTCATTTCAGGCTAATGATGAATGAGGTCCCTGCTCCTGGCTATTACCCTTCATGATCCACAGTGATGCTGCAGGGGCAAACTTTCTCTCAGACTGAAGGAAATGCCAACACAGGTCAGAATGGCTGCATACAAAGGAGTCTGTTCTCTGCACTGACTGTTCTCAAGAGACCTTCATGGGTAACTACAGTTTCAGACTCCAGCTGTCCTCCTCTCTCACCTCTCTGCCGTAGAACTGAAGTCCCACAGAGGAGGGACCACCATGGGAGGGAAGTCTGGGAAATAATTTTACTGAACTCTAGAAGCTTGGAAGACAGATCCCCAAGTGCACCTACTAAATTTATCACAAGACACAGAATGAATACTCTTTCTGTACAGCCAAGAGTGGAAAATCCAGCTGTGTTATCTTTCACGTATACTCAGCCATTCTCTCAATATGCAATTCCAGTAGGAAATTGAGGAATCAAGTGTATAGTTGTGTTTATTGTACAATGTGTACACACACATGTAATTGCATGTGCATAAAAAGGTCACATCCTGCTGGCTTGATATTCCATTTCTCACGAATAACTTTCTAAACCCCTGATCAATTGTAGTCAGGTTTGTCAGACGAAGAGGAATCCCATTGCCTATTCATAACAGCAAAACTTTGTAGGAAGGCATCCCTCAGGTCCTTCTTTATTTTACAAGTTGTCAGTAAATTGAGTGATACAAATTTGTGGTACTTGCTCACTTTTGGAGACCATGATTCAATGACCAGAGACCCAGTGGCTTTGTCTAATCTGATACCCAGTATGGGTTTGTCAAGCAAGGCCTCATGTAATCTCAGTTCAGTTCCTTGTACTTCGAATGGGGAACCATGCAGAGCTGTGATTCCATAAATCATGTTGGGTCTCTAATGAGCCAACACCTTCTGCAAATGAATGAAGCCATTATCACATGATGCAGGCTGCAGAATTGCATCTGCCTTTCTCCCCACCCCAGGCATTGGCAGCTCCCAATCAATGTTTCATCTGATTGGCAAGGCCTGACAGAGCAGTATTGTGGATCCTTGAAAGCTGAATGCTTCTGAGCAAAGCATTTCTAAAGCTATGGCACAAGAATAAAAACACAATCTCAGAAAATGCATTGAACATTAAATGCCCTACATTAAATATTTACTGAGAGAATAAACTTGCTGTTTATGGTTTTACTATAGAACAGTACTAATGTATGTATTTGGTGGACACGTTGTTCTGCACCGTGATCTATTTAGTGGAGGAAGAGTTGTACAGGTGCTAACAATCAAGTCAACACATAAGTATTGCACTGAAATACAATATATTAAAAGCACATTTTAAAGAATTTAAACTATTAAAAGGACAGCAGGGTGATTAGTACACCAGTTTGCAGAATGATTTAGGAAAATGCCTTCATCAGAGAATTTGTTAACTGAAGACCTGAAATACACCCTTAACTGCTTTATTCAACCAGGTCTTCTACAGAGTATTTGCCTGTCTCAAAGTATTAGATGCAACACAGAGTTAATTGAATTTTTTTGTAGGCTTCACATTAAATTTGTGCTAAAGGACATTGCTGAATCAGGGATTTAATGGGCAAACAGTTAAACAAAGGAATCATGTGCATGGTTTGAGCCAGGAAGTGGGAGGCAGGAATCCAGAGGTTTTTTCACAATTCTGCCTTTGGGAAAGTGAGATTAATCTTTATACTTGTAATAGATTTTGAGCTTTCCTTAATGTACCTTAGGCATCACAGATATAATTAGAAAAAGTAATCTAATGTCAGTCTCATGCTTATTGTACTTAGCAATTGTGGGATTTAGTTAATTAGTACGTTTCCTGTGCTTTGGGGTCCTTGGACAATGAAGGTCGTGTACCTACTTAGATAGATGTTTGGAAAAATGTAGGCTATTATTATTCAAATGAACTTGAAGTTTTATCAGTCATTTAAAGAGAACTGAGGGCTCAGACTGAGATAACCACACCAGCTGTTAGTGTGGCCACCAGTTCTTAGAGAAGATAGATTCAACATATTCACTACCAAAGTTACTATAAAGTAAAAGGAAAAAAAAAAAAAAAAAAAAAAAAGAAGAAAAGCATTACATATGTAGAGGACTCATTTGAAAGTTAGGACAAGCTGTGCTGAAAACAATGAGGGAAAGACAGTCAGGACTTGCTTGTGACAAGTCCTGGACATAGATGTTTTGGTTCCTTGAGAACACAGCTAAAACTCTGGCCACCAATTTGGACATCTGAAAGGATTTTCTTTTCTGTTACCTCTTGATCTTCTAGAGCATGAAGGCAAACATTCTCACATTTAGCACAGTGAGTTATTGTGAAAGAATCCCTGTCTCACATTTGTACGGTCACTTATCTTGACATTTCCATTGTGAGTCCTCAGCCAGGTGTGGTTCATATCAACCAGCATATTCAGTAATGATGGTGAGGGGTGAGATGGCAGGCAGGCAGACACACTGGAGAGACCTTCTTTTCTTTTCCTCAAAGAAAGTAATGAAAGAAATCTATTAACCTTTTCCCACTTTATCCATCAGTGTTTCAAATCTCTTTGTCCTTTGAGTGACTATTTAGTTTTACAATAAAATGTCATATGCACTTGGTTTGGTTTCAAAATTCAGATTTTATTTTAAAACCAAAAGCAAAAATATTAAAAAAATTAAGGAAGGGTTTCAGCAGGACAGAAACATCCATAACATTTTCTTTCTCAGCTTATAAGCAACATTGGTTACAAAGTCAAGTAGTGGAACAGCTCACCAGGAAGAAAAGTAACCAGTCAGCATCATTCTTCCCTTCAGGATAAATATCTTTAATGATAACTAAATGTGTGCGAGAGCTCATATGGGTCCATCTTATTTTTGATGCAAAAGATAACGATCACAAGATACAAAATAAATGAAAGAATGAAATATTGGTGGGCAAGCAGCAGCAAATTCAATTCTTTGATTTTTTTTTTCAATTTCTTGCTACTTGATCCTTGGTCCAGAACAGGCTTCCATATATTAGTAGTCTACTTGTGCTCATCAATTTCTAGATTTTATGGTTGGAAGGAGCCATTATTATCATCCAATGTGACCTGCAGAACACAAACCAGAGAATTCCAGCTGATAATTTCTGCAGTTCAATCAGCTGCTTATTGACTTGGTCTTCCAAAATGCTGAGCTTTCTGGCCCTGGCTAGGTCAAGCATTTCAAAGTGATCGTTGTTAAGAAGGAGACAAGACAGCTCCTCACAGCTTAAAACTACCCACGGAGGTGTCTTAAGTGAACAGAGACTACAGTAGTTTTCTAATAAAGAATTTAATCCTTCCTGGTGGTGGGAAGGTGATGGAGGTGACAGATCCATAACCAAGGCAGATGACAGTGAACCCAGACTCACCAAACCCCAACAGGATTCTCTGTAGGGCTGTTCAGAACACAAACTCTGTTTTTCTTCAAATATCACTTTGCTGTTATCAAACCAGGGTTTAGTAAGGCATTGATCAGTGGCACTGTAGGCAGAAATATTTCTAAGACTTGAAGATATTTTGGATGATTCTAAGGACTTTGAAGCTCACCAAAACTCCAACCTTCTTATTGTGGAAAGGGGAATTTCAGCAAAATTCCATTTAATTAAATCTTTGAATTTCATTCTAATGCAGAAATAAAACAAAGGTGAAATCTCTTGAGTCAGTTTAGAAGTAAAACACCAGACTCCTGAAGAAATACATTCCTTGTTTCCTTTCTTTTCTGCCCTTTTAAATGGGTTGTTATACTCACTTACAGCTCTCTGGGACTGTGCCTCTTGCTTTCTTTGAGCACTTTTACAAAAGCAAGGAAGGAAAAATACTTGTCATTCTTTAATCCTTGAGTTCAACAATCTGGGATTTCAGTCTGAAATGTCAAACTGCTTACGTCCACTGCAGAACAAAGTTGAATTTTCAAATCTTTTATTTATTTATCTATTTGTCTGGGTTAAAATTTATCCTAGCACCTGTCATGTTATTATTAAAGTCCTTTGGTGAAAGGACTTTGAAGCAGTGTTCATAAATCTCATTCTTAAATAACATTCCTTTGAGGTTAAAAAGACAAACAAAGCTTGCTATTTTTCACTGTTCATTAGATTTTCATATCTGGAATAAGCAGAGGGCTTTCAAAGGAACGAAAAGAAAGCAGCAGCTCCAATTGCCTGCAGTAACTTCAGTACCATGCCTAGGTCTGGATTCATTTTCCATCCTAGCACAGCACCCTTATGTGTTCAGTGAATAAGAATCCAGGTAATGTCTGAGAATTGGCTGTAATTTTTGTCCATCAGAAGTGTCATGGCTTGTGCATGTAATGGCCTGAGTTTAACTTCTTCACTTGCCCAAAGGCTGGTAGCCTCTGCTTCAAAATCATTTAGGGTCCCTGTATAATTGAGAGTCTCCAATTTGCATACAGAATGGGCATGCCCCTTCTTGAATATCTGATCTCTCTTTGAACTCCGCAGGAAAGTCAAAGCCACACTCAAGGCTCCAGAGAGTTAGTGGTTTTATTCCTATTCCTTTGAAAAACCTCAGAATCGTGCTCAGTTTCTGTTGAAAAAATGGCCTAAAACCCTACAAAATAAACTGTTTTCAATTTTCTTCACTATTTTGAAAGACAGAAGCCCACTTGATATAAAACTTAGATCTAGCTGACATTTTTGAACATGAAATATCTCTTATGATAAAATATGAAGAAATGTAACATTACCTCAACATTCTTACTTTAACTAATTTGAAGAAGTTTCATTTTAAAAAGGTAAAAACATTTTGTGTAATCCTCAAACTGTAATCAGTATGTCATAATTTCATTTTACTAGAGTATTTAAGGTTGATTTCATTCTTTTTAAAAGGATATATTAACACAATTTAAAAAATTAAAAGTTCAGAATTTTTAAAAATGTTTAGAAAAAAAGTCATTTTAGACAATTATCCCTATTTCAGCTTTTCATTTCGAATAGAATATCAGAAATTGTTGAAATAATCATGGTTTTCAGACCAGATCATTCTTTGTGGGTAGCGCTGCTCAGATTTTAGAGACCAGCATAAAAATGGGTTTTTGTCATTTGTGCATTTAACAAATCACCTCTTCCTTTAGCCTCATAACAAGTCAGGCACAGCCTTACTTCCACCGTGGTCTGAGGGCTTGCATTTGCAGCAGCAGTGAGTGAGCAGTGCCATGGCAAGTGGCACTCATGGCCCATCAGTGAGTGTCAATAACTGTGTGTAGTCTGTGCATCTGAATGTGTTCATCACTCTGCAGTTGGGATGAAAGACCTGCTTAGCAGATGGAAACCTGTCAGTTCCTTTTCACTAAAATGCTTTCTTGTGTCACGGATCCTTCAAGGCATTCCTTTTTTTATAAATACCCACCCTCTTTAGCAAATTCACATGGTGAGTCAGGAAGGAATCGTGTTTCAAACTCTTTGTTGATTCCTGTGGTAAATGTCAATTGCTCCTGAGTGGATGGACAGCTCCTGGTCAGGAGCCAAGCACCTCCTAATATCCTGCTTACTCTGAATGCCAGAAAGGGAGAGGAAAAACTAAAAAGTCTAAGACTTGAGAGTTCAGACCAAATGGGATTTAACACCATGAATTTTATAGCCTATTTATTTTCCTTGTCACTGTAATGGTCAGTGGCCTTTTATAACTGTACAAGGGAAAAAATATCCTAAAAGAAAAGGTACCTTAAGGTCTCATCAGTTTTTAGAGCTGATTCAGTTCTCCTCAGTCAGCATGGGCTCTGTACTTACTGTTATGCAGCTGAGCCAAGGATGGCAAAGACAGAGGTGACAAGAAGCTGAAGGGAATCAGTCAGTAATGTCTCAGGTGTGTTTTCTGGATTAGCTACAATATAAATTAACCTTCTCATGTCTGCATTGCAGAGGGAAGACGCATCAAAGATGGCTTAAAAACAAAACTGACAGCAAAACCAAGGAGCACTTGACTGCTCCCTGGGTACCAATTGCTGGGCTCTGTCCTTTTACTGCTATGCTGTGACACTACCCTCAGCTAGAGAGGTTAACACTAGCTGAAATTCTTCTGACTTAAACAACAAATTTAAGAGGAATTGATTATTTGCAGTATATTGCAACAGCTGCACTGTAGGTGGGCCCAAATCTTCCTCTGTCTCTTCACCCTCTCTCCTCACTGATGCTGGTCCTTGCCCTTTTGAATGTCTCAGCCTCCAGGCACTGGTAAGGATCATGCCTGGGAAGCTGGAGCTGCACCTCAGGATGATCTACCTAAAGATGGGAAACAGTGTATACAAAGCAAGATTCCTAGTTGTTCACCTTTTTCTGCAGAGCAAAAATGTCAAGAAAAGCTTCAGGCAGGTACACAGCAGCACGTGTGCAATTGGGCAGCACTAAGCTGCCATCTTCTTCTGATGTGTCAGGAATGATAGCAGCAGAACTGCCAAATTCCCAACCAGGCAGTCTCTGGATGAATTAATTCTGCTGCATCCTTCCTACCACAGCAGCAATAAGAAGAGTGCTGCTCTGACAGGTTCCCAGAGTTCATTTCTCAATGAGACAGAGAAGGCAGCTCTTGTGTCAAGTCCTGTAGAACCTGGCAGGACTCTGTGTACTTCACATCAGTGGATTATATCTCTAGCTTTTCTTTATTCTCATAAATAAGTACTATTTACTTCTTTTTGTCAGTAAGCCCCACAGCATTTTATTGAAAAAATGAATGTTGAAAGTAACTTGCAAGACGTGTCCCACAATTCTTGTGGACAAGGAATCAGAAGAGAAAAAGTAACATTCTTCCTCTGACAAGTGTTTGTCTTGTGCAGCTGCCTGATTTTTTTTTTTTTCCTGAAAACCCTGCTGGGATTTTTCATGGAATCAGTCCTCTGACTTCAGGAAATTAACCATGAATACAAAATGCCTGTGGCTGTATGGAATTTTGCTACCAAATCTGTTTTCCCTTCAGGCTACCAGAACTTCATCAAACCCAGCACAATGAAGGCTGCAATCAGAACAGGCAGTTTTCTCTTGCAGCTGCATGTTCACTCCTTGTGTTGGCCACAAGTGGCACATAACCATGCTGGATGGAGCCACTGCTGTAGCACACAACATAGCACATACCAACCATGTGGTATGAAGCCCTGTTGGAGGCCTTTGCTTCAAAACCAATAAAACCCCAAGCTGCACAGAGACCTGATTCAAATAAAGCTCATTTTAGTGGCAATGCCTTACAGGCATCTATTATAACCATGGATGTCAGTGAATCACAAAAATAATACTTTTGCATGTTCAGTAAGACCTGAAAAAATTGTCTGACTGACTGTTCCCTTCTGGGAGAGTGAGTGCACTCAGCTTCAGCTCAAAGTAAAAAAAAAAAAAACAAAGAAAACTTATGCCACTAACTTGCATGAGGAATAAATCCTGTGTTCAACAGGCTTGTCATCTGGTAGTGAGTCACCACTCACCTTATAATGAATGACATTAATTTGATTTTGAAGGAACAGCTTTTGCATGTTATGTCTCACGAGGTTATAAACAACACATGAATCTGACACATGCTGTACAGACAGCTCACGTGGGCAAATAAAGCAGATTTTATTCATGGAGGAAATCCCAGAGGGAGATGGGAATTTGTTCTAATGACAGTTAATCTCAGGGTTTAGGAGGTAGAGAAAAACAAGGGGAAATAATTTATGAACCTGTCCCTGCTGGTGGTAGTGTCAGTGCTTTGGGAGGATTTGTACACATGCAGCAAATCCTCCTCCTTTCCCACACACAGACACCCTCCTACCACCAGGGGATTCAGAAATGTACCACAGCACTTCCTGTGAAATCAGGGAATTGTTCACCTGACTTTCTATCAGTCAGTCCCACTTTTGAATTTGACACTTTCTCCTACCTAGCCTTACTGTCTTCTCCACCTGGGAGCCACCTCTCCTTCCTGCTTTTCCCAGATTACAGGTGTTATTGCGGAAAGGTCGTTTGTCCTGGCCCCCTTTCATGGTAGTGGGAAAAGGGCAAGGAGAACAGCCCAGGCATCTTTGCACTCTGTTGTCTTTCCTGTTCTGCATTTTCTATGATTGTGAGGATCAGGGTTCAGTAGACTTTTGCATTCATATCTGTTATGGGATGTAAAAAAGATGTTGTGACACCGACCTCTCTCCAATTCAACTCCTCTTGTAAGTGAAAAATCAGTGTGGGAAGCTGCATCCATGGAGCTGAGTGTGGGAAAGGACAGGTAGCTGAGGTCTCTGGAGAAACCCAAGCTATTGGTGTCTCAAATTGAAGTAGGCGTTGGCTTACAAATGTACACAGAAATTATGCACACGCAGAGCACACCTTTATTTTTATCTTCCTTTAAAAAAAATGATCTCACACTATGTCTTCGAGTTAAAAACAAACATGGAAATGAACACAGAGTCATTTAAAATTGAAATTATTTTTTTACTGCCTCTCCATCACTTCTGTTCCAAGTAGCTGTTGAACATTACCCTGTCAACTCTTCAAGTATTTAACCACAAAATACTCTTCATAAATAATGCAGACAGATTAACTAAATGGTACATAATTACCGCAAATTTCGAGTCCCCTAGCAGAATATATTTTATCCATGATTACAGTGCTTACAGACTTTCCAAACAGTCTCTTGTATATTTGACAGTAAGCCACAGGAAAATTTCAGCTGTCTATATCTGTATTTTAGAATCTATAAAACTTAGATTAATATGTTATTAAAGACTTTGATTTAGGCAACATCCAGTAATTTTTTCAATTTTTTCCCCCTTCCATTTAGGGTTAAAAAAAAAAAAAAAGCACAAGATTGCTCTTGTAAAGTGGAAGTTTTCAAAGTTGATTGTAGGTTCATAGCTCTGTAACAAGGTACTTTCACTCTGGCAGACACTCAAACGAGACAATTAACAGGAGTAATGAAGCAATTCAAAGAGAGAGTTGTGGGGCTTTTTAATTGGTGCTTCAGAAAGCCAAAGTTCCCTCTATACAAAAAAGAGAGGAGCCGGGGAGTAATTTCCTCTCCATTTATCTAAAAAGGGCTTGAAATCTCAGTCAAATAAGCTCTTGATCTTAGCACAGGAAGGTCATGGTTCTCTGGAAGTGTACAGATGTTCCTCCTCTGCAGTGAGTGGTCCTTTAGTGATTTGAAAGATTTTATGCTGGTCATTACAAGATATTGAATGAATGCCAAAATAAAAGCTAAAAAATAGATTCTTTGCAGTTTCTATTGTGTAGTAAGTGAAAATTTCCACTAACTGCAAGAGCAGCTGGGTCTGTGTCTGTTGATAATTAAATAGTCATCTTATTAGCACTTCACTGTATTGATGCTCACATTACAAATATGACTTTGAGTAAGGACAATACAGCCTCTTCTGAGAATCTGAATATATGTTGGGTAACTGGTCTAGAGTAACCTATGCTTCTCAGACTAAAAACATGGGATTAGGTTTTCAGAATCCTGAGCAGGCAGCAAAAGCACCATTATTTGTCCAAGGTCCAATATTGTCCTCAAAATTGTACCTATGTAAAAGTTTCAACAACATAAGCACAGTTGAATTTTGTTTTCATTCCCAGACCAGTTCAGTTCAGCTTTCACTCTGTGTCTTCTCTGTTCTCCACATGCATCTTTGGAAAGCAAAGACAGCAGCAAGCAAATTGCCTTTCAATTCCATAAAGCCTTGAATGCCTGTTGTTGTTCCATGCCCTCACTGTTTGTTAGATTGGTACCCTGCAGAATTGTCTTGTTGCCATCCCATTCTGTTCTCATTAGCAACCAACTACTCTCCTCATGCCTCAAGTTGAAAAACCTTCCTTAGAAAGAAATCCTGGCTTAAGTAAGGTGTAACCCCCCAGTGAGTGACTTTTAGAGAATTTCTATTTCCTCTTGAATCAGTGTGAATTTGGGGCTTGAACTTCCCTTCCTGACTATGCATTAACCTCAGTGTTGTGCTTCCCTACCTTAGATGTATGAACAGAACACTCTCAGCTGCTGTTAACCCTGAGATTCTAATACAACTGTAAGGGAAGGGTTCTGAGTATATCACAGAGGTATGAAGAAAGAAACTGGATCATTTCTGCCAAATAAATGTCTTCTAGGCAACACACCTGTTAAAAAACATCAGGCTCTGTAAGAGATTCATTTGCATTGTGGTGGAAAAATTGCTCATGAAACCCTCAGACATCTTCTTGGATGTATTGTAGAGTAAGGACTTCAGAGCTGAAAAGGGAATTTCATATTCAGTCATTGCAACAGATAATAATAAATTTGTGGTTGTCTTATCCACAGGTACTTGTCCTTGTCAGCAAATGCAGAGACCTGGGATGGATACCTTGAAATGCTGTGCAAATTACTTCTAGACAGGCAAGTCTTATTTTATACAAAGAAGGAATTTACTGGCATATTGCAATCTGAAAGTCCATTCACTGTTCCTCATGAAGTAGAGGTAAAATTAGGGTATTATTTAAGATGGTGTTTAGGTTACCTTCCTTCTATTTGTCACACATAATCTTGGAAAGTTATTTATTCTCTCATTGTTCAATTTTTTTTGTCTTTAATTAAAGATACTATGATTCCTCACATCACCCTGTCTAGATCACAACTATATCAGAATGAAAAACAGACCTTTTTTTTAGTGGTTGACTTTAAAAACTAGGAAAAGAATTTGTCGTAGATTAAATTAAAATGGAGATATCTTCTTTGTAATTTTTATTTTTCATAAAAGCCATCTGCAGATACTGTGTTCAATCCCAAGAAAAGTGATTCCTTTTATTTTCGCATTGAAAGTTCTTTATATATTTTTGAAAACACATTTTAATACATTTCATATTGCAAAGTTTTCATTTAAAAGAAAGACACTCATAACTTCTTTATTTTAAAGTTCTCAAAGTGTAAGAGTGTTAGCATCCAAGATATTATTTCTCATTTTGACAGTAGTGAAGTGTTACAGTTTTAATTTTTAAAATCAATTATCTATAAACCATTTCCTTTTTTCAGTACAAGGGAGAAGTGCTGATACTATCTGCAAAATTTGAAACAGTTTCACAAATAACTGCAACCCTTCCAGTTTTCATTTTCTATTTTTGCCTCTTGTCTTTTTTCTTTAACACAGTTCAGTGTACAGTTTTCTGGTACAATGAGAACCCAGCCTCAATGGAATCACGTATAGCTGAGTTAATTGCTTCTGTTTTCTAGGGAAGGAAGGAATAACATCAGTGACATAGTGGGCAGACCGGCTGCAAACACTGACAATCCCATGAACAGCAGTGAATTTTGTATTTCTGGCAATTAATCTTCATGTTTATTAGCTGAAAAAATGACAGGGTTAGGATGGAGGACACAGTTTATCACTTATCCCAGTCTTGTTTTTCTTTTATCATTTTGCTTCATATTCTACAAAGCCCTAGGCTTGACCTGAATTAGGTCCTGTGTCAGTTTCTTTTATTCTTATCTCGGTCATGGCAGCAGGCAGGAGATCTTTTATGATCAGTATTTCACCTCATTTGTTTCAGTTGTGGCTCTGGTTCTGCCAGGGGGAAAAGAAACATGAGAACAACAATTTCTCTTCTTGACAATCAGACTGCTGTATAAGTCTACTCTGACTTATATCTTCTCTCTTACCCCTTCCTCCCACTCAAACCTCACATCTTCCTGGGTCTTGCTGGTGATTTCAGAGCTGATCTTCTACTTCTGTTGCCCTTCATTTCCATCTTCCACACCTCTACACCAGAGATTTTGGAGCCTGACCCTCCCTAGTTCACAGCAGCATTAAGCAATGACCACCAACAGTGATTATGGGAGATTTAAATAGATTGTTCTTCCCTACCATCACTGAAGTTCTATTTCGGAATGTGAGCAAACAAATGATAATGTCAAGTTTTCCTTGTAACACATTGTTTAATTGTCTTGTGTGGGGTAAGAATGAAGCAAGTAAAACTCTTCTAAGAATCTATCATTCTGGCTTATCTTCATTCATGTCTTGTATATATTTTCAAACTTTAATTTGATACATCCTAATAAATGGCATCCACTAATGGTAGGTCTCTAATCTCAGAAGGAACCACATAGAGGCAAGTCCAGACTCCAGCAGTTTGCCATGTAGTGCTTTACTGGATTCCAGAACTGAGCTTCTCTTGAAAAAGAGTGAAAACTCTGTCTCCCTCATCTGTGTGTGTAGATGCTGGTGGGAATCTCTGTATGCAGACTGGCCTCATGCTTGCCATTTTTGGGCCATATAGAACACATCTAACAATTGCAGATTTTCTTGTAGGATCTAACAGTGTGAGTAAGAGATGAAAACTTTGTCAATGGACACTGTTTTTTATATGTAGAATGAACTTTGAATAGTTTAGGTTCTTGTGTTTGGGTGTTTAGGTGAATGCTGGATGAGGCTGGACAAAGTCAAAGGTCAAGTTGAATATATATATAAATGTCTCATACAACACTGCATGTTAAACAATTGTGCTGCTTTTGATAAGGAGCTGGAACTTTCATGACATGCAGAGAAAATGAGAACTAATTTCTTGAGCTTAGGTCACACAATGCTATTTTGCAGAGTTCTACAACTAAACAGATTTTCTAGTTCTGCAAAGTTGCTTAATCACTTTTGGTTTCATGGATGCTTAAAAACTAGGATATCACTTATCTATAAATCTATTTCTGCTGCATCCTCTTCCTGAGCATCTCTCTCTGAATAAGTATTTATAATTGTCACACATATTTGAAATGCCAAGATATTATTGCCCTTTGTGGAAGCTGGGGAGACCAGGCAAAGAAACTCTGTTTTCCTCAAGATCATAAAAGTATTCTGGGAGAAAAAACAGGGTTTCCACTATTTGGGAGAAAACATTTACTACTGTTCCTTATTTGTAATATTTTCATGTATATCTGATACAAAAATGGCACAAGTTGTTTTTTCCTGTTGGAAAGAGAAGCCATGGAAAAAAGAGATAGAGTTTGAACTTATCCTTGTGTGGGATTGAATTGCCTCCTTTGTATCAGAGAGAAGCCAGCTGGGTTTGAAACTTGTACTGCTGATGCCACTGTATAGGCAATCATCACACAAAAGTACCATAATGAATGGATGGCTGGAGTTAAACCTCCTGGCAAGAGGCACGATGGGTACTTCCTTCTGTCTCCACAAAAGAAACAATTTGAAATGTGAGTTATAAACAGGCTGTACGCCCTGCATCTCCTGCTGCTTAATTGGTACCTTACACCACCAAAGCATAGCTGCTACATCTTTCACTCCCAACAAATCAGGTAAAACTGCAAACTCCTCTAAAAGAAAATACATTTAGCTCATATTTACTGTACTTATTAAAGCTTGCCAGAAACTGAAATTTCTGGTAATTCCACATTTGTGTTATTCTCATGTTAAGTCAAAAATTTTGTTTTGTTTTCTTTTCTTTTCTTTTTAGAGAAATAGAAAAATCTGGTGCCTCCATGCCATTAGATTTGAAGCACTGAAGATTGCTTTGATACTGAGCAGCATTTGCCTGCACTGTTGCAGTGCCTGTGGGGATGAGCATCCAGATGCCCTATCTCTTACAGGACCTGGGCTGAACTAACCTAAGTTTCCCAGGGTCCCTGTGGCATTTGATGTTGAGAAGGGAACCATGTGCTCTATGAGAGAAAACATTCAACAGTGAGGGCCAACACAAAAGAGTCTGTGAGTAGAAGGCATGCACTGATTCACCTAGTTCCCAATTTAGGCAAAGCTGAAATGAAAGAATAAGATACAAAATACATTGCCTTTTGCTTAGGCAATCATGTCAACTCCAAAGTCTCATATCCTCAACAAAGTAATTTTTTCATTTGGAAGACGTCAGCTCTAAGTCCTTTGCCCACTTGTACTTCCACTATTTTTAAAAGGAATAACTACAGCTACACATGCATCCAGTGAAACACTTGATTTTTCATCCTGATCCAGTCCCAGTTGTTTGTGTCTCCCCAGGGTTCAGTGGGTCCCTACAGTACATGTGAGAATCACAGAGATACCTCACTCCATTACATACAACATTCTTGTTCTTTCCTAAGGCTTGTCCGTGTAATTCACTTTGTTAGCTTGGTGGAAAACAAAATTATTCTCTTTAACAATATTGAAAGTAATGCAGACTGGCAGTAGAACCTCCTTTTCTTCAAAACCTTTGAGCATCCTGGGATGCCAGTCAAACAGACTGTGCAACAGCTCAGTGGTCATTCAATCCCTTGCCTACATCACTGTCAGCAAATGGTTCTTAATTTCCCATGTGATACAGGCACACCAAGGGAAAAAGCTTCCTGTGTGAGAAATTAAAAGAACAGCAGCAGCTCACAGTGATTATGTCAATTAGTGCTGTGTTGATTAATCTGGGAGAAAAAAAAAAGGACATATGCTCTATTCCTTCCCTGTTTTTCACCTGCACATTTTATTTCAAAGCATCAAGCAACCTAATCTTTTTACTGAAGATCACTTCAACAAAAAACTAGCTTTTGTTTCTCATATGGCCCATTGCTGTTATTGCTAAATTATCTTGAAACTGTTTTACCAAAGCTATTGCTTTCAAAAAACCCAAAGAACTGTCCCACAAACACAGCAAAGCTCATAGGCATGAACCATCTGCAGCCAAACTGCCTTGGGCTAGGAATTCTCAAAGCAAGCTGAGACATGCCACCCATTATAGAGCACCTGTTTCTCTCTGCAAATGCAAAAACCTGCTAACACAGACATCCTCTTCAAATTCTGATCTGTATGTTTACTTTAAAACTGGCTGATGCTTCCCTTCCCAGTGTGATCAGATATTGTTGTGGAAACTTGCCATGTATTTTACCAGGCTCTGTCTTAAGAAATCTCAGGTTTTCTACCTGTGACAGGTAGGAAATGAATGAATGTGAATTTTTGTCAGCTGATTTTTCCAAGATCCTAAAGTACCCATATTTTCCTGAAAAGCCAAAGCAAGGCATTTGTGGGCTTGACATTAAATCTCCATGTTGTTTATTTCATTCCTGCACATCAATCTACATTATTAAACCACTGCTGTGATTCACAGACCCTAGCTCCTACTCCCCTCAGCAGTGCTGAATCTGTAGATTCTGGAAAATCTGCTTGTCTACTTTCCAGATCTGTAGATCTGGAAAACAGATGTTTTCCATCACAAAGTGAACATGTAAAGGAGGCCTCTCACTTCTGGAATCTGTCCAACCAAGAAATCTTAAAAAAAATCCCAAAAACTGGAAACCAAAAGCACAGGTAAATAAAGCTGGCAGAGTGAGAGAAATAATGAAATTACAAACTCCTTTCTAAAACAACCAATTGCTGAATAACCCCTCATTCTCAGAGTATCAGCTATGATGCCTTCGACCTTTCTACATCAATCACCCTCCACTTTCATGACATCTGTGCAAAAATCAGAGCAACTTGAAGCGCCTCCCCAAAGCCAAAAGAAGCTATGAATACTGAAACCAGTAGGAGAAGCCTCCTCTCAGCCATTAGAGTTCTAGCAGGTAATGATTTAGCAATTAAAAATGAACCATCCCTACACCATGCTTATCCCCCCACTGTCATGTTCAAGTCCTTAAAGGTCTAATGGGCATGATTTTATTACTGGAGATAAAATGTAATAGTATCAGAGAGTTTCACTCTGCCCAGCACTACAATTGTGTTTGGCTGTGGCTCTCATTAAGTGTGGATGAACAGCCATGGCTGAGACCATTTTCTCTACTGACATTTCACTGCTGATATTTATGACTCCAATGAGTAGCACTAACTTTTTTTTCAGCATTATTAGGTAAACTTAAAATCCCATGTTTACAAGACAGCAATTTTTTATTTTTTTTTTTTCAGAAGGGATGACACTTTACTGTCATATCTTCCATGCTGAGGATCAAGCAGGGTTGAACTGGCTTGAAGATGGAAGTGTTAATGAATGATAATCACTGAAAAATGTCTGTGACTGACTGACTGTGGAGAGGGATCTGTTCCTTCCCCTGCAAGAACATTAGTTTGCTTGTGCTCTGCTATGACTAATAATGGCTAATTCTGGTTCTATTAAACAAGTTATTTAAAATCTTGGTGCTTGCCTTGGGATTTAAACCTTTGGAAGTGCAAAATACTTCCTTGTGAGAGATCAGATTGCGTGTTGGATTGATGTTCCTGAGGCACTCAAGTAATTTCCATTAATAGCAGAGCTGAGTATCAAAACATTATTACTATTATTATTATTATTATTAAAAATAATGATACATAAATAATTATAATTATTCAAATTACACCTGTAAGGCAATGGTCCTTGTTTGCAAAGAGGAGAGGAAGAAAGGATCAGGTCTTTAGGTAATACTCATGGATATTCCAGATATTATTTTCTCCAGCAGTTCTTCCTGCCCTACATGGACATTTCTGTATTATGAGCAGTTTACTATGATTTCCCTTCTGCTGCAGCTCACAGCCTGATGTACACACTGAAGTACTGAACAAGTCAATAGCATTTCCTTCTGCTGAGGAGGTAACTCCTGGCAGGAACCTGTTAATCCCCTGTTCCCTCTTCTGGAGGAAGAGTCTGTGGAGATTTAAACAATGACTGAATTTAGGACATCACCTGAAAGTATTTGAAAGAGTTGAAGCAAAATTACACATTTCAGTAGTATCTCTTAAATTCCAGGCAAATCCTCAGGGCATGTCTGTAGTTAGTGTATTATGGAAACAGCAAAACTACACGTCACAGGAGTGATGGCAGGAGCAACCCTGACCCTGCCAGTTCTCTTCTAACTCTGTTCTGCTCACCTGTAAGATGACCTTTCCTTACCTTTAGGAGCATATCTGAATTTAAATAACATATCTCTATCTGTATTGTCAAGCCTCTTCTCCCATCCAGAAGAGATTTTTTACAGAAGCACCAGTACATGTGTGTATGTGTGTGCATACATCCATATTATAGCTTCACACTAAATAGATATTTTTCTGGGTTTGGGTTGGGTTTCTTTCAGTAAGTAGACAAGCAGAATTTTCCTTCTGACACTGTTCAATTTTAAAGTGGCTTTGGTTTTTTGTTGTTGTTTTTGGCATTTGTAAAGCAAGACTTGGCTCTGTGTCTGTGAGTGAGAGAGAATACTTGTGTCTGGAGGGGTTTAAAAAGTTTAGGAGTTATATACTTCAAGAAGTAGAAAGAAAAAAGGCCAGAATTGGATTTAACTAGAACCATTCTTGATTTGCATACTAAAAGGTATCTGACAAGTGTAGTGGTGCAGCCAAATCTCACTAAAGGGTTCCTCCTTTCTTTGCCCACTCAAAATGACAAAACTGTCACAAAGACAGGTCTTCAGAGACATCACAGCTGAAGCTGTTACCAAAGGCACAAAAGTCTTTAGAAAGACAAGCATTCTTTCTCCTGTCACTTTAACACTCAGAATGCCAGCCCAGTCTCACAAACCATATATAAGGTCAGTGCACAGGAGCTTCTTCCAGACAAGAGGCTTGAAAAGATATCTGCCATGAATGTCACTGATCTTTTTTTGATTGTGTTGTGCTGAATCTCTGTGCAGATTCTTTGTCTGCAGAACAGGTTGTGTTCTCATTGGCATGAATCCCCTGGCTGCAGGCTTACCCTCTCCTTTGAAAATCTGCAGTATTTCAGTCCTGGAGTAGTTAACATAAGGACAAAGGTAGCAAGAGAGTACACTTTCAACTTTGTTCACATTGAAAAATTTGTGTATGACAATTGATCAGATACAGTTGGCTTTGAATGAAAGATGTATGAATCAGCTGATAATAAACCCAGTATCTCTCCATAACTCAGGTAAACTTATCTGTTCAGAGCAGCTGGGAAAACAAGAAAGAGCCTCATTCTATCTTGAAAGCTCTGCAGTGTTAGTCACAGTCTGGAATATGTATATGAATATACGTAGAAGCTTGCATGGGTATGGGATAGAATAGGATATTTCAGTTAGTAGGGACCTGCAACCATCATCTAGTTCAGCTGCCTGACCTCTTCAGGACCATCCCTAAAGTTTTTCCCAATGCCCCTTCACCACTGACAGCATCAGCCACCTGAGGTATCAGCCACTAGAAGAGCTCAGCATCTCCCTCACCACTTCCCATTCTCACAAAGTGCAGAGAGCAATGAGGTCACCCCTCAGCCTTCTCCAAACTGCACAAACCCAATGCCCTCAGCACATATTATGCAACCAACATAATGCAGGGAGGGGAAGAAAGATTCAGCAATACGATTAACTTCTGAAAATTCTACTTAATACCCGGGTAACTGTTGAGCGTTTTCACCCTACACTCCTTGTGGAGATAATGGAGAGATATAGGCACCTCCAGAGGCTAATTTAGTCCACTGCTCTCTTATAAAGTAATTAGGCTTCAGCAGGTAAGGAGAAATCTGGGCTTTCAAATTGCCAATAATCTTTAAATGAGCACCTGAACTCCCTCTGCAGCTTGAGATCTACAAAAAGTTTCTTCAGCTTCTATCCAAAGTGTTTGCATCTTGTGTTGCACAACTTCCTGGGAGAATATTCCTGCCACTGTTCCTGGCAGAAGAAATCAGGCAAAAATAGCCTTTAGACTGTTAACTTGCTTCAGGCTTTTTAAATGTTTTCTGGGAAATAAAAAGCATGCCTGTTCCTAAATTCAGTATTCTGGTGAGCTTTGAAATATACTTAGATTTTATTTTTAAATTTATTTAATCCACAAGGACTCAACAAACACAGTGGGCTGCTCTGACTAGAAAGATTTTGTTTTTCATTCCTTGCTTAAAACTAAAATAAATGTCACTTTAGATTAACCTCAGATTCTTGTTTAAATAGATTCCATTCCAATCCATGAACAAAGCAAAATATAAATGTTTAAAGAAAAACAACCAAATGAACCACCTCCTTATTTTTGTATTGTTTAAATGCCATATTTTCTTTTACCATCTAGTTGTTTTCATTATATTTCTTTTCATAATAGTTGAAATTCAAATTATAATTATTTAAAGTTTATAATTTAAACTTATTTATTCAGTTAAAAAAATGCTTTGTCACAATGCATTAGTGTCATAATATGGATTGTGCTAGTTTTTACATGATAAATATTAGAATGAGAAATCATAAATGGACGTGATTTTTTTCCTCCTTGAACTCCTGTGGAGTTCAAATGTTAATTTATATCCAAGCACGACAATATAGGAATAAATGCTCTTTCTTTCAAGAGTAGTGCTGAGGGTATATTAATAAAAGATACTAACTTCTTTTGTTAATTGATTCAGAGAAAATGTACTCCTATGATAAAAACAAACACCTAGGACACTTGGGAGGCTTGGGGGTTTTCTGAAGGCACATTCACAATCTGAATAAATCACATCATAATTGCATCTCTCATTTGCTATATATATGGAGTGCTGAAATAATCACACCTGCTTCAAAAAGAACACAAGTGTGCTGTACTTTCTAAAGTCAGAGGAAGAAAAAGTTTGAACATACAAGCAAGGGACTGGGTATCAAAACCAGGGTGCAAAGTCTTCTCTTGCTTAGGGTCTGACCAGAAATGGAGGATGGGGGAAGCTGTCCTCAAGTGGCACATGCAAATGTCAAGTCACGTTTTTCCCCAGTGTAGACACTTCAAACAGCTCATCTGTCCAAGGTGGACAGCTTGGTGGCAGGCTCTAAAATATTCCTGCTCCTTTTCATGTCTATAGGCAAGTTGGCTCAGAGGAGACATCCCAACGTGTGTGTGTAGGACCTAAGCTGAGCCAGCCAATGCTGTACCTACCATGCCAGTTCAGGTGGGAGAAGCCAGCATTTCCACTGGAGAGGACATTTCCACCTTTCTCCCAGCTCTGCCTTCTCACTCCTGCTCCATGCATGATCCTTTCTTTCACAATACTACAATCATCTCTGTGACTTTGCCATGAA
>CM031862.1:10927068-10942068 GCA_018697195.1 Certhia americana
AAGGAAGGAAGGAAGGAAGGACAGGCAGGAAGGAAGGAAGGAAGGAAATAGGAAGGAAGGAAGGATGAGGAAGAAGGAGGAAGGAAGGACGGAAGGAAGGAAGGAAAGGAAGGAAGGAAGGAAGGAAGGAAGGAAGGAAGGCAGGAAGGAGGAAGGAGGAAGGAAGGAAGAAGAAGGAAGGAAGGAAGGAGCACCCTATTTTAAGAAAGTTAAATTCCTTCTCAATATTCCTCTTTCAGATTTGTAATTCAACCCTCTCTGTTTGAGGTGATGAATCTGAACTTCAGTATTCCTACAAACCCCCTTTCTTCTCCTTGAACATTTGTAAATGCTGTGAAAGCCATTTTCCATGCCTATTGACAGGCAGTGTATATAAATAGAATATAGTTTATGTACACACAGAGAGACATAAAGGTTATGGGAGCAACAACATGGAAGATGTTGTTCTCTTCAGGTCCCGGTGTGACAAGCAATAATTTTTTTCACTAGATGCACCTTGCAAAGCAATGCAAGGTGCAGTTCAGTCTTAAGAAGTAGTTCCAGAAGCTTTGGCAAACACAATGTGAATGACACAAATGCCACCTGACTTATATGTCATCATCAAATTAAACAATGGTGATGGGAAGGAGGGTTACCATCCTCAAGCTTCCATAATAATATTAATTAAATTCCTTGGCCTACTTGCATATTAAAATGGGTCAGACAGACTTGTAAGTTTTGTTCTGTCTGAAGATTTATTCAAGAGGATATAGATACTTACAGGCAGAATTTCCTTCTGAGCATTTCATATATTGTTTGTGCAAGCAGGATTTGGAAAAGCAAGAAGAAAAAAAAAGCCTCACTTCTTCCTAGGGAACAATTGTGTTCTTTGACTTTGCTTTTACATTGTGCCTTTCTTCCTTCTTTTTTCTTGAACAACTAAAGATATTTCACACATCTATTTTGCCCGTTTGCATACTAGAGGGCATGGAAGTCAGTGTAAAGTAAAGTATTACCTGTGGTTTTGGGAGAGATGATCAGTGATTGATAAACTCACACATGTAAAAACACCCATCAAGTTATGTATTTATGATTTTATACCTGTGGATTAGTATTCCTTCAAAAATATACAATATGATATTCATCCTGCTTTCATCACATTTCCAATCAAAGAAAAATAACTTCTACTTTCATAGGCACATTTTTACCTAATTAGTAAATGAACTGATTTATGCATTTATCATCTAATCTGAAACTTGAGATTTGATTCACCAGGTCTCTAAGTGTATGCAATGACCTGTCTGCAGTACACAAGTCTAAGTAAAATCCCCTGCTTTCTCTCCAAGTTCACAACTTAAATGCTGAAGTCTTTTCCTAGCGAAAAATCTCTTGTTCACAGTCTGTAAGAACATTTATATGAAGATCAATATATCTGTTCCACTCTCTGGGAAGTGTCCATGTGGCCTATTAACATACATCCTTTCCATGTTAGGCAGGAAAGTGTTCTAGAAGCATGACACCATGGGACAGGGACACTAAATAATCCTGACAGTGGAAGAAGGTCAGATTCTTTGATGGAATGAGATACCAAGGGAAGCAGCTAGTACTTGTCTTCCTATAAAAGTATTGATTAATACTGAAACCTGGTTATACAGTTTATGCATGCACTAAAAATTGTTACTCCTCTCATCATGGGGATTCATTCATGTCAACAGCTTCTGTATGTAGGATCCTGTGCTATAATGTGAATATGTCCATTCACACCATAATTGCCTTGAAGATTTTACAGTTAAAAGAATTGATAATGAAAAGGTGGGGAAAGGAATTACCCTTGTCCCTGCTTTATAGAGAGAACTGAAAGAGAATAAACCCACCTCATCTGCAGCACCTGAAGTCATTCTTGCAGTCAATATGTAGTTAGGTTGCAGTCCTGAAACATAATAAGAGAATTGGCTAAGGTCATACAGCAAGTCTCATGAGGATCCCATTTTCCACATCCTCTCACGGTACTTCAGTGAGGGAACACTTCTCCTTTCCCTTGCTAATATTGTGTACCAGGCAAAAACAGAGAAGTCACCATGTCCTCTAAGCATCACTTAGACCTGTGAGTACTAGCTGCCATGGATCTATCTCCCAGCAACACCGAGAGAACACTTGGCAATTTTATCCACTTTCTTGTTGTTGGTATGTCAGGGCAGTGGTACAAATTCCTTGCTGCTTGTCAGCTGTCTGGCATCTGCTGACTATCTACAGGAAAAGTGATTGGTTGTATTTAAACATCTGTCACCAAATATGACAAAAGACATGAATACTTCTCTGGGATTTGCAATGACCTTTTCATTTGCTTTGAGGAGTTGTCTTCCTCTGATCAAGAAACTAATTAGATTTCTAAAACTTGCTTTACATCTCTATCATTGCACCACGGAAATCCATTTCTCTTTTTGACAATCATTTTGCAGGATACCTGCATTCTCCCCAGAATGTGGCTACAAATGGTTACACTGGTCTGCTGTGAAGGTGACAGCAGACTGACCAACCTTGGTTGTAAGCAATCACAACATTTGCAAAGTGGAATTACCTTGGAAGCTCAAAATATTGAGTTTCCACAGTGCATTGGTAGAGTTCAATAATGGGCCCCAAGCTCTCAGCTCTTGGAAGTAGACTGAAGGAGAGAAAAGCAGCCACAGCTTTGCAGGTATCAAGAAGACAGTGTTTTCTGATTCTACACAGGCATACATGCACCTGAATTTTCATAGGATGGGCAGGGCACATGAAACAAGCTTGTAAAATGAATTTTCAGTGACACAGCAATCATCAGTGGTGCTGAGAATGAGGTTGTTGTCTGCACTGTCACATAGATGAGCGATGGAACAGTGGCATAGCCCATGGTCTCAGTGGACTGTTTGCTTTTTAATGTCATGATTTGCTGAAGACAATTGGGAATTTAAGGAGTTGCCGGGAGACGCTCAGAGAAGCTCCAGGTGAATTAGTCTCATTTACACTGGAAAAGAGATGTAGATTCAAACTCCATCTGTTCACCACAGCATTTGGAGGAGTTTTTTCTTCTGGAATATTCTGCTTCTGGGAATAGGCAGACTTCTCACAACAGATAATTCCAGATGAATATGCCTCCAAATCAAGAGTAGGTTCTTTCTGGGATATATTTGTTTGCTGAAGATTTCACAATGAAGGGAATCACTAAAGTCTTCAGTCTGCACTCCTCCACAGCACAGGCCCCTGAAGCTCATGCTGTTACTCCCCAGTAGCCATGGCCAGCTAAACCCTGCAGGCAACAGCAGGAAAATACTTCCAGGGTGGGTAAAGTGTGAGCTTAGTCTCCTCTTCCAGACCAAATGACTTTGCTCCATCTAAAGCAAGATGAGAAAAGAATCAAAAATGTCAGTTTTACTTTGTTCAGAAGATTCTCCATGGAGAGCAGTGGGCTGTTCTTATCAGCTCACACGGGACTCAGAAGGGCTGTGTGCAGGTAGCTGATTCGTGTGCCCAGCAGGGCTGCTCTCTGGAGAAAGGCATCGTTTCCTGTGTTCTAAGTGCCAGCAATATGTATCCCAGTGCACATTCAGCTGGGTCATAAAACTTCCCTTTGCTTACAACAACTATGAAAGCACTAAGTGCATTAAATTAAAATACTGTTAAAGTGGTTTATGGGAAGTCTTTATAAATAATCATCAAGATCTAACTCCTGGGAAAACACTGTATTTCATGCAATTTTGTTCCTTGCTGTCTAGAGAAAAGGCAAGCTTCATAAATATGCACCTTCTCTATTAACAGTCACAATTCTTGCCTTTCTTTGAGAAACTTTTCTTCCTTTTTGCAGACTTCCCACTTCCAAAAGACAAACACAAAACTGTGTAAGTCACACAGTCCTGAACCCTGCTGGTATTCCAGGCAGGGAGTAATTCAGAAACCCACATCTACATGCAGCATATATTGCTCCAGTTTTGAATTCTTAAATGGAACACTGAGCCTGAGCGCCCCTTTGTTGGCAATGTCAGCTCTCAGTGATGCTGCAGGTGAACCTCCATGTGCCTCATTAGTCCATGTCACCTCCTGTGGCCAGGGTTTAGTAGCCCAAACGTGACACAATGGTGGTGTCTCCTGTCACTGTGCCCTCCCCTCCTTGCTGGCACCCATGAGTGAGTGTGACAGAGACTTTCATAGAGAGGTGGACAGACAGACAGAAAGGCTGGTGCTTTGTCCCGTGCCTCAAAAACCTTCACCTTCTCAGATGAGAAACTATTTCTCTCTGTCTGAAAGGTGGGGTGGAGAGAAAGGCTTGAAAAAGAGATCTCCGTTTCATGAATGCTTTTATCTAATCCATCAGTGTTTTGTCACTTATCCCTAGATTTAAAGGACTAAAAATTATGATTCCATGGGAAATTAGACCTAAATTACATACCAGTGGAAGTCAATATGCAACCAGCCTTAACTATAATGCTTCTTACATGCTCCAGTATTATTTATATTGTATAAAAATACTTGACTTGGTCTTTATCCTCTTTTAATAGAGACTTCTCATTCAAATATTGTGGATTTGGCTTGGTTTAATTTTGCATGCTTTTCTTACTTATTTTTTTTTTTCTTGTGCCTGTAAATTGTGTTCTGATTTATGAAGGAAAAGAATTAATTTTCTGAGGCTGAGATATGACTTTATATGACTAAATTTTAATATTACTCTAAGTTTCTCCTTTTACTTCTGCACTTCCTTTTACTAGGCAGATGGAAGGGAGGGAAGTGAAAGGAGAGGAGAGGCAAAAATATTTCAAAATATCCCCAGGAAAGCACTATGTTTATTCTCTGAAACTTAAATACCTCAAAAACAATTTTTATAATTTCTAATACACAGAAACTTTTAGCATGATCATCTGCGCAACAAGATAGATGAAATAGGTTTAAAAAGTTATTGACTATTTTCCAGGACAGCTCTGGTTCAGAAGTCCATATGCCATGAACTTTTAAGGGGTGTGGGATGTTTCATGCCATTATTTACCACAGAGAAATCACATTTTTTTGAGGTCGTTATGTTTGCACTTGTATTCTGTATTTACAAAAGCTTTGCCACACTGGCATTCCTAGTCTGGATCTGCCCAATGGCCCAGTCCTTTCTCACCAAGCATGACCAGAACCAGCTGCTCCCAATAGCAGAAGCAAAAATTCAGCTTCTGCAACAATCTGCCCAGGATGAATGTTCCTGCCCAGCCACCATTAGTTAGTTAATCTACTCTAACAATTTTAAAAAGCACATAATGAACAAAGGGCCAAATGACTTTAAGAATGCTGCATCAGTTAAAGGACTCATTTAGTTGGCTGCAGCTGAGCAATGCAGGTGATCAGCCAAAGCACTACAAATGGATGAATTCACAGTACAACACTGTAGTTAATTTACCTTCCTTTAAATTCTTGCTGAATCACTTTGACAAGCAAGATGTGTCAGACCAGAAAATGACCATGACATCACTGCCCAGTGGAGCAGGCATGTCTATTTGGCTATGATCATATTCTAATCATCTCCCAATAGCCATAAAGCTGAGCATAGGGATCTCTGATAGATGGGTTTAATGGACTGACACTGACCAAAGCAAAAATGTGAGTTAGGTACTATGAGCAAGGGCCTAACTGAGATCCATTAGAGGATGCAGCAGTCTCCTGAGCTGGATGCTTTATCAAACAAATCACTAAAAACCACACTGGAGAGAAGCACTGAGCTGTTCAAATGCTCTGCTGGGGAGTGAATAGACACACAGGAATGGAAGGAGACATCCAGGCATTCAGCACTTCATTTAGAGGAATTCAGAATGGGAATCTATGCTAGATCAAAGGATTTAAGTACAGATATCCGTATCTGGATGTCTGTACTGGAGCAAGGTGGGCAAGTCTGTGACACTCCAGGCTTTCTAAAGCAGACAGTGGCTGGTGGGCTGAATGAGCAGCTCTGCAGTCTCCAAACAGGTTCTTTATTGACTATCCTGGGAGGTCAAACATCAGCTCTCACCTAGATATGTAGGATAAAGTTCATAAACTTAAACTGAATTCCAGCTCTTTCCCAAGAGAAGCTGTCATTCTGTGGACATCACTGAACAGGCAGGAAAAACACCATATGCCCCCAGAAGTATGTGCTGTAAAATGTTTGCACCATAGGTTACAAGTGATGGTTCAATTTGTGTTCTGGATGAATGCATGCAGGGCTCTCTGACATGTCCTGGGCTATCCAATGCAGGCACACAGGTTTGGCAGGTATGACACAGGACTCACAGAAGAGCAGTGACATTCCAGAACAGCAGCTGGTGACTAGACATGATACAATAGGATACCTTAAGGGGCACCATATTCCTATGTTTAGACAATCCTAGTTTCAATTCTCAGTAAGGGAAACTGCTGTCTTTTATTAGTGCTTAATTCCTCTGCTGATAAGGAACCATTCTTTTCTTTCAGGTAAGGGAAATAGTCTATTCAGACTCCAGAACTGCATTTGATATGGAGCAGCATGGGAATATAGCAGTTACACTGCAGAAAATCATTATTAGTAGAATAACTTCATGGCAAGTCATGATTAGAGAAGGGATTACAATGGCATGCATTAAAATAAGAAATATTTAGCTGAAGGGAAGTTATTTTTGGAATTCCCTAGAACTGGCATCAGGATGATATTTCTTCAGAAATGTAACATAGACAGGCTGTGCTTATAAAATTTACTATGATACAGAGAGGAACTGGAAAAAAAAAAAAGAAAATCTGAATATTACTAGTATGAATGAGATGACTTTAAAATCTGTATTAATTGAAATCAGATGATTAAAGTTCAAATACTTGTTCTGAGAAAGTATAGTCAGCATCCTTATAGCAAATTGGTCATATTTATTCTTGGATCTTTTTCCAGGAAATGGTAGAGGAAGAGTAATATTTAGATAAATAAGTCAACAATAGGATGAGCAAGACCCACTTGGGTGATGTGACCAAGAAAAAATGCAAATATTTATTCAGATATATGCAGATTCCTCCAGGAGAAAATATTTAATGTCTCTGGAATAAACATTAGAAAAAAGGAACAACCTTTTCCCAGCTGGTTCCTAGAAACATCATTTACATTGGATTACAAATGTAGAAGGGAGATGGAACTGAGCAGAGAAATTCAGAAGTAGTTGTGAAAGAGGGGTCTGTAAAGACAGTAGAGATGCTAAATTAATTTTGGTTTCATCTGGTGGAACAGAGCCCAAGAGGAGGTAGAATAATTTTGCTAAATTGAACATCTGGGAACAATCATACACTCATTTGTTGGAAGGCATTGTCAGGGATCCTCTTGTCCAGCCCCAGCTTCAGTGTGCACTGTCGACGTCAGTAGCTCAGGTCAACCATGGCTCTGTAAAAAAAAAAATCTTATAAAACTGTTAGGATGGAGATGCCACATCTTCCCTGGTGGTCACTGCCAATAAACTCAGGAAATTCTTTCATAATATCCAGCCTGAACCTCCTCAGACATGGTTTGAGACCATTTCCCATTGTTCTGTTCTCTGTCAGTACTAAGGGCATTCACCTCTGTCTCGGAAAAAAAAAGGAGTATTTGAGCTAAGAAAGATACCATCCTAAACAGATGTATGTAATCTGTCTTGAGTAAATTAAAATTAGATAAATTTTTTGTCTGTTAATGGTCTGGGGCTGTGGAGAAGATTTTGGTCAGAGAGATTGGGAATCACAAAAAGGTAAGATGGTCCATCAACCTTAAGGTGAAATAGAGTTATAAATTTCTCACTGGGAATCAAATACTTCATGGTTAGGATGTGGAAGAATCTTAGACTCTGTGATGTCTTTCCAGATCTCTGTTCTGCAGGCCCAAGTTTCTCCCATAATTTTCCCTATCTAGCAAAGCAAAGACTTTGAAAATCTTTGCACCTTTCTCATTAGATGCAACTGCTAGTGGTTATATTACCAATTACGCGTAATGATTTTAACAAAGTCCAAGCACTATTTACAAAAAATCCTGCCAACAAACTAGTCCATGAGTCTGGTAGGGAGCAGAAAGGTAAATCACTAACAGAAGGCTGCACTGAATCACTGTTACAGCAACTTGTTCCCTGCAATTCCTCACAAACCCTTCATGGAGACAAACATTCGCTGTAAGAATAGATTCCTTGGCAAGGATATTTTCTACAAAGCTGATAATATCAGCTTAATATCAGCTATAAAATGCATGCAGAGTTTCTTTTACATCAGGGATACGATTGTTTCTAAGAGTGATTTTTTTTGTGGGTGACCTTGTAAAGTATTATTCAAGAGAAGTTTTTCCAGCACTGAAATAGAGTTATAAACATGTCTCAGCTTTATATATATATATAGGTATTACAAAAACTAATAATTCTGATGATGCCTTTGAATGGAAAGAAAATCAACTTTGATTACTTGCCAAATGCTGCTGGAATATTATAAGATGTGGAAGTTACTTATTCATGCCAAATTCCCTCATTTTATTTGTTCTCAGGAAAGAAATTCTTGTTCTTCAGCATTCTCTTTTTCCTGTTTCTCTTTTTTTTTTCAGTCTTTTCTTCATCGGTGACACAAAAAGCATTTTCTTTGCAGAGACATTACTCTATTAATTCAGGATTATTCATTTATGACACTACTTTCTTCAGCTTCTGTCTGAATACGTTTATTCCAGATTCTTTCTCACATTTTGAAATTGCAACAAAGTACTTAAAAAGAACAGTTCTTGCATTTTCCCCTTCAAGAAATAAAATAAATTAATAAAGAGGTCAGACAACACTGTTTGCAGATGTTTCTGTGTGAAACAATTGATATTATTATATAAAAGGAAATGGAATGAGAAGAGTTTTACTGAATTCCTTAGGGAAATCATTCAATAAGCACTCTTATCAAAGTCTAATAATGGCCCTTCTGCTGCCTGTTTGCTTTGATGAAGCTGATAATAACAGAAATCTACATTTATTTGCATTTTTTTCTGCTAGAATTCACTGAGGCATCTCCAAATGTAATTTTAAAGTATTAACATGTGTAGATTTCTGAGTTGCATCTGTGAGCTGCATTAAGTAGAAAGAGATCAGACACAAACTCATGAGACCCAGTCCTCATGGCTGTGTTTGACCCCCTGCATCCTTTTGGGGAGTCACCAAGTCACGAGTATTCCCCTCTGTTTCAGGTTTTCAGTCAGAGTCAGAGCAACAAAGGTGCATCAAGTGGGAGGACAGAGTGAGCTGCTAAATTAATGCTTTTGCAGCTTTATTGAGGCAAGCTAAAAAGATGTAGTAAGGAGGTAAAAAACCCTGCAACTGGAATCTCCCATAGGTCCCTTCTGCAGGATCTCTGCCTAGAGACACTAACACCTAAACCTGAGTCCAGCTGTGACCCCACCACCCAAGTTTCCAAAGGTTTCATACAGCAGGCTACAGTAGACATCAAGCTCTGGTTCAAGCCCTATCACCAGCTAGAAACCAACCTGACTGCTGACAAAATCTAAAAGAATCCGAACCAAGTGTTTATGCTTTAAATTTTGTCTACTTTGCATATCCTGGTTCTCTGATTGAAAATATGATTTTCTGAACAGTAAAGGAAACTGATTTAACTGTTGCAATGGATGTGAAAAAAGTTAAGCAAATTTTCTGACTTGGTAAAGAGTTTTCTTAAGAAAGTTTTCCAGCGGAAACAGGTTCTCATTAGAATGCCAAGGGGTTTGAATGCCTCTGCTCAGATCTAAAGATGGCTTCAAAGACAGAGTCTAGGAGAAATCACCTCACTGCAACTGGCACAGTCACATCCTTCTTACCAAGATTTCAGCATAATTCTCTCAATAATCTGCATCATTAGTTCTTTCTTCCTTACTTTCTTTCATTTCCATAAATCCCTCCTTGTCACACAGCTACTGCCTGCAACAAGGCAACAGCTGCTGGTGCTAACTCCACGTGCTTTATTCCATTCCTCCAGTGAGGATTCTGTATTGACTCAGTTCTCTTCCTCTCAAGAGCCCAAGACAAACTTCGTGGCTTCCAAAAACTTCCACAATCAATACCTCCTGAGGTCCCTGAAGTGCTGTAATCTGAATCAAGGTCTGTGAAGCAAAACTGAAAATGAGCTCAGCAGGGTTTAGCCACAGCCTGTTATCTGTCACAGGAGGGTTTAGTTTTTTCTGCACGGTTTTGGGGGTTTTTTGGTTGCTCTTTGCAAGTTTGTTTTTCACTAACTTTCACTTCTTGAAAGTTAGCTCCTGTTTCTGAATCTTCAAGCTGTAGCTGTGCATCACGAAAGTGACAATCAACTTTGAGCTCAATAATCAAAATACTTCTGATTTCTTCAGATCTTCCAGAAACAAAAGATACATCTAGGCTGAAAACGTCTAATTTTATGTGTTTAGCTTGATTCTTCTCCTTCATTGCAATTTGAAATTATTGTTGGAACAGAGACAGAGTTGCTGTTAAGGTGGTGCATCCTTACAGGGCACAGGAAATTTTCAAGTGATTTTTTTTTTTCTATTCCTCAAGGAATGGTCCATTCATTTTAAGGCTTGATCAAGAAGCTTCCCTGTAACATTATTTTATTTCCATCACAGCTCAATCACAGCTAAAAACATCCATGAGATATTAGGAAACGTAAAAAATTTCCGAGTCAGAAAAGTAACATTGTTACATTCTTATTAACACAAGTACAATTCAAGAATACATTCACAATGGAATCATTCTTTTGTTTTCATACGTGTAGCTAAGAGATGACCACTAGCTTATGAAGATTCATGCTCAATTATTATTATTTGGCAAGATAACCATATTTTCGTTTTTGACACTGCTTTGATATCTGGGAAAATACATTTTGGGTATTGCTGAATTGCCTCTGGAACACCAAAAGAACCACCAGGAGATTCTCCTGTATAAACTTAAGTTTGCCTTTATTCCTTGGATATGTGTAAGACATCTTGCATTATCAGGTGGGAGAGGTCAGTACTCTGCTTCTTCTCTGTCTGATGCAGATTAACTTGCATAAATTAAACTTGGCATTCTGTGGATGTAACTGTTCCAAATAAACTAGGGAGTGATGGGTTCTGCCCCTATGTGTCCCAAAATCCAGAGCAGAATACAAGAACGACCTCATCCCTTGCTCTGAAATTTAGGCTCTGTGGCTCTGATAAAGAAGGAGTCACCATCATTCATCCAGGGCTCAACTAGTAAGTTGTCATCTTGTCTGAGAAGTAGGAAAGAATAACATAATTGATATTTTCCATTCTTGAAAAATCTAAATCCAGTAGAAACCATCTATTTCAAAACAAAAAGCCATTTGAGACTGTTTTTTTAAGGAAGATTATGGAGTCAGAATTTTCTGGGTTTACATTTCAGAAGTAATTTATAAGGATACTTCTGTCTAAATCTGTTTTAATTTTGACAGTGTCTTGCATTTTTAGTAATATGGTAAGATGGAAACAATTTCATACTCTGAAATATTTACAAGGAAATGTTTTGTTGGAATGAAATATTTTTAGATTGTTTTATTAAAACAAAAGTCAGATGCTTTTGTGGGTCAGTCCAGTATCAGGTCAGGATACAGCCATGGACATGAGCAAATAGATGAATTGTCACCTCACATAAATTTGACAGCCTTTTCTCTCTTTATCCCCTGGTCCTTCAGAATAAAATTAAATGTGATAGGGAAGAAAATGCAATCTTGTAAAGCTATTTCTGCATATTGACTATAATTAAGTCTAGAACTTGACCATCACTTTGCTTTTGGATCTTGGATTTTTTTGTGGTGCTTGTTTTTGGGGGTTTGTTTTGGTTTGGTTTTAATTGAACAGTTTCTGTAACTAAACAGTTTCTGGAAACTTTCTTTTCTGAGTCAGGGTTCAAAAATAAAAGCCAGCTTGAAGCACATTCATCAAGCACCATTACAATTTATAATAAATTATACTCTTGCAGAGAGCAGAGCTTAAACAAAGCTGAATGATGCTATTTCAGTACTGTGGAGTCTATCCATACCCTCTATAGTTGTAATGGTGAAAAAATCATGATTAGATTTGTTTGCGCTTCGTGTGTAGTGTCTGTATTTTGTACATCTGTCAGTGTCACTGGAAATAGCTAATTCATGAGCTCTCTGCCTGAAACCTACTGTAACAAATGTAAGTGTACTGAAACAAATGTTATGGCCGTAATATAAATCCTGGTTGATGGGTTTTAGTAATAGAAACACAGGGAGGCTATTGCCAGCTGCAAGACCAATTTCTGATAAAAACTTCAGTGGCTGACTTTATTCATGATCAAAGTAAAGAGATTTAACAGCAATCAGAATTAGCCAGGTGGAACTCATCTCTGGATTCAGTCTGGGTCAAATATTAAGGAAGATGAATACAGAGTCTAGATTTAGGGGTATAGGACAGTGGGAGCTGACATGGTACCTAAACTGTTACCCCAGGCAGCAGTTCAGGGAATATAGGAGTGGGAGTTTCCACCAACTCATCACCCAGTTGCCCCATCAGGTACCCCATCTCATTTTTCCCCCCTCTTCTCCCCGTGCCCCATGCTGACATCTCACGAAAGATTTAATAGGGATTTATAAACACTTATCTTTCAGAGGCACTGCTGTGAACCTAATGAAACCATTCCTTTACAGCCTGAACTAACAAATCTGCATGGATTTAACAGGGAAGGTCTGGGAAAGGAAATGTTGTTCTTTTTGACAGAGTGAGGACAACACTTCCTCAGCACAGAATGCTAAGGGGGGTGGATGTGGAAGGAGCCACAGCAACCAAAACACCTCTGGCTTTTATTCAAGTTCATGACTCACAATCCAGAAGATGCACTATAGGCTGAACCTATCCTTAGTATTAAAAAATGATAGTTTGTAGCCTTTGTTACAGATTATAAAAGCTGAGCTGAGGATTCTATTCTCATCCCAGTCACTTAAAATCAAAGCTGCCTGTTTCTCACTAAAATCAACCTGTACTGAGAGGACTGCCAGGGAATGTTTTCCCTTGTTTGTCTGCATGCTGAGGCACCAAACATTTGCCTCAAGCTGAGAATTCATATCCCAAGTCCCAAGCTGCCTTCACTGGCCATAAGGAGGGGAGTTCATGTAAGGAGAGTAGGGATAGCTGGGTGGATTGCAAAGGAGAAGCACTGCCTATCCCAGTGTGAGGAAGGTGAAGAGAACTGCTCAGCAAAGTGCCAGAGCTTATCTTTTGTCTCACTTTTTGGGACATTTTGAGTCCTGCAAATCCATCCCCTTAGAGACTTAGATTTCCTATGGGTACTTGATAGCTGCCCCTTGGTTGCAATGAATAATGAAACTGTGGATTGTAGACATAAACAGGGAACTTTTAACTCTGGTTTCTATGTAGTATGGAGCAAGTGAATTTCCCTTAGCTAGAAGTTAGATGCTTAGGCTGCACTGCTGTCTACAGCAAAATACAGGCATCTCCAGGGGGTCATTTTTCCCATTTGCTTTAAGTATCTAACATAGGGTGGAATCAATCTCTCGCTGGTGATGCCAAACACTTTACTGACTATATAAGTGGTATATGAAAGATTTCCTTGGCCTAGATATCTAATTTCTAGGCAGATGGCTCCAACTCAATGTCATTGATATTTTTTAAATGCTCCAAGGGAGATTGCACAGCAGTCTCACACAGTTATCCTCTCCCACCACATTTTCAGAAAAGATCAGTCCTGCATTTTTAAGAGAATTTCTTCCTCATTTCCCAAGGATGGCTAAAGGTGTCCTTAAGGTAACCATTAAAAAATACAGATACAGGAGAGAGAAAGTGTGTGGATTGATTTGGTGGGAAATACCAACAAATTTAACTCATTTCTTCTGGAGTTTTCAAGCTCCCCATAGGATTTTCTGTTCATACTTTCTTTGGTGAAGGCTTAGAAATCTATTTAGCCGCTGTCAAATATCATGGACTAAAAAAGATACATACTTGTGGTTATGATTAATTCCTCCCATATAATCAACCATCTTCTCTTGTTTGCTGAGAGGAATGGACTCTTGCACATTGACTGAAAAAGCGCATAGTATTTTTTATAGCTGCTGCTTTGATTTGTGTTGATTTCTCTTCTCTAAGCCTGGCAAATATATTGTATATGAGTATGCATAACTCGACAGCCTTTGTCTGACTTGGAAACAAATGTCTGATTGTTGTTCCAACAGTTTGTGGGACAGAAATTCAAGTGGCATAAATCAGTTTGTCTTCGCAGATTGAAAAGAAAACCTCAAAATAATTCTGGTACATAGAATTAAAATATATGAAGCTATCCATCTTGGACCTTGATCCTTTCCTTCTTTTTTTGTCTTTTTTAAGAAAAGCAACATAATTCACATAATTCAGCAGAGACAAAGTCACTTTCCTGAATCCCTGTTTACAAGGACGTACTCAGCAGCAGCAACTGACTTGTTCCAACTGGATCACTGGCTGTAGAGATAAGATATATTAAAATTTTAATTGTATTTCATCATGAATACAACTGTTTTGCATCAGTCACTATAGAAGCCCCATTTAACTATTCTCTGCTGGTTTCTGGACAAGAGGGGCCTCAAATTTAATTAGAAGTGTGAGATGCAGCCAAGAATTTGATAACTAACAGCAATTCTGATGGAGCTAAAACCCCAAAAAGGAGAACAGTGAGAGATAAGATTGCTTTTAAATAGAGGTACTAAATGCAATTCTGCTTTTTCTGATGGAAAATGCAAAGGTAAAGGCCATCTCCAGCATACAATCCCAAGTTTCTCTGCTTGGTGGCAATATAATTTCAGTCATCTTGAGGCACTTTCTTTTCAAATTCCTGCCACATAATGAAGTAAAATAAGTTTATTTGCATAGCTGATAAATTATGAGGGATCTGATCTCAGCTGGTGTGGTGACTCAGTGATCATGACATTCAAATCTTAAATTTCTGACAAGCGAAGAAATGAGCACAAGGAAAATTTCAGCTATTTAGTAGGTGTTAAATTTAGGTAGAGGATAGCAAAGTACAAGGTGAAAAGTTTATGGGAGAGAAAGACTCAAAGTTTAAG
>CM031862.1:10944568-10975908 GCA_018697195.1 Certhia americana
CTAATAGGGAATGAAGACATTGGAAGTAAAAAAGGGATGCTGAGACAGGCAGAGCAGGGAGATCTCCAAAATTCTCACTTAGAATATTTTCTTGTAGATTACACTGTGGCCCCAAAAGGACATCAGGAAGATGCATCTTTCGCTGTGATTGATGGGGAAAGATAAGACAAGCTATTGTTTCCTTGAAAGTATTTATGAATAGTTATTTCCAATTGTCCATCTGCCCTCCTTTGTTGTGCACAGAAGCAAAGGTCTCTTCCAGGCTTATTTCATGATGACTCCTTGATCTCTATTAACTCTCTTGATATCCTCTCCTACTTCTGTCAGGTGTTTTTGGAAGGGTCCCATGTCTGCTGTGGATGTAGCATTTTCAGCTGGCCTAAACATAGGTATGATTCCATGTCCTAAGGTAAATATCTCTCCAAGCTGCAGACACAGTCACTTTTCATGGAAAAATAAAGCAAGCAGTAGCAGTGGCCACTGTATAATTAATATATAATGTCAGTGCTCTGCTGGAAATGTTGTACCCACCAATATGTTACTCTGTACATATTTATAGTGCATCTGGTGCTTGTGTCCACCACATTCCTCCATGAAGAAAAATATTAATATTACAGACTGTGAAAGCTTGGTCAAGACCTTGCCTGTGATACATTCAAAAAACACATGACTTTCAAGTTTCATGGGCCTAGTGATCAAAAACCTATTCTATGAGGATGAATTTGTAAAGGGAAGTTTCTCCTAGCAGGAGAAATTCAGCCAGCATGTGGGCAGTAAGCCTTTGACTTCAAAGACTCAGTTTCATCTCCACCTGATCTCAGTAAAAGGAGAGTCAAATGCATCTGACTGAGAATTTTTTGAGATGTAAAATCAAGGAAGATGCATTTTTCAAATATTCAAGCTAGTAAATACCATCATTATGTGAACCACTGGGTGTTACTGTAGCTGACCAACTTGGAAGCATTTCTATTCATCTGGACTTTTAGAAATATGCTCTATGGCTGGCTGATGAAAAACTTTGATTCAAAGTGTATTTAGATGCAAAATCGTGGGCAGCATTTCTCCAAAGCCTCTTGGAAAAACTGAAATATAGTGCTTTCGTTTTCTTTACAATTGTCATGTTGTGATTTGCTTTTGAATGAGTGTTTTCTTAAATTTTTATTGTTACTTTTCTTTTAGAAGTTGCTGTCTTTCTTAGAAGGGATTGTATTTAAGATCAATAGCATTGGAGTAAATGAGCCCCTCTGCTTTGATATTGAAGCTAATCGTCTCTTGCTTGGTCTTTGAAACCTTTCAGGAGTTTTCTATGCAGCATTATAATGACAGAATCATTAACATGAAACTTCTAATCTGTTAGGAAGTGGATTTCACAGCCTTTGTGTGACTAACTGGCAAGTTTGTTTGTATATTGCATGAACCTTAGTTACCAGCTTTTCTTCTTCTACACATTCTGGCTGCAGAAAACAGTTCCATTTCCATTTCCATACATCTGTACAAACACTGCAAATTCACCAGGACAAAGTTCCACAGGTGATGTGTATTCCTTGTTATTCCAAGAGCTTTCTTGTTCTTTTCAGGTGCCATAATTCCCCAAGTAGTGTCATAACCCCATAACCCAGCCTGTCAGTCTAACCCAGAGTGCAGAAAAGTATAGCACTGTAAGACCGCTGTTATTTTTAAACAGAAAGATTGTTTACCCTGAACATTTCCCACTGAGCACCATTTCTTCTGTAAAAACTCTGAATCAGACCAGTCCAATGTCATACTGGGAATCTACAGCAAGCCCTGCACAGCCCCCAAGACCTGACTTATGTTCTGCTCCATCTTAGCATGTCTTATGTCTTCCCAGACAGGCTTCTCATCAAGACATCAAAAAATACTGCTGTATTCACCAGGGTGACTACTTTTTTCTTCTTTCATTAGTTTCCTGTCCCTAGACAGAAGAATATACTGGCCTTAGATTTCCCTAGGGTCCTGTCCAAAGGATTTGCTGTTATCAGGGTTTTTTTCTGGGTTATCAGGGTAAAGAGCTTCATTTTGCAGTTCTATACAGAGTTCCCCACTGCAGAAATATCTCTGGAGTTGCACATCAGAAGGAGCAGCCTCTGGTGGAGACTCTTAACATCCCATGGCCAGCATAGGAGGGAATTTGGGGTCAGTTTCCAGGTGATGCAGTAGTATCAAATCTGATTTGTACACTGTAAATATGATTTACAACTCAGTGTCTTGTTTTTCAGTAGAAAAAGCAGATAATGTTGGGCTGAATTTGTTAGCACAGACCAAGACATAGCCATTCGGGGACTGTGAAAGCGGCTTCTTCATCAGCTTTACTTTTGCTCTCCAGTCTCTGTTCTGACAGAGGTTTTGCTCTTTGCTGCCAAGACAAAAAAGAGTACAGAAAGGTGTCTGCAGAGAAATTGCTACTGCAGGCAAGAAATAAATTTTGGTGCCTGGGATTTATTAAAAAAAATTTAAGTCATATATTTTTTGCAGTCTAAATTTGGAGAAATCACAGAGCTGATGAAATGTCAGACCTGTGTTTTCCATGTCTGCTTTTGAAAAGGGAAGTCCTACTTTTTGTGGATAAGAGCACAGTGCGGTGTCTCATTAAAGACCCCTGAAATTTTACCTTGTCTCCTTGTCACCACCAGTCAAGTGTGAACACAGGAGTTGTAGGTGAATTTAAACTCCCTTTCCATAAGGATGTAGACTTCCAATCAAGTTTACGAATGACCTGATAAATCTCATTACCCAGTGAAGTCGAAATTGTGACTACTCAAGTGGACTGTAGTGACTGTCCATTCTCTCTTTATATCAAATAGAAGTGGATCTGTTTGGAACTGATGTAAGTTTGAACCTTAAATCTTCCAAGACTGTAAGATCAGAACACAGTGATGCTGCTGGGTTTAAAGGCCTGGAAGCTTCATTTGACTTTTAACTTTCACTTCTGGAGTTACAGGCTTTTCTAGCACAGTTATCGCAAATATTTCCAAGAAACAACATCACTACCTGTTTGTTTATCAAGTTGGCATGCAGACATGAAAAGATTTTATTGTATATGTATGTGTATATTTGTGTAATTACCTGTGAAGAGAGAATTACAACATTTACAGCAGAAATGCTTAGCTCTGTAATGATGCAGTCAGACATCCTAAAGTAGTATCACACCAGAAGTCATATTTTTATTTAACAAAAATAGAAAAGGGATTTTTTTTGCATCTAGTTATCTGATGGAGTTTGTCCAATGCAACTGAAAGTTCAAAAATGAGGGAGGGGAGTTTGTAAAGCAAAAAGAGAAACAAATTTGATAGTTCTAGGTTGTCACAATTTCCTGACACACCATATAAATCAGCTGCTAGGAGCTAATCCCTGAGAAAATCAACTATCTTTGACAAACATCATTCATTTCTTTAAAGGGTTATTCCTGTGACACTCTAGTGCATGATTTGGTTTTGCCTCTGAAATTTTATGTCAGAATTCTTCTCTAATTGAGCTGTCACTCCAAAGCAGTGCTGTGCTATTGATCTGACATCAGAAAATCACTGACAGTGATGACCATGTGTCGGGTATTTTGCCTGATGTGAGAAGCAATTGATATGTCCAGAATGAGGGGCAGCTAAAATGACAGGAGCTCCTTTGTCTGCCACGGCTGGCAGATGCTGCCTTTAGACTTTGGAGTCCAGGGCAAGCAGGAGATTGAAGAGATTTGGGTCTCTTTCTTGCTTCATTTTTGAACACTGCAGTTCATTGAAATAGTCACACAACTTCCCTGTGCTTGCACTGTCAAATCAGGTTCACGCTGGCAAATTTTGCTGACAGTTTCTCTTTGTTCAGTCACATAACATCTTGTCCCAAAGGACAGAGAACATCTTGTCAAGCAGAGTTACCCCAATGAGAACAGCAAAGGGCACTGTAGCATCTAACTGTCCCTCTCCCTTCTTTCTTTGGGGACATCACACTACAGGTGTGATGCCACTCCAATGAATACTTCTGAGTTTATTTTAGTTTTTCAGGTAGTTATAATCTTCTTATTTCTTGAGGAACAATACTGAAGAATAAAATCACTTAAGTCATTTTTGTCATCTTAGGAAGGCCTTTTTAAAGCTGAAATTTATTTCACTAGACTTTCAAGTGAATACTACCTTCCTCTTGAAATACCTATGGTTTTCCTTGGTCAAAGGTTCACTTGAGAAGCCTTACTTTCTACTGCCATTATCCACTACTTATACACTGTTATTCTGTGTCTTTTGCAAAGAACATTTTATTGTTGTTGCTATTTCCTTAGTTTTTTTTTTTCATGAGATTCTTCTTTTAAATAAAAAAAAAAAGTAGTTTAATATTTTCAGTAACATGTATTTCCTTTTTCTCCATTGTACTTCCTGGAGTTTTCCCTTAGTTAAAAGAAAATTATTCTAGAAGAATTGAATTCTTCTGGTTTGTGCTGTTTCTTGAGAACAGTCTCAGTCCAAGTTTTTAACAGCAGAAACAATCAACAAAACTGAACAAATCTGCAGGAGATGCTGGTAATGTCAGAGTAAAAGACATAAATATCTTCCTTTCTGAGTTGTGTTTTGTTCTGTGGCTCTGTGATTCAAATGAGCCACAAAATCACTATTGAAAAGAATGTTAATAAGGACAGACTTTCCCTTGCAACAAGGCAGAGTTATCTGGACAATAAGTGGAACAGATTTGGTTAGTGTCTCTGAGAATTACCCTAGCCAACATCAGCCTTATTGCAGATGTTGAATAAGGGTTCACTGAATGTTGGAACAGGGTGATGTGACTGTACCAGGTACTGTCAGCCAGCGTATCCCAACCTGCAGAAATATTTCCAGACTCACTCTCTTCATAGCCAGGCCTGGCAAAGCTGAATTTTATCATTCAGTCATGCTGCTGTGCTCACCAAGAACATGAGGTATCACTGAATAGAAGGAGCAGCAGGCACCTCTTATGCCCTCCTTAGCAGGCTCCTGGTGAGAATCCTCAACATGTAAAACATCTCACAGAAGTACAGAGGAGATATTATGTCTACATTCCAATTAGCATCAATGTGTTCTCTTTTTGCTAACTAACTGTCCAAGAAATTGATTTCATTGCTTTCAAAACTTTCAACAAACTCAGATGACCTGTCAAAGAGATGTATGAGCCATTAAAATCCACAATTACATTACTTCAAGTCATAATTAAAACTTCAGTCTCAGACTCTTCAGACTGAAGTAAGACTTCAGTCTTCAGCTATTGATTTTTAAGGGAAGAATGTTTAACTGGTGATGTAAAACCCAATGAATCACCAGACTTCAAGCAGAAAAAAAAAAAATTAGCTCCTCCCAGACAATCTCCTATAATGTGTTTTACTGCAAAAGCAAGGGGGGGACAGGGAGAAAATGAGAAGTTAGGCTAAATGATTCTAAATATGTATAGGGTTTTTATAGCCATTTAGGATTGAAGTCAAGTACAGTTTGACATTTAATTGATATTTCCAGTGTTTAAAACGGACAAGCACTGCATTAAATTTTACAACATAAATCTGACATGACAGTATAAATCATCATGCACCTTGCTTAGCAACTGTTGCAATACAATGTAAGTAGAAATGCCATGTAAAAAAATTGCCTACTTCTGTCCACAAATCCTTCCAAGCTTTCTAAAATTTTCTTAAGTTACCTGAACAAGCTTTGCTAGTTTATCTTTCCAATTTTGTCTCTATGCAGGGGATTTTATTTAAAAAAAAAAAAAAACCAGCAACGAAGGCAGCTAAAGCCTGTTGCTTGTTTTGTTTTTCTTTTCAGTAGTTGCTATATTTGTCCTGGTGACACTGAAAGTGCAAATCTTCCCCTCTACTCCATGTGCTTGGTGGCTTTTCCCTGAGATACTGAAAAGACATCACCCTTATTTGAGTACCAGTTGTATCTTCCCATACTTTTATTGCATGTTGACTGTCCTCAACAAGAGCAGCAACAGAAGAGTAGCTTGGCAATGACAGAATGTTTTCCATTCTTTGTGTTATGCTTCCCTGCAAAATGTACATATCTTTTCTCCCTTAAGAATGTTTCTGCTGCTCCTAACTAAAAAAATAAAGTTTCCAAAAGCTTAAAAAACAGAACTTTGTTAACAATATAATGAGCCATTACAATTAAGATGTTTCCTTAAGAAAAAAATATCTGTTGAAGAACTTGTTAGGAGTCTAAACACACATGAGAAATGAACAGGTTAAAGGTCTAAATCTGTTAAAAGAACAAATTTCACTGATATCACACCAAGCGGTAGCAGTATTTCATTAAATGCCTCTTTTTCAAAAAAAAAAAAATCTTTCAAAAAATATAGAGAAATAAATGTGATAAGAGGGTTTATGTGCCCCAGGAAAGACCAATTTTTGTTATTGTTTATCTAGAAAGAAGTGCTGTATGAATATCTGGAATAAACCTCTGGAGAGCAGGGTTCACAGAGATCAGGAGAATGTATGAGGTTCAGCAAAGGCCACCTCTGTCCTTAAGCCACTATTTATCTGTGTTATAAGGCTCTTAAGAAAATGACATTTCTGTACACCAGTGCAATCTGTTTAACAGGCTTCTACTGCATCGGAAAATCTTCTGCTGTCCATTGGATTTGCTGTAGGGCTTCTGACTAACAGATTAATGGATCACTTTGTCCAGCATTTTCTAGTCTAAGGTGCTCATTGCTGGTGTGGTTGGAAAGATAGTAAACTTTTAATCCTGGTCTCAAAGCACTAGGCTGGAAGGTTTGGAAGATATTTGGACATCTGAAAATCAGTTTTGTTAGGGCTCCTTCCATTTGCTGTGTCCTGCTTATTCTACTTTCATCAGCCTATGGACACTCTGCGTCAAGGTAATGCAGAAATGTCTGAGGAATATTTCCTCCCATCTTCTCTGAGATTTGTTATAGTATTCACTGCAGTGTTATGGATTCCATACCTGTTGTTGGTTCAGGAGGGAAAATCAAAGATTTTCCTTTTTCTAATTGGCAGGAAACTGGACCTATTTTAACTCAAATGGGATAGCCAAGACCCAGCATGAAAGATAGGGAAACATACTCTACAGCTGATAGGAAATGTAGAGTAGCAGGATGGGAGAAAGGTGGACTCCATCCCACTCAAGATATTTCAGTACTTAAACCTAGGAGAGGACAAGACATTTCTTTTTCATGCCTTAAGGTTCAATGATTAAACCATGACATTTCAGTTTTTTGGGGGAATGGGACTTCAGATATTCTAAAACTTCAGCCACTGCACTTTTTCACACGCAAAAGAGCTGTATCTCATGGGGAGTGAAGACACTGCAAAAGTTAGAAGAGGTGTCATTTCACAGTGTCTGTAAAAATTTGATTTTCAGTCAGCCCCCTTAAGGCACTTAAGAGTCTTTTGCAATGAAAATTTGATTTAAAAATTGATTTTAAATTCTGTAGAGTTTAGCTTCTCCTGTCCACCATATGTGAAAATAACACATTAGTGATTCTTTGGGGTTTGGGTTTTTGGGGGTTTTTGGATTTTGTTTTGGAGGGTTTGGGGGGTTTTTTGTTTGTTTGTTTGTTTTTTCCTTTGTTGATCCCTAAAAAGTGCCTAGAGAGAAAATCCAGGTAGATGACAGGACATCTGAAAGTATAAAGAAAAAGCAAATCAAAATGCAAATATTAGTCATGATTGTAAAATAGCCTGCTTAAATGAGCACCATGATATAAATAGCATAAATATGCATTCATTCCTCATTTCAGTCCATTTTTAACATCAGTAGTTTCCCCAGAAATAGTGATAGGGCTAGCTAAATAGGAAAACTGATGTTTATCCATTTTTGAGCTCTCCCACCTCTGCTTATTCCTCCCTTGGAGAGACTTATAAAAAATAGCATGTTACTCTTCAATTCACAATCAGGCATTGAAATATCCAAATCAGCTTTGTTGGGCTGGATTTACCCAACCATGGAAGCTGAAAGAATACAGTACACAGATTGAGAAATTAATTTAGAGAGGTTTTTCGATGCTAATAATAAAGTTATACAGAAAGTGCAGATTCAGAGAGGACATGAGGCAGTTCTCTGTTAGTCATTAAAAAGATGGGATTCAGAAATCATAATACTTTTCATTACATGATTGTTGTCTATCTGACTTACATTCAACAAATAAAGGCAAATTCTACTGAGGCATACATAACGCTTTAAGCAGCAGATGCTGACAAGGACATTAATAAATCATGATCATTATTAGAATTCTTAAACCAATATTTTGCTGCCAGACATACTGTTTATTAAAATTTCTTATTTATTTATGCAGATTGTACTAATCTTTGCATAAGACATTAATTATTCAAATGGATGTAGCAGAGTAGTGTACAAAGGCCATGATCAACACAACTGGGGTCTGAAACAAGAAGCATCAAACAGTTGATGCTTTGACATGGAAAATGAGAGTCAGGACTCCAGAGACCAAGAGTTAATTGCGAAATGTTGAGTGTTGTCATTGACAGTCAAGCTCAAACAGACACGTATTGCATGTTTCTTCTCATTTCACCTTTTCCCAGATCCTAGCCAATGAAGAAATTGGACAAGCTGGAATCATCATCTCATAAATGGCAATGTCCCCTGAAATTTAGGGACAACTTTTGCTTAATCTGTCTTCAACTCAAAATGCTGCAGATATCTGGTACTCCAAATTGTACATCGAATGTCTTTGGAAAATGAAGAGACGAGGTGCTGTACCTAACCACCATCCTACTTACCAACAGAAAAGGCTGAAAGAAGAAATCTTATAAGTTGATTCACCTGCAAGACTAAGTCACTTGTGGCCACAATAGTAATGAATATCAGTCCAGCATCCGCTATGTAGATTCCTAAGAGTTTTCTCAGAGATTGTCCACAATCACTGGAACCTTCTATCAATGACTTGAGTGACAAAACCACCCACCTTCTCCAACTCCAATGCCCCCGAGCTAGCAGACCAGCATCATACTGTATTCTTTTTCTTCTCATACAAAACCAAGACATAGTTCAAGTCCCCTAAGGTAGTGTCAGCTGCTCTGAAAGGATACCAAGGGAATATGTTTGATCCTTTGAAAACCTTCCATATTCTCCTGAAGTCATGCTTAAAATGAGTGAAGCTCAGACACTGACTTCATCTCACTCAGTTGTGTTTAAAGGACTTTGCTGATCAGGGCTCTGGGGACTCCAGAAAAATAAACCAAAACAAACAACATGAGAGAGAAGAAGGTTTCATTCCATATAATTGCTATGTATGGACAGCAATGCTCTTTTACTTCTAATAGCTATTTTAAAACTTACGTAAATACTGATTTATGTGTCAAAGCTCTAAGCACTCCATTGATCCGGTAAATATACAGCTAAGGACTGCTTAGCACAACAGACTTGGTGGCTGCTACGCTCTATCAGACTAATGTATATTTAGCCCAAAGTTGAAGCATGCATTATTTACTTGGTTGGCATTAGCAGCTTGATGAAGCTGCTCTGGGAGCTGTTCCGAGACAGAGTGCAACCCAGAGTGGCAGAAACGATGGCACACAAAGCCTTGACTTTGCCTCACAGCAGCTGTGCAGCCTCGTGGCTTGGTTCAGAGATGAGTGTGGGGCTATGGGCAGGGACACGTTTCCCCAGGAGAGATCACAAGCTGGTTTTCCTGCACAGCATTCTTCCCTCGCTCTTCAAGATTACATCGAGCTCCCTCATGGCTGGAAAGGTAAATTGCTTGTGATGGAATAAAACAGCCGCTTCCAAAAAACAAGCTGTGTTTGTTCTGGAACTGATCTAGGAGCCAGCCTTTCACAGAGGTCCAAGCCAAAGGGGAAAATGTGACTGCCAGGCAGTTAGATATGAACAGGGCTGCTTTTGATCGGATCTCCTGAATTAAGGATTAGAAAGTGACTAAAAAACCCAAAAAAGATCTGTATGAGAGAACGAAACTCCAAGACAAAAAATATTTATTTCTGCAGTGAATGTGATGCATTATTTGCTCCTCAAATTCACTGTTCACCCCTTCACAATCCCCCCTTCATAATTTTCCATTTTGGCCATATCTGAGTGTGAGATTTCCCTCCTTCCCTCCTTCCCTGCTTTCCTTCCTTCCTTCCTTCCTTCCTTCCTTCCTTCCTTCCTTCCTTCCTTCCTTCCTTCCTTCCTTCCTTCCTTCCTTCCTTCCTTCCTGCCTGCCTGCCTGCCTGCCTGCCTGCCTGCCTGCCTGCCTGCTTGCCTGCCTTCTTTCCTGCCTTCCTTCCACGCCTTCCTTCCTCCTTTCCTTGCCTTTCCTTTCTTTGAAATGCGCTTTTCCTTGTGAATCCAGTGGAGGCTTTTCAGCACCAGTCACTTATTCTAGGGACAAATGGGACCTCAGTGCAAAGGAAAGATCCTGGCTCTGAGTCATTATTGTTAATCAGACTTGTAGCCCATGGTTTCTCATGGCACAACCTTCAGAGTAAGCCGCTCTGTAGGGCTTTTTGATCAATAAAGATTTCCTTTAAGGAAGTGTAGTTACTTCCATGTGGTTCTGATTGCACTGAAAGTCTGATGACATCCCTCTTTTCCCTTTCTTTTCATGCACTGCTAGAAGCATCCAGCTCCACAAGGCACAGACTTAGGGACTTCTCTCTCCCAGCTTCTGTGAAGCATTGAGCAATTCGGGGAGAAGCACAGGAAAGTGCTCTGAGGATCATACATCTGTCTGCTATAACAAGTAGACGAGCACGCACACTGCCAAGCTGAGACAAGGATAAATCCCAAGTCAAACCCTTGCCAGACAGTTCGTGATATTAGCTCAGTAGTAAGAAGGTTTTAAAAAGTCACAATGTGATCTTTTTGACCTGTTTTCTCTTGCTGTTCATGAGAAGACAAAGGAGTCAAAAGGAAGATTAGAATTTTGCAGTTGCTCCTAAAATGCTGGAATCTTAGAGATAGTGTGTGTGAATGAATATCTAAGAATATAGCAAAATCAGACATCTTCAGGCTCCTGAGATTTCAGGGGAACATAAAGGCTTGCAAATAACATCTTACATTGCACATTTGGCCGTACTATTCAATATTCCCTCATCCATAAAAAAGATAGAGCTAAAACATACATTGAAAACAAGAACTATCTTTACATCTTTAAGAAAAGATCAAAGATATTTAACATAGAAAAAAAAATTCTTGTCCTTCAAACCTTGCTCAAAAGATGTTTAGGTATTGTTGGTTACTTAAAGGGAGTCAGTACAAGTCTGTGTTTTACTTCTTCTGTGTTTCCTCAGATATATTCTGAGCTGTATGGTGGCACTTTAAATACTAAAATAAACTCCATTTTAGTTCAACTCCACATGCTGTAAAGAAAAAAGAAGTTGTAGTTCAATGGATCTAGTAGAGTATGTAAGCTTGCAATCCTGCTTTTCCTTATCAGCAGGATGGAGCTGATGGGACCCACGTTCAGTGTTATACAGTACATGATAGAGTTTTGAATAAGGGGAATATGAATTATCCACAGACCGCATGAGTTTCCCTATGCTAGACTCATTTCCAGCATTGCAGTGGTTGGTCTGAGAATGGCCTTTAGCCTCTCTCATTGCATCTGTCTTTTGTCCCTGCAGCAATGCTCAGAGTTTCCTGGCAACAGAAATAATATCTAATGCAAGAGTTGTGGGTAGCCTCTGCAGATATTTTCATCTGCTTTAACTACCTTCAGAGCAAGAGGCACAGCTGGCACTGTGCATGGTTTGTTATGGTAAAACAAGAGTCTTTCTCTGTCTCCTTAGGTCCTGTGGCTGATACTACCATGCCCAATTCACTGGTGTTACCCAGGACACTCTATGAACCCACAGGAGAAAGAAGGACAGTCCTGACTCTGGAGAGTAACCCTGAGGCAAAAGTTGCCTCCATGGAGGCTCTTTACTGTAGATCTTTATCTGTCTAACATGGAAAGTGCCAAAGACCAAAAAATTAGTAGGGAGGGTTTTGACTGAAGAAGTAAAAGGACTTCTCATCTTTGTTTTTGTTCTTTCTCTTGCACCCCATTTTTCATCTCAGACTCTCATTTAATTTAGATAGCTAGATAATCAGTGCACAAATTTGTTCACAAGCCAGGTGATGTGGCTGGCTGAGCTCTGTCTGCCCTCCAATACAGCTGAGACTGAAGGAAAGTCTTGAGGCTTGTCTTGGAGGACAGAGATTCTGTGGTTTATGTTTTATCAATTTCTCCTCAAACCGATGAATATTTGATTTCATCTCAGTTCTTTTTTTGCAAATTGCCTTCTTTTTTTATGATATTTACAGCTTTTTAAAAGACTCCTGAAAGGATAGGATCTATATTGATTAACTTGCTTCTCTCCTAATGTGAGTGTCTATCTGAATATTTTTCTCTTTTTTTGGTTTTTTGGTTTTTTGTTTTTTTTTTTTAACCACAGACAAATTATGAGTGAAATAATTGTGAAAACTTTCTAGTTAAAGGGGAGTGCTCTGAGACTTGCACACTCTTGGACTCCTGACCCATTTTGGAGAGATAGGCTCTCTATGAGTAGGTTATTACTCATAGGCTGAATTCCTGCAGACCAGGCCATCCAGACAGATGTGTCCTGCACATCCACCCATCACACAGAAAGGATGGACCTGTGGAGAAGGGTAAAACATATATTGTAGATAAGGAGACAGCTTCACATCATTGCTGTGATTGGTAAATGTGTGCTGTAGGTGGACTGTGAACGTCCATCACTAAATGCACACCAGAGACTGGGTGCATTTAGGGTTTTGTGCATCAGCTGAGTCCTTCCATGGAAATTACGTAGATTTCAGCAAAGAGATAATGTACCTGGGGGAGAGGGGGGAAGAAGATTGAGTCTCCTTTAACTTCTGGCACTGAGAAAATGTTTCCTTAATACAAATGAGACCCTACTCCTGAAAATATTTATTACTTTGTCCTGTTTCTTCCCTATTCTGCTCTCATACTATGAAAAAAGTAAAGTATTTTCAGTATCCACTGAAACTTTAAGCGTGATAAGAAATGAGATTTCTGTAAGGCGATACTTTCCCTCTGATTATGTATTATATTAGCTTCTGTACCCAGCTGAGAAAAAATATTAAGCCAAGTATACAAAGAAAACAAATAGGAGACTGGTACTTAGCCTTAGGGCTGAAAGAGTTCTTAATTTCTTCCATTTCCTTTCTTTCCTTCCTTTCCCAAGTTCTTATTTATACCAAAGTCAGTTATGTTACACAGCCACAGCTGGCTTGGGAGCCCTGAAAGTAGGGCGAAGGGCAGCAGGAAGAAATGAACTTTTCAATTGATGTATGAATAAGTGTTTCCATGTATATAGCATATTTTTAAAAGACTGCATTGAAAGAAATAGTGGTTCCTTCTCACCTTCTGGTGGCACCTGTCAGGTTTGGAGGGAATAAGTATTTTTCTAGTGTCTGCTATTAAATGAAGTGGGATTGAAGGAGGAATTAATTACTCTGTAAAACAGAAGCCTTCATCAAATGAATTATAAGATTTTATTCCTCAAAATAAAATAAAAAAAAAAATCAGTTTTGTTCCAATGTTGAAGTGGTTTCACATTCAGCTGCTGAAAAAAGGGAGAGAAAGTGGGGCAGCGGGGCATAGAGAAAGAAACTAATTTCAGGTGAATTTTATGATGGAGGCAATCCTACAGGAAAATTACAATTTTCAAAGGATGTGCAATGGAGAAAGCAATTCCCATTCCCTCCTCCCAGCTATGTGGAAAGACAGAATACAGTGGAGCCAAGATCCTTCCTGTTCTGAAGCAGTGCAGCTGCCCTGCTACCTGGATAGGTGAGAGATTTTTATTACCTTTTGCTTTAGGCAACAGCCTCATGGAGTTCTCCTAGTAGAGGATACTGGACTGTAGCTAGAAGCCCAGTTATTTTCAATCACAAGAAAAATGCTTCCTTTAATCCTGCTTAAAGACTTTCTCCTTTGTTGCCACTATCACTCTTTCCAAAACTATGCCAGAATTTCATTTCTGCTGCTTTCCCTGCGTCAGCTATCTCCAAAGGAGACTTCTGAAAGTCAAGAGCGGAGGTCAACACTGTAGCACTATTTTAGACGAGACACATAGTCTTTCCAGCCTGTTCTGCTGGGCCCAGTCCTCATGGCAGTACAGAACAAACACTGTCAGGACACACAAAGTGTGCAGAGGTGGAGGTGGGCATGAGGCTGCTGAGGATGTGCCGTGCCCAGAGGGAGATTTGCTACAGGTCTGCACAGGACACTGCTGAAGGGGGAAGCAAACCAGTCTGGTAGAGACCAGCTCCTTCAGGAAGCTCATCTCTCCTGCTGCAGCTGCTGCTGACCAGCTCTTTGGAGAAGGATGCATTATTTTCCTTTCCTGATGCAGCTGGGACAGCTATTTCTATAGACAACTTTTTTGACAGAAAATGCAATGTTTTACAAGTCGGTTTAAAGCTCTGAATTGAGCTTTATCCTAAATGGACAGTGTCTCCCCAAAACAGTCCAGCTTTTCTTTGTGCTTCAGCTGTTGTGTTTCCCTTTGCCCACCTGGCTCCAGTGCCCTGAGGACAGAGCTGCTTCTTACTCCAAGAGATAGCTGTAGTGTGCACAGCAGACCAGGATGCCCTGGAGCAGATCTGGATGCTGTTGCAGCACAAACAGCAGTAATAATGTTCATAGAAAGCAGTGCTGTGTTTATGCAAACTTTATGTTTATGCAATCCATCCTACTGAGATGCTCTTTTGCTCCAGACAATCTTGGCATTTTGGAGGGATGTATCAACTTTCCCTCTGACACAGCTCTCTCTTGTCAGAGCAGTAAACAGCAGGTAGTTCTCATTCCTTTCCAAGGTGATGGGCTATGTAGTGGCAGAATCTCTGCATCCTACCTCTCAGCAGGTGAATGGCCAGTTTACAAATCTTTGAGACAACTCACTCAGTAGCAAATGAAGTGCTTTAGATAAAACACCTTGTACCATCTTGTGCCAGAACAGATTCCACTTTCAGTCAAGAAAAACTTAGTTGTGGACTTTGCCTCTTCCTTTATTTTGATTTTGTGTTGCTGTGCCTAGATACATTTTTTGGTGGTTAAAAGGGATTTGCAGTCATTCTGTGGAATACCTGAGGGAAAACCATGGATCACTATTGATCTACTGACTACTGGAAAAGAAATGTGGCTTGAAAACCTTCTGCCAGCATCCATAAGTTAATGCAATGGGGAAGACACAGTCTTTCAATTCCCTGAAGTCAGCGTTATTGAGGCTTCTAGCATAATAAGGACATGAAGGAGTATTGGTTATGAGCTTGGTTTCAGGAGTTAGAATATTTCTCTGAAGTAGTAAACACAGTAGTTTTAGGCCATAATTTCTCCACACGCCAAAGAGAAGCAGGGTTTCTGGACAGGTCACTGCACTATTAAGAAATTAAGAAATCTTCATAGCATTTCATCTGTGGCACTGTTTCCCAGGACAAGATGTTGTGTTTATCTCTGCCTCTGTTTCCTTGCATTATTATTGCATTACATTATTTCCTGTGAAATAATGTAATCTGAAGCATGCTGGAGAAAAGTTCTCTGAAATAACTGAATATATTGTTAATAGTAACAAAACAAACACTGCTAGTTTTAATGTATTTCTTCCTCAGACAACACTGCATTTACATCAGCATGCTGGAAATTTATACTAAAAAAATACAGAAAGCTCAGATATCTATATGGTAGGAAAAAAAAAAAAAAAAGGAAAAGAGAAAAGGGACTTTGAAAGAGACCAATATTTTTTTGGGATCAGAGCAATACAGTAAGAGAATGGCAATACAGCAATAGAGCCCTCAGATGGTGGCTGGGCCAGCATGGAAGCTCTCAAATTTGTCACGTATAAATCACAGAAGCATAAAAGACCAAAGTCCCAATAAACAACGCAGGCTAGCTTGCTTATACGGTTGCTTTGATAATTAAGGTTTACAGAGAGAGCACATCCATGCTAAAATAATGCCCAAAAGGAGGCAGACAGAACACAGCCTGCCTCTGGAAGGGTTTGACTCACATGCTGCTGAGTTATTCATGGCATGTGAGCTGTGTGGAAGAGATCTTTTTGTTTTGTTCTGTTTTAATGCTGATGGGATAATCTTTTCTTTTGAAAACAGCCTCCTAATGCATCAGGACAGCTGCCTGGGATACACCTCATTTAGCGGCAATTGTCTCTGTAATGTTTATAACCCTCCCACTGCCATCCAATATACAGTCATCATTTATCCACTCATTTGACTAACACAATGTTAAAATGCCCTTCCAGTGCTTCGTTTTGCTTACTTCTCCATTCCCTTGCTGTCCTCTTCTCAGAGATGTTAAAACCTCTTTTGAACAACTGGCACCTCTGTGTCAAGGATTGTGACTGAAGATGCTTTCCCCACTCCTTACCCCACCGCCTCTCCCTCCTGTTTAATTACAAGCTGGGGAGTGTGAGACATCATCTATCATTCCTTGTTCATTATATTCAACAGATGCACATTTTGGGCTCTTCAACAAACTGACCAGGCATATGGAGCATGTTAATCTGCTTGTGAAATCTGCCCTTTTAAAATCAGCAATACCATTGTCTCCTCAGATGAAATCTCAGGAAACAATGGAGGAAAACCTGAGCTTTAAGGCCCCTGGTACCATTCTTTAGCCTTTCTTGTGCAGTAGTTTGTCACAATCCAGATGTGAGTATTCTTTTGTAAAAGCAACCATGCTATGTTTGAGACCATCTGCGTGATGTGAGTTGGGTGGGTACAGTCAGAAATTCATGCAGTGCTACATAAAATCTGAAATCTCAGAAAGTAAAATCAAGCTTCCCAGACAACTTTCCACATCATGATGAACTTGAATCAGAACACATGCCTACTTTTTGTTCTGGCCACAGCTGGCATGTAGACATTGATACCTGCCACACAGAGGAGATTGGATGACACAGCTTTTTCTTTCATGTGAGTGGCTTGGGTGAGCCAATAAAAAGCAATAAAAAATGGGAGCATGTCAGAATGAACAATTTCCCGGCAGTGCTTGGCCTGATAGCAGAAAGATCTTTTACACTAATGCTTCTTCTGAGTTTTAAATCCATGTGGCATCACGGACAGTACAGATAATCCCAGCCACTAAGGAGAACAACATTTTTCTCAGGAACACAGCTGCAGTTCAGTAAACACAGCTCACGTTCAATGATCCAGAAGAAAATGTTTCATTTCTTTTTTTTCCTCTTCCTTAACTTTCTTTGGGATAAAACCGATGCGCAGTCAGCTCAGTGATTTTGAGTGGCTCCTTGAGATTTACCATTTACTTGAGCAGTAACATTACTCTAGGGCATTAAGAGCACACAAGACTGAAGATATGAAATTTGTGGAGTGCATGGCAAGCACAAAAACTGGAATAAAAACTATGCTGCAAGTGAATTTATATTGTTTACCTCTCACTAATCATAGAAGTAGCTTGAATAGCTCGCTATTCTTTTGGTGTTGTTTTCAGTCTGTCAGGAAACTGAAAACTTCACCTCTTAGTATACTGCTAATATTTTAAGCAGGGTCCTGAAAAACATATGGCAGAGTTGAAATCTGTGCATGTGTAGCTTTGGTCCTGAGGGAAATCCTGGGGGGAAGAGAGGAGAGATGTCCTGAAAATGTGGTTAAGAGCTTTGATAAGAGTAACCCTCCAAGAAAACAGCACATGGTCTGAAATTGTAAAATGCATGGTGATACATCCACATATTCCTTCCTGACAGAGCCTAGGTTTATAAGGCACTGTGAACTGGTCCTCTGTGATGTGCAGTCATCCAGATCTATCTGTTTCCATGGCATTCCTGCCTCTGTGGGAAAAAAAAATTGCAAGGAAAAAAATCAAAGGTTTGAAATGCTTTGTGACAGTTGTGTGTAGTTGCTAATTACTCTGGTATCAGCGGCTGCTGACTAAGATTTTATGTTCCATGCTGAGTAACATTCATTCTTTGGTCAACAGCAAGACTTGTGGAGAGCTTCAGTTCTAGTGTTTGTATCACTGCACTCATCAGTTTGTAAGGTGAAAACCAAAGCTTTCTCCCACTTTCTTTTGGCTAGTTTGACACTGTGTGTGCCTCTTGGCCGTGCATTAATAGTACATAAGAAAGCTGCAGATCAAAGAACTACCTGACCCAGAGGCCACAGAGTAACAGAGAGGGTAAGAGCCAGAAAAGCAAGTGTGGTGATCCTGGATAAAACCAACCACCCTGCAGCCTAGGGACCTCCTGAATCAGAGACTGTATCTATATCTCTGTACTGAACAGTCCTCAAGAGACCTATCATCCCTCCAAATGCATCTAATTGCTTTCTGAATCCAGTTATATTTTCCTCCTTGGCATGTTCAAAAGCTTCATTTGTTACAGGCTAATGAGCTTAATAAGCTGAAGCTGTGTTTCTATTGAAAGGTTAATGATTGCAAACATTTAAATAGTTAAATCAACTCCTTAGCTTAGTGTGGAGTTACAGAGGAAGGGAACAAACAAGCCTAACTCTTCTGGGAAGATTGCTGAAGAATTTTTGAGTTAGTGTCGGGTTTATATGCTTGGTGTGTTGTTCCAGCTCACCATTTCTACTTCCTCATCTGTTGTGCTGGGTTTAGGTCACATTAAATCCTGAACTGAGTCAATCTTTTCCCTGCAGCTTGTTTGTGTCCCAAGTTAGTTTTGCAGTTTATCTCCGCTGCTTCATATTATGAGACTGCTTTATCTCCATGAATCATCCCTTAAGTTTCTACAGTCTGCGGTGTTGGTCAAACAATCCATTGACAACAGCTTTGTTACTTCAAAAAGTGTGTTGTTTTGACCTCTTAAGGTGAAGTGGGTTTATCACTACAAGTCAAATAATTGCTTTATAATTGTAAAATAAAGCTTTGTTTGGTGACACTTGAGAAAAACCCTAAAAAGCTAGAATGACAGACCCCTTATATATTTGAATGCAACCAAATAGCTCTACATTTTTTAAATAGTGAAATATAAATGATGGTAATGTCACCTCAGGAGAATTAGAGGTTCTTCCTCTTACAAGTGATAAAAACATATGTGTTGTGTGTGTATGAAAAGAACATGAAAAGAGCATTTGTGCATTTTTCTTCCCAGGAGTGTTGGTTTTGTGCAGTGCCCAAGTGACCAGAGGAGTGAAATGAAGACAAAATAAAAAATTCCAGAGGTAATGTCACCATAATGTCTTCATAAGGAAATGTTCCACTGCACTTTCTGCCTTTCCATTTTTGTCCTTATCAAAATGTTGGATATTCTGCTTCCCTTTCTTTCTTTCCTTCCTCAACTGGCCAACAAAAGCTGGTAAATGAAAGATTCTGCAGTCTGTAAGCTTCAGTATAATTTTTCAGGCATGGTGGTTTATCAACACAGAACTCTAATATCCAGCTGACTACAGGGATGGCCTATAAAAGCCCACTTGGAAAGCATACTGAACTCAACAGAGGCTCCTGTTGACTTAAATGTGCCCTAGACCAGGCCTGAAATGAAATCTGTCTCAAATTGCCAGTTGACAAAGATCCAGGATGGTGGTTTTATTTGGAAGAAGCTGTGAAACAGAGAAGTAAAACGGGCAGGAGGAAAGCAATGGCAAAATAAAGATAATAATTTAGGCTCGTAAACGGGAGAAAACTGCTAACCAGCAGAAAAGAGCTCTGGAAAAGCCTCTTAAAAGAACTAGCAAAGGGAAAATCCTAACTGGTTCCAGGATCAATATTGATAACATAATGAGACAGTTTCCAGAATTCTCCCACTTTCAATAGCAAGAACCAGGCTTCTTTTCTCTGGTCTTGCAACAACTCATTGTCTTTAATATTTTTCTGAGTGTTTTCAAAGGTCGGGGGTTTTTGCTTGTGTAAATTCACCTAAAGGGAAAAGCATTTTACTTATAAAAAATCTTTTTCTTAGTCATCTGAACACTGGAAGGGAAATGGTAGTGGAATCTTTTCATTGGTTTCTCTTGTGCCCAGTGCTTGTCTCTGCTAATAACATTTTCCAACCAACTTTTGTTGTTTTCAAGATGTGGAGGGAAAAAAGGACAATGTATGGTACACATTCTTGATTGTGAGCTGAAAACCAGTTCCCTGTTCTTCTCCAGTTTTGTTTTGGTTTTTTTTAGTAAGACTGAACAAGTCTTACTAAATTTGACTTATGTTAGAACCTACCTTATGAAGAAGATAAATGTGCTCCCCTCTCTAAGAATGAGCCATGGGCAACTTCAGGGACATTCTCAGTGTCTATAATCTATATAACTTTAAATCTTGTGACTTATGTGGAAGACAGCTGTACTCTCACAGTTTATTACTTGTGTTGAGAAAACAGAAATATGGCTTCCATAACCATGGCTTACTTATGACAGAATGCTTCACCCCAAAAGTCTCTGGTGCCTCTTTCATGGCTACCTGGACTGCAGGGCTGAAAGCACAGCCCATTTCATTTGTCTGCAATGAACAAGCACTCCAGAAGAGGAACCTTTACCTCAGCAAAGCTGCTGGAGGGTTTCGGCAAGGGAGAGAAACTAGCCATTAAAACACAAGTTTCTGTACATAAGGGAGCAGAGTGAAACCCTATTTTAGAATCTAGATGAATGGTCTTAAAACAATTGTATTCTGAAAAGAGAACACTTAAAGTATCACAATGATGACCATGGTAAACAAGAGAAAAGAAATGGAGGAACAAGGGGATGATAGTCCTTAAAAGGATGGAAAGGCTAAAAGAGTAGCTTTTTTCCTCTAGTTAAGGAATAGAGTGGAGGTTGCCTAATCTTGCAAAGAAGAAACGCCTGAAATATCCTTAGAGGCAATGCTGCCTTTTTAAAGCACACAGGAAGCTGATAGCCAAAGGCAACAGAAGAAACAGTGAAAGGGAACAGCAGAAAGCTGAGACTCAGTGTGAACAGATACCTAAAAGTTAGGGAGCCGGAGGGTATGTGGTTTAACCAGACCACTGAGGATTTTTCTGCAGCAGAGGCTCAGATGCCATATTAAATCAGCACATATAACATCAAGCTGTGGCTATTGTCTTTAGGCACTTATTTTCCACACTGCAAATTAAGATGAGTAGCCTTAACCCTTTTCGGCTGTTGAATGAGCTACATTAAAACACAAACACACCCATCACTGAAGCACGGCTGTGTGAGCCATGAATCTCAGACGTGATGGAGCCACCAGTCACAGAACCCCATAATCACTTTACTACACTCCCTGGTTCTGGAGGAGTGCCTGGTACCACATGGGGATTTACAAACAGTCAGTGCTTCACACGCTTGGAAGACACTCATTTTACTGCAGGTCTGATTGGCTGTGCCTGGCTGCAGGAAAACAGCACAGGGTTTCTCCAGGTTTCTCTGTCTGTGGAAGTCAGCCCTTAATAGAACAGTTCCCACTATTACTGGGAGCAGCATATTTGACATGTATGTGGTTTGGCAAGATTTCATCTTGAATAAATGAGTGTGGGATTTGCTTTAGCACCTGCTGCTCTTTTTACAGTGCCAATTTATACCTCAGTAGGAATGTTTCCATATAATGCAGTTTTTTAAGGGAGTCTTGTAATTTTATAGTGCTTATTTATCTACTATTCAAGTCATGTAAGTGTTGTGGGTGTTAGTTCACTCAAATTTATACATTTCATTATTCTGGTATGCAAGTACTTTGTGGCCACGTTTTTGCTTCCTTTACTAACACCCTTCCCACAGCATTACCTGAAGGTTGAAAATCAAAGCAAACTGTACAAAACCCCATTAAATATTGTTTGGGTTGGGTTTTTTTTAATTTTTCTGTACTTCCCTGAGACCTATTTAGCTGGGGTTATTTTAAGACTATTTAAAGCCATATGTATATTTGGAATATTCTTCCTGAAAATGTCTAGCATAATTAAAAAGTAATTATGTAAATACAGGTGTAGAGCGTCTTCCTAACCCTATGTTATAGTACGTAGACTGTCTGAAACCATCAATTTAAGTACTTAGAACTGGAAACTCTTGACTGAATTGTAGCCCAAATTGTTTAATGGAGATGATGTACAAAATTATGCTTCCTGGGGTTGGAATTTAAAAGTGAATCAAAAGCTCTAGAAAACCTTAATTCCCGTAGATGTTCAAGACACAGAGGAAGTTGCTGTACCCAGCAGGAGCTGATTTGATATCTATGTAGGGAAAAGACAAGGAAATGGAAACAACCTATTGTTTCTTTTTCTGGTTGCTGGGATTTAGTGTTCAAAATCTTAGGGATCTTATCTACCATATTCCTGTTTATATTTTATCTTTAGGATGTATTTCCTGTCCTCTGATGAAGTCTTGTCAATAGTGAAGAAACTACAGACTTAAACCTGCAGTTTTTTCTGGCACTATCCCATATGCAAGGGACTTGTTTCTCATTCATTTTTCCAGCAAGAGTGACTGCTATTTAGTGATGCCTATTAGTTTTCCTTATTTTTCCTTGCAAAAAACAAGTAAATTGGAATTGTGCCCTGTTACCACAAACTTTCTACTGACCTTCAGCACAAACCAGCTGGAGCTCAACAGGAACCCTGAGAGGTGTCTCACAGTGTAGTGGAGTTGGAGCCAAATCCTGCCTCTCTTTAGTGTTTAACTTGAGTGTTTCATTTCTTCAGGTGTCAGGATGCACTTCAAAACATTGTGAGAAATTTGCCATGCCTTGCAAGACGTTCTAGAAGGGTGTCTATTTCTCTCATATTCAAGGAAAAAGGGGATGTAGAATGAAATTGGTTTCCAGTGAAGGAAGTAAAGTATCTTCTGGAAGTACGTGGAGTCCTGTGGAATGAATTTGAGCTGTGGTCAGCAGCTGGAATGGTCTGGAATCTTGCACTTCTGAATGTTTGGAAGGTGAAAGAGCTGAACACTCATGTAAGACAAGATCCTAAAAACAGGTTGTCACAGTCATAACTGATACAAGACCAGGCCCAAAAAAATCCTGCACCACAAATAAATCCTATTTTAAATTGATTGCTATGTTTAAAGTTGGAGAATCCTTTCTACTATCAAAGAGTTTTTTGATAGAGGATTATTTGAAATCTTTGGCAGGCTCCTGTAGATAATGGCTCAGAGTGCCATGACTTACAGCAACAGGACTAAATAAATATGAAGGAAGAATCGTAGTAAATTAGGCATTATTTTCAGTTGGAGCCACCAAAAGGCTAGACGTAATTTTCTTAAGCTAGATTTCTTATCAGTCACTCTTAGTTTCACCCTTGTCATTACCAAGCAAACCTTTAAAATAGCAGGAAAAGTAGGTCAGAATGAAAATGCAATTTAAAGCACTTCCAGGAATATTGCACTTTTCCTTATTCTCTGGCATGACTGACCCTTTATCAGTGTGGACACTCAAGGCTTTTACATTTATCTGTCTCATCTACCAAGGAATTAACATCACCTGATCATCTTTTTTTTACCCTAACTGCTTGAGACACAGGTCATACAGCCCCTCTCTGGTGAAATGCATTACATGCAAAATCTCTCTAAAATCAAAGAGACTGGAGTAAAGTAAAAGCAACTGCCCTAAGGCCCACAAATACCCTTTCCACAAGGAAAGAAAGGTGAATCAAACCATAAGATCATGCAGTCATTGTTAGTGCTTATTTTAAGCAAGCTATTTCTTTGATGTTGTTTCGGTTTTATGTTTGATTATGTAGTGGGAATTAAGAGATTTGGCACTGAAAACTCTAGGGACACTTGCTTCTGTGAAAATAAGGAAAAAAGCAACAAGTTGCCCTTGTTTGGAGGGATGTATGTAAAGAGGTGTCATTTTTAAACAGTGAAAGCAAGACTACTGCTGATCATCAAAAACATTCAAGTGAAAAATGTTTTCACAGTGATTTTTGGTTTTAAGTTATCCATAAAGTCTTGAGCACAGAAAAGGCCTCCGTGTGTCTGAAAAAAAAATAATTTGAAACTTGTTTCCTGGTTTTTGTCAGTGTAGCTCTGTGCACTGTGCAATCAAGACGTTTTTTAGGGAAAGGGAGACTTACAGAGCTCTAAGATGGCTTTACAAGCTTTCTGTTTTGCTCTGCTCTAATTGACGAAACTCCTACCTGGCCAGATGTTATGTTCCTGAACTAGAACACTCTAACAAGTCTCCTTTCCCATTTTTTTTTTCCTGTTTTTCTGAGAAAAGGAGAAGGCCATTGCTTGGCTATACATTCAGTATATAACTGAAGTTGAACTAGGTGTGGTTCAGCCCCAGAATGAGCTTAGACTGCTCTGCACATCTGCCTGCTATCTCCTCTTTTCACATTTCCTTTAGAAAGTCCTGTGGTGCACAGATCACAAGGAGGACATGGGACATTCCAGAGGGTGGCTCAAAAAAGGCAAACAGGTATAAACCTCTGTGCAAAAGCCTATTAAAGGACATATGGTAATTTTTAATAAGGACTAAAAATCTTATAATGAAAGAATAGACAGTTTTCTTGAGGTTTCAGGAAAGTAAATGTTCCAATTTAACATGGAAGTAGGTTTGCAAGAAAAATTGAAACCTTTGGATGGTTTTGTTTTTTTTTTTTTTTATTGTATGCAATTAGTGATCTAAATTCTTGACTCTCTGCTTGCCTGCTGTCCCCTCTCCAGGGGCTACCATGCATTGCTTCCTGTGTAGGTTATTCTGTCTGGAATTCTCTATGCATTTGGACCTCATATCTTTACCACAATAACTCTGCCTGTCCTCTTAAGAGAGCTGATTCCTTTTTAATTATCTTCCAGGTTGTTTCTACTTAAGACAAAATCTTTAATGTTAAGGCTCCCAAATAACTCAAGATCATGAGGGAAAATGGGACATTAGTTCTGCACTGGGTACCAGGCACCATGCAGAAAACACCTGAGAGGTACCAGAGTGCCATGGTCTGCAGCAGACAAACCTAAGTGGATTATGTGCAGGTGAATAGATGTGCAATTAATTGGTAGTCCCTAGGATGCTTCAGGGAAGCTGGCATGTCACCATGCACCTTGCTTGACTTGCTGAGAGCATTTTGATAGAAATCCAGCACAAAAGACAGGCAGAGAAGCTGAACAAATTTTTTGTGTTTATAGAAAATAAAGCTAGAAACTGTATTGTTACAAATAGAATTCTGTGTGTCCAGAGAGCTGCCATGGTATTAACAAACATTACCCATTTTTAGCTTGTTTGTGTGGTTCCTTGTGATTTACCAGCAGTGCTCCTCAAAGCTATTCTGTTATCACAGAGACATGATTTAAAAAGTTTTCTTATCTAGCCTGCAACACACCATGTTTTTCATTCTCCAGAATATGCAGTACATGTTGAATTAGCCATACATGCAATACTTCCCTCATCACCTGCTTCCAATCCCACTTGTCTCTCCAAATGAATGTGTAAAACCCAACGACACAAATCACTGAGCTCCCAATGCAGTGCATTCAGGCATTCATTTATTCTAAAGTGATGCTATCCAAGTGGAGGAATTGAAATATGCAGTGCTGTCCTCCACCAGATGTTGGGCTGGTTTAAATGCAAATAAACACCCAAAGGGAAAACAAGACATTGGAATTTAATACACTGCTGAGATATGGGCTAGAGTCGTACCTAACCAAACTTTCTCATAGTTTCAGATTTTTTTTTTTTTTTTTTAGTTTCTTTGCAAGGCAATTTCATTCTTACCCCCTTGTGATGGTATGTCCTGCTGAGTGCAATATTCTTGCAATGTTCCTGTTATCCCCTTCATTTGCTTATATATACCCTCAGAGTAACAAGGATTGTATTTATATACAGATTTTTCCTTTCCCTTTTGGAAATATTTCTGCTCCCTGTGTAGAGCAGAGCAACAGCTCCTCACTGCTACTGGGTCTCCAGAGGACAGGACAGAGAGCTGAAGGGAGTGGCTTTTCTGCTGTCTACCATCAGTCCTATCACTCAGGGTGGTAATTTAAATTTTTCACACAATATCTCTTCTCAGATGCCTGCCAAAAGCCCTGCATGAGATTGATCTGTCTTAAGAGACTAAACCTTGGGCTGAAAATTAGATGAATAGCTGGAGACCCTTCACATGGGTGCATAGCCTTAGGGGACAAGGCAGGAGAATCCAAAAGATGAAATTCCTTCACATCAGTTTTATTTCTTGCAGCAGAAGGCAAAGGACAGGATGAGAAGACAAGATTTTCCTTCATAACTCTTGGTTCCTACCTCAAATATATCACCAATTAACCTGAAGTTTCATTAATGCCCTTTTGCCACTTCTGACATTTGTATGCTTCCTGATCATTTGCTCTCACTCCCCTCCCATTCCAAATTCTGTACTCATATAAATTTTTATTCATCATTCCCTTCTCCTCCTCATTCAGTCTGCTCCCAGAATGGCCTGTTAGACTCTGTGTTCCCCACAAGTCAGTGTGGTTTGTTGTCTTGAAGAGTAGTTCTGTTACACAGAACCATGGTTTGTGAAAATCATCCTGTCTGGAAAACGACAAGAGTTAAGCACAGGAACTGAATTGTGAAACAGAGCAGGGCAAAACCACAGACCAACCCCAGTTCTACTTTGTAGTGAAGTTTTTGTGAGTTTTGGGAGGAGGATTATTCTGCACATTGCTTCATCAAAATAGGTATAAACAAAACCCCAATCAAATTTTTTACTAGATTTGCCTTTATTTGTAGAAATTCATTGGTCTCTGGATATAAATGTACGAATTTGCTGCTAATAACACAGAAAATATTGCAAATTAAAGCAATCTTGTGGGTCTTGCAGGGCCACAGGGCCCTCTTCTTTGGGAGGTTTGCCAGGAAGTCAATTCAGGGTCTTCATTAATTGGGGTCTTAGAGCTGAGATGGAACAAGGAAGCCTAACTGGTGAATACATGTGGATACAATAGAAAAAGAAAATACAACCACATGAATCACTATCCCTTTTGGATGTTAAAGTAGCTCTGCTTGGGTTTCAAAGAGTTTTTCAGGTGGATGTATGTGATCTTTGGCTTCCAGCTGTGATTTAACACACCTTGAAGGTGAAGCCATTATTTCTACCAGATATTTTCACAAAGGAAGAAAGAAAAGGAAATTACAGGAATAGGCCATTTCTGGAATGATTTTGGTTGCTGTGAATTTTGCATAAAAGTGAAAAGAGTTTAATTCTTGAAAGGAAAAAGAAGATTGCTGTCTATATGCATATCTATATTGCTGTGTTCTTTCTTCCTGACCAAATGAAGGCTCAGCAAAGAATGCAGGTTAACACTGAGAAGTTTCAACACTTGCCTTCCTCCAGTCATAACTAAAATAAATCATCTCTCTGCATGTGTTGAAAAAAACAAGTTTCATTGTTGTTTTATTGAATCTTGCACTATTAGAGATGCCACAATCCATTTTTCTGCTGGGAAGTTACAGCATGACTGTGCTGTGGCCTCTGCTGGATGATGACCAGTGCCAGACAAGTCCTCCAAAGGGAATATTCTTTGTTTGCTACCAGAAAACATTGCCACAAAAGGGTTGGATAGGATACACTCAGTTTGGGCTCCATGAGTGATTTCTGGCTCCTTGTTTTTCTCACTTTAAACTCTCTCTAGTGAGTTTTTAAGTTTTCTGTTGAGATTAGTCATTTGATGGAAGAGGTTTCTTTGAAATTAAGGCTCAGACCCTCTAGAAGTTAAATAGATCATCAGAAATTTCAATGAAATTTTAAAATTTTGGTAGGCTGGCCTATTTTAATTTTGTTGTTTGTTTTCTTGTTGTTTGGTGGTTTAGAGTTCTTTTAAGTAAGGAAATTGTTTCTTTACTGACTTGAAATCTTCTGCAAACATCTTATTGTAGAGTGAACTTTCCTCTTTCTTCCTCCATGGCATAGATGATTGCAGTTATTTGGCATGTTAACAGAGGGCATATTTGGATGCACAAAAAAAAAAAAAAAAAAAGGAGTAAGAGAAAGGGTGAGACCATGAATTATTCTCAAGAAAACAGCCTCAGAAACAGCTTGCTAGGGTGTGACTGCCGTGGACTCTGAGCCTATGTCGTACATATTTCAGAGCCATCAATATTTTCCTTTACAGAGGCACCAGTGTGGGAGTACTGAAAGAAAGAGGAAATAAACAGGCTGTGTTAGTTTGTCTGGTTTCCTGGAAAGTGCTAAATTGCTCAAATGCTGCAGGGGCCTCTGCTGAGCACACAGCTCTGGGGAAGCAGCTCAGCCAGTCTCTCTGAGGGACTGTCTTTCTGTGGGTACAAAGTACAGATTTTATAAAAATATCATAAAAACTTTAGCTCCTGCAAGCCAGGACACAACACCATTAGTTGTTTTAGGATTTTTTTTTACTGTATATATAATTTCTTCATTTGAAATTAATTATGGTGTATTTCTTGGGTCTTCTGGTTTTGTGTCTCTAAGATACAATGACTTTTTTTTTTTTTTTTCTTTTTTCCAAAAGCATGGTAATTATTCTCTACTTTGTAAAAGAGGGAATCAGATATAAATCACATAATTCCTGGAGGTAAGGTTTTATGAAAATCATTGAATCACTCTGAGATTCAGAGCTTTGACATGTCCAGTCTCTATAAACTTGTCAGTAAATTTAAAGCCAGGTCTAAGGTCTAGTAAACTAAACAAGTGCTTTAAGCAGGAACCTGTAGGGAGTTATAAAGGATCACCTACTTAGACAATGTCAGTGCTGTGCAAGTCTGGGCTGACAGCTGGTGGCTGGGCATGTGGCAGCTCTGGGAAAGGCCAGCCCTTGCCCATGAGTGAAACAGCTCACAATTAAATTGGAACAAGGGTCAGCTAATGGGTGCTTGTCCAAACCCCTTTGACTCATGGGAGCAAGAGCATCTCCTCAGAAACATCTTCTCTTGGCTCTGCTTCTGCTGCTCATTGAAAACAAACAGTTCTTACTTTGTTACTTTCTCCCTATTTAAAGTTCTCTTCCATGTATGCAAACTTACAACAACAGATAGCTTGAAGGTGTGTGGAACAAAAAGGTGTTTTGTTTTTGTCTTGTTAATCCTGAAAGGTAAACAGAAAAAATAATATATCCATAGAGGAGAAAAGTGGTAGTAGTGGGTGTATTTCTGTCAGTATTAAGTTGCATTGGAGATTAAATTTGTTTCTATGAGAAATTTCTTAATGCCCTTCTCTAGGGTGGTACACAAGACAAATGACAGGCTGTGAAACACAAGGTGTTGTTTGCTTTCATTAAGATTTATTTCCCATTACACCTTGTTTGAGAACAACTTGCTAATTCAAAATGGTATGGGCAGACCTGGTATGGGTAGAATGTTTCCTCATGTGTCTAAAATAAGACTTGGAGGTTTATTTTTGCTTGATCTTCCTCAAAAACCTTAGACTCCTTAAACAGAGATTTCCAACATATTAGTGCACTGCTCTGTGAGCATCTATGAGTCCTGTAGCTGCTCTGCTGGCTGTACCTTGCCTTCCTCCCAGTTAATCTAAGCTGCACAGACAAGCCACATCAGTCAAACCATGCCCATAAGATGAATTACTTCCAGCCTCATGGCAAAAGTAAGACAGTTCAATAGCAACCAAGGCTCCCTGCTGGGGCACAGAGGATAAAACTGAAACCTTTCTGTCTGTTTGTTTACAGGTCTGCATTTTCTCTTTCAGTTTGGCCACAGCCCTGCTGTCAGCTGAACTGGCCGTGGATCCTGGTTCACAGTGCCTGGTGTGTGCATCCTCCCAGGTGATGACAGGCTGTCACAGAGGTGAAGGCAGCATACCCTGGGCACAGATCCCTTGATTCTGCTGAAAAAAAAGGACCTATAATCAGCAGAAATCAAAATGGTTTTGATGAAAAAAGCTAAGTTTATGTCAGAAAACTAGATGTTTAATATTCTGGATTTCCATCCAATTTAAAATGGAAATGCCTGTTTAATCAAGAAAATGGTTGGGTAAAAGTTTCTTAGTCATCTGTATTTAAATCTCCTTGATGACAGGTTTTCTGTCCTGAAGAGCTTGTCTCAAAATCAAGTTGTGCTGAAATAACTTACTCAGGATGAGCCACTTGTTTCTGGATAGAACCGTGTGAATATTCTTACTCCATAAGAGCCTTATACTTGTCTGCACAGGTCTTGTGTTAACAATTTATGCTGCAGAACAAGAAAAGAGGAGCCTCTGATGTGATGTTCTCAGGAGTTTCCTCCATGACCAGTAGGAGTGCAGGCTGCAAAATGAATTCTTTAAATGATGAGCTATTAAAGCAGAAAGGGACAAGTGGATTCCAGAAAGTACAGGGAAATCTTTTTTCTGCTTGACATGAGACAGCAAAGTTGGCCTCTGCTCCTTTGCTACATATTGATGAGACAAAGATTTAGACACCACTTAGGCCCCTTAACTCTTTTCTGGAGGAGCTCCTTTCTCCAAAAATGTGTCTTAGGTCTCTCTCTTCTGTGTCAGAAACAGATAACCCACTCTTCCATCTTCTTCCTTTCTCATGGCTTCACCCATTTCTGAAAGCAATTGTTTTAGTCCTGGAAGTATAAGGGAGGGCAGCCCAAGGAGGCTCCTGCTGTGACAGAAAAGGTGAGGGTGCTCCCCAGCAGCACAGAAACATTCCTTTCTGTATCACCTACACTCCTTTACCAGCAGGGAGAAGGAAGGAGTGATGGCATCATCCACTCCATGAAGTGCCAGCATTGTCCAGGAGCAGGTCAGTCTCCTTTATGGCCAACTACACCCACTGCTGCCTCCCCAGAGCATCCCTGCAGAGTCAGTGGCCTTCTGCTGTTTTGGAGTGACAAATCTGTCACCCCAGTGCTGGGGTGGAAAGGGGTCCCAACAGTTCCAAGAGTGCTCTCCAGATGTGCCCAGAACCACCCCTTCAGCGACACTCAGGCACGCAGCAAGATGGGGTAGAGCATATTCTCACAGTGCTTCAAAAGAGCAAATAGAGGTTTTCCTCTCTGCATCTAATCCCCTGCTACACCAATTAAGTATCACTTGGGTAGAGAGCTCAGTTGTTCTTACAAAAAAGAAACTTTTTGTATCATTTCTTTCTCATCATTAGGTGTTGACCACAGCATCCTGCTGTTTTGATTTGCCAACCTGTCACCTGCCTCTCAAACTTGTCCCTCTCCCTCCCAAAATAGGCCTGCGTCAATCATGAAAATAAGAAAACATTCACATATACTTTCTCTTATCTTAATTCCTAATAACATTTTCTGCTCTGATTTTATTTTGTTAATCTCTTTTTTACATTTAATTTGGCATCTAAGCAATCGAAATTATGTTCTATTTATGCTTTTTAGCAAATAGGTTTGGCTTCAAATTCTTAACATTTCATTCACGGTTATTTGTTCTCGTATTTAGCATATCTCCAGCTTGCCAGCCTTGTAACTTCCAAATGAGAATATTATAAATGTATGGAGGCTTATTACATCTGTGGCTTTTTTTTTTTTTTTTTTTTTTTTTTTTTTTTTTTTTT
>CM031862.1:10976008-11004280 GCA_018697195.1 Certhia americana
ATTCAAATAAACCAGGATGCATTGTGGCTAATGTACTGAGGAGAATATTTCCTCTGCTTGATGATCTCAGGGTGTGTGGAAGGCGGGGTGTGTGTGTCCATGTTTTTCTCTTCATTTGTTTCTGTGTCTGTTGGTTGCTTTTGAAGATCTGCCACTTTGAATATGAACCAAATATTGGCACAGGAACACACCTGCCCAGTCTCTTTCTCCAATTAAATGACTTAATGTCCAGCAAAAGAAGTTACAGCTGTCCAAGGCCAAATAGATTGAAGAATTTATTTTTTTAAAAAAAAACAACACTAAAATAGGAGCATTGAGCAAAAATTGGTCAGTGAAATGGCCTGTTCTGGAACTAGGCAGATGTGGAGATCCTGTCTGAAAACAGATTGTATGCATGGTGGAAATCCAGCACCTTGATAATTGTGAAACATACTTTTCTGAAAAATAAGCTTCATTAACACCTGGAGCAAACAAGGAAGCAACCCACAGGCAAGGTCAGGCCTAAAATGCCAGAACTAAAGCTGCCTCCTTTGCTCATCTTTGGAAACATCTCATTCTAATATACCCCCTTGACATGGAGAGCTGCTACAACTCTGTGAAAAGAACGCTTTTGTAAAAAGTGGGGGAAAATTGAAAATACCAGAAATAGGTACTTTAAATTTCCTTTCAAATGTTGTCCTGATTTCCTACACAGATGGCTTGACTTTTGTCATGGCAGTGATGTAAAAATATCTTTGCTGTCCTGTGGGGTAATATCAGAGCTGGACAATGCTTGTTAATCACAATCCTTAAATCATGTCATGTTTTCACTTGGTGTAACTTAAAATGTAATGCCTTAAAATCCCCCTCCAAGTCTGCATGTAAAATTACTAATTTTTCAATCCTAAATTGTCATGTCCTACTAACAAATTGAGTTGATTACCTCATGTCCTATCACCTTCAAAAAACAGCTAAGCTCTGCCTGTGCCATTAAGAGCATTTAACAGGGTAGAGAACTATCATTATAGGCCTCTCTTGCTTTCTCAGTTTAAATAGGCCTCATTTCAATTGCCTTTCTCCCTAGGTCATGTTTCCTCAACCACTTATTACCCATACTGTTTTCCTTTGGACTTTCTCCATTTTGTGTAAATGTCTGTTTGTGTAGGATGTATGAAATTATATCTTACCAAATGGCCTCATTAGGGCTTTGAAATAATTACATCTCAGGTCTTGCAAAATCAGCAACAGGGGGAAAAAAGGTCTACTAAAGGTTGTTAAGTACAGAGAGTATGTCTTCCCTGGCCTTCAAATTTATGGTGGCCACAAGCTTTTTTGAGAAAGTGGTCTACCTTTCTGACAGCAATGTGCTACTGATTCCCACTCACCCTGTGACCAGCAAAACACCCAGAGCCTGATCTGCACAGCTGGCTCCTCCTCCCTGCACTTCACTGAGACTGCTTTTCAGTTTTTCTCTGGCATTTACCTGTTCTGAATTTAATCTGATTCCTTATAGTCCAGCCCCCACCTATATAATCATAATCTACCAAAGACAGAGAAATCAGCTGCTTTTTTCCAATTGTTTCCCTGTCACAGGTTTGACAGCTGTTTTAAAACCTCGGTCTGTGCACACAGAGAAGATCCTCAAAGATAGAGATATTCCAACAGGGTCAGTAAGCATGGTATGTAATTAAGACACGTAAAACAAAGATCTACAGGTCTGTCCATCTGTTTTGACTTGTCTGGCTAGGAGGAGTGTCCCACAACAGGCTTATGTTTAATGCCTGGATATGGTGTCCGGTCTGTCTGTGCTCGTGTCCATCTGTTTGGAGGGCACGGCGCCCATTACCCATCGTGGAGGCACTTGGCACTGCTGTGAGCACAGAGAGCCTTGTGCAGGCAGCCCACACAGGCTTGCTGGGCTGCATCTGTTCGTCTGGATCTCCCACTGATGCATTTTTTGGCAGCGCCAGCACAGCAGTCACATATCTCGTGTTTGCCTCATCTTTGCTGAAAGGCCTATGCCAAGGAAAACCAGCAAGGAGCAGGGAGATCCTCAAAAAGCAAAACAGAAGCTTGTGGTAACTGACTTTCATGGGCAGGACTAAAGGGAGCTCAGCTGTGTGAGTTAAACCCAGAAAAACCTCCCAGTGCTTTCCAAAAGCTTTGGTGCTGTACTAGGCTTAGTAGAGGGGATGAGTGTTGGAAGAGAGCAGAGGTGTCCCAAGAGCTTTTTTGTAGACCCAACTTCTGCTATAACCCAGTTCACTATGGGATTGATTTTGTGCTCCTAGATATCACCTGAGTTATTACTGGTGTACTTGAAAATGTAAGAATTACCATTCTCAGAAAACAGGAACATCTAACCCAGTATCTTCCCTCTATCCCCATACCCAGGTATGAATAAGAACAGTGAGCTCAGGATACTGCTGGGCAGAAAGTCTTACCTTCTAGTGATGACAGTGCAGGCACTTTCTGAGCTAGAAAGATTATCTTCCTATTTCATAGCTCTGAAAGGAATTCTACACAAGAGCTTGTGCAGTTGCTTTTGAAACTGTTCTCAATAACCATTTTTCCATGACTAGGAGTACCACTGCTGAAGCCCACAATGCCTGAGGAAACACTGCAGTCTACCTATATACAAGTCAGCAGATAGAATACATATTTACTCACTTTGTACCCCAAAAATCTTGATGTTTAAATGTGTTATTTGTTTTCCAGGGTGCTGCAAGCTTGACAGGGCTTAAATGTACCCTGCAAACTCAGCTTACCTCCAGTACCCAGAGGTTATTGCTCTGGATTGTCTGCTTTGTGTACCCTTGGTTACAGAGTGATTCAGCTTCAGAAGGAAGGAGAACAAAGCTGCACCCTTCAGTCTGCCCTCAATGTCTGTTAAACCAGCCCCAGTTAACGAAAAATGTGAGTCCAAATCCAGGAGAGCTGAGTAGCTAGAATGACTCAAGTGCCACAATTCTTGGACAGCTCCCAGGATGTTTGTTGAAAAGCTTTCTCAAGCTTTTCTTTTCAAAGACATTTCTCTCTGCTTTCCCCAGAAAAAGCTGATAAAGGTGTTTTCCCTTTGCAGCCAACATGAGAATCTGAAGGCCAACATTATTTGCAACAGGGTTAAGTGAAAGGATCTCTCCCTGTGCAATAATTAAAATAACTACAGTGACTGATTATTTGTACATTAATACTGTTTTATCGCCCCAGTGGAGAACCCAGTGAGACAAGAACTTACAGGAACAAAATAAGAGGCCAAAGAACAATTTTAAAGTATATAATTACTACTGGGTTTGTTTCATAAGCACTTCAAGTTTCCATTTACAGCTACAGAGTCTTTTCCTAGAGGTGCTTAAACCTGTGTTAAGAGTCATCCCTTGTTCTTGAACTCAACCTATATAAGAATTGATGTATTTGCAGAAGGTCATAATGGTTGTGCCAAACTTACAAATTCACCCCAGGTTTAGTTCACGTTTGAATATCAATATTACTGTCCCTGCTTGCACAAGATGAGGCTGTGTTCAGTAGAAATATTAATTTAAATATGGGGTTTGTCATTGCTGATAAAGGAAAGAGCAGAGATAACAAGACAAAAGCCTGTTTAGACATGAGATGTTATTAGATGTTCTATGTACCCTCCACAGCCTACCTAGGCCAGAGAGGATATAATACATGCATAAAAAGGAGAGGAGTTTGACATTTTAGTTATATTTCTCCAAGTGACATATATTGGCTTAGCTGAACATCTCTCTGAATCATCTGGCAAAGGTTTGTCACATAAGTTAGATTTAGCTTCAGAACTGAAGTAGTACCTGAAAGTATAACTTTGATAAAGATGGTAAGATTTGAAGAAGAGATATTATGGCCACAAAAATCAGAAAGAAGGTTGAATTTGTTGAAGACTTGTCACCTTTGATTGTTTTTTAACAGCCTCCTTGATAGACTACTGGGCTGAGAAGCTCACTACATGTTTGTTACAGACGTAGTATCTCTCAAAGGTGGTCATTACTAATGAGTTATCAGTCTTGGAGGTTGCTGCTGAAGAAAATTGAATAACCTTCAATAATTTGAGAAATAGGGTAAAGGAGAAGATAAAACTGAGATGCAAGAGGAACCACATTCTGAAAAACTGTTCCAGTGTAGATATTTAAATGCCAGCATCATCTAAATGGCACAAAGACTCTTTTTCAGTAAGACTACAGATCAGTGCTCCTGGCCCAATTTTCTGTCTTTGGCAAACTCCTAACACCTACCCTGGATAGTCATATCACAGCTTAATCACTTAGACATTTATTTTGCACTCTAGTTTCCCCTCTCAATGCTTTTCTTACATTTCTCAAATCTTGATTTAACAGAATCTTTTCATTGATCCAAGACTGGCAAAAAGAATTTTTTTAAAGAACCAAACCCTGCAAGCAATTAACATGTGTAGCTCCAAAAGCAGTCTGAACGAAAGAGTAGTATTTGGAGTGTCTGTGTTTGTTTTTTTTTTAAATTAAGGTAAATGTTTTCCTTTAAAGTTTCCAAATAAGTATCCGGAAAATAAGGAGAAATAGTAACAGTAAAAAAAAAAAAAAAAAATTATTACATTTTGTATTTCTTATAATAGAAGTGATTGTAATTATTGTACAGATTTAATTCCTTCCTGAGGTATGCCAGGGCAAAGGACAGTGCAAAGAAATCTTATCACAGTGCAATGTATATTTTCAAATTTTTCTCCTCTTCTTTCCAGGTTACTGTCAACAATTTGGGGAGAGATAATGGGGAAAAGTAAAGGCTAAACCACACAAGAGCACTGGGTCCCTTATTACTCTAAAATTAAGTTCTCTTCCCTGAAAACTGTCTATTTCAGAAAAGGAGATGACTTTTTTGTATTTATAAGTGTCTCCCATTTGAGTTCTATGAATAATTCACCACCTCCAGATGGAGTCCAAGCCAACCATTGCAAATATCACACTATTGAAAGCCAGACCCTAGTGCAACAGTTACAAGTGTGTGCCTTCCAACTGGAGCCACATCAAATGTCTGGTAAGAACAGGATGAATACAAAATCTTTCACTGGAAGTATTCAATAACAGGGATTTGAAACATATTCCTTCCCTCTCATAAATTTATTTGGTGAATCTAATCATGGAAAGCTGGAAATTAAAATGGAGGAGCAGATGAAGAGCCTTGTGCTTAGGCTTTGGGTAGAGGTGGATCTAGGTAGAGTTCCCACAAACTGACCCTCCACCCTCTACTTCATTTTCTGTCCATTCCAAATACTGAAAGAAGAGTTGACATAAAATGGATTTACACAGGAATCAAAGAGAAAAATCACCTCACCTTTCATCCTGTTCATTGTCCTTGCACTGGTCTGTGGGTTGGAATAAGGACAGAGCTTTCATGTCACAGCACAGCTCTTCCTCCCCCTTCTTTAACCTGTCAGTAGCACTATGGCACCTGGCCCTGGAACAAGCCCTGACATACATGACAGGTATTCTAGAAACCACTCAGACATCAAAGGCAGCAAAAAGGTAAGTGAAAGAGTAGGAGATGAGAAGTACAGGAGAATTACCGAGCCATGGGAAAGTTCATAGACAGGCCTATGAGGATAAGGACTTAGGATAATGTGGAACAAGCACCAAAAAGGGCAGATGGAAGTGAAGGGAGGGGTTTGGATACAAGACCTTATGGTATCTGGGCTTTGATATGCAACATAGGTGGAACTGGAGTTGTGAGGTGTATCAACTACTCTGCAGAGGACTGATTTGGGTTTCTCACCCAAATGTCACAGATGCTGCAGTGCAGCATTGTCCAGCCCAGGCTGGAAAGGGCATGTAGAGGTGTAGGGATGGAAAAGGAAAGCAGGGAAGAGGGAGTTCTGAGGTGTTGCTGTGGGACTCTCACAGAACATCTGTTGTTCATGATTTCTATTTTATTGCCAGTATCATTCCTCTTGAACAGGCTAATAACAGGATAAATTAAAAGAATTAGGTGCTTTGAGAGTAGAATCATTATCAAAAACAAACTTTGCTTGATTAAAATACTGTGCAGCATTTGTGGAAATTTCTCCCACCCTTGCTTGCATACAGTATAAATTTACTGGCAGTTCTCTTGACATCGTTGAAGCTATATTCAATTTTATCAGCAAGAATGGATTGTGACTGGTTGAATTTTGTTTTCCAATCAGAAATTATTAGATACACAATGTAGAACTGAATAATAAGCACCCATTCATATATGTTTTACCTGTGGTAACACAGAGTCATGTGCTTTCATCACTGCTGTACACAGAGATATCATTACAGGGACTTAATATGATTGAGCCAACTGGCCACTTCTGCTTTTTTGTGTCAGATAGTACAGTAATGTTATAACCTTGGAATAGGATTTCTACTCAGATCCCAATATGGGCTCCTAAGGAGAAAAATCTCACTCAGTTAGCAAAATCAATTAAAATTAGGTTATGGAAAGAGGTTAATTCCATTTTCCTGTTCTACAGCTCTATAAATAGATTATTGTCCCACTGTTAAGTAAAAGTCTTCAATCAAAACCTAGGTGGTTAGACATAGGAAGCAGGGGTGAAATGAGCTACATCAAAATCAGTGAGATTCTTTTCATCTGCCTTCAAAATATTTTTGACCTTTTTTCTTGGAGAATAGTCCAGTTTCTGGAAAGAAATTTAGGATAAAGCTGAAGTGTCCAGAATTTCTAAGTCTTCAGCATTATATTACAACCAATCCTAGTGTGTAAAAATGCACACCTAAACAGATCAGCTGCATCAGAGCTGGGAAAAGGTAAGAGAGACAAAAAGAACAAGACCCACAGTAGAGATCTCCAGAATTTCTTACCACAAACATACCATCACACCTAACTTTGTTTTTTGCTTTCTCCTGCTGTCAAACTTGAGAGAGATTAAAATCAGACAAGTCTGGAAAGGAAATGAAGCTGCTTACTTTATTAGTCTTGATTAACAGCAAAATATGCTCCTAACATTTACTTTTACTTCATTTATTTAAGAGTGATTACACGCAAATAGCAGTTTAAAACGTCAGGGCTTTAATGATAGTTTTATTTGCCACTGTAATTGCTTCTGTAGCACCTCTGAAGTCTGAAACACACCCCCCTGACAAAAAATCAAAATAGCAGCAATGCATCTTTCTCTCTCACTCTCCAAAACAGTATAAAAAAAGATATAGGAGCTTATTTACTATGTTTCTTATTTAGCTATGTGACTGTGTATTTAATATGTTATTCACTATGCTTGGTCGAAGCTTGTACTCCCATATGGAGATCCCTTAAGGTCAACTTTAGCCTCCTGTTCCTTCAGAAGTTTCTCAAGTGCACGAAAGTTTACTCAGGTAACCTGCTGACCCATCCTGTCCTGTGCTTTGCTCTCCTATCACACTGTAAATGTTAGGATTGTCCTGCAGTTTGGGCAGAGTGTGGGTGGTACTGAGATGTAGGAGCTTTTGCAATTTGTCCTTTCAAACTGCAGCTCCTGCTGAGGAACACTTGAGGTGCCATGGTGAGGTACTCACTTGGCTGTTTAGCAATTGCTAAATTGCTAAGTGAGTATCTCCTTTTTTTGTCCTATTGCCTCTAATGAAATCTTCCAGACCAAAACACACAGGGACTCTTATTTTCTGGGTGGTGGTTTCTGTCCTCCTATAAAATCCATGGCTGGGACAAAAACTGAGTCTTTTTCAAAAGGAGGGATGGAGGATCTGTCCTCAGAGAAAATTCTTTGAGCTTGGCATTGTTGTGTCCTTGTCTTGTTTTGGGTTTTTTGGTTGGTTGGTTTTTTTTTTTTTCATTTTACTTTCATAATTGCCATTTGTGCTCATTCCTTCTGAGGGCTAATACAAACTAAATGGCCCTACTTTTCCATAGTTACTTTATATCCTGGAAGAGTTCCCAGGATATCTGTCAGTTCAGATTCACTCTGTTTCTTTTCAATAAAATCCAGCACTGATGGGAGCTCCAACAACATCATCTCAGAGTAAACGTAACCCTTTGGTGAAGGAAGTCAAGCAATCTTCTGCCTCTGGGATTAGAGCATGGTTATGCCTCATTACTGTGAATAAGTTTTCTATATGGGTTTCTGCATGCTGCATATCTGGGCAACTTCACAGAATATGCACATATAAATAAATAGTTGCTTCCTTTAAGTAGACCCAAAATGTTTGGGAGTGAGAATAAGGAAAGAATTCTACTTTCTGCATTCTTTGTAAGAGGTGTTTAAAAAAAGGGAAAAAGGGCCATTCTCACCAAACCCACAGATCTCTGAGGAGTTACAAAGAGTAGATTTGTTAAAATCAGAACTGCCTGTTTTGCACATTTGCTTTTGGAGTACCCTCACATTTTTAAACAAACTTTATTAGAATTCATATCCAGTTATGGAGCTGTACTGAACTCCTTTAACAAGTATAGTCTGGCTGGAGGCAACGAATCTGTCTTAGTCACTAATGATGTTTGTATTATTTTAACACTGTTGATACTGGGGATTTGTGGGGGGGCTGCAAGCAATCATCTTTCAACCACAGCTCACCTGCCTTGCATGCTGATTAGAAAAGCACTTTTCCCTCTGGATGTCAGGAACACAGTGGGGTACACGAGGGGACATGCCCAAGGGATTTCAGGCATATAATCTGGTTTTTGGAAAAAATCCTTGCAATTCCAGTGACCTTTGCTTATTCAGTGAAGGGGGTGGGTAGAACTCCTTTGGAAACATTTTCCATTAATCTGCATCTTTTTCATGTGATGTGTGTGGTAGCCTGTCAGAAGGGTTTGTGACATGGTCGTTTGGTAGAAAGTCATTTCAGAAGAACTAAAGCAGCTCTTATTTTTCAGATGTGAAGGTCCAATGATGGGGTCGGCAGAAGACAGACAGCACTCAATATAAATGATCAGTAAGTCTCAACTTCATTCCGTTAGTCATGTCTTTTATACAATCAGTAATGAATCTCATGCATAGTGCAAAAGCAAGCTCATCATTGGCTACTAACAGAAATGTCAACTCCTCCTAGTTTCTCATTTTTGTGGTTCAGTGTTAGCATTCTGTTCCCTCTTTATCAGCTACAATATTCCGTTGTTGTTATAACATTCACCCACAAGGACACAGCGTCCTTGTCAGCTAAACTGAGTCCTAAACTTTGCTAACTCTGCACCTGCAAGTTGTTGCACATCAGCATGTCCCTTATTCTCTAACCACTCTTCCACAGTCCAAGCTGTTCAAGTGCTGATAAATCTGTTTCCAAGGTGCAGTTCAATTGAATCAGTTAAATATATTTATATATTATGTACTTTATGTAATATAGTAGGTATTCTATACCAAATATTATGTACTATATACCCTATAGTATGTGTATAAGAACATTTATATGTCATGTGATCTAAAATGGCTGGAGACATGTGCTGTATCTTCTTTTTCTGTCCTGTGATGCTACTATGAACAAGTACCAGATGTGATCCCCCAAACACAGACTAGGTATATTCTTATTCTTTAGGTGTGAAAGGAGAACAATCATGTCTGCATCTTCTCTTGGCACATCTGTCTCTTGCACAAAAGTTTCTTTTGGTTTGCCTGCTTTGCCTTGAAAGAACGGCAGTAAATACAGGGCAGGGATATGATGGTGTTGTGGAAAGTGGCTGTCACTCCTTGCCCTGGTTTCTGGGTGCAGAAACTCAAGGGAGGTTCCCTGGGTGAGAAAGAAAGATGATTTATGTGTCAGTTCTAGAACATGGAGGAGGAGGGAGCAGGGACCTACTCATGAAAACGAGATATCTCTCAGCTGAGGATTTTCAGGATAATCATTGTTGATTGAGCAGTAATATCCTGTGCATACCAGGGGTGTATAATCCATCCAAGATTTTCCTCAGATCAGGAGGAAGTGGAGTTCTGACTTCCAGAAGATGTGCACAGGATATTTAGGATGCAGTCATGCTTACATATCATTCTCTCTCCTGCCATGTCACAGAAGTAAGAGGATGGCACACATTCCCCTGATCCCTTTCAACATCCCAGCCCTCTGCTGTGTTGGCTTGGACAGCAGGCAAAATCAGTTTGTGAGCTGCAGTTGTAGACATATGTCTAACCATAGGTGTATAGATAATTGCTGAAGGCTATTTACATAAAGAGATTTTTTTGTAGCCTTTGAGATCCATTGGTTTCTTCAACTTGGACTGTGAGACCTACCACAAAATTAAGGGTATTCTCCTGTGCTCCAGCCCTAAAGAGACAAGCACTGTGACCTGAGTGAGCAGGATCTGTTTGTGATCCTCCACAGAAAGTGAGAAAGGATCAGCACGATTCATTTTTATTCCAGTTATAAAAGATACTTTTTTATGAGCAGATAAGATATTTTGTCAGGAAATGGTTCTCAGCAGAAACAAGTCTGCCAGGTTCAGAGGGCGGGTTCGATGCCTACTTGCTCTTGATGCCCTAAAGAAATGAGAAGGCTGTATCCCACCTGCTGTTGTCAGGGCTTGGAGCTCAAGAGCCACAAATGGTGCACAAGGCAAAAATACCAAAATGAAGGAGGGGAGTGAAAATGATCTACAGTAGCTGAGAAAAGAAAAAGGTTAATATTCCTTGGCAGTTGTTACCTAACTATACTTTTTTTTAGTGTTTAAATTTAACAGTAATGCCCAGGAATATATTGAGTATTTGAGGAAAAGCTCTACAGTTTTGAAAAAAAAAATGAGAGAGGAGAAACTAAAAGTCCTGGCACTAACAGAATACTAATTTGGGTCTGCAGCAATTAATTACATTGATCTTAATTAAATTTTTCCTGCTGGATTCATGAAACAATCTGTAATTCTGCCACCTATGCTATAAAAATGTAACATATTCCCTTTGAATTTGTAAATGTTCCTAACTGTTATTTTTAATCAAAGGTCCACCTGAGTTTAATTGTTCCATAGGTTTGGTGGGTTAAAACACATGAATTTCAGAGGTTACTTGCAGACAAGATGATACTGTGATTAACGTTGTCATCTGTCAGCTCTTCTTCATTGCCATCACCTCTCCATGGACTAAATAGTCAGAAAACAATTTAATCCTGAGTCAACGCTGTGAGCTCAGGATCAGAATGCAGTCCTGTGCTGTGTGGTTCAGCAAAGAGAATGAGAAGCAGTTTGTGAGAGATAGTGACAAAAACTGACACCACGTGCCATGGCTGGGTGTCCCTTCCTAAAGGACACCTAAAGGGCCCAGGACCATGCAGAGAATATGTCCTTACCCACTGCTGGTGTGAAGCAAAGACAAATTAGCTGAAGTGTCAGTACAGCAGGGTTGTTCTGGTTTTGGGGTTTCCTTTGCCAGTAGTAATGGGGTCACCAGGAAAATATACTTAGGTAGAAAGAAAATCCCTTAAAAAAGTCTTAGGGAGTAAATCCTTTCTCTCTGAGCAGCAAAAACCATTTTCTTCCTTCCATATCAGGCCAGAGAGAATCAAAGGCTCAGGGATGTGCTCTCTCTCTCTCTCTCTCTCTCTCTCTCTCTGTTGTAATGGCCAAATTTCACCCAGATAGAGCTGCAAGTCCCTGTGTGACTCATCTCAGCCAGTGTGCCTTCTAATGAAATCATCCATAGTCCAGATGGCAAATCCAGCTTCCAAGAGACCCAGGAATTCAAATTCACTTACTCCTAATGGTATTTTGAATTATATTGAGTGACTTTTCAGAATGCTGCTGTACTGGGCACTCTCCAGATATGTCAAATGGTGTCAAGTGGTAGTTCACTGTGGAACCTGAAATAATGGGGTTTATGCAAAGACAGAAGACTGCAAGTGTAGGTGACGGTTCTGCATTGCTCACTTTGCTAGCCTCAATGTGGAACCTGTTTGCAGAGTTCTTCATGGGCCTTTAAGGTACCTTTTATGGAAAACCTGTCTGAATTTCTTCAACAGGCTTGGTATGAGCACATAAGAAAATTTTGCATACACAATAGTGAATTTATCTTCTGTTTTTAATTTTTTTTTGTCATTGGTGCTTTTTAAAATATCACTCATAATATTTTATTTGAAGTGAAAATAAAAAGCATTCATGTGGTTACTTTTATCTTAACAGAAATGTAAAATCTAGTTGCACATTTCATAATCATCTCTCTCAAGAAAAAGTTTAAATTGAAATTTTTAATCACTTTATCATTTTTAATGAGGCAGTAGTTCAGCTGACAGCTTTCTAGTAGAAGCAGTAGGAAGACTAAAAGAACTGCCTAGTGCAGAGAGGCTGACCACCAAACAGCAGGAAAAGGTATTCCTGACAATTCAGTTTGCCTCCCCAATCAAAGCTTGCTAAAAAGGTCCAGAACTTAATTTTCAAGGAGTACCTGCCATGAATCATTTTCCTGGCCTGGCCATAGAGCACTGGATAGAGTTGTCTTCTGCTGGCACATCCAGCCCTGAGCCTGGCCAGGCTTCTTGGAAGATATGATGAAGTTCCACAGGACTTGATCCTGATGTCTATCCCTTTCTCAGCAGGATCAGATCAGCTGTGCCAGCAGGAGCCCAGAGAGCCTTTCCTAGAGCCTCTCCAAACCCTGCTGTCTGGAGACATAACTGCTGCTGTAAGGGGTCCTACAGGACACGGGGGGGGGTTGACATCAGGATTAAATGAACGATTAAAAGAGACATAATCAGCTTTTAACATTATGATTCTGAATGCTTCAGCAGAAGCATGATTGATCTACCGAAGGATGCTCTGGCAGATATGAACTCCTGCCAAAGGTTTTCCTACACAAGACTCTGCCAGGGAAATGTCCTGCAGCCCATCCTGCTCCCACAGGCTACCTCAAGTTCAGATTTGACTGTCATAGGGGTTTTGTGACTGTCTGAAAGCAATTTCCTTGCTTTTTCTAAACCACCTCTGCTCACTGAGGGTCATGGGTCTCCTCCAGATTACATCAACAACTCATTAAATAGATAAGAAAAGACAGAAGTCTTGATTCCCAGCCCAGCAAGTGTATTTTTATCCCATGTCCTGGTACACATACAAAAGTTCTGAGTTATGATCTTGGATATTGTCTACTGCATTCTTAGTGGGAAATTTCACAATGTATTTGCAAATGAAATTCAGCTGGTTTGTGTTTATTTATCCTCCCTAAGAGCTGAAAATGCTGCAGTAATGAACAATATATCAAAATGTCAAATTTACATTCAAGCTATTTGGAATTCTCAGTTTCCCAAACAGTAAGGCAATAGCTTTAAAAAAAAGTGATGTCCTACAAACCATCGCTGTAGTGCAGCCAAAACTCCTTGGTATTAAAGGCTTCCTTCTCCAGGACATAAAAGTATTACAGGCAATTAATTATGCTGTGATTAGCTGACACATCTTAACTGTAAATCATTGTTGCTTAAATATGGCTTCAAAGAATTAATTGGGTGTCTGCCAGCTGAGGAAATGAAATCTAGCACTGGAAATAATATCAAAGCTAAAGCACCTGTGAGAGTCTGAGAGCAGTATAGAAGTGCACACCTTGTATTTACATTGGATACTCAGCAGATGAACTCCTCACAACCCCTGCAGTCCTTTGTGGCAGGTGGCAGTGAGGGAAAACTCCATCTGACTTTTCTTTCAGGTGCTTGTCCCCACAACACCACTGTAAAGCACTGTGGACTTCATGTTGAGGGACAGCCACCAAGCAGGGTCCCTGTTCCATATGGAATGTGCATTTGGGGCTATCCTAAGATGTAAGGAAGGCTCAGGATGCAGCTACAGCTTTTCTCCAGCCTAGCTCACATAGCCTGTGTCTGCATCCAAACACTGGATTTGAGTAAATTCATAAGAATTCAGTGTCACCAGTATAGATATAACAACCCTTTCTGGTTCCATCTAGAAAAATAAAGGAAGTTCCTAAAAACAGACACCCTATTACACTCATCCGACATATGAGTAAATCAATACCATGTGACAAATTTCAAACAGATTTTAGAACTTACAGATTCAGCTTCAGAACTTACAGATTTCAGCCCTCCATGAGATGTTCACAGATATAAGCTTTCAGATATGAGAAAAATAGAGATTGCTGCAAATCTGATAACTAAAATGAAATACGTTTAGCAGTCTTTGTAACTCATCAAACATGGAAATGTATCCACAAAAACACAGCCAGCTTCTGACAATAATCCTATTGAATTAACAATCTCTGCTCACGCTGCTTTCAGATCAAGCTGAAATTTCATTTAGAAAGATTAAAAATGAAATAAATGTCATTTACTCTTTTATTTTTTCTCACATCTCTTCCATGTGTTTAGGGAGGACACTGCTTCTCTCTTTAAAGGTCACTGAAGGTGTCTGGGGTTTGTTTTCTATGAAATCCAATTTTCTATATTATCTGGCTAGATATTCCCTAAAGTCCTTAATATGTCCACAAAATTTATTTCAGAGAAAACCCTTCTGACATCTTTAGAAATCCAGATGGACTATGCTGCTGGGATCCAACCCAGATTCCCTTCCCACAGCAGGGCTTGCTTTCAAGATAGTGAATTAAGACCATGGAGCTTTACAACAGACCAAAACATCTGCCCAGGAGCAAGGTGGACACCATCCAGCCCTGTCTCTGTGTATCTACCCCAAAGGATTAAGCTGTTGCCTCCAGCCTGAAGTCATGGCCTAACTGGGATCAGCAGAAGGCAGTGCTCTGTCTTGTTTCTTTGATGTCACACAACCAACAGCATTTGGCAGAAGTTTTAAAGGAAATTACCTTTGTAAATATCTTGTAGGGGCTGCATAGTTATGACCTCAGGTGTCCTAAAAAGCACCAATAGGCATGGAATTTCTTTAGTATCACCTCACTGTCTCTGCTACCACTTCATGGGATGAGATTCACAAATCAGATATCTCCAAGCCACCCTAACATTGCTGAGAGTCAGCAAAGAGAAAAAAACTCTAGGATGAGATTCATCCAAGCCATAAGAACTGTGCTTTATTTTTTCCTTCAGTAATTAGCATGGAAGCCTAAGGTGACTTCCTCAGTTGTAGGCATCCAGAACTGCATGGGATGAATTCCAAACACAATGAATAAGCTCCTCAAGAGAAATAATCTTATTTATACTACAAAGTATTCTGTGTTTCCTCAGGGTGCAGGAAGCTTTTAGCTGATGTAAGCACACTGCTAAAATGAATAGTCTTATCCTTGGCTGTGCAGTCTCTCCCACTCTTTTCTGCTAGGGAAAAAGGTTAATATGGCCATGTTCTGAGTTGCACAAACTGCTGTGGTTGAAAACAAATTAATTTCAAAGCTTCATGTGCTGGTAAATCTACCATATTTTTAGTCACCTTGTTCAGTGATTCCTTTCACTGTTAAAGAAGGTCATGCTTTATGCATTGAAATCCTTGTTGCTAATTTCTAACCAGACTTTACTTCTAGATTTTGTAGTATGTGTTGTCAGCCATTTCTCTGCATGTTTCCAAAAATCAGAGTCAACAATGTCATGATGAGACCCTGTCTTTAAATAAACTGTAAGAGAATAGTCAGTACCACTCCACCAGATGCTCTGTGATGGGTCTACACTGATTTCTGATTAAACAAAAAATGTCCTTAGGTTTGGAGATCTAAAAGGATCAGTCCATAAAATATTTCATTTCACATCATGTTATAAGTAGTTTCCACTCCATAAATTGTTTTCCAGCTGGTGTTGGAGACAGACAGGTTCTGTGTGGGTTTTTGTCCAAAGTCATTATAGTCTCAGTCTCTCTCAGTAATTGCTATTATTCACCATTTATTATGACTTGCAAATGGGGCTTATGAAGACCATTCAGAAACAAGCAATCCACAAGCACACAGATTAAGAAAGCTATTGAATTGTGTCTTGCTCTAGAATATTTTGCCATCATTCAATATGAGTTTTGTAGCAGTATGAATCTTGATCAATGATCCCTGCCAGCCACACGAAGACAAAAGGAATGTTGTGCCATACACAGTGGGGTTGCAGGGGCTGTAAAAGGCTTGGACTCATGCCATGGGACATGTCTTACCCAAAACACAAAGCCAGTGAGTGTCTCCTGCTCTTCTGGCATTGCTGAACCTTAGGGCTTGGACCCTTGATGCTAATATCAAGGGGAAGCCATGAATTATCATGGCTTGGTGGATGTATCACAGCTTGGTGGAGGCTTGTCAGAGACATGAGAATCTCACTTAACTGAAAAGGCTGAAATTTTCACTTGACTGGGAACTAAGTCAAGGTGGCAGTGGACTGCAGGGCTCTGGATACTCCTTCCACAGCCTTGTGAAGAGATCCCAGTGAATCTGGGAGATACATCTTGAAGTTGCCTACTCTCTTTTCCAGCCACATTCCTCCCTAGCACATTGTCTGGAGGGTTACTCCCTGCGTATTTTGGGGAAGCACTCAAAGACAGGAACACAGGCAGCTAAGAAGGGAGAAAGTACAGCTCAAACCCGAAATGGTTAAAAGTGATCTTCAAATGTCAGGCTGCCTCAGGGAAACAAGAGCTCACCTCAGCTCCATTTAGAGGGATGTTGGGTAAAAGGAATTTTATTCTTTCAAATGTATGTGCATTTATAATGCATAAAAATGTAGTTAAATGCAGGCCTCTGTGTGACTGAAGAGGGAATATTAAACATAAACGGGTTGCTTCACATCTGGAAGGAAAGCAAATCAGTATTGCTTCTCCACAGGGTGAAACTGAAATGTGAGCCTTGCAATCTTATTACTAGGCCAGGGAGAAATGAAATAGAGAGTTGAGAATTACTATGAGGTAAAATATGCCATTAAACTATCAGATGAAATCAGGACAAAAGAGGAGAAATGCAGGTGCAGGAGGGGAAAGAAGAACAAATTTTGTCTTTTGGACAGATTGAGGGGGCCTAATACATGTTTTTAGGAGCTGCTCTGTCTCAATGAGTAAAAGTGTAATTTGGGAGAAGGTTTCTATGATCTTTAACAATTTTTGCTTTTTTTTTTTTTTCTTTCTCTGTTTTCTTTGACAGTTTTTGTGTGCTTTGTCACTTAAAACAAGGAATTTAGAGGAAAAGTCTCTTCTGTGAACTGGTCTGGTAGAATCATAATCCAACACAATATCCAGATAGTCAAGAAAATTTAGCTTACTTACATCAAGAACATTGTGGTTTCTCAGCCAGATAGGAAATATCTACGTGAATAGATACACATATTACGACCACAGCTTGCATGATCCTTTTCCAACCTTTCCTTTCCCAAAAATCCAAATGGGAACGCTGTCTTACTCAGGAAGTAGCATGAATACATTCACTGAATAATTCACAGTGAGTAGGTACTGAGTAGATCACAGATAGAGACACAAAGTCAGCTTTGTTAGCCAATGACTAATTCTGCTTTCAATGAAAGGGATAATGCAATTGGCTGAATCTATTTTCTATTTTCTATTATTATAATTTTCCTCCTTCGGTTTGTAATGTTTTCCCCTTACATAATAGTTTCTAAATGCTGAGTACTCCACCAACATAATCATTTTTATTTTTTTTCCTTTGTAATACACTCCTGACAATACATATGAAATACACCTGCCTAGAAATGTGAAGATAGTTTATTTAGAGAAGCAAATCTAACAACTACCTTGTAAAATCACAAGATAGAAGCATCAAAATAAATGCAGAACCTGCCCCTGAAACTGTTCCTGTGTGTGCAAACTCTCCATTTGCTGATCCTTATTCATTGTCATGAGGTGCTAATCTCCAACTCCTCATCATTTCTTTCTGGTTTCAGATGGTTACAGCAAAGAACCAAAAAAAATTTTCTGTCCTCCAGCCCCCAGCTGAAGAGAAAAGTGGAAGATTGAAATAAGCATCTTGACCACAGGTGATTGTCAGCAGTCACAGAGCTCCACAAATAACAGGTAAATCTGGGATTGCTGTGCTTTGCCCACAGGAGGTGGTTTACACATCTGAAAGTAGAGTAGGATTAGAAAGAACCTCAGTATGTGATGACAAGCAGCAGGAATATGAATCTTTATATCTAGAGGCTGACATTAACTTCCATATGCTCCCCAGAGGAAGTTTTTAAGTGAATAATCTGCTGAATAGGATTGCACTAATTAAAGTGAATTATTTGAAAGGAAGACAAAGTGGAGTTTATCAAGGAATTCACTCAGAGCACATACTGCTGCCAGCCTTGTTTTAATTTACCCAACACTGCTGCAGTCTACATGAAACTCTTCTAGGATTCTAAAGTACCATTGTCACATTAAAATTTTCCTGAAGAATAGGGGGGTCATCTGGGGAAAAGGTACACAGAATTAGGCTTCTGTAGAGTTGTCCTGGTTTTTTTTTTCTTTGAAGCATCTCAGGTCTTACTTGAAGCTTCCATCCTGGAAAGATTGCACTTCTCAAAAATTTGTTTTGCTTGGATTCTCTACCACACTGCAATAATCTCTCCCCTCAGTCAAGCAAACAGCACATCTGCACTTTATCATGAAGCATTTGTTAAGAGAAATTTAATGAGGCAGAAGTCACAAGTCACATCTTCTGACGTGGGCTCTGGGAGATCTTTTCTAACCCAGGAAATCTCTGCTGACCCTAATTTCTGCTAACCCAGTATTTGGCTGTAGCAGTAGATTCAACAAGGCTAAGGAACATTCACAGGCCTGGTGTTGACACAGGTGATCTATGACTCTGCAAAATTATTTTTGTTTTCTGAGAAGATGATCAGAAGCTGTTGCAATAGTCAGTTTTGGATACAGCCATCCTGTTTCTGCAGGGTAAAAAAAGTTTTGTATTGTTGTTATAAAAGTTTTTTTTGATGCTGTCTGACTTCAGTACTATATAAGAGGTATGTTAGTTAAATATTATGGGTAATGCACCATTGTCCAAATTTTGAGCTTTCATGCTATGAATAAGACTGCAGACCATCTGCTTTATTTCACTCATCTTGTTACCCAGCATGTTAGAACTTTTTGCCATACAGTTCCTCCTCTTCTTCATGCATCTAATTTGCAAGTGTGAACCCCACTTTGTGATTAGGCTTTCATTTGTGGTAGTCAAGAAAACACACAAAATGTGAGAGTTCTCCATCTGTTATGGTAGTAAAGTTTAAATTCAGACCCAGTGCAATGTGAAATATTCAGCCATGCTGCATCCAAGCTGCTGACTGGATTCACTGAAATCAGTGCAGGGACTCTGGGCTCTTTCTGATGGATGGAAGATATTTATATTCTATATTCAGATATATAATTGCACCTATAGTTATAAGTGCTTTATAATTTTTGTCAGTGATTTCTTCTGGTGAAAAGTTATCTCTCCTATAAGCAGACTTTTGAATTTTTTCAGTTACCTTTCCCATTTTTGTAGTTGAACAATTTACATTTCTTCCTTTTGCTAGAAATGGGCTATGTCTTGGGCACTGGCCATAATTTCTGGGTCAGCTAATAAACCCTCTTTTTATTTCCTACTTAAATACTGTGTATTAGAGAACTGTTGAGTTGGAAAATGTTAGCTTCATTTAGCTATTGTTGAGTTTTGCTGAGAAAGGGGATGGCTAGTTCATATACTGTGCCCATTTTCAGAGGTAAAATGTATTTAATTGAGCTATTTTTGCTTCAAGTTCACACCGTTTCTTCAGCATGGATTCCAATTAAGCAACTGAATCTGATACAAAGCAATTGAGACTGACCCAGGTGTCTTGCAGCACCATGGCAAGTTGTTGTGGATAGCAAGAGGGAGCAAAGTTCCCCATGAACTGCATTCATACCACATAAAATGGAAGATGTTGGGATCTCTCCAGAAGTTCCTTAAGAGAGTAGGTTAGAGAATATAGCTGACCAATTCAGGCAAAACCATGTGAATACCTTCCATTGCTAATAGCAGTGCTTGGGAGAGGTAAGGTGTCAGGAATAAGTAAACTCTGATGCCTCACAGGATCAGACCCCCGGCTGTTTGTCCTCACCCAACTCCAGCTGTTTACAGTGTGAACAGCCCCACATATGCTACTTACTACACCTGCTTCACAGTCAGTGGTGAGAAATAAATACACAACATATTTATCTTCTTCCAAATGCCTATCTTGCATTGATATGAATTGCACACTGTTCCTCTCTGCTTGTGGTGAGAGGGGTCAAGGTGATTAGTTCAGATTCAGGAATCCAGTTTGTAGATATTTATTTTCAAACAGGTAAAGTCTATGCTATTGCTCTCAGGTTGATGATCCAGAATTAGTGACTGACCTTAGGTCCCCTATTTCTCACTCTATCTCTGGGCTTTCACATAGTAATAAGAAGTAATCTCCAATTTTCTTGAATTGAACAGGAGGAAAAAAAAAAAAAAAAAAAAAAAAAAAAAAAGGAGTTTCCAGAAAGGTTGTTTATGTATAAATCTATGAGGCAAGCTGAAGGAAAGAAGTTACTATTCACTTCCCCTCCTAAAAGCCCTGTAATATAACAACAAGCAGTCCTGTAGATTGCAGTTGTGATAGGTTCTGTTTGGGGCTCAGTTTTCCTGATGAATTTAGTAAACCCCAAAATAATTGGTTTTGCATAGCTGCTTCTGGTTTCTAGTGTGTGTGCTGTGGCATGTAAGGTGCTTTGGGATGTTTCTGTGGGTGTAAACTATTTAGTTTATTTATTTCTTATACAGAGAACAGGCAGGTTGTGAGGTCTGGCTCTCCTACTGTCGTGGTAAACACTTATCTCTGCCATAGCACATACACTACCAGCAAGCCTCTGAAGCCAGGAAGAGCCCCTGTACTCTGATAAATTGGTTATCCTACCAAACTGAGGTGCCTGAAAAGAGATGTCATCAATAGATTAGGGGTGGTGCACACTGTAGAAGTCAGTTTCCCTACACCAAGAGAATGGACTCTCTTTACTTCAGAACACAGACGGTTCCCTGTGTCTCTTGATCACACACAGACCTCTTGGGGTCTGTAAAATTTATTTGCCACAGGACCACACTGTCGCCTCAGCTTTGCATGTTTTTCTTCTAGCCTTCTGATGTTTTTGAATTTCTGGAGTCAGTTCCCCCACACATCTCTGTAAACAACAATTGTTTACATTCCTTTCTAAAAAGGAAGTGAGAGTTGATGGACCTTTGGTTTGACCAGTGTGGTCTCAGAGGAGGCCACCTGTTAGACCAATCAAGGAACAACCTGTGTAACCTTTATAAATCAGAGTTTTGTAATAAACTTCCTCTTTCTCTTCTGCCTTGCTCGAGGAAAGGTGTCGTGTGTGTGTGTGTGTGCGTGTGTGTGTGTGTGGTTCGTTCATGTTGTATTGTGACACCGCACATAGTAATGTTCCCTTCTTTCCTTGACAATTGAAGCTTGGCTTATTTGCTCTCAGACAGTCCTTTTCTGAGAGCAAAAGTGTTCATTTCTGTATTCCCAGCCTTGACTCTTGAGCAGGATTTGAAAGCTCAATGATGCCTTGTACCTGCTTGCTGCAAGGGTCCAGGCTGGGCTCTGGGATGCAGAGCTGTGGTTCCTCATGCAGGTTGGAACTAGTTTATCAAGGCTCCAGCTTTTGGATATGAAGCAACCCTTCCAGTAGCCAAAAAGCTTTGCAAAAGGGGTTCACATTTTTCCTTCAATTAACTAGCTGTTTCAATTATTTCAGCTTGCCAACAGTTAAGGATTTATTGCTGGGAGATCTGAACATATCACCTTCTGCACAGAGAGCTTTTCAACTTTTTTCTGCCCCTGCAGCTTTCTCTTTCCCTGGGTAGGGAGAATTTCAACTCCAATCTGCTTTTAACACAAATTGCAAGCCTGTAGGTCTGATTGGTGCTGCAATTTCCAGAAGCTATCTTCAACAGATAGTGCTTAGCTCTAAGTCCTGTGCTTAGAGCTGCTGAAGGAATCTCTATAATTTTCTGGATGCAGCAGCCTCTGCAGCATCCTTAGAATTACCAGGTGAGACCCCATCACCGGTATATCTTACCAGCACATTTTTGGGGTCTTTTTTTCCTTAGTAAAACCAGCAATACTGGAGCTGTAGAAATACATAAATCTCAGGTAATACATGGTTTCATTGTTCATTGCTGAATTCCTGTTATATTTCCTGATATCAGCTTTACTTAGCACATCCAGCTGTCTCTCTGAGTATCATTCTTGCCACTGCAGCATTTACTTCAATACCTCTGAAAAACCACTGGTAGACTATTTTGGTGAAATATTTCAGCAAGAGAAAATCTCTCTTGCAAGACCAAATACCTGAGATTGAAAGTATTTCTAAGCTGTTTCTCCTTGAATATGCTGCAGCACCAGGATCTTGATGAGTGATTATTGATTTCTAAAACAGCTAGTGGAGTACCTCCCTTCTACCAGCATTGTGCAGTAAGTTGTGAGTGCAGAGCTTCGAGTTGCAGTCCTGTAAAACCCAGACTCCTTCCCCAAGGATGCCCCACATTTCCCCCTGCACTGGGTGTCGCCCAGCCCACAGCCCAGGAACAGCTGTGGAGGGAGAGCAAAAGGGAAAGCTTGGATTTTACAGAGGAATGTGCAAATAGCCGAAGACATACATAGGGACAAGAAAGTATTTATTCCACAAAAAGCTTTCTAATTTTTCAAACCATAAAGATCCCCTTGTGAAAGGAAGCAAAGTACAAATGATCATGAGAGATGGCAAGAGAAAGATACAAAGAGAGAGTACTGTCATTAACTTCTGTCCAGCTTCACGAAGAGGTGAATTGTTTGCCATCACATTTGTCCTCCAGTCCCACTTTCAGTTTTGATTAGTTCCTTGAAGGCAGATCACTTTTCTCTTTTATTTTTCCCTGCAGAAAAAGGAATTCCACCATGAAATGGAATTAAAACAATATTTTTAAAGATTTTTTTTTTTGTAAAAAAAGGTTTAACTGTTTAACTATGTAGGTGGAAAGGTAGAAAAGCCCAGTTCATAGATCCCACTTAAAAATCACTTTCTTGGAGAAGACTTTAACAAAAGCCATCCTTTCTTCCAGCCCCTCCTCCAGTACAGTTGTGTTAAATATTGCAGGCACAAAAACTGAAAGCCCACTGATGGGAGTTGAAGGAATTTAAAAGCTATTAAAGCATTGCAGTAACGGCTGCAGTGAGTGTGTTCTCAGAAAAACAAATACACTACAAGAGACAGAAAAACAGAAAAATTATGGGATGAAGCCAATTTAAAGTGAGAAATACACCTTCATGCCAGAAGAAGCAGAAGATGCTGGAGATAACAAGCAGTTGGGGAATAGTGGCTACAGGAAATAAGAAGATTTTTCTCTCTAGACACTTGACTGTGCTCTTACAAAATTGTGTAAGTGTGCTGGTGTCAACAGAGAGACCAGATTAATTGTGAGCAGAATTGGGAACTACTGTGTAAATAAGGATAGCTGCACTGGAGTCATGAACTTCAGCAAGAACCTGTTGTTTGAGAACTGATTTAGTTTCAGAAGTCATTACTTTGCTGTTGGTAAAGTTCCCTGTAGAAGGATTAGATGAAGTCATTCAAATTCCTGGTGGGCATCTATCTACATCTGAAATCCTGCCACCTTTCCTGTTTGTCAATACACCAGCTAATCCATTAAAGATAACAGAGAAATGAGACTGCAGGAATCAAATTTCTCTTTGATATAGCTCTAAGATAAAAACTGCCCCTTCCAATGCATGAACTGTAGTTTTCACTCAAGGCTGGCTAACCTGGATAAAAAAAGTTTTCAGTCTCCAGAGTTATCCCTCTAGCACTATTCACTAACAGAACATTCCTTTTTAATTTTAATCCACTTTTCTCACATCTAACCAGGTTTTCTTTCTATCTAAATCTGATAATGATGATAATTTCATAATCCATAATGCAGCCATACAATATTTATGTGGCAATAGAACAAGAATTATCACAGCTGTCTGGAGAACTAGACAGAGTAGGTAACCACCAGGCAAAAGCTTAATGTGTGACAGTTCTCACTGAAATTTTCCACCTTCAGAAATGGCTCAGGAACACCCACAACCTATTCCCTCAGCCCTCCCACAACTGCCAGCAGTGCCTTACTGTCTGTTCTCGAAGATGAAGGTGAGAAAACCAGAATTAATCTTGTTGGTGACACCAAAATAAGTAGCCATGCTCTGTAGTCTTGAAGCTTGTCTGTACAAGCTTTGATGCTCGCCAGACCTTTGGTGGATTGGTTCTGCTCAATAAACAATCAAAAAAACACAACCAGCAAAAAAGCAAAGTCCTTTTTGCCTGCTTTGAGAGGTGAACCAGTTCAGCAGGTGTCACACAGAGGGAACTGGCACAGGGAAAGAGAAAGAAACAGGAGGAGGAGGAGGAGGAGGAGGAGGATGTTTGCCTCTTCCATAGCAGCAAACCCTCACTTTAAAGAAGTACATCATGTGTTTAGCATAGTAGTTCCTATGACTTGAAAGGGAGTCCCAGGTATTTCTAGTGACTCAGAGGTAGATGGACTCATGCATCAGAGAGCAATAGAGCGTGATGTGAAGTCACAATGATACCTATCTCTTCTCCAATCCTAATAAATTCCCTGTTCATTTTCCCTCAATGAATTTTGCTTCTGAGAAGAACAGGTCCTCCAAGACCTGTGCACAACTCAGAAAATAATTTAGATACTGATGCCTTTTGGAGGCTGACCTGGAAAGAGACTAGACAGAGCAAAAGGATAAAGGATAAACTTTATTTATTAAAGGGTCTCAATGGGTACACTTAGGTAACACAAGAGCCCAGCTGGACTACACCCAAGGTGCCCCCAAAGTGGATGCCCGATCATGAGGTCTCAGACTTTTATAAATTCTAGTCTAATTAATTAATTGAGTTAACTGTCTAATTATAGATTCAGGTTATGAAGTTCCATCCTCCTTGATTTTTCTTCTCACTTCACCATTGGTTTTGTTCTTGGGTCTGCAAGTTACATCTGTTGTCTTTGGTACTAAGCTAGAAAAGGAAATGTTTTGTCTACCTACTCTGTGAAGAGAGCTTAGTAGTACTTAATATGAAACCCAGAACTACACACTAAAACAGAATCTGAATAATATAAAATCTAAAGCTTAAGGCATCAATACCAGCTTAATTAAATATCCTTCCCTCTCCCCCCATAGCTCACCTCAGATAAACAAACAGTTAACTGTGCTGACTGGTGTTAACTAATTAACATTGGCTCATCAGAATTCATCTGATTGCACCCTTCATTACAGCTAGAAGAAAATAGTTTCTACTTTCTTAGTAATATATGGGTTAATGTATTCATACCCAAAATCAATACCATTTTTTCCTCCCACTGTTAGTCTTGAAGGGCATATTGGTTATTTTTCTAATCTATTAAGAACTGTATAGTAATTATATTTTTTATATCCCCTTTCTCTGGAGCCTTGTTATGTTATAAATTAATCATTAATTGATTTTAAAATGAAAGGGTTTGGAAGTTTAATTTAAAGAAATTTGAATTCTAATGCTTCAGAGCCTACCTCAAGCAGAGAGGAACCTCCACATAGACTTTTAAAATAATCTCACTGTCCGTTTAACTGTTTTTCAGAATGTGTGCAAGTTTTCTAATAGACTGAGTCAGTGGAATAGTCAGCAAAAGCTTGTACATGTTTTCAACTCTCATTGCTAGAAGAAGTATCCCAATTCTTCTATCTGCCCATTAGCTGTGAAATACTCTCATGCACGGAGTATTCCCAGTGGGAATGTCCCAGATCTCTCTTACAAGGAAAGAGGAAGAGGAACAAAACTGTGCACAAGTACAGGCACACACAGGGACACACACCTCTGCTTCTCACAGGAGCCTGGCAGCCAGGCCTGCACAATGACAGCTCCAGCACAGTGATAATCCAGTTAGCAGGGATTGCATGAGACATTTGAATAATGATAAGAGAAATACCCCAGCTTCCTTTTGCTACTTAAGTCAGCAGATACCAAACACCTTGCTAGGCAAGTGATTACCAATAAATAACATGTAATTCCACGCTTTAAAATCCCTGCAGTGTATATTATGTAACAAGGATGGATTTTTAATTCTTTTTCTTTTTTTGCTTTTCTTTTTTATTCTATTTCCCTACTTTTCCTTTTCGTTTCATTTGCCAAATGCTGAGGCAATTTTGATGGACACAAAAGCTTTATCTCCTTTCCTTTGTAGTAATATCCGAAGTTATAATATGTTTTCCCACACACAGATACATTTGGTAAAAAGAAAAGAAAGTAGTTTTCTGTTGTCTAGCAGGAGAAAGAGAACAGATGTACTTTGTTGTGGAGGGAGACCTCTGCCCATATCTATAAATATTTGGCTTTTTTGAGTCTTAGCTGATTTTACTGGCTGATGACCTGGCTGGTGAGAATACGTGGGGAGGCATCTTTGCCTGATTTAACTAATGCTTTCAGAAACCATCTTTCCTATACAGCAGAAAAACATAGACCTCATTCCAGGCAGTTTTGAAACTCACAGAGCTGCAGTCTTATATACCGTTTATATGCCACTTATAGACCACTGAAAATTCAACTACTAAAATTCAGAAAAGAAAAAAAAAAGTATATTCACCTCATGCAGGTTATTTTAAAAAATGAGTGAGCTTAAAGTTTTATATTCCCATTGCTTCCTCTGCCTAAGGATTTTGTGATTTAAGGAGACTTTTCATCTACCTAAGCCAAGAGGCACATAAGTTTCTGCTGAGGAAAAAAAAAGAATTAAGTGACTCTTGCTTCAGTTGCTAAGCATGGCATGATGTAGAGGGAAGCAGTGCATAACTGATGGGAGAAGGTGAGATGTTCCCTTGTAGCATATGAGGAGCAACAGCTAAGCTGTGCTCTATGAGCAGGAATTAAAAGCAGCCTCTTGCTTAATCAGTTGCTTATCCAAATGAGGAGAGCAAGGTGTAAGGAGAATTCATTACTTGTTGGCTTGGTTGATCAGTCTCATAAGTACTCAAACCTAACAGCCATTGAATAATCAGCAACTTCCATTGCTGGGTACATGAGAAAACTCTGCACATGTCACATAAAGGATGAGAATAACCAGGTTAAACCATTATAGAAGATAATCATTTGATGAACAGTCTAATGTATTTATAAGCAAGGATGGCAACACTTCAGTTTCACAAATGAGGTATGCTGAAACAATGCCAAGGACTGGTTTATTCACCTTGAGAAGGTACATTCAATGTTCTCCAGCACCTCTGAGCTCTGGGGTTAAGGTATAGTGTCAGAATGCCCCTGAAACACAGCAGTGATGTGCTGCTGGTATGTGAGAAATGTATGCCCAGAGAGCTCCCAGGGCCTCCAGCACTCAGGCTCAGAGATGGATCCAATGTTTGATCTAAGTCCTTGGAGAAAGCTCAGGGATTTAGAACAGTAAAAGTAAAACTGGCATTTATAGTTCATATAGAAATGTGTTTTAAGCAAGTAGAAGTATGCCTTATATAAGCAAATAAATATGTTAAGCAAGATTTTAGAAAATATTAAAATTTAGTAATAGAACATGTTATAGAGTTGTTAAAAGTAAAAGGCACAGCAATAAATTTTCATAGAATTATATGATTGGATAAAGAGAAGCATCTCTTTATGTAGCAAATGTAGCAATTCATGATTGGTTTATGAAGATGCTAGCAAACTTTGTGGAAGTAGTTGATTAGATAAGAAAATTATAAAATTCATTGTAACTAGATTTACAGTTTCCTAGTGTCATGGCACTGAATATAACAACCCTTCCATGAGACTGATTTTACAATAAACCATCCTTTATTCACCACATTGGTTGACCCTGTCTCCTCTGTATCCTAACACTGCTATACTATTCCTGTTCACAGAATAATAGAACATTTCAATAAAGTGTCAATGCACCAGTCCAGCCCAGCATGAAAGTCAGGGCTGTGCAGTCTGGCTAGTGATAAACATCAGAAAAAATGAAGGCAAGACCATACTGTGTGTGTGAGACAGCCCCTTCCATGCTTTTTTTCTGCAAGAGACATTGGCATGGTTCTGGGAGACAAATTGAGGAAGGTTAAAGCATAAAAAGTTAGCCAATTTGCAAATTAAAATGCAGGTCCCCTTTCCACTCACCTTCTTGCCTATCCTCACCTCCCAGCTGAAAACAAAGAGAACTGACTGAAACGATTTTTTTTTTTACTTATTTAAGAAATATTATAATGCATGCTCTGAGGAAAAGAAAAATCTGTGCCCATGCATATATCTCTCCTGGCTCCAGTTATCCTGAATATGCATCACTGCATGATATTTATGGCAATGTTCCAGCTCCTCTCCTCTCCTCTCCTCTCCTCTCCTCTCCTCTCCTCTCCTCGGCCTCTCGCTGCAGCTACTTCCTTCTCTCGCTCCTCTCCTCGCCTCTCCTCCCTCCCTCCTCTCCATCCCGCTCCCAATTCTCCTCATTCCTCGATCCCCTCGTCCTCCCCCCTCTCC
>CM031862.1:11004562-11130286 GCA_018697195.1 Certhia americana
CTCTCCTCTCCTCGAACTCTCCTCGAACTCTCCTCGAACTCTCCTCGAACTCTCCTCTCCTCCTTTTATGTTTCAGCAGGGTTAAGCAGAGGACACTTCAATCCTCTCTTGATTTCCTTTTTCAGCCCACTTTCTATCAAAAATGTGAATTCCAGACAGATTTGGAGAGCTGTAAGCGAGGGAAGGCACTGCTTTCTGCATGTGAGCAGAAGGAGCTATCCCATTCCCATGGGATGGTCTCTTCCTGTTGCAGCCAGGACTGCAGTGAGCTGAGGGAAGGGCAAAAACAAAGGAACAGCAGAACGGAGTCTAGGAATCAGACTTGGGAACAAGGCACTTGAATAATTGTATCACAAGCCATAGTTGAGTTTTATTTCCTAACTGGGAACAAGGCCCTAAATAGGAAATGAGCTCTTGGACTTTGAAAAGCCCAAGCAACTAAGCAGGATGCACCAGCCAGATGTAACCAACCAGCCTGCTATCTGAAATTGTCTGAAGCAAAACCTCTGGTAGACTCACATTTTTAAGAAGATGAAATAGAAGTACTGAAAAGCCAGGAATTTATATGCTCAGTTTGGAGACAAGACAAATTTATTAAAGGAATAAGGCTTTACTTGTGTCCATACACACTGATAGGTTTAGACTCCCAGGGTTGGTCCATCAGAAGTTTGTGGCTGGTGTTGAATGACCATCAGCACCACCTCTGACATGGCACAGTGCTGCCTTTTCCTAGAATGCACCACTGCATAGTCAAGGAAAGAGGCAAGGCACCTTGCAATTACCTTGAAAAACCAGGATCCTCCTGACTAAGTCAGCATGGAAGCACTCCATGCCACGCAGGAAAAACAACAGCTTTTGAGTTGCAAGTCCATTCTGTCCTCTCAGGGCTGTGTCCCAACACACTAATACACAACACACAGAGTTTGTGAGTGAATCAGGTCCTTGGGAGGTGCAGCCCAGAGCTGCTGACAACCCTGCAGCAGCACTGCCTTCCTCCTCCCCACATTTGTGGGCTCTCTGGAGTCTCTCTGGAGCTGTCCCCAGGCAAGTCTAATGCCAGTTCCAGTGGGGGCCCAAATCCCATTTGCTGGGTAAGCCTGGCCCATGTGGCAGAGCTAACACAAGCTCCGGCTGGGCAATTCTGTGTTCAGGGCCATGCATAAACACTTTACTGCTGGCCATTAAATTTTATTGCTCTCTCTAATATGCTTTGAGATAACTAAACTGATGCCTGAAAGAGGCATTTAAAATGTTTTAGCAGTATCTACTTCATATAATCTGTTTTACAGCGATGTCTTATGGCTTTACACATTTAAAATGTGTTTGTTGTTGTTTTTTAATCAAGGGCTTTGCACTATGACCTTTGAGCAACAGCAGCCCCTGCTAGAAAACAGCTGGCAATGCAGTGTGCAATACAATCTATGGAGATTAAATTCATTTTATTCCCTCTTAAGGCAGAAGACTGGGAGGCTGGTGGATCCCCTGGGATTTTGGTGGATTTAATTCTTTTTTATTTTGAAATGAGAGCAGAGACTATATGGGCTAAAAAATAATGGACATATTTTCACTCTGTGGATTTATCCCTACCCTGAATTAGTTTGCTGGCCTGGATAAAAGAATACACTCCAGTATCTTTTTCAGGCTAAGGTGTAGCACCAACAATGAGTTTCCAGCCCTGGAAATACTGAGATACATCTAGATAACTGTGTGCAAACCACTTGAAAGATATATGAAACATTTTTGCTCTTCCTGGCTTAGCAAGGAGATAGACTCAATTTTTGGTTTAGGTACCTAAAATGAGACTTTTAGAAATTTTAGAAAATAGGTGCTTGATATTTCTGTTTGTTTGCAAGAGCAGACAGAACCTCTCACCATCTGAGTGATGTAGGTCACTCCAGCATGTAGATCGACCCCAGGACTAGCCCAGAGCCAGGCTGAGCTGGGCAGATCTGTTCTGATGGACAGCCTGGTGCGACACTTCATCTGAGTGGGAGTCACAGAAATAGCCTCTCCAAAAGCTGTTGCATTTTTCTATCCAGCCTGATGCAGGGCACCATCATAAGTGAAGGCATAGCAACAGGCTGCATTAAAAGATTTCTTGTCTTTCCAGAGCTTCAGGACTCTTTCTGCAGCTTATGTTCACACTTGAAACTTCCTTGCATGCTCCACCTGACAGAAACACAGCATGGACAATATAAAAGCATTTGCTCCTGTCTCTCTTCAAAAAACCCTTTTGCCATGATAAGAAGCACCTTGATGTTTTGCTTTACAGGAGAGGTCCAAGCTGCCTGGGGAGAATTCTGTTGAGTCTTCAAGGCAAACTAAACCTGACCCTCCAGTGGCAGCCTCCTGCCTGAACTCTGACCTTACCTTCAAAGCACAGGGCAGACCTCAGCTGCCAGCTGATGTGGGGAAACTCTCTCGGGATTTTCCTGGGGTATATATTTTGCAGGTGGTTTTTTACCCTTTGGAAAATTTCTATAAAACACATGAAACCTCAGGAAATAAAGTAATGGCCATATGTATATTCTTTTCCTTCCCCTTATTAGTTCACCAAAGACACATAAATTAATGAACTTTAATCACAACTACATGGATGAAAATCTGCTGGAACTCACCCACAGAAGAAAGGTTTCCTGCTTGCCAAGATGACAAACATGTTGGGGATGATAAGGATGCTGCAAATCAGAGACTGTGGTGGCTGCACTGTAGGGGTGCAATTGTGAGTGGCCTTTCCATTTTGGGGGTCAGCGTGCTAAATTTAAAACCTACAAGAAAGCCTTTAATTTAGGTTAATGGGATGTCAAATATTAAATGGATTAAGGCAAATTATATTTTTTTTTTATTTTAAAGAGGAATTAGCCTCACTAATATCCCAGGTCAGATTCTTAGAGGGTGTAAATCAGTGTTATACACCAAAACTCAAGGGAGACTGTACAGTTGTTCACTAGATGGAGTCTGTGCTATTGTACTTTTTCATGTACAAATCTCTGAACCATGTACTTAGTCTAAATTTGCTCTGTCTTTTCCCATCTCTCCCTTTTGAGGATTAAAAATGAAATTATATGGTTCCTTACTTACCCACTTCCTTTCCAGCCCATTAACTTCATCCTTCTTCTTTTCAGGTCCTAAAAAGGGATGGAAAACTTCCTTTATGCTTAGGGAATTTGGGGAATTATACCATGATATCTGGGGGAAGGGATGCTGGGAGAGTATTATTTGCAATCACAACTTTCAGGGCTATGCTTTAATATAAAATGAGGAGGAAAATATCTTTCAGCAGAGCTGTTTGAGAGTTCACATTTGAAATATTTGGTGGATGGTTAGCTTCCACAGCATGAAAAATATGCAATGGGAAAATGTTCTTACTGCTTAAAATCAAAATCGTATTTTTTCATCACAGAAATACTTTGTTCCATCTCAGAAAGCAAAAAGCACTGCCCTTATGCTCAGAGGAGGCACATTTTAAATTTTAAATTTTGGGGAAGGGAAAGTCTTCACTGCAATAAAAGAGAGTAAATGTTTAAAATGATCTTTAAATCATTGCCCCTTCACACCACACCACCAGGCAGGCTTGTTAGCTCAATGCTGCAGAGTTTCAAAGCCTGCTATTTTGCATCCAAGACACAGCAATATGATAACTATTGCCTTGCTTTGGGCTGAATAAATTTTTATTGGAAGAATATAATGTCTTTAGGGTCTTTATGCTGAAGGTATTTCCACATCCCAAAAATTACCATCACACACAGGCATTGATTCTCCTCCTGGGTAGCCTCAACAGAGACGGCAAGGACTGAATGGGGTGAGATGACTGAAAAAGACTGAAAATTGAAGATAGTAGGAACTCATGGTTGTAATGAAGGTTCTTCCAGGTCACTGGAATCAGTGCTAAAAGATTGAGGTTGATTTAGCTTGTTGTCTTTTATAGTCTTTGTGATTTGTTCCTCAAAGTCAAGTTCACTGGGCATATTGACAACTTATAGACTGCTGGAGAAAAAAAAAATAGTCTTCTTATAAGCCATTCTACTGGGCTCATGTTACTAATGATTATTTGAATCCTTTTCTGTCCCTCTACTTTGGCCACAATTGCAGTATAAGATTTCTTGCTCATATGTCAGATCAGCTTTGTATTGTAACCTAAAGAGCAGAAAAGTCACACTTTCCCAGTTTCATTTAATTGGCCACCATTTGCATTTGCAAGACAAATAGTTTCCATGTTTAAAGGTGATCTGCCATATCAATTCCTGATTCCGTGCTGTGGGTGCAAAAGAAAGAAATCAGGCTGGTATTTCTCTCTGAACCAAAACTAAACAGTGCAAAGCAGTGGTAAAACTTGTTTTCTTCCATGTTTTTTTCTCATAATTAGCTTTCACCACCTGGTTCAGCTTGGCTGGTCTCTATAAACTGAGTGTACACCTCTGCTATAACTCTTCACCTGTCCCTCATCCACACACCTATACAGGAGTGGAATTTTACAGTTCACCAATACTAAAAACAACCTGAAAGTCTAATTTTAGGATTAAGGCTATCTGATAACTAAATTTAAAGTTTAAGACTGTCTGTTAACAAAATTTTAAGGGTTGCCTTTTAACATAAGTCCTTTTTGCTTAACTCCCAATCAGTTCTGAAAATGTCTTCTACCTAGAGCTTGCCATGAGATAAATTGTAAATCTGTGCCAGCAATCAGACTAAGAATCAGTTTTAATATAAATTATCATTCTGCTGAGAGTAAAACATTACATACAGCCTGGCTGCCTTAGAGTATGCAAAGTCCCTGCTGCAAGGAATTATATTAATTTATACTCAATCCATCTGAACACATGACTTATTTTGTCTTCCATTTATATTCTTAAAAAAAAAAAAAAATCTCAAACAAATTTTGAAGCCAGCTTTAAAACCTGGTGTGCTCCTCCTGAAAATGCACAATACTTTCTCACTGAACTGGCATAAAATGAGAGCCACAGAGAAGATCTGGGCAATCCTATCCATAAGATTTGATATGGCATGGATTGTCCCTCCTAATAGAGTAATAAGATATTGCTAAGCAAGAGTTTTATTAAAAAATTGAAACATTTTCCAAGGTTTTAATTACAGATTTCCATCTAAGTTCCTTATATATTTTTACTGTATATGTAAATATGAAACCACAAAAATGTTGTTTTTATAAAAAAAAAATTGGAAATAAGAAAAATAATTCTGTCTGTACTGTTATCAACTAGATAGTCACATTTTTTCTGTGCTTATTTAATCCAGTGAAGGATCTCGTCCAGTGCCTTAAAAAAATCCGAAGAATTTTCATTTTGAAGATTTTCCTGTTTTCCAGAAAGGTTCTTCTGCTTGGCAGGCAAAGGAAACCAGGTTTAGGAAGTCTCCTGGTATGAAATACTACGGTAGGTACAATATTCAGGGGAAACTGAAAAATCACTTGTCTTATTCTTACTGTTCCCTAGACACCTGCTGATGGCTACAGCTGGAGGAAAAACTCTTGAGAACTCTTGGTCTGAACAGGGATAGATATTCCTATGTTTTCATCATACAATTAATAGAGCTCATAGTTCTTGGCAGAGATACAGAAGTGACGTTATCTGAGAGTGATTTTAAACCACCCTCCACCCGTGGGCCTCCCAGCTGTGTGGGCAGTGTCCTGTGCACTATCTGCCCTCTCAGACAGACTGGCTCACACAACCAAGGGCTATGATGTGCTTGAGGCTTATGGGTTAAAAGTGCCTTTTGTCCCAACCTCTCTAATAACCTTATTAGAAAAGGCTTGAAACCGTCTAAAGCTTTTGGATCCAAATGCAACTAAGGAAAACTTCCCCTCACCAGTAAATTGATGATCCTCCTGGATAAAAATTCCTCTAATGCTTCTAATTCCTTCTGCTAGTCATCTCTGCTCACAGACTTTTTTAGCTTAATTTTTGGACTTCTTGCTGTTCTTTAAAAGATTAACCATATTCCATGGCCCAGAGCAGAGTTTGGGATAACTCATGTGCCATGAGGAGCCTGTGAAGGAACCTTTCATCTCTGTGCTACAGTGAATGGACACAGTCTAAAACCATATTTCTTTAATGCAGAGCAATAGATAATTCAGTTCTAATTCAGAGAATCACCACTGGGAAAATAGGTTTTAGCTTTTAAAATAACCTTTATGTTTTGTTACCTTTTAGGTTGAAATCTGAATCACAGAGGTAAAGAGACAGAGAATCTTAGTATCTTTAAAATTAATCTATTAGAAAAAACTATTTTCCCCTGGTCTCACTTGACCTCTCATGTTATTATCTATTATACTCTCCCCAGCTTTTCTTGCCTCAAGCCTCCAGACCCACAGAAAAGAATAGGGAATTGCAAGACTGCAGCTATTTTTAATAATAATCCATTCCCAGGTTCCAGTGCGGCAGTTTTAATCATAAGCTATTGTCAGGCATCAAGATCAAAAAGATTTGAAAGTTGATTTGTTTGGGTTATAAAGAAGCTCTGAATGCCAAAGTGTTGTTGCTTAAACTGCGAAGCACAGCCCCTGTGTGAAGTAGAATGAACTGGTATTGCCCTCTCTGATCTGATTTGTAGCCATCAGCTCTTGGTTAAAGTTACTTGGTTTGACATCAATTAGGCAGTTTTCACAAGGGAAAAGTCTCTTTTTGCATTTAGTCCAATATCAATGTCATTTTCCTCCTAAAATGTGACAAGGAGCAGACTGCTTCAGCGTGCTTTGCAAAAGACACGAAGAATAGGATAAGGAGGAGGAGAAAGTCTTCACAAAAAGGGAAGAAAAAGGGAGTGGGAGGACTGAGAAAACATTACAACCCCATATTCCCATTTTTGAAGACATGTGTACACAGAAACAGACACAGAGGGGGAGGGAGAGAGAGGCACAGGAGACTGCCTGCTCAGCAGGTGTATTTTGTCAGTACGCTGACAAGTATTGCAGTTACTGTAAGGATGCAGAGCACTTCAGACCTGTGTATCCTTGGAGGACAACAAATCTAGTAACAAGAGAAAAGCATTTGTAGAACCTGGATCCCAGCTTTGTTTCAGCTTTTAATATTCTGCCTAGGACTTTGCACAGTGCTCAAGGATATACAGAGCTAATGTAGCAAACTGCTTGTAAATGTCTTACATGTACAATATTCTGAACCAACACACCAAAGTAATATGTTCCCAAGAGAGAAGAGACCAGATACTTATAATTTCTAAAAACTAAAGCTGTTCTAAGAAGCAGGAGTCAAAGATATCCTGTTTTGCTGAGTGTCATGAGGTATCACAACTGTTGTATTCCCACTTTTTAGCTGGATGCAGCAACAAGAGGGACACTGCGTATAGCAATGGAGGGAGAATAAAAAAGTGTTTCTCTGTACATGGAATGGCTGAGGAATTTTGATTGGATTAAAGAGGGGCTTGCAATATTAGGAACTGAGACAACTGCAAGTCCATATTAGGAAATGCAAACAGGAGAACCTGAAGGGAGTAGCAAAAAATGGGAAAAAAAAAAAAAAGTATAAATTAATACTTTTTGAAAGCTGTTATATTCAGATAATGGTTATGCAGGATTTTGGAGTGGCTTTTTATTCCTCAAAAAAAATTTCCCAGAGAAACAGGGAAAATCTGCCTCTGGGCACCTATCATCATGATTTTTATCTTCATGCCCACACAGCTTCAGTATTTCTGGACTGTACACACAAGTCCAGAGGGTAACAGTGCTCCACAATTTAGACCCCTCCTCAGGGTACTGAATGATCTAGTTATTGATTGTTTCCTTGCCTCTTTGCCAATAGCTTGTAAAGCAAAATACTGGTAAAAGATAGAGGAATAATCTTATACACTGAAGCTTAGGTAAACCCTTTTTTGCAATCTCCTAAGAAAATAGACAGATTTGCCACTGTATGACAGCTTTTATTAGAAATGTCACACATAAGCCTGAACTAGAACACCGCAGTGGGCCAAGAGGGCTCTGTTGCTGATCTGAGGGGGAAATAAAAGTGAGGATATCAGTTAGAGGCAAAGGCATTTTCTCAAGCTAGGGTGGTCAACCTTCAAATGAACTGCTACTTCTGAATCTTTAAAGGGTATCCTATTAAACCCATGTTGCTATTTGTGGCAGTTCAAAAATTCCCAGATAACCTAAATATTTCTTGCCTTCTGAGAATGAAAATTTTGATTCTGCCAACCACCATGCAAATCTTATCTATAAATTCAGTGTACAGCAGTGTAACAATTGTCTGTCAGAAGAAGGTAATGGCCAAGTTCTGAGTGGTGCAAAAGTTTTTGGACAGGGATTCCATTCTACATTTTTTGTCGTAGCTCTGTCCCTAAGTGACACATAGAGTCATAAGAGTACTCTCCATTTTATCAACCACAAGTGAGCTGCAATACGAAATGAGATTCCTTAACTGTGGTTCAACAGAAGGACAAAAATATTTGTTCATTTGTCCAGTGGGTACAAGCAGCTTCCCAGCCATGCTGATCAGGGCTGCAGCAGCAAGGCCTCCGGTTGGTGACAAAATCATGGTGATATAGAAAGTCTGCATGAAAATAAGCCTAGATCTTTTGGGGGGATTGGCCCACCCCACATACAGGCCAACCTTCTCCTCAGTCAATCAACATGTTAATATTGTCTGCAAGGCAATCTGTCAGGAGGCCACGTGTCAAATGATAGACAAGTAAAAAACAGCCAAGGTAAGGTCTATTTCTACAATCATTTCCTTGGCATGACAGGTGGGGCCTTGAGATGGCAACTGAAGGTTGTAGTGAGGGAGGGAGAAGTTTTGTTTGATTTTCCAATTGCTTTTAACTCTCTCTCACTGGAACTCCTCAGACTTGTCCTACTTTCCTGGTCTGTTGCAGCAGGGAACAGAAAGGTGTTGCAGAAATGTCCCCCTGAGCTCTGCCCCTGAGCCCTTGCTGATCTCTGAAAACTGCTTTTACCAGAGCTACCACTTCTGTGCCATGAACCTGGGTCAAGGATGTTTTCCAGTCCAGCAATTTATTTCTGAAAGATCTCAGTGCTAAGGACTTGCTAGAATAATCCCTCTTTCTAGGTTTTGCATTGGAACCTGCAACAGATAACTTCAGTTTCTGAAACTCACTTGAAGTGGGGTGTATTAGTTTTGGAGAAGAGACAATAGAGGTGTTAATTTGGGCTTGTAATTATTCACAATTAGCACATTATTCCTTCTTCTTTTTTTTTCCCCTTGCTTCTACTTATTTAGTTATCAGATCCAATTACAAACCCAAATTACCGACCCTAATTTTTCCTAACTGTTATTCAGACATGAATAGCAATGAATCTGAAGCAGCAGAAGGGTGAAGGAAGGCTGGATAACCTAGCAGGAGTTAAATCAATACTTGATAAATTCTTTATCTAATAATAGTCCATACTAAGCCTTATCCTGCATTGACAAACCCACAGCATTAGCAGATTAAAACCTGTGGAATCCAAAGGAATCTGCAGTCTCAGCTCAGACTGGAGGCCATCATAACAGTGCTTAAATCAGAGGCAACTGCAAGTCGCCACTTCCAGCACCACCTCCTCCTAGTGCTTAAATCCCATTTGTGTAAAACCCAGAAACAACTGGTAAACTGGTAAGTTTAAACCAGTTCAGTTGCCTTGGTATAATGAGTCTGGTGAATCACATTGTTCTCCGATCTCTCACTCAAGGAACTGATCTAGATTAAAAATAAACCTTATTAAAAGGGATAAGGGAAGGAATGGTTATTTTAAACCAGCCCAATTCGGTGGCCTAGATAGCCCCTTAAAGGACTGTGGTGAAGAGAACCATGTGGGATGGCCAAACACATGGTCAAAGGTGGGAAAAAGGTGATAAGATAATGGGGAGGAGCCCAGCTGAAATCAGAACTGCCAAAAGAAATGCTTTTGTAACCACAGCCTCTGGAGGGGCCAGACACAAAGACAAGAGGTGTTGAGGCTCTCACCTCATAAAACACAGGCCTGGCAGAAACAATTGATTTTTCTTTTGTGCATTTACACCACTGACCAAACAAAGCAAAAAATCAATCAGTTTAGATTGATGAAAGGGTTTTTGTGTCTGTAATTTGAATCGCTTCACTAAAGAATAAATATTAGTTTATAAAAAAGAGGTTTGATTTCTGGGATTATTGTAAAGATTAATTAGCAAAAATTCTATCACTTCTGTTTCCAGAAAAAGAAATGGAACCTCTGCAAAAGCTTTGACTTAGCGCAGCAGGGCTCTCTTATTTTCACTTTTTGCTTTTTTGATGGAAATGATTCACGCAATCCCCCCAGAATTTCTGAATTCATTCCATCTCTAACTGCTCATCTGGAAAGGTTTCTCCCAGCTCAAGGTATAATGTAATGAGGGACTGTGAATAAGAGTCACGTGAACTGAGAAATAAATTACAGGGTAAAAAAATCAACAAAACACCCAATCAAAACTGCATATGGAGGAAAAACTAGGAAAAAATAGATGTCCCAGATGATGAAATGCTTATCCCTGATTAATCCAGGGGTGAGTTTATCATTCCTGGGACATAACTACAACAGTTAAAGCCTGTATCTTGTGTTTGCAGGCTTTGCATTTTTTGTTGATAATGAAGACAGCTTGTCTTGCAATGCAAGTTAACCCACTTCCATACTCACATCCTGAGCCACTGTTTAAGCTTATGTAGGAGTCCAGGGAGACTATCAGTAGTCAAATCCAGATCTCTTGAGTCTCATTTCCATGTGATACTGCAAGACTATCCTTCTTTGCAAGTAACCAGGTTATTTTAATAGGCTGTTAAAAATAGAGAACTGCAAGAAAATTCAGGCAGAAATCATAAACCTTATCAGTATGACAGCAATAGCATTAGCATGATACAGCTTTACAAGGCAAAAATACTGTCCCATCATCAGGATGAATTCTAAGACTTGATCTTCATTTTTCTCACTCAGGAACCATTTAGCAGTATCGCAACCATAAAAAGAAGACATCCTAACCCTCTTTTTTTTTTTTTTCTATTTCTTTCTTGTTTTGTTTGAACTAGTAATTAATAACCTCAATTCTATCTATTCCATTTTTAGTTTTTAAGTTGCAATTTTTTATCTTGGTGCTTGATAATGTACCTGTTTGCCACATCTGTCAAAAGGCAGAGGCTGCTAAACAAACAAATCCAGGCTGACTTCTTCATTAAACATTTCCCTGTTTTCATGTCAATCTTACTCCAAATGGTGCTCCCAGAGTCTGGAATCCCTGGTACTCTTTTTTTCTTTTCTTTTCTTTATCCTTTTTATTTTTTTTCTTTTTTTATTTTTTTTCCTTTGATATCGAAGATTTTCCTTTAATTCAAATCCAGCCTTGACAAAGTACATAAAGACAGGGTGGCATCAGTTTCCTGAGAAACAGAGGCAGAGGAAAGATCTGTGTGGGGATCTTTTGTGGACACAATGATAAGAAAGGACTGGATGCCAGGACGTCTCATTGTCCCCCTGTTTCCACACTCCTAAACTTGAGCTCTTTGAGCCTTTCTCTTGCCAGTGAAATGAAGACAGGTTTTCCCAGGATGCAGTTGATATGAAAAGAGCTGTGACCCTGGCAGTCAGTTAAGGGTGCAAATAAGTTTTTGGGTTGTATCTGACGTGACTCCTGTTCAGCAGGTTTTGGCTCATGAAAAAACATCCACTTCAGCCTTCTCCCTGCCCTACCCAATCTTATTTGAACAGCAATCCCAGATTAATGATAAAAAGGCTTATTAGATGTTGTTTCTTACATGTAACCCATGTCCAGGAAATAATATTGAAGATTGTGAGATACTGATGTGTTCTGCCAATATTTGCACTTTATAATTGTTTCTCCAAAGAACTGAGCAGGCAGGAGGGGGCTGTGGTCACCTACCCTGTGACTTGAGGGAAAAGACAGAATATTAATAAGGTTCATCTCAGTTCCCTCAGAAGATCATTTACTCTCTCCCTGTTCATTACTCATTTATAAATAAAATCTCAGAATGAGTGATTGGAATGAGCTGGAGGCCAAGGAGAAAGGTGGGGGAAGTTTGCACACCAGCACAGCAGATTGGGAGCAAAAATTCTCTCTGAAAACCTGTGTCTGTTTGCAAATACAATAGACCTGTCCCTCAAAGCCAGAGGACTCCAGCTTTATATCACTATAATCAAAAGCAGACTCCAGACCATAATCCTTTGAAATTCAAACTGAGCTGTGCAGTCTGCAGGAGCTGAGGGACTGGAGAGAGCTGAAAAATGCCCTTTTCTACCCTAGATCAACTCCTGATGATAATGGGGATCATGGAGATGTACTATCTGATCTCCTTAATGGGACTAGTACAGCTGTGTCTTACTTTACAGGACAAAGATAAAAAGCATAGAGAAACACTGGAGGACACAGAAAAATGCCTGGGAATTGTATTTCAGTAGAAAGCAATTCAGGTAGCATCTTAAAAAGCTACCACTCAACTGTTGGCCAGATTGCTAATCCATCACAGACAAAAGAATACATCAGATTCGCTTAAAATGGATTCCTGGCAACTTTCCTCAGCAATGGATGAGTAACACCTGCAGGTCCCACTGCTCAGCTGAGCAGCCCTTACTTACTGTAGTGTAGAATTTGGAGACAATTACTGCTTGAACCCTCATGTGTCAGAGGGTACATGTATCATGTTTCATCTCTCAGAAGCTTTGCTGGTCTCTGTTAAGCAAGAGTTTTGTTTAGTCCATGTGGCAGAAATGTGTTACATGGGTCAGAAGTGACCCGAGTGCAATGCCTAAGGTCTTGGTCTGTAAGTGCATTTTAGTGAGATGGTTTGTTCTGATACACCAATGTATAATCCTGCTTTTGGCAGCAGCACAACGCATCTCAAATAACACAAGTTTGGAAGAATCACCAAGTGAAGTGAAGAATACTGCCCTTGGAAAATTATTTCAGAGACACAGCTGTCACAGCTAGGGACAAAAAGGCAAAGTTATTTTATCCATACATTTTAGATGAGGAAGCTGAAACACGGAAAAATGAAGTGGGTGGCTTCAGATATTCAAAAAGACCTGAAGTCTTTTCAGGTGTTAGCATTACAAGGTGTTCATTAACATTCACCTCATGAAATCCACAGAGTTATCAGACCAGGGTCATAGATAATTGACCCTGTGTTAAACCTCTTGCTTGTGCCTCCATCTATCTGTCTGTCCATCTATCCACTTTCCTAAAGTTTTCTAAAGTTTGCTTCTAAAATTATTTTAAATTGTACATACTTAAAAACACTCCTTTATGAGGGTGGTCATTCCAAAGCCATTGCAGTCAAGATAAGCAGTTGTGAATGCCAGTCACATCAAAGCAGTGTTGATTTGATCCCACTGAGACTTGTCCTGTGCATGTAAGCATGATCTCCAACTGAGGAAAGAGGAGTGAGGAGCCCTGAGTTCAAGGATTCACACTGTTCAGTGAGAACAATTCCCACACCTGATACTGTCCCATATGGTGGATTATTAAATGCTGTGAAGAGCAGGTTTGGGGATGATGCAGGTTAAATACACCACCTGGATGCAGGAATGAAAGGACATAAGGGATTTGTTTCTAGAGACAGTGTTATACATATACAGAAAAGGGCTAGGAGTAATTCAGTAGTTATGGCATCATTTGCCTTTGGGATGTGGATTTAAATTAATTTCTCCAAGATACTCTTAAAATTCAGACGTTGCTGGAAGTCACAAACACTTAAATGTGTTTGCATGGGGTTTTAATTCTGGGGAGCTCTGCCTTAGAGAAGCCAGGCCTGACCACCTCCTGAAGCTGCTCAGTGACAGCCATGCCCACCAGCTGTGCCCACTCTCTCCAACAACACAGGTTTAAATAATTCCACATTAAAAGCTGATCTAAGCACTGCTTTGCTCTCTGGCTCATTATGCTGTGAACCCTTTGCTCCCATATAGCATTAAACACATGAACCTGTAGGCTAAAAGCAAAGACCACCAGTTTTTCTGCATAACGATAAGGTGAACCTGCAAGCAGGTCTGCATTTGTCAATGGGTGTGTGATACTTAGGTCACAGAATCACTCAAAGCACTGTGTCCCACTTGGCAAGCAAAGCATGACCATTTCTGTTCCTAAGCATCTCCTTCCAAGGAGCTTTAAAATTGTCTGCCTGTCTTACTTATGTCACACAGTGATTTGGTGGTGAGATGAATATGAATAGATGTCACATTTTGCAACTTAGTTGTTAAAACATCCTCCCTCCATTTTAAAGTGTACTAGATGGGGCATGGCAGACAACAGCTCTTTTGAGTAACTTGCACTAGTACTAAGGAAAATTCAAGGTCAAAGCTCTTAAAAAGACTGCACTATTTTTGAAGCAAGATGGATCTCTTATTACTTTTAATTATTATTATTTATTATTATTATTATTATTATTATTATTATTAATATTAATATTAATATTAATATTATTATTATTACTACAATGAGGCCTTAGCTTTTCATAAGCTTCTTCTGCCCTGCTGGATAATTCATTTCTTTCTTTGTTTTGTTGTGAAAGAGAATTATGAGTGAAACTGCAGCAGTCTTAGTAAGGGGCTACATCAAATCTACACCATAAATTTTCAACCCATCAGTTTAGCTTCTCTAACATTAGACTTTAAAAGATCATCTAGGATAAATATAAGAGCAGGACAAGCAAGCAGAAGTACTTCCTTGATACACTCTCCCAGACTGCACTAAGCCACTGCTTCTTAAAGCAAGAATGTCCTTTTTGTAGTTCACAGTTCTGAAAGATTTTCTTCCATGATGCTGTTTGATTCTATGGGAGTCCCTAGCATTCACACTGCTTTCCTGTTTCCACTTTTGCTCTAACAGAAAGATTGCATACTTGCACCTTTTCAGCTGCAGAGTCTTTAGATCCAATGCAGCCTTTTCTTTGTATGTGTAGAAAGAAGCTAGGAAATGTCTCTGGGAAACAACAAAAAAGTTCACTTTCCTCCACCTAAGCCAGTCTTCTAACACTATCCAGGCTGCCTCGGGGCATGTGAAACACACTCTCATCATCCCAGTAGGAAAACAACAATTTGGCAGGCTGCAGCATGGCACTCTCATATCAGGCATTTGGAGCTGGAACCTGGTGTTTAAGAGGAGGCTCAGGGAAGTCCTCAGCTGTGTGCATTGGCACTTCAGCTGAGATGGTGCCCTCTGTAGAGCACGCAGACAGCAGGGAATCTGCATCGATTGCTGGGGATGGCAATGCTCCCTCCCTCCTCGGTGCTTTGCCCTTAAGAGTTGGAAGACCTTTGCACCCAGGCCATGTTATCAGATAGTGATATCGTATTGAGAGGAAAGCTAATGCTAATATGTTTACAAGCAATTTGCAGGGTGAAGGGATGGGTGTTAATGTCTTTGAAGTGAGTCTTAATGTCCCTACTGACTTTGGGCAGCAGGTTTGCTGCAGAGCTCAGAGAGCCTAGCTCCAAAAACAGACAAGGGTCTGCACAAGGCTGAGCTTCTGAACTTTGGGATAAAATGACAGGTTTTACCTGGGCCTAGGCATTTCAGGAAACCTGTACCTCCCCAGTACCTCAGCAATGGGAAAAGGAAGAGGGCCCATGCAGCTGGGAGTTCAGGATCAAAGAAGGCTGTGCGCTCCAAAACCTCGAGAGGGAAAACCCCGCGGGCGTGTGGCCCAGTGGACCCTCTCCCTTTATTGGAATAAAGTTGCAGGATTATTCTGTCTCCCTTTTGGACATAAACTTCTGGAATTTATGGATTTTCCTGACAAAATCTTCTAGAGACCCTGCTCAGGTCTTCAAACACGCTGGGTTCTCTCCCTTGGAGGATAAGACCTGAGCTGCTTCCAGATGCTTTATAGCTGTTTTCTGCAGCAGTACAGCTGGGCACTTGGATCCAGTGTTCTATTAAAGAGCCAGCACAATCATTTGATTCAAAAGCTGTGGAAGCTGCTGGTGGAGAAACAGTATTTATTAGTCTGGGAGTTTGAGAGGGCTGGTGGTAGACAGGAGGACTGTGGGAATGGGTTTCATCACTGAGATTCCAGAGGAAGTTGTCTTCACAGACAAGCACTCTCTGCAGAAATGTTGATTGATGACCGTGTTAGATATGCAACATACCCCAACAAGAGAATTATCAAGATCCTTTCATCAAAAACATATTTTTGATGAAAATATCCTTTCTCAGAAACATATTTGTAGCAGTTTATCACAGGTTTACCAATCTATATTTTCCTCCTTTCTAACTTCCTAATTTGAGAGCTAAATCAAATTGCAACATTATCATATCATTTTAGTAGCAGATATTTTTCTGTGTGTCATACCCACATGATTCTTCTTTCTGGCATCTTGTCCTACAATACTGAATGAGTTGAATCCAGGAGACTGCTTACTGCTAGATTGTGTTTCTTCAAATAAGTTTTCCAAACTGATTTAGTTATTGTTAAACACGAACTCAAGATTCCATTCATCTCTCTGTTCAGCAGCAAACCACTTTATGACAACAAAATATTTGTCTAATGTCCCCAAGGTTTGAATTTTTAGCTTTGAGGATCATGAGAGTCTCTTTGTGCTTTTGTCTGCCTTGTCAATTTGAACAATATGGTGTTTGAGATAGGGATTTTCTTTTACTATGTGTACACATAGGGACTGTACAGTGACACAGTTGTCCTAAAACATAAATATTATAGCTAGGATTAGCAACTAATACCATTACATACAATTATTCCTTCCTAAAGGAAAAGCACTCTGGAGTATTTCAGGAATTGTGGGAGAGCTGAATAAGAGGCATTGCTTCTATCTCAAGATACTGAAAAGAAAAAGAGTTTATTTCAAACTTCATTTTCTCACTGAGGTCCCAAGTTTCTGGTACAATCTGTGGGAACTGGTAATGACTTAGACAGAGAGTCCTGATAAAAGTGACTCTGCCCATCATGTATTTTTGATCACTTCTAGTCCAACATTTATATGCACAGAAAAGGTTGGAGCCAAGACTTGTATGAAGGCAAGATTCCTATATTTCATTCTTCCCCATGAACTTCAGAAGGAACAAACCCAGTTTAAAAAAAACAAAAGAAAACCCCAAACAGACAAAAATCCACAAACAATCAAACAAACAAACAAAAAGGCACACCAACAAAGAGAACTATGCAGTGGGCAGGCGTGTGGTAAAAAGAGAGGAATAGGAATGGGAATATGAATAGGAGTAAGAACAAATAAGAATTAAGAAATAAGAATTAAGAAATAAGAATAAGAATAAGAATAAGAATAAGAATAAGAATAAGAATAAGAATAAGAATAAGAATAAGAATGTGTAGAAAGGAAAAATCTGCTTGAAATATGGCTGCTCTGTGCTCTTGTATTATAATAGAAAAATTAGAAATTACATACTAAAGGAGGTGAAGTTTGTGTTCACAGTAGTGTACAGAAATTTAAGCTAATTAGCTCTGTCTGGGCAGAACATTAATTTTAGACAGTCCCTCCTAGCAATGTAGTTCAAAGGCTACAGATGGGACATGGAGAAGCAGGAGATTTTGCAGCTGTATGAACAGAAAAAGCTACTTCCAAATTTCCTGTGAGCTGAGCTGATACTTGTGCATTCTTCTCCACTCTCACAGGCACTAAAGTAGCAAAATTTGGCAGCAAAACAGAGAAACAGCTGGAAAATATAGTGAGTTCAAGAAATGGAGCCAAGCATAGCTAACACTAATAAAGTCTGGTGAAGCAAGGAGCAGCTAACAAAACCTAAACCAGGCAACAGTTTAGACCAGCTTAAATCAGGTCTTGTTATTAAGAAAAACTTAAAATAAGCTATGATAAAAGGTTACTGTAAAAGTGGCTGAGCAGTTGTCTATGCAAAGGAGAGGACAGTTAATCACTGTCAGTATAGCTGAAATTTAGGCGTTAGTTATTGTTAATCTGTTTATTTTCCTTGTCATATTTTTATTAATTTTTCCTTCTCTTAGAATTACTGTTTGTTTAGTCATTGTTGGGGCTGGATTGTTTCCTTATAGAATTTTTTCCCAGAAAGTTGCTAGGAAGCTGATTGTTGGGTGCTCCAGAGTACTCATGGGTGCTTGGGAAAGACAAAGGATGCAGCTAGGTGAGAGACAGGGTGGCACCGACTTCACTTGCTCTGAGCAGTTTTTTGCTTTCGGAGGGAACTGCCAGCTCGGAACTGCAGTGAGATCTCACCATCCCCTCACCTGGATCTCAGCTCAGAGTGACCCACCACAGTCTCTTCGTGTGTCCCCTGAGATTTCAGAACCTGTTCTCTCCCTGCCCTGCCGGGAGCTGCTGCCCCACTGCCCTGCACCCGCTGCTTCTTCACCTTTGCTCGGGGTTTCCCCACACTGTGTTCTGCACCCTGTGCCCAGCCAGGACATTCCTACAGCTCCAGCCACCGCCGCTGAACCTCGGATACATCTCGTCCCCCCGGATTGCTGCTGGCTCTGTTAGCTTGTGACGGTACCAAAGGGGAAAGGTGACAGCGGCAGAGGAAACTGTGACTGGTTTTCCCTAGTTCTGTTTGTTTTTAACGCTATAACTATTGTTGTTATTTTGTTTATCTTGTTAGACACACTAGCAAAGAAATGCTATTCCTACCCTCACATCTTTGCCTGAGACCCCTTTAATTTCAGAATCATAACAATTTGGAGGGAAGAGGTTTTGCATTCACCAGTCAAAGGGAGCCTCCTGTTTTTATTTTGTTAGCAAAATAAAACCCCTGTCTTCCAAACTAAGACAGTCATTCAGACCATGTATTTCTGAGCAAGAAAATTATCTAAGTATCAAATATCACAGCACAATTTCCCAAGGCTTCTCAAGGTAGGCTGGTAAAAACCCCCTTTCCAAAGCAGGGTCAGCTGGAACAGCTTACCCAGGACCTGCCCATCACCAGGGATGGAGCCTCTGCAGCCTCTCAGACCTGTTCCAATGTTTGACCACCCTCAAAGTGTCCTTGCAGAAGTTACATACATACATACCTTGCAGTAGAAGAATGTAAGACTGCTATCACTTGAGTTTTCTGGTCAAAAATTACCTTCATGTTCTTCAAGTGTCCTCCATCACATCATGCATGTAATGATAGAGAGGAAATTTTTCTTCCAAGTGCTTAATTCACACCTGATGTGTCAAATATTTATACCTTCAATCTGACCTCTACTGACTTAAATCAGTGGTCTTTCAAGGGAAGAAGGAGGTAGATTGTTGCCAAGGCAGGATAACCTCTGGCCCCCATAAATGCTCAATCTATCCTGCAGCACAGTTCATATAAACGAAACTCTTGATATTTAGAGCATCTCATTATCCATCTTCTCTTTTTCCTTTCCACTTAACTGATTTCATAAAAACTCTTCAGTTACTTGCTTTCTTTTGGTTAGACTAATTATCAACAGTACATAATCATAATTACAGAAATTACTTCATTGTGGATCAGTTGGATCCTTTCCTGAAAATGCTGTGTCAAATCCCAGGTTAAAAACAATTCTATCTATACCTAGAGGCTATGCTGAGCCCCATCAGAATATGTCTGGGAAAAGTGCTTCATTAAGGAACCAAGAGCTGGTTAGACATTGAATTTTTCAGAGCCAAGAGCCTGGACTCCACCTTCAGGTCGCTCCTTGTGCTCAATGATTTCCTCCCTGACTGATTCTTCAGATTCAGAAGGACCTGTTCAGGTTGGCTTGAACACAAAGACAATGACATTTCATTGATATTACTAACTGATAGCTGATTAACCAATGCAAAATAAAAGCTTGGACCAACATATCTTCTACAAAAGCATCCTTGATGAGAAGTCATCTAGAACAGTGAATCTACATGTTCCTTCTTAATGTGGTCCTCTAATACTCAATCATACTCCTAGTATTTTTGCCTTCTCTTTTCTTCCAAATTTTAATTTGTGTGGTCTTATTATTATTATGTTCATTGATTTTGAAAGTTGGAATTTTGATCCATTGCTAACAGGTAAGATCAAAAATTGGCTTTCATTTGTAGTAGTCTTTCCTGTTAGAACAGTCTACAAATGATATTCTGCAGCTTCTCCTCTGAGGATTTCTTACGGTGTGAGTTGTTTGATTACTGAAAAGCATAGCTCTTAATATTGCTTCTACTCCTAGAGATGTCTTCCTTCTAATAGCCTGGATCTCTCTGCTGGGTTAGCATTTGCACTACTGAAATGTGTTCAGCTTGAACCTATACATCTAAGATGACCTGCACCAGGGATCTAAGAAAGGCAGAGCCACTGTTTGAAAAAAAAAAAAAAAAAAACAACAAAAAGGTAAAACTCTCTTCCTTAGTAACACCAAAAGAAAATTATTCTTAATCTCCTCAGTTAACCCATCTTGACTGTTGATGTCTTGACTCTCCCCGGTGTAAAGAGTTACCTCAAAAAGAAGATGCTTAGATCCCTGTGAGTCACTGTTAACCACTGGCTTGAAAGGTTCACCTGTCATTTCTCTCTGCTGCTGAAATGAGTTTTCTCACACTTTCTTTAACCATTTATTCTACCGTCTCTTTGAACAAAACATTTATCCTACCACCTCTTCTCCTGGAGATGAAACACTTGCAGTTCTTCAGAATCACCAAGAAGGAGAGATCCTGTTTCTTTTGTTTTGTTTTGTAAATGAAGATTTATTACCTATCTATTGAAATCAATTTGTTCTTAAATCACTGTCACCCAGGACTGGAACTGTCATGTAACTGTCTGGGTGTAAGAGATGTGTATGCTGCATTCATCATTCATTGTTGATTTAGACTTCCTTTTTGTTCTCTGATTGTGTGACAAACTCATTTTCAAATAAGAGAATAAGGAGTATCAAGGAAGGCCATTCATGCAGAAGCTCTTTTCTCTTGCACATGCCATGCTCTTGGCTAGGGAAGTGTGCTGCTACAGAAAACTCTTATCTCAATATTTTCAGGAAAGTGATGAGGAGTAACCAGGGTAAAACAGGAGATAGACATCCTGATTTAGCTGTGAAAAGCTTGCTACAGAAAGGATTTTACTCATGTTCTTGGGATAATATTGGAAACACAGTTTGGCTCCAGCTTTTTCTAGAACTTTTTTTTTTTTTTTTTTTTTTTGGTCTCTCCCTTCATTCTGATTCTTGGTATTGCATCATAATAACAAAAGACAGAGACTGTAATCCAGACCCTATGTTGAATCAAAGGACTTATTTTGATGACAAAGGGCAAGGTCATCCCCTTAAAATATGTCCCAGGGGCACCCTCCTTTTTTTTCATTTTCATTTGGCAACACTGAAAGTGTGACTTTGTTCTTCACAGCACAGAGTGACAGTTCCTCAATCATTTTATGTAAAAACGCCATAGCAGAGATTATACTGAGTTCACCCTGGAACTGTATATCCCCCAAATGAAGAAAGGTACCTGACTAAGGAGACAAGAATGCAGTTGGTTTCACTGAGATGGACTCACACCATTTCCTCTCTTTCTGTTGGCTTTCCCACTTTCTGCCACCCAGAGTGTCATTTGCAAGTGCACCTTTTTGTGATGAAGAACAAATGGTGCCACCTCTGCCTCTGTGACAGATTAGCCTTCACTGTTTACAGAACAGTTTCATTGTAAATTAGCAGAAAAGCAGTACACCTAAGGCTAAAATATCCATCATGTAATGGAATACAGAACTTCAAAAGAAAGGAAAAAAGAAAGCTTTAACACACTTTTGCTGATTGCCTGTAAAGGTTTTCAGGTGACTGGGCAGTCAAAAGGAGAAATCCATTCTATCCCTTGCCTTTCTGTAATATTAGGTGAAAGTTGAATTTAGAGAAGGAACAGCAATTAAACCTCCAAGGCTTTCCTCCTTGGAGTGGAAATGGAGCCAAGGATATAAATGTCAAGAACAATGATTTCATGGAGCAACCAAACAGCCCAAGCCAAGACACACTTTTTATAGATGGGAAGGTATCTCGGAAAAATTAAACCCCTTTACACAACCCAACCCAGAGTGGCTCTTTGTGTACAAATAGCCTCACTGTGCTCAGCAAAGAAATCACTTTAAGACTGAAGAATAAGGTGAGAAGAAATGTCTGTTCATGAAGTTTGAGTGAAAATTGTTCTGTCAGGTGAATTTTCAAGTAAGTAATTAATGTCATTATATGAGAAAATGCATAATACTCATCTGCATACATAATCTATTTGTAGAAGCAATAAGGATCCAATATCCTGACTATATTGTACCTACCATAAGGATTTAAAATGCTGCTTTGTTTCTAGTCTGATGCTTGTTTTTATTTTTCCCCCTATCAATACTAAAAATTGCGTTGAAGACTGCTAGCTGATCACCTTTGTGTTTCAATGCAAAACTTCAAGAATCTCTCTAGCCATAGCGTCACCTCTCAAAACAGGAAAGATATGCTACTTGTACAGCTTTCTGAGTTGAAGACATGTCATATGTAATTACATCTGTTCCTAAAAGGTCATGAGAAATGTGTCTTTAATAACTAAGATGACTTTTGTATCTTGTTTTAAGAGAGCAATCTGAATGTGTGGAATGGAGGTCTCCGTGTTGCATAATGTTTCCTGCACTGTGCCTGTACTGGACTGCAAAAGAAGGAAAGTCTTCAGGGCAAGAGATTGTTTTCTTGAAATGAAAAGTATTACAGCTTTTAAATCATGAAAAGGACAAAAAATAGTAAGTATTTTCTTACAATTTCATTGGAAAAACCTCCTCCAGTATAGGACAGGTGTTTCTGCAGGAAAAATCTGAAACCATTCTTGAAGGCAGAGGAGTGGCATGGTCTGCTAGTGGCAGTGATAACACCAGAGCAAGCAGTGAGAAGCACTTAGTTTTAAGTGCCAGGAATCTTTAATACTTCTGAGAACTGGGGGTGGACAAGGTGTCTCTTCTCCTTCTCCACCACACTAACCTACTCTCCTGATGCCACGATATTTCTGGGGAGCCAAGAATGGGAAAGTCTTAATAGGCTCCTCATGTTGTTGGAGCCCTTTGAGCAGGATTTGCATTACCCCTGAAGTATTTGAAAAATTTACTGCTACAGTGGCTCAATCCTTTGTTCTTTTCAAAGCAAAAGAACTCGCATCACTTAGGAGAGGATTTGATCTGGGACTGAACTCCAGGTTTTCCAGAGCACAGCTTTATGGGCCAAGAAGAGGAGGGAGAAGATTCTGAGCCAGTTCCTCTGAGCTGGGGTGCTTTCCTAGTTCAGCAGATACCAAAACAGAGAAAGCCATCTTGGGGTCCTTTGTGGTGCTTGGCCTGAGAATATAAATGCTGATGGTTGAATGCCCTTAGTCACACACTGATGCAGACACTCTGCTTCCTTGCACAGCCAGCCAACATATCTACACCCAGCACAGCCCTGAGCAGAGCAGGGTGTGCCCTTAGACTGGGTTTATGTTCAAACAGAAAGTAAGATCAAAGCAACACACCTAAGGCTTCCTGATCCCTGAAGGGTAAGATCTTGCAGACCATCTCAGCCACATTCCTGATGCTATGTCCAGCTCTCCCCCAAAGCTCAGACTGGGCTGAACAAATGCTTGTCAGCTGCTAAAGCTACGCCAGTAGCAGATGTTTCTGTAGAAAATACAAATCCTACCTTCACTTCAGCAGAAGGACCACTAACCTTTCTGTACTGTCTGTTTGCTCCTTCCACGAAGCAGGCACTGCCTTCTTCTGCATCCCTGACCTTTCCTCAATGTCTCTCTATTTGTTGCTTCTGTCCTTTTTAAAAAGCCTCTTATTGATGTTTTTAAACTGATGGGGAAACATAAACAAGTAATAAAGAAAGGTTAACAGTACTGAATCAATACTACAGAGAGAGGAATTGGGGAGATGGAATTGAGGAGGTTGACTTGAAGGAAAGTGAAAGGCCAAATTTAATCACAGTACTATTAGCAATTAAATTACATTTTTGATTGTTATTTTTTTTTAAATAAGAACTAATGAATGCACAAACTGGTATTAGGGTTTCAGAGAAAGCAAAACAAATGAATAGAAATTCTGAACAAGGGCTTTTTCATATTCTTGCTGTGAACAGAACAATCTATTCTAGATTATCATGGTCTTTTTCTAACTGCAAAGGAAAGGAAAATGCAATTGGTGTTAAACTGAAAAGTTCTGAAAACAGGGACTTAGATCTGCTGCCAAGCACAGGAATGTAGAAATATGTATGCCCCTAGAAATTTTCTGGTGTCACAGAATCACAGAATGGTTGTGGTTGGGAGGGACCTCTGGAGATCATCTAGTCCAACTTCCCTGCTAAAGCAGTCTTATCCAGAGCAGATTGCACAGGATCGTGTCCAGGACCGTGCTGAATGATGCCAGAGAAAAAGATTCCACAATGTCTCTGAGCAGCCTGTGCCAGTGTTCTGTCACCTTCAAATTAAAGAAGTTCTTCCTCACACTCAGGTGGAACTTCCTCTGTTCCATTTTGTGCTTGTTGCCTCTTACCATGAAAATTGTGAACAGTCTGCAGTGCTGCTATTCCTTGTCTGTTCCCACATCGTCCAAATACTGTGAGCAGAAAGAGTAGATCCCACTTCTGGACCAAAAATTCCCTTTGAAGTGTTACAGCATGTCATTGGGACTTGCTTAATGAGATCAGTGGCCAGTCTTGGGTCCCAATTCTCCATATGTTCCAGTTACACACTGCTCTTTAACTGGCTTCCCTTATTGGCAGAGTGGTTTAATTTCACTATTACCTTTGCCATCAAAACATGTTTCCAGCCACCTACCCACATTATTTTTTAAAGGCTTTAAAAATGTGAATATGAACACAAGATTTTTCAGGTATATCTCCCCTTTCTATTCTAGCAGTGTTACGATCATGTCCACCAACTGTATATGTGCATGAACATACCCTACTCAGAACAGGAAGGAAAGCTGCTTAATGGGAACAAGAAAAAGAACTAGGTAAATGAAGGAAGGATATTGGGATGGGAGGGTGAGGAGTGACTGCATTTGTCAGAACTGGCATCATGGCCATCCAGAAGCAGCTTTGGGTGAGAGAATGCCAAGTTTAGTTTTTGTCTGCCTGTGGTCTCCAGATTTCATATGGAAAGACCCAAATATGAAAAGAACGAGAGATCCATAAACCAATCCCTGTTATGATCTATAACAGGGAAATGCTATTTTCTTACTCCACCAGCTGCCATTCAGTCACCTTTCCCCCTTGTCTTCCTCAGCTGTCCCTCCTTCCACGGGAATTGATGAGATTGTTTCTCTGCTCAGTAGCAGCATCATCTTCCATGGGCAAGGCAAGACTATTTAATTAATTTCCTTCCCTTGACTCTGGCCAAAAACGGCATCTGGCTGTAGCAAAAAGTCTGTCACACAGGCTTTTTTAATATTCCTGCTATCTTCCTGGCCATGTAATTAACTGTGGGCAGGAGAAAGGAAGGCAGGAGAGTTAAAACCACAAGACTTACAACAAAGCAGCATGGAGAGCAGTCTGATTTGCATTTCTGGTTTTCCTTTCCCTCTACCAAAAACCAGTTTTGGAAACATGCCAACTGCTGTATGGGTCACTGTACTGATGTTCTGCAGGAGAGGATGGATTGTCAATAATGTGCTCACAGATCCAGCTGGGAATGACTAGTGTTCTCTATAATCCAACAAAATGCACCTGGTCCAGAAATAACATCCCATATTTGACACAAATGCTTTAAGGAAATCTATAAAGGATTCCTGGAACTGCTATGGTTACAAAACCAAGGAGCAATGGCCAAGGTTTCAGCTTTGACAGTCCAGATGGGACAGCAGGCAATTTTTTTTACAAGGAGGCTGCTGCAGAACAGGAACAGGTCACTAAAGGTATGGGATCTCTGTCTCTGGAACTTTCTGCAGTTACCTGAAGCCTCTAGCAGTGGTGAAAGTCCTTCCTTGAGTGAGAGGCTGAACCAAAGACCTCCACAAATCCCGTTTAACCAGCATTTATGTAATTATTTTTATTGAAAAATCTGTCCCAGGAAGTACTGTAAATCTCTCTGTCTTGAATTTTTATGGTCATGGCTGCAAAGAGCATCTAAAAAAATGTGCCAAGCTGAGAAACTCTTACAAGTGGTGACTTTGTGGTGTCCACCACTTAGCAAGAAAGAAAGGACATGTTTCTGGAGTAGATACTACAGCTCTGAAAGAGGGGTACATGGACACCCAAGCTTGACACCTGTGGGTTTTTATCATCCTTGTTCTGGGATTTGCAGAAGCAGCAAGACTAAACCTCTTTGAAAATGCCAACTCCTTGCTCTGTTTAATAGTTACTTCGAGCTATTATAGAACACAATGGCCCAGGGAAGTGGTACAGAATCCCAGCTAGTGAGAAACCTTCCAGCTCCCCTCAGGTACTTTCCAATTTAGCAGTAAAAACTTGACTCTCTTTATTAATAAAAATATAAGTAAAGATTAGATCTTTATTTTCTTGGTTAGAATTTAAAAATGGATGCTGTAAAGCCTCCAGTCTTGAAACTTGAGAAAAATATCACCTCCAGTTAAAGATGTCTCTCCTCCTGGGGGAATGCTGTAAAATGGACTTCCAGGATGTGTAGCTACAGCTCTGTCTAGACCAGCTGATGGAGTCAGAGCTTAGAGCTAAAGGATAACATGTTTGTACCACTGGGACACCCAAGGATAAACCCCTGCTGCTCTAAGGGAGCAAATAACTAACAGTGTCACAAGATGCATGTGGCATTAGCCTTCCAAAAACAACCCCACAACTGGCTTCCAATCTAGACTATTACACTGAGGTTGATAGCACACATGCTGGCAGGCTCAGACTGAGGATGATTCCAGAACTGTTTGTCTCAGCAAGAATCAAGAACAGTGAAAAGCTGCTTTTTTTAAAACAATGATTCTCTTTTGCACTTCAGCTTTCTGAGTTCTCCACCGCAGAGACAGCTTGCTCTGCTTTCTGCCATGGAAAATTCAATGCACTAGGCATGCACACATCACAAAGAAAATGACACTGTGATGTTGGCAGAGACACTCAGGTCCTCCACTGACTAGGGAAAGGCACAGGAGGATGGACTGATATTTGATCCACTACACAAAAGAAAAAAAAATATTCCCTTGCCAAATTTGGAAATATCTTTCCCAAACCCTTGCCCCCAATACAAGGCAGATTTATGCAATTCCTTTAAATATTTACCTCCATAACCATGCCTCATAGATGCGTTATTACTTTTTAACCAACATTAAAGTTTAAAACCCGAATGAAACCCTTGCTTCATACAAGAAATTATCCTTCAGACAAACAGGAAATGCACCACATCAAGTGTCTACAAACGTAAACGTACTCTTAACATTTCATTCTTTTACTGAAAAAAAGGAACTGAAAACTTAAAAATGCACTTTCTGTGGGATTACCTTGAATTTCACTCATGCCAGGTTTTTTAAGAGGGGGAATTCTTAATATTGGGTCAGGACAAGGAAATGGAATCAAATTAAAGCTCAGAATGATTGCCAGTGTGAAGATATTTCCTCAGATTTCCTCCCCTTACACACATCTGCTTGCTAGGGTTGTTCAGCTCTGTGGTATTAAGGAGAGTTTAATGTCCTTGCCTGTTACTGACACCTTGCAAAGGTGAGTGGGCACAGCTACTTTTTCATCTCCACCCTGACCTTACCAACCAGGGCCATTCAAGCATCATGGCACAGTGGGAACTTCATAATGTGGGTGCTTTGTGGATCTTGCTGGTGGTGGGATCTGGTGCTCTTGGCTAACTTCAGGGCTGAAATAAATAGCAGCAGCTTAGCTGGCATCCATAAAATAGCATCAGACATAGCACTGAATCATTAGTTCTTTGTCTCAGGCAATCCCAACACACTTCATGCACCATAGGCAGTGGACAATTGTTGTACCATAGAGATGTCATTGTCATTTTGCTCAAAAGACAGCTGTGTCTAAAAGGAGCAAAGAACAATGAGGAGAAAGGTTAGCCCCCTTCTCTTCAAGAATGGTGGTTCTCAGTCTGAGCAAACCACCTTTACTGAAGGATGCTGTGGGCTCAGACAGAGATCCAGTAGAAACTGCTGAGGTGCTTGGAAAAGATCCTTTCATGGTTAAATGTTGCACAAACCCCATCAGACTCAGAAAGTCCCAAATCTAGTCATAGCTGGAAGCAGGCAGAGCACAAGGAAAGAAGTATCTCACAGACTTGCCTGCTTCTTCTTGTCCATAGGGCTTTGTATACAGCCACTGCCAAAAAGAGGGCTCTGAACTGGCTGGTCCCTTATTTTGACTAAGGATGACCTTTCCTGCCTTTCAAGGACACACACACTGCCCAAGATGAGAAGCAGTGGACTGTACCATACACCATCTTCCCAAACAATCCGTATCACAGGCACACTCCCCAGATTCTCCACAAACTCCAGTCTTGAAAGCTTTGTTATCCAGGTGGGACCTGCTCCCACCACCCTGTGCTAGAAGAGGAAGGGAAGACAAAAGAACTCAAAAATTGTGGAAGATACCACCTCTCATTGAAGACTTGTTCTTTTTCAAGAGCAACTTTTAAAGAAACTTGATCCATCATTTCTAAACTAAATTTCTTGGGGAGAAAGGTATATATTTTTCTTCATTTTGATAATGTTTTCAGATTTTAGCATAAATTGTTCTGCAGGGTTTCAATGCATCTGAAAATGTGCTTTTTTCTGCCATTGATGAACAAAGTATTCCTTGGAGAAATGTCACCCAGCTTTAATAGAGATCATAACTCACAGGAGAGACCTATACAGTAATTTCCACTGGGAATAATACAGCCTGGAACAGTTGCCTACAGTTGACGTAACAATGCCAAATGTCTTTCCAGTGCTTTATAAATGGCTGGCATGTGGTTACTTATCAAAGCAAGAAAAGTGATTCAGCAGTGGAATCTGTTCATGGAGAACCAAAAGGAAAAGAAATCAGGTGAGCCTTTATTTGGCAGTATGGATTAAGTAGCTCGGTCTTGGTAATACCACTGACTGGAGTAAGGGCAGCAGCTGACAATTAGGACACTCACTTTCTTCATGTCAGTGGCTTAGGGCCAGCCTGATTGCCTTCTTCAGTTCACACCATCAAAGTGTTTTGCTCTTGAAATTAAAATTTGAAGGCTAGATTTTCCTTAGCATAAAAAAAATCCAAGGAGGTGCACTCAGGTCTCCAGAGGCAGCAAAATTCTACTCTAGTTTAAGATTTGCTAATGCATTGAGGTCATTAATGTTTCATGGTGATTCCATTTCTGCATGTGCACAAAGCCTTTACATCACCCTGGCTTTAATGAACTTCTCTGGCTTCCCAGGAGGCCTTTGGAAGCAGGGATGGTTTCCCCTGATGAAATATTCCTGCCTCTTTGTTTTGAAGTTGTTTACATAGTTAATGCCCCCTAAAGGGAATCAAGAAAATAGAAGCCTGTAGGTAGAGAGTTGCTCCACAGATAAAGTACACAAGTCTCTTGGGGAAATAAGTCATTAAGTTAGGGTTTGGGTATGTTTTTTGGGGACTGAATTTTTTTTGTTTGTTTTTTTTTTACAGCTGAAGATTAATTTTTATAAAGATAAACAATGGTTTGCCCAGAGCAATGTGGAAAGTGAAAGAAGAGATCAAGAAGGCAACTATCCATCCAACAGGCAATTTTTCCCCTTTCATCAGAGAAACTTCTTCTGAAAACAGACTGTATCTCTTTGCTTCAAGTTCCTGACAAAACATAATTTAGAACAATAATCCTGACTTGGATAGTGTGGAGGAGTGCTAATTCTAGTGTTTATGGTCAGAAGACCCTTCCTAATCTCTTTCTGAGTGAAATCTTCAGCATCTCAGCCACTGCCATTAAGTCCTGTTACTTCCAATATAGGTGTTAGTAAATCAAAGATAGATTCTGAAAGATAAGTTCCTGACAAGGTCAGAGAGTGGTGGTCCTGGCTTCAATCCTCTTTGGCCACCTTTCACCTGCATTTAACTCACTTAGCCCATTTCCATGATAAAGCACAGAAGATGGTGTTGAAATAATTAATGAAGGCGTGTAATGCTGTGTAACTGTGGTTTTTGATAGTTACCATGGTGGTTATTAAAACCTAGAGAATAAATGAGCAGTCTATTATTTCTGAGACTGAAGCTCGATAAAAGCAAACCAAAACAACACCACACACAAGCAAAACCCCCAAAGAGGCATTCAAAGTATCATTTGTATAGCTCACCTGACAGAGTCCTGATCCTGTAATTGCACAATGAAATATGCTTAGAGCAAAATGATCCAAATTGCCAGTGTCACAAGGCTGGTAGAAAAATGTCTAGGAAACAGCAGGCTCCTGATGAGCAGCTGAGTGTTTGCATTTTTGAAAGAGAAGCAGTAGAGGGGAAAAGAAGTGGGACTAAACTGCTTATGCAGAGAACAGTGTCTTACTGCAGCAAAAGAGGAGAGAAATTAAGTGAGTGGGACACATTGCCTGTGAACTATAGCGGAGGTGGGTTTTTTAAGATAGGTAAACTCTCATTTTCCAGATGAATATGTTTTAATTTGTCCTGTGTAGACTGTGCCTGGTGCTACATGAGGTCATTTGAAAGTTCCAGGTGATGTGGCATGGATTTTCTGAATATCTCAGACAACTGGAGGCCAAAAGACCAAGAGGTCTTTATAGGAGGCTCAGAGCCTCTCCCTACAGGAAATTACAAGTATATTTTAACAGCAACAAATTCCCATCTTTATTCAAACAATGATGTCTTTTGGCAATGCAGAATGTGAAAAAATAAAGCAAGAATAGACAGACAAGATGTTGCTCACTGCAACAGGGTGAAGGGTAGGGGCTCCTCACAAGCACTCCATGTGTTCTAGCACATCAGTCATTGTAAAGAGGCTCTGGTTTCTGATTTGGAGTTTCCTTTTCTGCGTGTCATTCAAGCAGCATGTGCAGGCAGTTTCAAATGGTGTGTACACCTTGCTTGGCTTGACTGGGAATGAACTGGAACAACTGCAGAGCTCCTGGATTCAGTGCTTCCCAGGCATCTGGCTGGGCAGGTGGATGAGGCGCAGGCTGATGAGTCATGCCATTGTAAATCATTTTACTTGTTAGTTTTGACCCAAACTAGCAGGAAAGGATCATTTTACCTGACACAGAGAGGTCAGGATGGCATTTTCTAAACTTTGGGATAATTTTCTTTCTGTTTGACACTGAATCATTCAAAAAGAATGGTGAATGGCTTCTATTTTTATGATTCTCAGACCAAGCGGCTGATTCATGCCGTAAGTCACACAGAATCACAGAATAACTGTGTTTGAAGAGACCTTCAAGATCATTGAGTCCAACCCATGCCCTAACACCAGTGAGTGCCACATCCTGTCTTTTTTAAACACATCCAGGGATGGTGATTCCACCACCTCCCCAGGCAGATCATTCCAGTACTTTATCACTCTTTCCATAAAGAATTTTTTCCTAATATCCAGCCTATATTTCCCTTGACACACAGCTTAAGACTGTGTCCTCTGGTTGTGTCATTGCTGCCTGGTGAAAGAGACCAACTCCCACCTGACTACAGCCACTTTTCAGGGAGTTGTAGAGAGTGAGGAAGTTGTAGATAGTGAAAGCCTTCCCTGCTCTCTCTTAGCCAAAATAATTAGTGCTTCAATCCCAACAATACAAATCTTTCTTTTATCTTTTCTGGAGACTCCAATGCATTTGGGTAAATCCGTGCCCATCATTTCATTTGTACAATCAGTGCCACTGCTGTATCAGGCTGATTCTTGAATCAGCCACTCAAAGCAAGGATGGATATTGTCCACTCCTATGTCCTTTTTCCTTGCCATGGGGTTTGCAAAACTGCTCTCATCTGTACAGTTTATGAGCCTGTCCTAAAGAAATCATGGATACCACCTCCCCATTTAAGGTGTTCCTGAGTCCACAGGGAAGGTGACCCTCAACCTTTCTCATGCCAGCACAGTTCATGTCAGGGCCAGGGATGACATTTATCCAAACGAATCTGCTGGGAGTCATTATGATTCAATTATATTAGAGAAACTGTGTTAATATGCAGCATCTTGCCTTAAAACTTTGCACATTCACTTTTTTTACAGTTCCCATTGGACGATTGTAAATCATTTTCAGCTGGCAAGGAATTCAACTAAAGCTGGCTAAACCAAAAAACCATCAGAGTGCATGAACAAAACTTTATGGATCCTATGAATTCACCAACACCACCAGATGCTTGTCAAGCCAGCTATTATAAAACCCACGCTTTGTGTAGCACCTCCATTGCAAAGAGGAAGAGGGAAGAGAAAGAAAAGCAAAAGTACAGATGCAAATCGTACATTTTTTTTATATCTACTTATTTTTCATTTTAAAATTTTCCACAGTTTTAAACAGTACCCATGTAAAAGAATTCAGAATTTTTGTGGGGTTCCTTTTCTAATATATTTTTCCTTCCAAAAAAGATAAATCACAGATTGTGGTTATTGAATGACAAGGAGTATTGCACACTGGGAATATCTAATTATCACTAATTCAACAATAGGAAGGATTGCTACATTTTCATCAGAAACAAAAAGTTTGCAGCAGAAAACTTTTAATTATGGGGAAAGCTCGTAAGTCAGGGCTCGCAGTTTACACCTGCACATGTCAAGTAACTAAAGAGCACAGGCTGTTCTATCTAGTAATGATCCATATTTTTTTATCTGCTTGGGGAAAGAAAACTAAAGATCAACTTTTAAAGTAGGCAATGAGCATTTACTGAAGGGAAAAAGAGTACTAAGTCTTCCATTCACATACCAGATGTTCCCATTAAACAATCGTTTTCAAGAAAGCTCAGCTCATGTGGAAAGAGAGTTCAGAAGGGAAGCAGACAAAAAAGTTGACTTGTGAAATAAGGGCAGCTGCTGAAGAGATTGTTCCCAGTTTTGGCCTAGTACACCTCAATCCAACAGTGCAAGGGGTCAGAGCCAGGGCTGGTATAACCCAGTGCACTTCCCTGGGAGCTGGTGTGAGTGACTGGCACCAGAGCACTGAGCTGATTTACACCATCCTCCCAGTGCAGCAGCTTCAGAGCTGATGGGCTGTGACCTCCTTCTTTAATACCTCAGGAACCTGCTACTACTGGCACATTTTCTGGCAACAGAAATGGCACAAGTGGGTTCTTCATTATTTTCTTATTTGTGCTTTTTGCACAGGTCTTGGAAACTTAGAGGTTTAAGAGTTCAAAAAGCAGACCTTTCCCCAAATTCCTCACAGTCTCTGTCCTGTTGCTAAGAACACCCCTTAGCACAAGCTTAGTGTACACGGATACTGTTACTTAGGGCATACCTAGGACATCTGGATTAACTTAAGCCTCATTTAATTTTGGGCACAGGCTGAAAACCCCTTCATTTAATTTGGAGCAGCAGTCGCCTCAAAAGAGTTTGCTCCTGTGCTATTTGCCTTCACTAGCTGGTCATCTGCCTGGTTCAGCCCTGCTGCTCAACCAGCACGAGAGCAAACCACACTGCCTCAGCTGCTTTTTGCCCAGCATCACTTCATAATTTAGGGGAAAAGAAGGGAATTCAAATCACAGAAATGTGATTTCTCATTGGGCCTCTCACAATCTGTTTCTTCAAATAGGTAAGTCAAGAGCTACGTGGGCTGAGTTTAAACCCCAGTCTTCTTTCCTGAACTTTACAGCAGCAAGAGGGAAAAGGTTTGCAAGTATTATGGTTGGAGTGAGGCAATCAGATAAACAATCTTTGTTGAATTGTCAAGGACAATTGACAAGGAAGAGATGTGTAAAGGCCCTTTCTTTATGTTTACTAAAAATATATTTTTCTCCATCACCATACTAAACAGGTTCCATTTAATCCAAAATGACAATAACCAAGTCACCATTTTTGCTTTCGTCACCATTTTATCATTATTTTATCCAGTTTTCCTGAACTTCAGTGGGGATTTTAGATACGTTTTCCCTCTCCCAAGCTCCCCTCAGTTCAAGTTATCTCTACATGCCCTTTGCAAGTTAGAGCTCAGACCTTCTCAAATTGCAGTGGTCCATTTTCCAATGAAAGGCACGTTGCTGTAAAATCACATATGGCTTCGTGCAGTTCATCAAACCTTCCTTGTTATAGAGCAAAACAAGGATTGGTGGGTGCCCAAGCACCAGCACAGGCAGAAAAATGCACTTGTGGATCCTGACAGGAGCAGGTGGCTGAGGAGGCCTGGAGGGCTCTGTGTGGCTGTGTACAGAACCTCTTCTACAATGAAATCCCCTAGCTCTGAAGTGCTAACAAAGCAAAAGAGCTGTGCAGCAGCATTTGACATCCTTATTTTTGTGTTGGTGCTGTTTTGATCCTACACACTATTTGGTATCCTTGCATCCAGAAATGCACAACAAACTTGGTGAAAATGTTATTTCTATCTAAGAGTTAGTATCTGTCATGAAACTGAACTCACTTCATAGGCCACAAGGAGCAAGGGGATTTTTGTCCATTGAGTTCCCTCCTGCTGAAGGTCACAGCAGCATTTTGCAGACTTTTGCAACATTTGGATGTGGCTCCTTGGTCCTGGGACATTAACAGCTGCCCTTGCACCTACAGCAGCACCTGTGACACAAGTATGAGAGAGGGCCTCAGAACTTCTATCTGTCATGGATTTGAGTCCCCTTGGTGTGAACTAGCTCATTTAATGCATTTCAAAATGATCAAAAAAAATTAAGCCCCTGTGTGTCAAACTTAAAATGAGCCTAGACCTACATCATCAAGACCCACCAGGAAAGCCAGGACACATGCAAGGCCTCCTCACTCTCCCATCTCAGTGAGCTGGAAGTTGATGCCACCAATCTTGTGCTCTGGTGCAGGATCACCAGGGACAGCCCTTCCTCCCATACAGTGGTAAGGAAAGGGGTGACAGCTGAGACTGCTTAGAGCAAGGCTGTGCCATATCCTGCATGCTGCCAACTCAGTGTGCCTGCCACAGGAATGCTCTGGTCTATTGCTGACCCTGCACCCTTGTGCAGGACCTAAAAATGGCTCTGTTTTCCACCACAAAAGCCTCCCTACATCTTTGGCTCAAGACATCACAGTACATCCTGCAAAGGACATGTCTTACCTGTGCACATTAAACACACCAAATTCACTTTAAAACCCTTTTCTTTGCACTTCATGTGTTACTGTGGCAGCAAAGGTCTCCTCTGCAGCTCCGAAGAGCAGTGAGTCAGGATGGGCAGTCCATCCCCTCAAACTGATCCTGCAGCACCATTCTCTACCCCACTCATTCCAAAACTGGGCACCAACAGAGCAGACATCAAGAAGTGTGAGCTGGTGTATGAACCAAGAGCAGCACAAAACAAGAGTGATTCTCTCTCTGAACAATCACTAAGAACCAGAGCAAGAACATATCACTTGTTCCCCTGGTACTTATGGGGCAACACAATACTCAGGAAGATTTTATGGATCACATCTCAGCTCCTTCTTATCTCTCATTCAAGCTGTTGACAGTGGCAATGGAGAACATATTGCTTTAAAAAAAATCTGCAAGAGCTTTTGCTGTCAAGTAGGTCTCTTAAACCCCATGGGTAATGTTCTCAAATGACAAAGCTGCTCTCCTTTTTGGCAACGGTCTTTTATCAAGAAATACAGCAGCACATTTTCAATCATCTCCGTATCACAATGAAGAGACAAACCCTGTTAGCGTTGTTCTCCGAAAATCATAAAATGCACTGTCTCGGTACACCTAGGGACTAGGCTGGGCTTTGAGCTTCCATGAATCTCAGCAGCAGCAGGAGAAGTGTAATTCAATCTTTTTAACTTGGTGATATATATTCATGTCAGTGGCTTTAAGATAAGGAAAAGACTTTAGTTGAAGAATGAAACTTTTGATGAATAACTGAGAGTACAATGAATAATGTACAAATATTTCTTTCCTCTCAGTCAAAATGATTCCAGATCCTTTTTCATTTTAATCCCTGTTGTATTCTTCATTTAAAAAAAAAAAAAATAAAGAAATGAAAAGGGAAGAAAAAAAGCTATGTTTTTAAAGGCATTGGAGTTCTAAAAGAAGAGTTTCTAAAAGAAGCCCTCCTGATTGTACTGAAAGATATTTTTAAGGTTTCTTTATAACTGCAAGAAAACAGAAGATTGTATACTGGCAGTAATAACAGTACTAAAGATGGGTTACTATGAAAACCTCAGCCCTACCTGTTCATGTTCTGCACAAAATGTGGGATTTATCAGAGGAAAAATATCTCCCTTTACCTGGGAGGTATTTTTCATCAAAGAAAAAAATGTAACTGTTACAAGCATTTTCTTCCCTTGCAATTTCATTCTTAGTTCTATCATGGCTAAAAAGTGATGAGACCAACATATATATAAAGGTAGCATTGCTTCTACAGAGAGGTAACAAATGTAAACATCATTTGTTTGTTTTCCTACAGGATGGGAAGAGGGAAACCATAAAAACTGAGCACTAGCTCAGAGTTCGGCCCATTTCTTCACAGGTGACATCAAAGCCTGGCCTGAGTAAGATGCTTTCAGCGGAAGGGTGTCCCTGACCTGCAGGCAGACACAGCAGATGATGGTTTTTAACCCTCAGAGGAGAGATGTCACATTGCCTGAACCATTTTGAACTTAAATTTTTTGGTGGTGAAGTAAAGATGCCAAGGTGATGGCCATGCTCAACTGCTAAAAACCCAGATTTCTCCTCTTCCTCACCTTTTAATTAGCAAGGGTGAATTTCACCTCCCCACTAAACTGGCTGCAGAGGTGGAAATTTCTGAGCAGGGATATAAGCAAGTAAGAATGATGTCTTCTAGAGAACTGGGTGGTGATGCAGGAGGTAAAAAAAAAGCAGCTAACCAGAAAACCAAACCATAAAACAGCCATAGGAAAGTATCTGACTATAAAAAATAGACAAATGTAATTGATGATGTTAGTTCCTACCACGGCAATAACAACAGGGAGAGCAGACCCACTGCAGTGCTGTAGTCAGGAAAACACAGTTCAGAGCAATGACAGGTGCACAGTGTGTAGAAAGTGTTACCAGGTTCATGCAGCAAAAAAAACCCATTTAATTGCAGGCTTCAAGGAAATTACTATATTGTCCATACTTGACCTCAATCCCACTCCACAGAGCTCGGAGCAAAGTCAAAACTGACCTTCAGAAGTTTCTGGAGTGTAGTGGTGCAATTTCATGGCTTACCTGGGAGTCCTGGTTCCTCCCCTAGAGATTCCCCCCCTGATATGTCACTCAGCCCTCCTTTCCCCACTCTGACCCCTGATAGGTTGTCTATAATGGCCAATACTGGACCAAATCCATTCCTGCCATATGCAGGTTTCCATCCCCTCTGATTTATGGAAGTCAGGCATATTGTGAAGCACATTATATGAAATTGCTGGAAGGAAAGATTAAGGATAAAAATGGTTTTCTGGAGCCAACAAGGGTACAAAAAAGCCCTTACTGAATGGAGTTTTTCCTCTATAAATGATGTCTTGTTTGAAGTTGGTCTCTGGAGGGGAAAAAGTCTGTCAACAAAGTATTTTTCTGAAATGAAGATGAGGGAAACACATTTTAAAGTACCACACATGGGAATAAAACCCTCTATTTCCAAGCACATTGAGGATGAAGTGGGTCACTGTATGCTTTGATTCACCGACTTGTGTCCCCTGTAATCACACAGTGTATGAGTGCAATAAATGCAGAGGCACCAGTCTACTTGCTGCTCCAGGATCTTGGCAATGGCTGTTTCTTGCCAAGCAATAGAATGATTTGCTCACTGAATGGCCAGAAACTGAACAGGGAAGGACTATTTTCAAGGTCAGATTCACACCCCTTGTCTGCAATAGCCCCAAGTACTACAGAACCATGGTCAGTGAAGCAACCAAATTGTCACTTGGTGTTCCATCTTCACTGGCTGGGGTGGCCTTGGGGCTCTGCAGATATGTGGGCAGGTTTATAGGCTATCTATCAATCTACCCACTTCAAAAAAATATAAAAAGGCTTTCGGTATAAGAGAAGGAGTGATAATGTTATTACCCAAGCTGAGGAAATAACAGAGGTGAGGAAATAACAGAGTTAAGGAAATCAGGAAACCAGTCTCCAAAGGCATCCTGGTGAATGGGAAGCAGAGAAAGTTTTCTTCTAAATAGTGTCCTAAATGATGCCACTCTTCTCTGGAGAAATTTTGAGAAATATCCTTAGGGCTGGAATGTGCTCGAGACAACATTTTCACTGTTAAAGGAGGACAGGAAAAAAAAAAGCAGAGTGTCTGATAGTCCCATTTTAAGTCAGTGCTAGAGGTAGGTACCACATGCTGGTCTCTCCTATGCCAAACAGTTCCCTACACAAAGGTTTTTCCAAGCTTTCCCACTTCCCAGGAATACTGTCCTGAGAATCCAGGTCATTTTCCTGTAAAACTGTGCTCACGTGTGATTTATAGCCCAAAGACAAGCATTCAGTTTTCTCCCCAGACTTTTCAGTGGTGCTCATATCAAAACTTTTCAGGGTCTATTAAGGTCTAGGGTATTGATTTATTTTCGTGAATTCCTTTTCCTTGTCAGAGCTTTCACAGATTTATGAGGTTAAAGAGCATGAAGCTAATTAAATAATCTGACTGGTTGAACATCTGTTGAAACATAGTAATAACTTCTGAAGCCAATGTTCCTGATGAGCTATTAATTATGATTTAAAAACTAGAGGCAGGGTTTTACCACCAAAGAAAATCAACAAACCAAAACCCTAGCACCTTCTGGGCTCTGAGTGAACCCTCAGCATTTCTTTGAAGCGTTTTACAACCACTTACATTCTTCCACATCTTCAAGTCCAAGTGTCCCTTTTAGGATCTCTTACAGCCAGAGTTCATAATGTAAGCCAGATGGTCTGTAGGGAAGGTCCAGTCCAGTTTGCAGAATGTTGGTGTGCAGCAGCTACAAATAGATATTAAGATGCAGACACGATGGAGATTAACTGTATGCAGACACCCAATTTAGCCCAAAACAGAAATTAAACATGACATTAGGTTAGTGGTTTGAGTCCAAATAGCCACTTAAGTAAGGAAATAAACATTTTTTTCTGTTCCCTCTTGCTCTCCATCCCCACGAAGCAGCCCTGGACTGACTTAGGAGTTCCTAAGCCCGGAAACTTCCATCCGAGAGATGTGCAAGAATTTCGTTCTCAGCCTGGCACAGTCTGCCCTAATTTGCTTACACTTTGCATTGTCTTCACATTTTGTTCTCAAAATAGCTTTGTCAAAAACTCATTAATGGAGCAAGTAAATAAATAAGTTAGGTCAATTCCCTCCTACTACTCAGAATCAGTTTATGTTTCAAGGGTGTTGAAAAGTATTTTGAATTGATAAGTAATTTGCAGCTGTTCTTAAATCCCCCTCCTCTGCTGGTAAATTATAGGGGCTGAGGCATGCTTGTGAGTGTTTGTCCAGGGTGAGAGTACGGCCCAAGGTCTGCAGGAGTTAATGACAGATCCAGAGGAAAAGTGCCCACTGATGCCAACAGCATCTCCAGGCTCTCCTGCACCAAAGCCACAGGACTGCATGTGCTTGCCCTTTCTGTGACTTTTCCTTTTAGAAATGGATAAATTGTTCACACAGTAAATATTACCCATATTGTAAATTATTCATAGTCTCAAAGTGCAGTGGGTGAAAGTGGAGCTGAAGCTTATGCTGAGACTTTTCTGCATAACCTACAAAAGGAAGGAAAGTTTACACAAAAAAAAAAAAAAAAAAAAAAAAAAAAAAAAAAAAAAAAAAAAAAAGAAAAAAAGAAAGTCCCTAAGAGTCTTATAGTTCAGTTCAGATATCTAAAAACCTGTAGACTGGAACTGACTGGAACATTTCAAGGTTTAAAAAAAAATTAAAACCAGTCTCACAGGTATTCCTAACAGTATCTCAGATTATTTGAAGTGTAGGTGATATTAATAGGCAGTAAGGTCCAGAGTCACAAATGGATTTAGACTTTCAAACTTGCCTGCAATAATCTTCAGACAATTCAGCACACACATGCTGTGGAGGGCTCCTGATGGAAGAGAAACCTTTCTGTGTGGCATGTTTTGGGTCTCAGTCCTTTATCCTTGTGGACTCTCATGAGACCCAGAACCACTCTGAAATGAGGGGTGTATACATGTTGGGCACAAAGTGAACCCAAATGTTTGCAGATGCGGCAGCAGCAGATGGTGTCCAGGTTGACTTTGACTTATCTTGGTTGTCAAATTTTCTCATATTTATTTTCACCCCTCCTTGTACTCATTAAAACTTCTCTACTCTCCCTGTTTTCTCTAAGGGTCTCTTCAGGGAATGCTCATTTCAAAAAGACAACAATAGGTAGCTACACCCCTAGTCCTAGCCCAGATAATTGCCTTAGTCAGTTCTTGGTGGCACATTCACACAGCATGGATAAGCTGTAAGGATTATCCATGACTCTCTTCCCAGACAAGGATTTCAATTCATTTCTTCACCCAACATACAGACAAATTAATATCCATGAAAGATGACCATGTCCCATGAACTGAGAAATAGTACACAGTGTTTTGTCACCACAGGATCCCAGCCAGCCTGGTCCACCTCTCCTCTTCCTCATTCTGCTTCACATCTGGCTTCTAGTTTTTCTCTCCTTTTTTCCTTCCAGTTTCATGCAGCCAATACAAGATTTTAAAAACACACATTATCATAATATTTCTGTTTAATTTAATAAACATGCTTCTCCTTCCTTCCAGCAATGTCCCTGTATATGATTTTTTATTAGTAGTAGTATTACAATCTCCCTTAAATTTTGGTCTTAAAACTGTTTGACATTCCCAATAAAGCATTAGAAAGGATTTATTCCATCCTTGAAGTATCTGTGTAACTCCTCTTAATGTGAGAGCTCAGACTGGTGTAAATCAGGACTAAATTCACTGATATCAGGGGGCCTGAACACGTAGAACCAGCATAAAGCAACAGTAAAACAAATTTTTTATATTTATCAAGGGTAAAATCCCAATATCGACAATACAATTGCTTTCTGTCCTACCTCCACCTGCACAACTACACTTGAAATACAGTCAATTGACCTACTACTAATAATTTTTTTGAAATTTAGGAACAAATTATTTTTTGTTTTGCAAGGACAAATCTTTCTTTTCTGCTCACACACAGACATACATGAAACAGTTCCTAGTGAGCAATTGTTCTTTCCTCCGTGATCCAAAATAAACTCATCTCTATGGTCTCATATAAAAACATCAGCAGATTTGTTTAATTAATGTTTCAGGGTCAGGGGAAAAATGTATAGATAAATATATTTAAAGGTTTTGAAAGCTTCAAGGCAGCAGTCCAATACTGCTTTCCTTGCCTTTATTTGCTGTCTTCAGGAAAAAAAAAAACAGCCCATAAAGCTTAGAAAAGTGATCTGTCTCTGGGTCGGGGGTTCCTGTCACCTGCCATTTCCCTGATGTAGCACCATGATATACAACAGCAGACCAGCACTCAAGTGATGTATTACAATAATATGTCAGTAATGCAATGGTGCTTTGATAGTCCTTAATAATCAGAGTACTTCACTGGGGAGAGGACCAAAGGAAAAGGAAGACCCAGGCAGAAGACAAAGTCAGCTAAGCACAGCCCAGACTCTTGAAGCATGTGGTGCCATGAGTGAAACAAGACAGTGATGAGCTGACTCCAGGAGTGGTTATGATGCATTTTCCTGAGCAGCACCATATTCCCTGACAGAGGGGTATTTGGCACACCCATGACAATTTCATAATGTAGTAGACAAGGGCTTACACTGCCCTTAATAAAGGGAATAAGAGGTCTGTCCATCACAGAAAAAAACAGCTGGATTCAGGCGAAGATTGAGCTACTGCTCATGTTTCTAGGCTATGGAGTTTAAGTGCCTGCACTTGACTTCACAGCTGCACTCTTCTGGGTTTCTGAACAGTCGAGTGCTGGGTCTCAGTGGTAGCTTCTTAAGCCATGGCAATTTCACCCTTTGTGCTTGTCTGTCCATAACTTGTAGTTCAGGATCCCACGATCACAAGTGTCACACTACCATTGCTGTAAGAGGGGCAGGCACAAATATTTCAAAAGCTGAGAGGTCTTCTGCGGTGCTGTAAGCACCTCATACATCACACACAGGGATGTCCAACCTAGACCTTCATTGCCTTTTTCAGCTTTCTGGCATAAAGGAAAAACAGAAACAACTGCTGCTTATCAACCTCAGACCTAAAGGAAAAGAGGGAAGGTGGGGTGTGCATGCATGCATGTGCATAGGAGGAGATGGCTGATACATATCCAGAGACATATCTCCATGCTCTCTTTTCTGTTTTTTAATACTCTCTTGTGCAAGGAATGAAGACACTTCTTCTTTCTTTTCCCCACACTGGCACTTTACAGTATCTTACAAGCTAAAATCAGATAGGTGAGAGCATGGGATTTATGGGGGTGGTACTTGTACAAGCAGAGTGTTCTCCCCTCCTATTCACCTCCAAGGTTCCAAAGGGAATGAGCCTGTAGAATGGAAAGGTAAGTAGATAATTATTTTGGAGATGAGCACTAAGAAGGAAGGAGAGGTAGTTGTTTTCTCTTTTATCTTAAAAATCTAGCCTTAGAACATTTCTCTGCTGACACTCCACGTGCATGCATAACCCTGAACAACAGAGTTGGAGGGATAGATATGGCAAAGGAAATTCTGGAGAAAGACTTTACCAAAAGGAAATCTAAAAAGAACAAGCATTGAAATTGCAATTGAAAAAGCAGCCAGGGGTAACTCTGATGTACAAAAATACATTTATTTTCAACAATTTCAAAACCACTGCCTTTTTTTTACAGTAGAAATATTCAAATGGAACAATAAAACCAAGAACAGTATATATATATGTATATATATGACTCATGCAGTTGTATTACTGTGTTCAATACAGGTATTGCAATTGTCTGTCTCGTTTAATCCTTTGAAACCACGGTGGTGGTTTGGCTTTAATGCACTGTCCAACATCATCAGAAAGAATGTGAGGATTCTGGTCTGGTTCATTAGACCTGGAATGTGTGTGTGAGCTGATTGAAGGGAAAGGGAGGAGAACAGGACATCAGGACATCTTTGTACATCTGTGAAACTAAAGTTTAGTCCAGAAGAAAATGTACACTTCCTACACAGGCTCTCATTGATGGCAACTGTGTCTGAAACACTCTGTAACACTCTGGTGTTACCTCTGATGCTTCCAGGTTTAGTATTAGGGTTCTTGAGTACTGGTTAAACTAAACAAAGGATATGTTCACAGTTTATATCAGACTGTCAGCCACACAGCACCAGAAGCAGCATCTAGTCTCCAGATCTCATGCATTATTCCTAAATTACAGCTAATCCATCATGGGGGAAAGGCTGGCAGTGATAGAGGGCACTGACCCAGTCTCTTGCTCTCTGTCTCTCTCTCTTTCATTTCCTCTTCCTACATAATTATAGTCTGGGAGCTATTTATGTTTCATTGATGCCATTGCCTATTTCCCTCATTACTCGGGTAAATAATAATCTACATCTTCAAGAATTTCCACTACATTTTGCGCAGGAGTAAAACTTGCAGGGGAAAAAACCCTAATGACAACCCCAAGTTGTTATTTTCCAGCAAGACAAATGAAAGTGGCCAATACTCCAATCTGTGCTAACACTGCAGCTCAGTACGTTCAAAAAAGGTGAACAGGGCTGGCTGCCCAATCCAAACCTTACCATGGATAGACAGGAATGCAGTAATTACCCTTCTTGTTCTAAAGGAGCACATGTCAGTCAGGAACCCAAGCTTTTTTCAGCCACCATCAGCCATGACTATGCCCCAAAGAAGCAGGAATGATCTGGTAAATGTGGTCCCAGGCACATGTTGGGGATGTGCCTGGAGCACTCACCCTGCTCCTGACAGCATGTGACAAACTATGCTGAGAAGCAGTGGCACCCACCAAGTCTAATGGAAGTGGAAGTTTGAGCAAACGTAAGAATCAATTAGGTTTTCCCAACATGCAGTTTTGACTTCATGGATTTTTCCTGTTTGCTTTGTAGCATACTTTAGGATTATTTTGGACAGAAAATTACATTCTAGACAGATGTTTCTCCAAAACTGTCATCCAGAAATATCTCAGCCTTCACTGAGACTAATTTTTTTTTTTTTGAGAGTGAATTTTTTTCTGTTTTTTTCAACAGCTTACTCCCAATTTTTACTTCTTGCTTTCTCCCATTTGAGACATTTAACAGTAATTTTTAAAAGTATAAAGGAATAAAATTTGTTAAAAAAAAAGTGAAAAGAAGTTAAGAAAAAAATTGTGAGAACTGTAATCTTCTGCCTTTCTTTTTAAAACAACATGAGATCAAGCCCATGTAAAACCTATAAAATTCCAAACAACAATGATAATTTTCACTTTGCCTCGTGGTTTAAAAAGGCAAAAGTTAATACAGAAAATACTGAGTATTTTACATTCAGTCCTCTGCAGCAGCTCACCACAGCAGTGCCTCAAATCCTAATGATCAGCAATGACTGAGATCAGCCCACAATTTAGCTCAAAGCCCATGGGACCACTGTTTATGTACATCCCTCCCACCTATACCCAAATGGGAAGCTATGGTCTTGTGCTATCAGTCTTATCACCAGACTGGGCCTTTACTGTGGTGTTTCAGTAGAACAGAGACAGTAATGCAACAATTTATGCACTTGTGATGGATGGAAACCAAGGTTAAATCAAATAACACAGCCATCACTCTTTACCTTGTGTTAGAAACCAGAGCAGAAAAGTGAGGGTGAAAATGGAAGAGAAATATTTTTAAATCAACAGGGAAAAAAATCCACAAACCTGACTGAAAAGGAGAAGAACTGAGAATATTTAGTTTTAGTACTTCTCAATAAACAGCTTTTCCTTATTTTTAAACCTATAAATTTCAGGTTTACAATTTTAATCTTGAAACAACTTCTGAGTTCTGCAAAATTGTGTTTAACCACTTTCCTCTCCACCTGCAAAGCTATCAGGATTCTAACCTTTGAATGACATTCCAGCCAACTAACAGAGTGAACTCAGTAGCTGAGGCTGGTTTGTAGCCCACTGGCCTGTTGCAATGCAGAGAGATAGCAACACCTAAAATCCAGCCATCTCCTCATTTCAGCCCAGGTCGTGTATCGAGATCCTAAGAAATGATAACAAACATTGTCATCTGTTGTTATTTCTGCCTCCTGTTACCACACAAACACCAGAACATCTTCCCAGACCTGCCCCCAATCTTCCTTCCCCTCTTGCTGGATCCCACAAGTCAATACTCTCCAGAATAAGTTTCATTTTTGACATCATCAAATCAAGAAAAATGGATTAAAAATAACTCACCCCTAAGTCAACCTCTTACCCCAAAACTCCACCTCTTCATAGGGATATCCTTAATTCAGAGTAGCAAAAAATTTCTAAAGAGCCTTTTCAATACCTTTTCTTCATAAATCTTCCTGTTCTAATCAAAAAACACTGACCCACCATGCAGAAATCTCCAGTCTGAACTGGAAGCTGCCATTCTGCAGCACTCACAAGGAAGAACCTTTCAGAGCTCATTAATGCAGGTCTGACCCTCCACTGCCCTCTCCAAAGAGCAGTCCTGAATCACATACATCATGTTCAGCCGAAATTTACTACTCTTACACATCCTAAATAGCAATTCCCTTCATCAGCCTAACTGCAAAAAGCATGATTTCCCCCTGGGAATAAAGCTACTGCAACCTGCCCCACTGTTGAGCTGAGGTTGTACTGGATATGGCAGGGCTGCTGATATTTGCCCACACAGAGATGGTGATAATTTCAAGATTCTTTTCCTCATTTTCACTAACACATGTCACCAAGATCATTCTCAGAAGTGGGCAACAGTGACAGAGATGAACAGATGATAAACATCATTAAAATATTCATGACAGGCTCACAGTCTGGCCTGCTAATATCTTTTTCTGCTCCATCACAGGAAATGACACCATATATATATATATATATATATATATATATATATATAAAAAAAGGCTTGCAGTTATACATAGAGAAATAAACTACTCTCTTTATAGAGAGCAGTGTCAGATTGAAATATGACAGACAACTGGAACACACTTGGAACCAAAGTGTGACTCAAGTGCTCACCAGGGTCCCTGTTTGGCTGGCGTGTGTGTGTGTGTGTGTGTGTGTGTGTGTGTGTGTGTGCACGTGGGCGTGCTTGTGTGTGTGTGGTTCAGGTCTTCTTTTAAACATATCTTCTTTTACTAAACATTAAATTATTTCCCATGAAATAAAAAGCTATGTACATTGTAATTATCTACAGTAGGCCTTCGGCATCCTCGCTATTCACATGCACAGGGTTCAGGCTGCATTCATAAACTCAGGCTTGCTCCTCCACTGCCTGTGGTGCTGTCCCCTCCAGCCAGTCTGTAGTCCAAGGAACACTGATGTGTGTGTTTGTTAAGATTTTTTTTTCCTTCTTTCTCAGCAGGCAACAGTGCCAGAGGGTGACTGAAATGAAAAGCAATTAAAAGAGGCAAGATCCTGCAAGAAGCTGAGACATGCATGTCACTGGAAAGCAAGGAATGTTGGCATGTTTCAGAGCCTGGTCCAACAACCCAGTCTGAACCCTCTGGCAGGATGAAGCAGCTGATTCATTTCTTATTCTGAGAAGGGCTCAAAAGGGACAATTTACTTACAACATGTTGCCTAAGGTACTACACCTATCTGTTGGATTTGAATACTTAATTCCCATTCTGTATTTAACAGGAAGCTGGCATTCAAATCTCATTGCACACTTGACTCATTCTTTGCTTTTTATTTCTAATCTGATGTGTATTCCCTAAATATGAAGAACCTCTGCTATTTATGAATGCAGCCCTGGTAAACACAAAAAAGCCCACCCCTTTCCCTCCCAAATGATAATAATGACATATAACTCTTTCTTTTTTCATAATAATAATAATTATAACAATAATAATTACAAATAAAAAGTCAGAAATGCTGTAGACCAAGTGGATTCTCAGTATTAAACACTAGTGCAGTTGGGGATTTCCTTTGTGCTTTCACTGTTGGCAATTGTTGAGATGCTTCCTGTGGAGGAGAAAATGGAGAAGAGAATCAGTGCAGTGGTTTCAACAGTTTGGTCTATACTGCTTCTCACTCCTCCTTAGGATGTGGTAGTGTAAGTGTGAAGACAGAAAAGATGCTTAAAAATAACACATTCTTGTATGTATTTGCAATAAGCAGGGAGCATTCAGAAACTCAATTATTACAGCTCAGCTGACCAGCAGTACACTCATTAAGCTATTAGGGATATATTTGCTTGTACTCATAGCACACCAACAGTGTAAGCCTGGCTCAGCTGTTTCTTCTGAGGGCACAGGGAATTTGGCACTCCTCCACAGGGCGGGCAAGGTCAGGAGCAGGAATAGGTGTGAGCCACAGCTATTACCAACTTCTTTATACCTACTGCTGGTGCCAGGTTCCTACCCTGGGAAAAGCTGTAAGAGAAACTCCATTACCCTGCTGCTGAGAGAGATTTACTCCTTATCTCAGTGCCTCAGGGTTCTACTTGTACCTGGGATCACAGTTACTGCCTCTCCTAATACCCAAAAGACCAACATCTTCATCAAGACTGTGAAACAAAACACAGCTGAGAGCTGTCCCTCACCCATTACTCGTGTGTCCAGCTCTTTGTCCATCAGCTCCTCAGGGTCTGTGAACTCACTCAGGGTGATTTTGGGGGCATTTTCACTTTGGCTGACAGAGCCAATCATTTCCTGCTCCTTGTCATGCTGAACTTGGGCATAGATGTTAATCCAAGGGATTTTCCTGCACAGGAAAGGAAAATGAGAGGTTATGTTTTGTAACACCACGGTCCTCAGCATGTCATTTATTAATGAGACAAACTAAGCTGAGACCAATCCCAGAAATGCAGCAGTGGCAGTGATGCAAAGTATGAGCTCTCAGAAAGGTGAAAGAACATAGATGGTCATCTCTGAAAGTGCCCTTAGCATACACTAATTCCAATAACAGCCTAAAGGTACTCCAAATCTCAGGCTATTGTCTTCATATCATGAGCACAAAGTCTGCTTCAGCTGCAAACTTCAACATTCTGCCCTTTTAAATGAGAAATTGTGCACACAATGAGTGGACACTGCACTCAGCTCAGAGACCAGCAATCAACTAAGTACAATCAGTTGCAATTGTCAACTCTCTCACTATTTATTATATGATCAGTGTTGCATTGGAAACCAAAAGTAAAAATCAATTTGGCACATTTAGTATCAACTGAGAAAAAAAATTGCTAGGCTTGCTGCTGCTGACAGGCCCACACTGACTCAGAAGAAATTGCCACATCTGAAAGAGTTATAAAAAATTGTTCCTGCCTCAGAGTGAGAAAGTATTTGGACCTCATAACACCCTTCCAAAGTCTATTTGTCACCATTCCAATGCAAAAATCAGTTTGACATGCTATGGATCATGCAAGTTTACAGGGACTTATTTTTCCTTGCTGATCAGGAAGCCAAGGAAGTGAAGGGATAATTTCTTCTTCCTTCTCCCAGGCAAAGCTACCTTGGTCTGGTAGCATTATATCCTTGAGAGTCAGTTAGGTAGACAGATTATACAGGCCCAGACAGACAGGTAGTAATCCCTGGAGGAATGCAAGTCTAAAATGAGAGACCTGAAGAGGAATGTGTTAAGCATCATGAGGGTTGCCAGGATTATCTGCATTGCCTGTTGGAAGCTGACTGTTTTTCCTAATGCTCTTAGAAAGTCTTCATGCCATGCAGTTCACACTGCTCCAATATGGAAAATTTGGAAAATATTTTGAGTTCCTTAAGCACACAGGAGCAAGAGAGAAAGAAGATGTGTTCAAAAGAAGTAATATAAAATGTCATATCTTTATGGTGATCTATCTACTGTTGATATGTCAGAGACTGGAAGCAGTAGAAATTGCCTCAGCTCTCATGAATTCAATAGATCTATGCTGATTTTACTCCAGTGAAGTTCTGTCCTCAGCCAGCTTGTGCTATTGGCTTGATTTGGCATTCTGTTCTTCACCAGCATCAAGCCAGGACATACTTGGGATGCTTAGCAGCCGCCGACAAATCTCTCAATCTTCTCCCTTTCTCATACCTTCTAATGTTTAAATATGCCCTAAATGCCACCAGAAGATATAGGAAATACACAAGAAATGAGTGAAAACCAATGCACTCCCATAGGATCTAAGTGCCCAGAATTTGTCTGGAGACCTATAGAGACAAGAGAACATGTGTGGAGATAGTGGAAAATTTAGTTCTACTTCCAAACAATGCAATGGCAGTGCAGTAATTGTCTCCAAACATCGAGTGGAAAGGTGAGAAAAGCTCTTTAGAACTGTGAGGCAGAGAGCCAAGGTACTTCAGAGAGTTAAGGTAAAAAGAAACAGAGATGGCTGTAGATATGTAAATACAACAACCCAAACATCTAATCCTGCTGTGCCTCCCAGCACAGACACAGGTGGCCACAACCACATCACTCTGAGCACCCATCAGCACACAGTCCTGCACTGCTGTCCCAGGACACACACATGGACTGCCCCACAGCCCCACCACCGCTTAGCACTCATACACAGTATTGACTGATATATGCCCAATCTTCCAGAAAAGAAACAATGTTTTTGCAGGTAATTTCCATACTTTTCCCCTCTTCCTTCTTTTTCCACCAGACCTCCTCAATAAGCATCTCTCTGGCAGCAGTGTTTAACATCCCTGCTGAGTCTATAAATTGATGGACTCGTAATAAGAAGTCTGTGTGTAAACCAGCAAAGCACGAAATCTATGAATTTGTAGAATTAAAAAATCATGTCAGCCTAGGCTCTCCCATAACCTTTCCCTGTAAGCAGAAGTTCTGTTTTCAGGCTGGGACCATCATTAACCAAAGAAGTACACGTGGCTAATGGACCTCTGCATCACTGAGAGCTACAGGAAAGCTTTTGGGTTTGCCCCCCTTTTTCCATTAAGAATCATTGCATGTTCTTACTTATGCTCCACTGAGCCAGGGGTTTTAGACAGAGCTGAAAAGCTGCTTTCAGTTCTGAAACATCAAGTTGAGACCACTCTGTGTATATGACTTATCCTAAACTTTGTCTTTGATCTGTGTTTTTCCCCTTTGGGACAGAGAGATAAGAGGGGACAGCCAGTAAATAAGATTTTTGGACAAAGCATAACTGATGCTTTAACCACCTTCACCTTCACTCTCAATTTGTAATACAATCAACTTTCAGACAGATTCAAACAAGGCAGGGTCTCCACAGCCCTAGAGCACAACAGAAGGTTGATGGCTGCTATACTCAAAGCTCAGGGTGCTTAAGTAGCACAAGTCAGTTTTATGAGCTGTAGTAGCAGAACATGACCCAGAGAGTGCCAAAGCAAAGTGAATTAACAAGCTCCTCACTGTTGTCTGGCAGCTGGAATATAAAGGCCCTTCTTCCTGGTAACTGCTGACCACAGGGCCAAGGACATCAGGCCAAACCCAGGAAACCATCTCAGGAAGACACAAGGGAAAGCATGTCTTACACAGGGTTGTACCTTCATCTTGTCTTATCCCCCAGGAGGAGTTCTTTGCCTTCCTCATCCTGCATCTGGGTGTGAGAGTAATCATCAGCTACCTCCCCAGCACACTATTAAATTGATGCCTTAAACAAACCCCATTCCCCTGGGAAGCTGCATTCCACCTCACAGAAGTAGAAAGTGGATTTCAGGCTGTAAAAGGAGGTGGTGCTGGAGGCCTTGAAATCCGAATCTGAGAAGAGGCACACAAATGCTTTCCCTGGAAAATGTCCTGGGCCACTTAAGTCAGTGGGAGCTTGGTAAGAGTTAGCAGTGTGCACAGGATCAAGGAGTACCACTCACTGGTTAGGGCAATGGTTAATCCAAGATGTTAGCAAGGAGGGAAACTTTAAACCTGGAGCTTAGGGTAGATGTCTGTCTTATAATATAATCTAATTTTGAATATTGTTTGTATCCCACTAACATCCTTACAGAACACTAGCTTTATCCTGAGGGGCAGAAAAGCTGGAAAAAGCAACATTTAGTTCGAATCTGGACAGGAAAAGCTCTAGTTTCTCATTTAGAGGAACTACTAGGTCCATAAAGTTTTATTTATTTAATTTTAAATTATGTTTCTAACACAATATTTTGCCACTGGTCAGGATCTAGGCATGCAGACCATTTTACACTATTAAGTACTGTATTGAATGTAAAGTTCCTCCTAAGGAGTTCCATCTGCCTAAAATATATCCACATAAAGCAGACCTTCAGGCCATTCTTATCATATGTTTTGTTTCACAGCTTGCATCAGCCAAGTGCCATCGGCCAGACCTGGTCCTGCCTGCTGTCTGGAAGCAAAAGGTTTATATTAACATCTGTCAAGGTAAACCTCAGCACATATTCCCAAAGGCATTTTGATGCTTCACACAAATTTTTCTGGCTTTGAGTCTCCCACCTTTAACATAAACACACCTGTTCCTCTGCAAGATTAACCTATTCACTTTGCAAGATACAAAGCAGAAGCTGCTGCACCGAGGCAGCTGGGCAGGTGAGTCTAGACTATGTGAAGCCATCCATCATGTGGTTTCTGACTAAGCTTGCTTTGTGTATCTCAGTACGCACAAAGGTTCCCATTTCTGGTCTGTAGTTTAAATACATCTGCTGAAGCAGAAGATGATTTCTGAGCTCTTGCTGAAGTTTTGGAGCACCAACTTTGTGGTGAGACAGCAGTAGATGGTTTTCTCTCTAAGTATCAGAGATAGGTAAGAAAACCTATCAGAAATAGGTTTATCTATCAGAAACGTTCATCTAAGCCTGAGGCCAGCATAGTTCACTCTGCATTTGCAATTCAGCACAGTTCTGCCTAGGTTTCCTGTATACCATCCAGAGTCTCTTCCTCCCATCCCAAAGTTTTTCAACTTACCTCTTGAATTTATAGATTAAAAAAACAGCCAAGCCCACAAACACGACTGACAACAACATCAGCATTGCTGAACTGCTGTGACCCGAGCTGGAATCCACAAGGGGTGCTGCAGGAGGAAAGGCAAAGCATTACATTTGTAGGATATTACAAGAAAACACATCAACTACTGAGAGTTGAGCTCAGCTCTGTCTTTGTCACATCTGCTTTATCACTACTGCATGGTGCATGCTGGTTTTGGCAAGACCAATCAGTAGGAAACAAATTGATTCTCTTGTCCTTCAAAAGTCAAGGCCCTTTTTTAAGATAGTGCAGTCTAACATCCCTAAGTAAAAAAGCAGAGCAAGCCACGCTTAGCTGAATGCCCAATCACTCCTGTATTAACACTCCAGGCTATTACTTTTCAGGTTTTCCCAGGTACTAGAGTGGAAATGAATTTTATGAAGCATACCTTAATACATATCTATTTCCCTTTGGAGAAGATACCTTAGAGCATCAATCAACAGCACGATTCCCATCTTCCAAGGATATTCACCTATGTCACTTGTGACAGGGATCTACTCTTGTGACAAGCCTCAAGGTCTATCCTTGTATAGGACCTTAGAGACTTGTAAATTGAGTCAGTTTTCAAAATGTGGAGGAGCCCAAAGCAATAATCCTGGATCCCAGCACATAATACATTATAATATTTTGGAGATTTTGATCCTTGACATTTTGGATGGCTAAATACAGTATATTCCTACACCTTGTTTATGCAGCTATTCCAAGAGCTCATCAGAGCATACCATCTTAATGGCCTGAGCACTGTGCTGAGATCAAGTGTCTGATGAGAAGTCTCTAATGATGCACAAATGATTATAAGTAGCAGCTGAGTGTTTCTCGTTTTGCATAAATATTTGGCTTTAGTGTTTTATTATTCTCTATATTTTTTCTGTCACCCTGAAGATAGGGACAAAGTCATGCAAATAGTCAGTTCAGATTTCACTGTCAAATTTCCACACCTAACAGTCTGATCCTGGTAGAATTCTGCTGCTAATACTTCTGACTCTTTTGTAGGAAAGACTGTTATTTCCTCCAAGTCAAAACACTGTGGGAATGGTCATGAAACAAATGCAGCACCTGCACTGGAGAAGGTGCAAGAATAGCTGCAAAATGTAATTTAAATGCAGTGCCTTGCTAAAACCAAGCCAGAATCTTGGAGAATTCCAGCCACCTGGAGACCTCAGACATTGTATTGCATTCCCAGTTTTGCAAATTGATCAATTTCAGGCTACTCCTATTAGCATTTGACTCACATTCCAAAGGAACAGTTAGAAAGTGAAGGTAAAAAGGTATTACCTGTAGGAAAGGTCACAAGCCTTGATTTAGCCAGCTCTTGGCTCTCTGAGAAGAATCTTAAGTGTATTATTGTGGGATATGAATCCCAGTTTTTCAGAGAGGCTATCACCAAGGGCACTTGCACAAGATCCCACAGTTCAGAAAATTGCAAGGGCAGTCATAAAAAGTAAGGGCAAAAATAAATCCATCACCTCCTTTGAAACCATCACTATCTCATCAATAGCTGAGACCTTCACACTAGGCTAGTTTAAAGTAAAGGGACTGACAAAGCTTAAAGTGACTCTTTGTTACCTAGTGCAAAAATGGAGGTAGGCAGCATTGAAATTTAAGTAAGTTCTAATTTTTGGAAGTCAATATTCAGGCGGATATTCCCTGTAAGAGGCCTCCATCTTTTCCTGAGTATTTTTCCCCTTTAAATCTTCTTAGCTAGTCACAACAATAACAAGCCCTTTGCTATAAGGATTTGATCCAACATCCATGAAACTTAGTAATATCCCACTGAATTCCACAGGTGCTCACTAAGGACTTAATAGAACACCATTCACCTGGTTTCCCAAAACACTTGAAAAACACCAATGCATATGTTAATTAAGCCTCAGGGAACTCTTACAAGGTACTTTTTATACTTGTACAAACTGGAGCATGAAGATGCCCCGATGAGTTGGTTTAAACACTTCCTGCTTCTACCAAAATGTCTCAATTGGCACATAGCCCAGTGCCACATGCAAAACTGAGAGTGCTCTGATGTAGACTGGTTCTCCTGGGGTTGTCTGGAGCCTCAGAAGAACCACAGCTGTGCTTTTGATTCAACACTCACCTAATGTTAACTGAGTAACATACACAACCACTTCAACACCAGGCTTCAGTTCAAACTGGACCAGGTTCTGATTGAGAGCATTAAAAAGGATTTCTACCACCTGATGAAATAAGAAGAGATACAGCAGTTACAGTACAGAAGATGGCAAAGTCTGGAGAGCATTCAGGAATACACAAAGCTCATGAATAGTGGCTGACATCTCTTACTGGCTTCAGCAAGGCCTGAGGAAGTGGAGAGAAATGCACATGTGCTTTAGGTGGAACTAGATGTCATTGCATGTTCTCCCTTACAGAACTCAAGAGATTGAGAGATGATGTTATAAAATCTCTCCTGGGAAGCAAACCTAGAAGGTGGGGAATTTTTTTTTTTTTTTTTTTTTTTTGGGGGGGGGGGGGTGCAAACAGAAGAGGGAAAATAACTGAGGACCTTTTCACCTTCTACAATATCCTCTGAGTTTGATCAAATGCATTTGGAAATCACTGACGTACTGGTCTTTCATTGATGCATAATGAAACTAAATTAGGCAGTCCAGACCTACATTTCTTTATTCCCATTGATCCTGTCACATAGCTTCCATGTAGCTTCTATTTAAATAAACTTTTGGGGATGAGACAATCCAGTTTAGGTCAATGGAAAATTTGCCATATTTCTCCTTCACTTAGAAAAGGGGCCTTGGATTGGATATTGGAATTGCTGAGCTGGAAGATCAGCAAGCCAGCTCCGATGTGTTATTTGGTTCCCCCAGAGCACATACCCAGCACATCACCCCAGAGCCTCAGTTTGTTAATGTCTGATCTCCAAAGAGTAGTTTTGATAGACAGGGCACAGCTAACAAGTAGTTCTAATGACCTACTCTCCAGGCAAAGCTCCTCAGGTAGAAGGCGAGAACAGATGCTAAAGTACAACTGAGTAGACTGTCAACTAAAATTAGAGCACTAGAGCTTTAGGCCCCATAGTCAATTAGTCAGAAATCTAATTGAGATGTCAGCATAACACTGATATATAAAATATTGACACAACAGCTTGTTCAGAAGGAGTTTTAATACTGGTAGATCCTACTGAACAGGACAGAAATACTCCAAGAACATCCCTCTAAAAAGCCTTTCAAACCTTCCCGCCCTAATGCATCTTTCCTGAACACTGACCACCATAAATTTAAGAGACCAGTTCTGATAACTTCCTAGGACAAAGGAACTACTCTGCAGGGACTGACTTTACTAAGTGGGTGACAAGAACTTCCACTGAATTCACCAGTCCTATGAATAATTTAACATTTGATCCAAACTTCCAAGAGTTACTTGGCAATGGGCTCACACATAGTTTGCACAGTGCAGAAATGCTGCATACAAGAACACTAGCTAGAGCCAAGAAGCCTTTTCAGCAGCACTTCACTCCTTTGCCTTTATAGACCTGATTTAATCACTTGGTAATTCTAACATGAAAGCTTGAGCAGCCTAGTGCTGTTGTTCTTTCCTTGCCTGCATATCACTGTTGCTATACATCACTCTAATTACCTATTTTTCTAAATGGATGGATATTGTAACTTCCAAATATAGTTTGCACAGGCCATTCACTGCTGCAGAAAAACAAAAAAAAAAAAAAAAAAGAGATCTTGTTTTAGTGATCTATGAGCTGAAGAGTCTGATTTATTTTTAGTAAACCTCAGTATATTATCTTGCTTCTTTGGCCTAGCTTTATTAGCATTCCTCCAGGGAGTAGAGGGAGTACATATTCAAGGCTCCTTTGGCCGTAACTACTGTAAAAAGGACACTCCACTGATTTAGGAAGATTCTCTGCTAGTGGTAGACTGTGACATATCTCTGTGAGGTATTAGAAAATCCCAGTTTTCCTCTGAAAATAATTTTCTTTAATACCATAAACTATACTGCCACAGTCCCAGATGCATCCATTTCCAGCACATTTATAAGTACTTCCAATGCTGCACAGCTTCAGGGACCCGTCCGTAAACAATATGACAGGAATAAATGTTCGATGAATCTTTCTTTCCTTACTTGCTCCAGATCAGCCTCACTGCTTTTCCTCCTCTCTGTTGTGTTTTTGTGGGGCAGTATGAAGAGTTCAGCAGAAGTAGGCAGCCCAGGGAACACAGCTACCAGGATCTGCTCATCAGGGATACCAGTCACCTAGAAGAAATGTAAAAGGAGGTCTCTAGCTGCTATTTTGTTACTTATGTTTCCATTCACTTCCAGAAATGACGCTCCCATCAAATTGTTATTTTCCAGTTCTACTGTAGGTGTTGTGGTCCTAATGAGCTGTCCTGCCTATTTGGTGGGTCAGAAATTGAGCTTCTGCTAAAGATGCACTCTACTTCCTTCCTAGAAGTTAATGTAGGCTTGACAACACCCCTGGGCTCACAGATCTCAGCCCAAAGTCCAAACCTAACATGTCTCCATATCTGAATGTTCTACATAGTCTTTCTTGCTACAGGAGAATAACTGACCCAAAGTCAGATCCAGAGAGTCTGTCTCAGAGCAACCACTGGTAAATGTGCAACTAACAGGGACAATATGAAGAAAAGTGCCTGCAATCACCTTCTATTATCAGGTTATGGGGATCCACATTTGCCACACATGAATAGCAATGTTCCCATAGGGAGACTTTACTGCTGGGGCTCAGCAGGAGGGCTGTGCTATGACCTGCTCAATTTGCTGAACCAAGGCTCTCACAGCTGCCTTCAGCAAGACCTGCCCACTGAGGCTGCTGCCCTCTCTCCCCAAATCCAAGCTATGCATCCTCAGTAGGGCAGGAAGCCTCCCCTCCCTCAGAAATGCTCTGCTACATGAGGGTCATCAGCTCCATTAGCTCTCTGGTCCTATCCCACCTCAAACTTCATGGCCTCAGTCCAGAGCTGAAAGGCACCAATGGATCAGCCCATTCCTGGTGGGAACTCCTGCTTGTATACAAACAACCACTTCTATGAGATTTCTACTGTAACCATACACAGTTATCACAAGATAATTAATTATTTCTGCCTTGCAAGCTTGACTCTGAACAGAGTAAAAGGGAAAAACAGTTTAAAAAAATAAACTTAGCATTTTTTCAGGATGGAAAAACTATCAAGGAAACTCTTATAAACTGTGAATTTTGAGTGGGCTGCAGATGAGAAAAGCTGAGCAGGAATGTACTTTCCCAGTAAAAAAAATCAGCCTCCATTTCTAAGAACAGCTGTAGCTAAAGCAGAAAAAAACCCAAAAAGATACATTTTTGGCAGAATGCAAAAGCTTGTCTAAATCTAGCTTCTAATTTCACACAAAACTGAAGTCCCTGACTATTTGATATCATAAGTTATTCTGTCCCCTTTCCTGCAAGAATATGAGTACTAGTTTACATATTCTAATTAATCCCAAAGAAAGATTCAGTATCTTCTACCTACATAAGTCTCTCGTTTTCCTATATTTTAAAGGTAAGTTTATTTTTCCTCCGAATCCTCATTTTTTTGCCCCAATTGGAAAAAAATAGAGTTTTAAAATGTTCACCAGTTGCTACACTTAGCTACATATGGAACTCCTGAGTATCAGGAACAGAAAAAAATACCTTCCTCATGTATCCAGAATACTACAATGTGTGTCTTCTGGGATGAAATGGATCAGCTGTTTAACAACACACAGTAACACTAACCAAATATTTCGAACAGAAAACAGTACATGCTGTCATATCAACTTGAAAAAATAAGAATAATGATGATACTATTACCATCTAGAATTTGCAAAATCCTCAGGGATATTAAAAACTGAAAAGCACACAGAAATATGAACAAAAGCAATTGTAATATTTCCACAAAATAAGCAATACAGATTGATTCTGTAAAAAGATCCAGCATATTAAGAAGATTTTTATTGATTTTTAACGATAGTGTCATCACTGCTGTGCTTACCCATTCTTTTAAGCTAGAATATCAAAAAAGTGCATGTTTTCACAGCCCAGTCAATGTTAGTATAGACAGGGAAACAGATGCTCACCTGCGTTAGTGCTCTCTTGATGACTTTTCCAACATCTTGTCTCCATTCAGGGATGTCAGGGTTATGGTAGTCCAAGTTGGGAGAAAATGACAGGAGCTGAGATTGGAAATACTCTGAAACAGAAAAAGTGTTTATGAAAAGATTAAAGGAGCAGTGTTTAGGGTACAGACAGGGTGCAGAAGACAACAGAAGGACAATAACTATCTTAAAACAAGAGAGTGAGAAAAGACTGAAGGAAGAAAAAGGCTGGCGAACACTAAGGACAACAGAGCTTGCAAGGAAAGAATGCTTATAATTCTTGTAAAGGATGTTTTGACCTAATGCCAACTTCTGGCTTTCCTCAGAGAAACAGAAGTGAGAATGAGAGAGGTAAGAGGATGCCTTCGTGATGCCTCTGGGCTTTGTAACTTTGCCACTCAACTTCTTCAGATTCTGCTCACAAGAAGGTTGACCAGCAACTTAGCAACTCTGGCTGAAATTTGGAAGTCCTGTCTGCAGAGTTGCAGAGTGAACAATTGCTGTAAGTAATGTTTTTTATTTACCCTCCTGGAGGGAAACCAGGAGTGGTTAATTCCCCAGCAAAGGAGAACCCAGTGGTGCTAATGACTGGTTCATCAAGCAGCGGCTATCGACAAAACACTTTGAAGTTCTGTCCTGACTGAATGATTGCTGGGGGGGAAGAAAAGCTTCCTAGATTTGAAATACAGAAGGATTTTAATTTTTCTCCAATTCCAACTCACTCTGCAGGTCTCACCAGAGGCCAAGTCTGAAATCCTTATGGCAGCTGTGCACAACAGATTTGGGCTGGAGGAGGCACATATCCAGGATGGGAACCATACTCTTATAAAAAAGTTCTCGGTGTAGAAGATTCTCTTTTCTGTTTTTGGAGATGTTCTGTGCCTCACCTTGAAGCAACTGATCTCCAGACACTTCAAATAAGTACCATTAATCATTTGTAAGAAGGCACTAGTTTTAGATCAAGATAAACCTGCCAGAGTATAAATGAGGAAAACCACAGAACAGCAGGGATGTGCCAGCACACCATTTACGTGGCATCTTTTGCAAGATGTTCTTTCTTTGGTGCAATATATTTTTAAATAAAACAAGTATCAAAGAGCACAGGGAAAGTCTTTCAGGTTCTGAAGGTTTAACCCAGAGTCAGATATATAAAGTCTTTGACTTTTGACCCCTTAGTACCATGTCCAATTTATTTTTTGAGCAAATTCTTTTCTGTTAAAGTCAGAATACACCTGAATAAATCTCCTCCACTGATAACACCAGAAATCCATGCCTAGATTATGGCCTAGACCCATAATCACTTGACTCAGGACACAGATTAGGATACAAGTTTATCACTCGTTGATGTACTCAGATTTGAACTCCTCACCAGACAGAGGGGCTGGAAGAACTCCTTCCTTAGACCAGATCAGTCTGCAGCACAGCACTGGATAGGACTATTTGGACTGGATTCAAAGGGGCCAATTTCTCTTTGCGATAGGACCCAAAATTTGGTTCTTCTGAATATAATGGCAAAATTTCTTCCACGGTGTTTATAAACAGAGTGAGGAGCTCTCTGTGGGACCTACTGGGACTAAAGATCAAAATCACCTGTGGGTATCACTCTTAAATATATTTGATTCAGGTTTATTTCAGAAACTAGTGGGAGGATGGAAATTTCCAAGAATTAAACACTTCATTTTGCAGTGCTCAAAATTATGAAGTAGAAGGTTCCTAATAATTGATAATAGTACGTCAGGGTATTGCTAAATCACATTAGCAAATTATTAAAGCCTATTGCATTTCATGGCCAGACAATCAATACATATCTATTTTGCTGCTGTTAAATCTGAGCATACAGCAGGATATTTATTTTATTTAATTACTGAAATAAGACACACAGAGTGCAACTACACCGTGTTGAGCTTCAAAGTAGCCCAAGTTATTTGAAGCCCACATTTCTCAATTAGACTTGAAGTCCAAATAAAAGCTCATCCTCAAATGCTGGATGCCAAAAACTGGATAAGCAAAAAGACTGACCCTGGGTAGAAATTATGCTAGAAGTTCTCATCAAAGCTGCTGAGAGAGCCCTTTCACCCAGGACTTATCAAGCCCCAAACAGGGTAAGCTCTGTTGTCTGCCAAAGGGTGCTTTTTGAAGCCCGTGACATGCAGATATGGCAAGAACATACCAAACATTACCCATGGGGAAATTCAGTGGGCACACTCAGACCTCCAGCTGTGACCAACAACAGAGTAATTTCTGTCCTCTTTTCCAGATCCTTCCTGACCCCTGTCATTTACACAGTCACTGACAGAGACACTAGCTGCATTCTCATCACCTTAATGATGAACTGTGACTATTTCTTTCCACAGCTGGGAATTTGAAGAATGGCAGTCTGGTTCAAGTGTTTTTTATTTCTGGGAGTTCCCTGTCTGGGCATACAGACAGATCAACAGACACAGGTGACACCAGCCACCTTATTAATGTTGAAGTTATGAATTTGGTCAGCTGCCCCATTCCATTGACTTCTGTATTTTGTCATCATGACATATCTGAGCTATTTTGTCATCAGAGGTTTGTCTTCAGAGGTTCCTCCAGGCATTATCAAGTTCCTAGAGTTCATTCTGGATCAGCAATGATTATCTGCTCTTCACCCCCCTGAGATGTGATTGCAAAAGGCTGAGGCTACCATGCACTGCGATCTCCTTGGAGTCCTGGATGAGGGTGTTGCCCCCAGCAACTTGGACAGTGACAGTGTTCATCCCCTCCACAGTGAACATGTACGAGATGCTGCTCTCCAAGGTGATGAGGGGCTGTAGGAGACAAACACAAATGACAATATCAAAGTCAGGGTGAGATTAACTCAGGATCACAACATGCACCTGATTCATCCACCAAGCAACAACCGCCCTGCTCCCTGACACAGGTGTGGTGCTGAAAGCTTGCATGTCCTGCTAATGCCCAAAATCCATCCTGTGAGCAGTGTACCACAGGCAGAGGTTTCTCTCATTTCAGCAAATGTTTTATGAAATATTCTTCCATTGAACTGCAACCCATTATTGATGGACTCCTCAGCAGACCACAGTCAGCAACTGCAGAATTAGTGCAGTAAAATGCAGCATTGTACACACACAACCAACTCAGCTGCTATATTTGCTGTACAAAACCCAACCTCAAATTGAAAATAAACCAAAGATGCAGATGCTTCTTCAAACAATCCATATTGTTCAGACTCAGGGCCAGCCTTTGCTTTTATGAGCACAAATCCATTTATCTCTCACAGAGCATCACTGCTCAGGTCAGAGTGAGGACATCCAGCATTGCTCTGTCCATGCTGTGAGTCTGTAAGCAAGCTGCAGCCACAAGCTGGCAAGCTATGCTAACCAGACTGAAAGCATGGCATAATTCCTGCTGACAGTGCTGACTGAATGTGGCTGTGGAAGGGATCCATACGAGCAGCCCATGGGAAGGGCCCACATTGAAGAAATTAATGAAAAACTATGTCCCATGGGAGGGACTCTTCCCATAAGGAGAGGAGTGGGAGGCATCTTCCCCCTGAGGAGGAAGCACTGGAAGAGACAACATATGATGAACTGATCAGAGCCCCCACTCCCTGTCTCCCTGTACTGCTGGTGAAGGAGGAGAATCCAGGGGTGAAATTGAGTCTGGGAAGAAAGGAGAGCTGTGGGAAGCTGTTTTTAGATTTGGTTTTATTTCTCATTATCCTACTCTTATTTGATTGATAATAAATTACACTAATATCACAAAGTCAAAGTTGTTTTGGTTTTTTAACAGTAATTAGTGGTACCTCTCCGTCATTATTGTGACCTGATTTTGTTATATTTTATGTATCCTGCCCATAAGAGGAAGGAGGGGAGTGCTGGAGTGGCTTTAGTGGGCAGCTGGTGTCCAAACAGGGTCAACCCACCACAAATGAAGATCAAAGCTCCATTCCTCACAGTACCACTGATCTGACTGCAGGTCTACAGGAATAACCTTTTATTTAGAGAAAATACAAAAATAGAAATAATGATACATATCTCCATTGCAAAAGCACACAGAAGACTAAGAGAACTGTTAAAGTCATTGTACCATTGTTGTTGTCCCTTCACTACACCGCTAGGTTTTTTTCAAGGAAAAAGTTCTAAACTTTCACCTTCCAGCTCTCACACTTTTATCTCATCAGCCTGACTGCACTTCACAACAGTGGTCACATATGCCATTTTCATGGCCAAATCAAAATTTCCACCTGTTCAAGCCAGACTGGCAAACAAATTTCTCTCTCTCTCTCTGGAACACCACCTTCCTTAGACCCCCTCATCCATGAACTGAAAAAGCAGGAAAAAACAAAGTCTTATCACATGGCACACACAGTCCAAGGGTGCCAGCTTGTGCCAGCCCTGGAGGCCTAGCTAACATCTATTGAGATATACACAGACCCTGAAGAAGCTGAATGGGCCTGTATCAAACTGCAGTGATATCAGCAATCCTCCTGGAGGTTACAGGTTATGGTTCTGTGCAAAGGCAGATAAGAGAATGCAATATGGCCTCTAAAATTACAATTTTTTTCTTTTTGTATATGTGTATGCTGGACATTCCATTATCATGGATGATTTCACCTCCATCATGGAGTTTTAATATTCAGCCAACTCCTTAATTTTAATTCAAGAACCAAGACGTGGACACTAACTCTAAATTAAATCAAGTAGTTTAAGGTTCATTTGCTCAAACCTATTAGACACCTGGATACATTTATTAAACTGGACCCATGTTAATCCAGGCAAATTGGCCTTTGGGCACACTGCAAAAATCAGTACAGTAGAAATTCAGTACAGGAGTTTCAGCAGGGTGGGGAGAGCAGTAGAAGAGTCTCAGCCAGGTCATTTCAGTCTAAGACAACATTCTTCTGTGCAGCAGCACAGAGAGTGAGACTGCACAGTGACACAGGTTCTGGTTCTGCCTGGGATGGCTACAGGTTGGACAGGAAAAGAAGCTGTAATCCTCAGCATGGAACTAAAATATATCATCTAATAATACTAGTCACAGTATTGCACACCTCATCTTTTAATTCAGTGTCCCCATCTTCCACAGCTACTAAGATCACCATAGTTTACTCACGAGTGTGCACAGAGAAGGATCTGACATACACATTAAACATCCCAGGAGGAATTTTGATGTGATGCAGACTGCTGTGCTGAAAAATGGTGGCTCATACAGTTATGTCTATAGCCCTTGCCATACTTCTGCCAGAGTTAAAATACATTCCATAAGGGAGCTGGAGATACTGCTTTGCAAAGATTCGAGAGTGCTCTGGGTCTGAGATTCAGACACGGGTAAGTGGAACCATATTTACTCTTCCATGTTTTAGCAGTGCCAACGTGTCAAAGCATCAGCCACTCCCTGTGCAGCTACGTCCAAAGTACCCATCCCAAACACATCCACATCTGCTTGTACTCTGCTGCCTGTGGGTCTGAAATTTAAGCTAGAAGATGAAAAAGATCATATTGCCAACCCAGAAGAAAGCATTGAGAGAACTGCGAGGAAATCTTCGGCAACCACTGCTTTGCACTACCTTTTCAAAATTGCTCTCTATTTCAAAAAATCTTTTTTATGGCCCTATTCACAATCAACTTCTAGAGTAAGGACAAAAACAATGGCAGAAAAACTCTCTGCTGGAGGGCTTAAACAGATGATCAAGTTACCAGTACCTAAATTGTCTCAGATGTACATTAATGGTTCTCCATGTGTGAGCACTGAGCCAAAAATATCTGAACTGTGATTCTGCATCACTGTATTTCAATGCAGTATAAATATGTGGAATTACCTGATCCTTGCAGCAGACTGGATGTGCATATGTAGGTGTTTGCATTAGTTAAACTAGGGCACAGGAACTTGCTAAGTTATAGCAAATGGTTTTTGCTCCTGTGCTCTTTCACTGCCTCAACTATGCTTCCACAAAAATCAACAAATTCTTACAGTAAGCTTCCTAAGTGGATATAAAATTCCGGTAGAAGCAGCACTTACTGTTTTTATTTTGCCTCTCCTGATATTGTTGGTAGCTAGGGTAACAGGTTAAAACTAAGCAGCTTTGTCAAAGAGAAAACAAAATACTGTGTGCCTATTTTTTTATCTCAAGTTTCGTATTTCATGCAAAATCCCTGTTGCTTTCTGCTGCGATCTCACCTCTGTGCACACCTACAATTGCAAATGTAGACAACGATGTGAATTAAACTGCTTTTGTAAATAACAGAAGAAACCATTGCAAAATGAACAGCTGTACATTTCATAACTGTAGGAATGGAGAAAAATGCCTGTCTCACAACTAAAACCTACAATAAAAACTGTAGCTAATGGGCAATCCTGCTCTCTTCATTTAAAAGCATGATGTTAACTTGTATTTTCACTTATTTTAACTATTACTAAAAAAGCTCTTTATAATACATACAGTTACATTACACATCATTTGAAAATTCACTACAAAGAAATCTCATCTCCCTTTCTAATGTGGCCAGACTCTTCAGCTTGAAATTCTAGATACAACTGTTTATTTGAACACCAAGAGCTTTAAAGTACTGTGTTGGAATCCAACATTACGTGCTGCACACTGGCACATAATGGAATCCCCCTTGGTTATTGGAGCACCAGCAGTTTTTAAGCACTGTGTTGAAAGCCAGCATTATTTCACACATAGTTCAGTTAAGTTGCAAGTGAACACTGGTAATAACAGTGGTCTTCAAATCTCAGTAGGGCTGATAACAACCAGATGGAGAAGGTAATGACTCCTAAGAACAACACAAGACAGAAGGAAATAAATTCACAAAGGTTGAAGTTCAGATAATGACAACCCTTTTCAGAAAAGTTAAAAACTAAAACACAAAACAGACAAAGGAATGAAGGGGTTTTTTAGAGCTGAGAGAGTTCCCTGACTGTTGTGACAAGCTTAGGAAGAAAAAATGAACCAAGAGGTATCTGTACCTTGGTGCTGTTGCCAAACCACCAGAAGTAGGTAAGTGTGCCTGCCTGGCTGGGCCAAACTACTGCAGTAATGTTGACATCCTTATTTCTGATAGCAACAAAGGGGACACTCAGATGGACGTGCTCTACTGGACCTGTGGGAAGAAAATTCATTATTAAAGGCTTTGAGTTAAATCCTCCCTGCACAGTTGTGAATAGCAAGGATCTTTCCTTTAAATAAATCAAAAATCCTATGTCAGCAGTGAGACTCTAGTTTAGAGATAAAAGAGAAATTCAGCAGTCAATGAACAACAGAAAATGATACTCAGATTTTAAAATACTTTTTCCCCCCCTATTATGCACATTTTCCAGTGCTAATTTTCAGACAGGGTCAGCACAGTGTTTAGAAGAATTTTGTAAATGCATTTTGAAGAAAAAACAATGAACTGGCTTTGCCTTATATAGGGAAGTTGCTATCTCCTTTCTACTATCTCCATTGTTTTTCTTCTTGTTTAATCTTTTGCTTTTGCTGGTACTGAATTTCAGCTGATAACTGCTGCCCATCAGACAGTGTTACTTTCTGGGTAGTACCTTTAAAACACAGCAAACTGACAGACTATCCCTGTGAGATGGAAAGGACAAAATAAGAAAAGCCAGAATCTTTTTTCACAGAAGGTTTTTTTTTTTCCTTCTTTTGTAAAACATTCATTCTGGGAAGCAGGAAATTTGGTGATTTTACCTGAGACAATCCTCTTGTGTTACCTCTCAGTACAAAATGGGGACATTAATCAGTTCTCCATCTACTTGGATTACAAAGATTGTGGAGAGCAAGAGCTGTTCTCTTACCACTGGAACATAGAGCTCCAAGCACAAAAGGACCCTATTCTTGCTTTTGGCACCTTAGAACTTGATCTTTTTTTCCCCCCCTTTTCCCAAGAGGTCTCTGCCATCAAGTGACTCCTGAACTCTGACCATAGGATATTCTCTGGGTTTGCAAGAACAGCATGTTCCCCTAAATTTTTTGTGACAGTTCATGTAAAAGGAAAATCACTAATATCTCTGCTTCCTTTAAATATCAAGATAAGCAGTTCGTCAGCAGGTTCCAGAAAGCTGAAAAGTTAACTGGCTGCTAAGAAAGCTGCAGGGAACAAAATTAATGTTGCTTGAGGCCAAAGAGCCTTTTTCTCTATTTTTTTTTTTTTTTTTTTTAGCACAGGATCCCAGCAGCAGAACAATTGCATAGTAAGAATGATTCTCAGGCGTATTTCTCTGTTCATTTGAATTTCAAGGTCAAACCTCCTATATTGACCAGCACTTCCAAGTATATTAAAAGTTCAGTACTGTGGTGTCATCTTATTTCAGCATTAGCATGAATACAAGTGCTTGCAAAATATTTCCCTAGAGATAATGATAATAAATTGGCCACCTAAGAATGCTATAAAAAAGTCAAAGGAGAGATCTGAAAGGTTGATGAAGAACAGGGTGGAGCAGCAAAACCAGGCCAAGGAACTGTCCCTTGTTGCACTCTGCTTTAAAATCCTCACCATGAAAAAGTAGTTCCTTTGAGAAAAATCAGATAATCCGTTCAAATCTGGTTTTTACTGCCAGGTAACCATCATTTTTGTCAGCTAATGGCCCAAGGTGAAGGAAAAAACAGTTAATGCTCTAATAACAGGTTGTTAAGTGCAGCCATGATTGACTTTGAGGGAATTATGAGCATAATAAAAGCTTCAAGGAACATTTATTCCTTCACACAGGGAGCTGGAAATTAAAATGGAGAAAAAAAGTTCTTGAGTTTTGGAAATTTCTAATGTGTTTCCTTTCAGCAGAAAAGCTCAAGCAAAAGGCAGGATCTAAGGCATTCTGACACGTAAAAGGGAAGGCAGATGGTTATGATCACCATTAGGGGCAAAACTGATGGGGTGTTTCTGAACACAGAAGATATAATTGTCTGAGAGTAGATCAAAGATCTTGGCCCTTTTTTGTCTCATCCTGCATTCCACACTCCCTGCTCTCTCCTGTGGCTTTGAGAAGTTAACTGAGAGCTCTATATATGAGCTTGCTCATGTGTTAGATGGAAAGTGCATTGATCTACCAAACAGGACAAACATCAGGGATGCATGTCAACCACATGAAATATGAAAAGCAGCACAGTAACCCTCAGCATATTCATATCTCAGGAAGCATGCTCAGCATAATGCTTCTATTTCATTAAACCAGCATTATAAACACTGAAATTCTGAATAATAACACTGACTCAAAATTTAGTAGACTAATCTAATCCTTTTGGAACGAGACATGTATTGAAAATACACATTGAGACTTTGTTTCATATGCTGCTTTGTCTGTGCCCCATTCAGAAAGCCCAATAGATATTTTCAAACTTTTCACAGTAACTCTGAGGACTGCAGATACACTTGTGCTTAAAAAAACCCCTTCCCTTTCCCTTCATTCAATAAAGTCTATTTAACAAGTTAGAAGAGTGTCTAGAGGCCCAAGCCTTTGGAAGAGCATGAGCTGCACATGGATGTGGGTTTACATCTATTCTTAGACCCCACTGAAGCTGCAGGGACTTTCAGTGAGGTCAGATTTTCACCCAAGGAATCTGGCAGGTGGAAGTACTCACAGACCACATGCAGGAACAGGACAGCAGTGTCTGAGCCCAGGCTGTTCTCTGCATACGCCGACACCTGGAAGATGCCAGCGCTCTTGTACACGTGCCGGATGCCATCCTCCACTGGGCTGAAATTGGCATAGGACACTGCAATGCCATCTCCAAAATCAAGCTGGATGTTTGTCCTTTGGAGGTCACCCTGCAAAAGAGAAGGTTGGAGTAGGAAACTGGGCTGATTAAAAAGGGTTTGTATTACCCTCCATCCCACTTAATTCCATTTCATTAGCATGGACACAAAGCTGTTACTTTTAAAAGAAATGCTGAGCTTTGTTCTGTCATTTCCCAAAGTGACCAGACACAGACAGCAAAAGGCCAACACCTCATCCTAAAGTAACTGAAACAGGTGACATGAATCATCTCTTGCAGATATCCACCCCTGACTATACAGAGTTTAGAAGACCAGTTTCATCTAGACATGCAGCTTCAAGATGGCTGAATTTATACAGGTTGAGTCCCACGTTGAGAACTGACAGACGTTTTTGTCTAATGTCAGTCAACACAGAGACAGGGCCTGGATACACAGGAGAATGAAGCAGATGATGAGAAAATCTCTTCTAGGATTACTGCCAATGACAGTTATTAAATGAAAGAGGGAAAAACAGACAAGAAATTCCAGCACCACAGGTATTGTCTGGAGACGAAGCTGCACTATTTTAGTTTAAATCATGCTTTAAACCATTGTAGTTGAACTGTAGAAGTGTCTGTTATTTCAGTTTCTTGGAGCCTTATTTTATACTTGCCCCCAACTGACTAATGTAACACAAAACAAGGCTAATTTAAACAAAGCCAAAGCCCACTGCAGTGATTTCACTAAACTGAAATAAAACTACAACTCAGATTAAATCTCTATAGCTTTAGCTTTCTGCATATATATAAGATGTGTTGTGCCAAGTAATATCCTTTCATGAAAGATCTGCACTGCATTCACTGAGGGTGAAGAAGATGCCACTATGTTTTGGAGATGTTCCTAGCCCGAAACTGAAGGCAATCCCTAGATATATTGAGGATATGATCTGAAAGTAAAAAAAAAAAAAAAAATAAAAAATTGAAAACTCTTTGCTCATAAATTTACCTTTTCTTTATGGGAAATTCAGAAATATTTTACTGTCATCTCGTAAACCCCATTATAGCTGTAAATGCACAGGGAGAACACACAAGAAGCCAGACCACAGTGAAGCAGGTCCCATGTGTAGAAAATCAGGACCTTAGCAGCCCCTGTAGAATTTATCTTCCTCATAGACTATATCTGCATGAAGAAATCAGCGTGCAGGAGGGTATTTTTCAGATGTCAATTTACTTTGAATATATACTTGGGGTCTTCAGATCCTCATGTAATCAGGATTATCACATGTAGTTTTTGAAATATGGATATTTGATTATATATGTTAGATCTCTCTCCTTCCTTGCTCCATCATTCCCATTCCATGGGAGTCAGGGGAGTTTTGGCTGTTGACTTCATCAGGGCACCAGTTTCACCTCTACCCTACTTGGACATTAAAAATATAGTACAAACCACAGAGCAATCAGAAGGGGCTAAAGTGGTAGTGACACTATAACATACCTATAATATTGAGTAGTCAATAACATCCCTTAGGCAGAGAGTTTTTAAAGTCACTCTAAAAAATTCTCTAGCAGGAGCAAAATTACACTCCTGAGATACTCAGTTAGTCAATAGAAAGGCTCCCACAGCTTGTTAAACTTTTCAAAACCACTTCTCAAGAGAATGCACTAAGACCCCAAGTCCATCTCATATGGAAGATACTGAACAGAGGATAAAAATTTGATCTGGGCTGGATTCATCACTGATGACCTCAGGCTGAAATCGCCTGCACCAATCATGGCAGCTCATCTCCCTTGCCTGAAAATTCTCTTTTCTATTTCGTCCGTGCTTTTCCAATATGATTCTATCTGAAATGAGATGGTTTCACATAGAGAAGCAGAAACAGATTTTTCATGACTAAAGAGTAGCAGATGATCTTTTCACCCAGTTATGAGCTGAGTCTTGAATGCAAAGTCTGCCCATCACACTAATCATGTTTTATTTCTCCTTTCTATACCACCGTATCCAGTATATAAAATACTAAAACAAACATGCTAGTCCAACACAAAGATGTCAGATTCTGTGGAGTTTATAAATATAAACTAAAATAGAAGGGAAGTAGAGGCATTTCAAAAGAAAAAATAAATCATTGCTATCCATTTATACTCAAGAGGAATGTTTTGTTGCTTTAGCCCCATAAATAACTGAAAGAGAATAAGGTATGGGCTGTCACAAAGATTGGCTCTGAGTATGGAAATCAGTGAACAGATGTGGTCAAGAACACAACTCCACAACAGCTATTTGGAAGTCTGTTATTTCTTTGTGATCAAAACCAAACTCAGGCTAAAAAAAAAAACAACTAAAAAGGCTCTTATCTCCTCATGTTACCTTGCGTGTATACAGTCCAGTCCCATATTCCTGAAATGCAGAAAGAAATCAGTCATTCTGCATTTCTTTGTCCACAGTCATTGCCACAGACGCTTTCTGAATACCCCTGTGAAGAATCCTTCTAAAGCTAATTCTATAAATCCTGAGGAACTCAGGTTTTGATTAATTACAATGAAGTCTTCATTTACCACTGATAGCCTACAGGTCAGTCACCTCCCTATATTGAGAGTGTGCACTAGAAGGCAGGAAAGAACTGCTGCCTCATGAGGGCGAGTCTGACACAGCTGAGTGGAAACCACACAGATGTATCCATAGGAGGGCTGGCTGGGCTGCTCTTAGGCTCAGAAAGGAAGTGTAAACTTGGGCACAAAACTACCACCACTAAGCAGACCGACCAGAGAAGGTGGAGGAAGCCAGAAATGAATTTGTATGGCAGCAAGGTAAGTAATTATTAAGACCTCTAGAGAAATTATTTCTTCCAAGTCACAAGGAAATCTTTGGCCATAATTCTTCTCAGGTTCACACTAAAAGACTGGAATACCTTTGTTGAAAAATCTCAGTGTTCCTTTTCTTTTCTTCTTGAAGGTCTGTTATTTTATAGAAACAAACTGAACACACAACTTTCTGTGGAATAAGCTGTTCACCTACAGAGACGTGATCCAAAGATCCTCTTCCCTTAGGAAAACAAATGGTTGTTACAATGAAATGTTTTTCTAACTACCATTATTTTTCAACAATAGACATGAAGAGTGAATGCCCTCATATATTTATTCAGCTGCCTCTTCAATCTCTAAATCCTTGCAAAGTTTCCTCTCTTCAGCTACCTTGACTGCTGCCTTATTCCCCATCTGTTTATCATTCTTCATATGCAGCAGTTCCGCTTGAGTTCTATAATAAATTACTAGTTGACTCCTAATTTTTAGATTATATCTGTTCTTTTCTGAACTCCCACTCTTAGTGTCTACACAAATTGTCTTACCACATCAAGTCTGCAGAATAGAATAAAAGCAGCAAGTAGACAAGAAATCCCCCTTGTATAAAAGCAGAGCATGCATGAACCTCTGAGAAAGTAGTAAAGAGGCCCTGTCAGATTAGTGTGGTCCCAGTGAAATACTTAGCTACTATATAAGAATTTAATTTAGTGTGAGAATGTCTCTGTCTGTGGGTGGTCTGCCTCAGCTGTCTTCAAGTACTGCTCCAAAATAACATATACAGGACAGAAAATATGATGAAAAACAGTTGTGCTTCTCCAGCACCATCTGAATCTCTGGCCAGAAGAACCTCAACACTTCGATGGCTTTGGCAGCAGCATGGCCTTGTGTCACTTATGCTGCTGTTGGCTCCAGAGGGAACTCTACCAATAGATAAATACAATAGATAAGGGCTGGGGGCTAGAGGTGCTTTGAGGCGACACAATTCATACAGCAAAATAACAATGCTCCTCATTGCTCCCCATGAGCGTGAACATGGTCTCCACTGTTCTCAACTTTTCAGAAAAGCTGAAGTTAAATCTTCTCATACCAGATACAGAATTGGTGATCACAGAAACACTACTTCTGCCTCACAAACGCCATAAACTACAGTTTACTGGAGGCAGCATGAAGTGAGTGGGGAAATAAATTTTTTTACCAGATCTATCTTTATTCAGCAATAACATTATCACTTATAGACAATATAACCAAACACACCTTTGGTGTGACCCTATATGACCTGCTTGTATGTGTCACTATAACCTTCTTAAATTCCTTAAGTTTCAGGACCATTCACCATTTCATGATCCCCCTTGATTGCTTTTTCCTCTCAGTAAGGAGAGGAAAAGTGAAGGAAAAGAATGCCAGTCCTGCCACTGAGAGAAAGGTTTGCTGAGACCACTAGCACACCTCTTCCATAAGGATGATGAAGGTGGCATTGTGCCCCTGCTCCATCACCAGTTTCCCATCGGAGGTGAGGATGTGCAGTCCCCGAGGTGCTTTTCCAGGGCATTTCTCCATCTTGGCCATGTACTTCTCTCGCAAGCCATCTGTGCAGTTGTTAGACACAATCCTGCGGTACCTGGGGAACAGCAAAAGGACATTGGGCTCAGAGAGGGGGCAGAAAATGTCTGTTATATTGTTTTTGTTTTGTCTCTTCACATTAATGCATATGTTTTTTCAAAGGCTAACTGCCTGCATGATCCCTTCACTGAAAGGCAGGCTCAAAGAAACCCAACGCTTTATTAAGTAGGAGAAAGCCAAACCAGTCACAATTTAACCTTCTCCAGAGATTCTCAGCAGTGTCACTGAGAAGAGACATGTTGTGGACGTGAATTACTCTGCCCTACTAAAAGGCAGAGAATTCCTCCAACACAATGCCTGCAGGATTTCATCCTGCATCCCAGCTTTTTAATTATACCATTTACTAGGTTTTGTCTGCCTCTATTGGGCTAGAGGGCATTTGAAAAAATATGCCAAGGGCTTTGCCCAGTTCAGTTTTAAAATGATTTGAGGTATGGGTTTTTCTCTTGGCTCTTCTTGGGAGAGGTTGGGTAAGCAGCAATACCCTTGGCTATTCCTGGTGTTGTTGAGGGGAGTTAAACCTTTCTATTAATTTCATACCAACCCCAACTATTTTCTTGTTGCTAGTTAAGAAGGCTACAAGCAGGGCTCCTGTAATAACGTCCCATATTTAAAGGAATTTTTCAGCTGGAAGGGGGTCTTGGAGGTCAAATGCCTCTGGACTCCCAGCAGCCTCCCTTCATCCAGCCACCTGCACCAACCAGCCAGGAACAAAGCTGGTTCCTGCCACAACTATCAAGCAGGCAGGACACATGACCCAGAATCTGCCCTACAAAATTTGCAGGGCCTGCTCTGTCCTAGAAGGAACATTGCAATTTTGCACCAGCCAGTGAAACTCAAGTCCCACAGAATTTCCTGCATGACAGTAGAGCAGTTGCAAAGTGATGCTGCTGTACTAAACCAACACTTGCCATCTGTTCTGGGTTAGACCAGGAGAAATCAGCACATGAAACTTGTCTGAAATGCAAGGTATTGTATGTACAAAGCAAAAATCGTGGAGGGAAAACATAAAAAAGGCTAAAAATTGCTCATTTGAGCCTTCCTAGAAGCTGATAAAAATAGGAGCTGTAAGATAGTAAGAGGTTCAATAAAACACAATGTGAAATACCTCAAACCTGTCCTTTTAAATGTTCATCTGTCCCTCAGACAGACCTTTTTGATTTGTGTTTTAATTTTGCAACAAAGGGGAGCTCCTAGTCTAGGCTCCAGGGATCACACCTCACTTGCTAGCAATGCAATATCTACATGTCACTTATGTTAATGTGCTTCTCCCTGTCTCTGAGGAGCAAGACAATTTTCCATACAGATGCTGTTGCAAATATCACCTCATGGATAAGACTGAAAAAGAGCATAATGGGATGCAGAGAAAAAAAGAACTATCCAGCTTCTCTTGTCTACTGCAGTCATCAAAACCAGACAGATTGCAAGATGCACTTACCCAGTGCTGTTCCAGTAGTTCTGACCAACATTGCAATCCTTGGACAGGGAGGATGGGCTGAACCAGAAGGCTGGGATGCACTGGTTGTTGCTGTGCCTCTCATATCCATAGTCACTATGGAGACAAGTTACAAGTCCATCACTGTACCCTCCACTAGAGTTAGCTCAGAGTTTAAGGTGATGTCCGCAAAGCAGGTGTGTACTGGTGGTTCTCTGCTGGGATGGCTCAACATCATGGATTTGGCTTATCCAGAGACAAAGTGCTGGACTAGTTTGAGAGGCAGAAACACAATTCACTGAAGGCATTTGATCCTGACAACTGCAGAACTACTGACCTTGCAGAGCACCAAAGGACTTGTGGTTCATTTGGCAACGAAACATGACAGGAATTCAGAAAGAATATTTTATTGTTCATTTCTTTTCCTATTAATCTCTAACTTAAATTTCATTTTTTGGGTTCTTTTTGTTTTCTTGCTTTTTTGCAGTCTTTGCCTTTAGAATGAACCAGGCTAATTCTAAGATCTAATGTCACTTTTTCACAACAGTGACTAGGAATATAACACACTAGGAGCACTTCCTGAACAACTAGCCAGAGTATGTATGTTTATGTATGTTAATGGGCTCCCCGACTGAGCTGTGACTTGCCCAGAGAGAAAAAAACAGCTGTTGTTTTTCCAACACTAAAGTAACACAGCCAACTTCACAGTCTAAGGATTACATGGTATTGTGTCACACAGGGAAGGCAATCCAGGGTATTGATTCTTCCTTGGACCACCTAAGAGTGGAAGTGTACACAACCATATCCAAAACTTCTTTCTACAGCTGCTCTTGTGTGCCAATACAATAATGAAGCAACAGGACTAATCCAAAGCTTTCCATAAGTTTTAATAAGGTCTGGATCAGGTTTCTATATGCAGTCTTTATAGACAGGCTGGATTCAAAGGACAAATAAAAAGAGATTCTGGATTTTAGCCAGCAGCAGTTTAACAAATGCCATCATGCTAAACCTCTGTGAAAACACAGACACTACAGAAGCCACGGTCTTGAAAGCATTTTGTGCCCTTTAGGACACTCTGAGTTTTGTCCTCCCCCAGTTCAGAGCCTGAACTGCCAACAGAAAGTCTCTACGAAGAGCTTTGGTGAGACAAAACTGTGCTATGTCCCCAGTGACCCAGGCTGCTACTGTTCTTTTTTTGGAGGGCAAAAAATTCTGCAAGCTACTTTAAATGGTTTGGAGATTCCCTAATGCTCTTTCTCTCAACATTCAATTTAATCATTCTCAGTGGGTCCGACCTGCACAGTTGAAAATGCCTGGCAGGGACTTTGTAATTAAAAATATTCAGGAGGAGCCGTACTTTGCCCCAAAGAAGAAAAGAGCTGCATAAATATTTAATAAAATTAAAGACAACATTGCTGTGTGCCCTCAAGGTTCTGTGCTTGTTCATTAACTTTTGGTAAATGTATATTAAAACCTCACATGCTGCCCACCTTCCCTCTCATAAGCCCCAGGGTTTGCATAAGTTAAGGAAATAATCAAGCCCAGCTGCTGTGCTGTCTTTCTCAGGAAAGCTATCTTGACAGAGTAAATAAAGAAGCAGGAGGAGGGAAAAGAAAGCTCAGTGAGCACTTTAATACCACTTACAAGATCCTTCTGCCCTTCTCTCTGTTAGAGAAAGGCCAGGATTTGCTTCTGGAAATTATTGCAAGGGCTGGCAGGAGTCACCCCTGATCCAGACTCATAAGGATTTGTTGAACTGGGGCACAACTGTGATTCATGCCCCCAAAATTTAGATCAGCCTTTTATCTAACTGCAGGGAACAGCACTGCAACCCTGAGGCAGATAGGGGCAAGGGCACTGTGACAAGGGAGGGAGCACAGCCCTCACAGAATGTGTGAAGGGCTCCTGCAGTTATTTGTCCTATCCCCACAGCTCTCCAGGGCAGGTGTCCTCACAGAAACTGGCACAGGGTGCTCCAAGCCCAGGACCAGCCCCAAACCTCCTTACTGAGGAAGCAGAGGGCCCATTTGCTGGGACTTGCTGGTCACTGGACTCACACAGTCCTGGCGGATGACCGTTCTCCTTTCCCTGACACCCCACAGGACCTGCTCAGCTCAACCCAAGGGATAGACCAGTCAGTGCTTCCAAGAACAACTGGCAACTGTGAGCCCAGACAGAAGAGGCTGAGTGGACATTTTTCCTTGAAAAGGAACCATTTTTTCTTGAAAGAGCATCTAGTTGAAGTTGGAGCTGTCCTTTCACCTGTCCTGTCCACCTTTTAGTGAGCAGAGAAAAGGCACTTGTCAGCATCTCCCCTTCTCATACTCACATGCCAAGGAAGGCAAATGAATCTAGAATATATTCTGGAATAACCTGTGTTCTGCCACTGACTAAGCAACTGTCTCATCCTTTAGAAGTCACAAATCAGAGCAGATGAGTCCACCCTTCCTCTCTGAAAAATCACTTCTAAAATAATCAAGCTCAGTGCCCCATTTCCAGCACTGCACTATTTTCCTCAAATTGACTGTCTCACACATCCTTCCAGTCAGCCCTGCTGAGTAGCATCAAAATTCACCGTAAAGTTTCTTCTGATTCTCCACCACCAGCTATAACAATTTTGCAACTGGAAGCCAGTTAAGTATTCCGTTGGCAGTGCAGGGTCTGAAACAAAAGCCAGCTTGTTGTCCTCTAATTACATTTCCTCTGCAGGACTGACAAGTTTAACAGCAACATCCTCTCATATAAGGGGGAAAGTTAAGCAAAAATGGCACTGAATGCATTCTGATGCACCTTTTCAAGGCAGCATTTAAGGCCAATTCAGCTACCACAGTATTCCATTTACAGCTTGGAAAAGACAACCTTCACTGTGAAAATATAAAGTGGGTGAGGAAAAGACAATGGAAGGAAAAAGAAACCCAAACAAATTCATAAGCATCTCTGGAGACTGGTTCTGGATTCACACCAGATGTCTTTGCCAATGCCAAGGGCAGATACTGCAAGGCAAGATAGCTTGTCCTGCAAGTTCCCATCATGAGAATGAAGGGGAAAGATTTCATGAGTCAAGATATGGAGTCTCAGATGTAATCTTGACATTAGGAACATTAAACACCCATCCAGATCAGATGAAAATCTCTGTTCTATATCCCTGACTCTCTCTTAAAGACAAACTACTACTATATTCAAGAAAATATTTTGGTCAATATTTTTTATTAATTTTGCTGCATTTTACTATGTCCATGCTCTAAAAGAGAACTCTGAGTCTCAACTGTGAGCCTAAGTCCAAATAAATGTACAGATCTCATGCTTTTCACCTCTTCAGAAAGTATTTGAAGCTAGACAGCGTGTTCAGGAATAACACCAGTACCAACAGATGCTGATCCTGAATAACCTACTATAAAGATTAAAATGTTTTCTCAGCTGATCAGCTTTCAGGGTATTTTGAATTCCATTTAAATGGCATTCTGATCATTTAAGCTCAAACATCACAGATATTGACAATCTTAAATCTTAGAAATATTGCCTATCAAAGTTGCCATGTAGGAATTCCTTGTGCAGAGATCCTGACATGCATTCTTCCATCTCCCATCTCTGATCATCAAGCAATGGCAAGCAGGGTCTCATTTTTCCCCTGCTTTGTTTTTAAGCTGCTTTCAAAGTGACCTTAAAGCAATTTGAAAATTATGGTGCCATTAAGTTAGAAACACCAATATTTATGCAAAACAAGTAGTTATATCTGACAAGGGTGGGCTGTACAGTCATGTCACAGAAGCTCTTTCAGAAATTTCTCAATAAAACATTGTTAAGAAGCAATAAACTGTTCCCATCTATTCAAAGGAATAATGATAAAAATGTGCATGTTTTGCTGGCTTGCTTCCTAGGAAGTCAATGACTTTGGGAGTGAGGACAGAGAAATACACTCATTCTTTTGAAAGGAGTATATTTCAAAGAAGTAGTCCTGGCTGTCACTATTCTGGAATGACAAGACATAAAATGTCCATCAGTACTTGCAATTATTTTGCTTTGAATTCCAGGCTTGGATTTCTCATGGAGGTGAAGAAATATTTCATGCAGATGAAGGGGAAGCCTCCTTCACTCAGCAGGTTTGGGGGTCACGCCTCTGCTACATGGCATGATCACAGCCATAAAGCTGCATGAGACCCAGTTCCACTGCAAGGTTTTCTGTCTAGGTAGTATTTTGGGAGAAAAACACAGCTCCTGCACAAGTCCCCAGAATTACATACTCACCACTCAAAGTCTCCTTGGCCACAGACACACGGTTCAGACACCACAGTTTGGGAATAGTCCCGACCTAGGGAACACTGGGCTCCAGGCTTGCGTTTTTTATAGATCTTCCTCTCTCCCATGACACAAGGCTCCCCCTTCATTGGCCAAGGAACAAGAGGAGAAACACAGTTGTAGCAGCAGCTGGGTCTCAAGTGGAGCACTTTTTCAAAAGACCCAAAAGGCAATGAAAATGAGCATTTATGCTGGGAGGGTAGGGAGTTAGAATCCTGTTCTCTTTTGTGGCTTTGCAAAATCAAAAGTCTCCTTGGGAGGACTCATGAGCACAGTGTGCTCAGCATTGAGTTGGGATGCCAATGACAATGTGTCCAAAATGCCTGGATGCCCAAGCCATCACCCCCATTTATGTTAACGTTTCAGAAGGCATCTGCCAATATCTACTCCCATGAATTATCCTGAAAAGGCAATGTGGGTGTATGCCAGGGTTTCCTTCCCATGGCAGATAAAATCTGCTGCAGAACCAAGTGCCCAGGCCTGAATCTCAAGGCAGGGGACAAAATCCTGGTGTGTCACACAGAGCTCAACTCCCTTGGCTCTTTCTGTGATAGAGCTGGCTTTGTTATAGACAATTCTGATGGTGTGTTTCCCATGGCTTTTTGAATGCAAATGTTTCCAAGAACACTACTGGGAGTAGCTAATCTAAAACAAACATTTGATATCTAGGTAAGTTGCTATAAACAGAATTTTCATTTTGCAGAAATAATTTGTCTGTGTAGAAGTAAGAAAAAAGGCAATACCTAATTGAAATACTTCTCTTCCTTATTAACAGTGATTCCCAAGATTGCTGCATGGTCTTCCCTTTTATTTCATTTAAATTATTTTCATTTAGTCAGTTCTACGATTTTAATTATCTTATCCTTGCAAAATTAATGTTCATTTCTCATTCATGGATTTCATTCAGGAATGTCACAGTGCCAATGGTTCTGGCTCTAGTTATGTTACCCTGCAGGGTGTTGGACATCATATTGGTAGCCAGTAACTCATAAGTAATCTGCAGAGGTTATTGACCTCTCAGTTATAGTCGCTTCGGAACCTAAATATATCCAGCATGAAAATAAGCCAGTGTATGAAAAGCAAAGCATGTATCCTTGAGTAAAATAAAATAATGTGGTTTTCTCTGGTGTCTTTTATTCAAGAGCTTTTCAGATTCAAGGGTTTTACAGATATTCAAGAATTTTACAGATACCTGCAGGACCTGCAGGATGAATAAATGTTTTTATTTTCATTTTTGAGTAGGGGAAATAAGACTCAAACTGAAACAAAATTATTTTCATGAGTCAGTGACAGAGCTACGAAGAATTCAGTGTCATCTACAATTCAATCATAAGGTGTAGTTTTACACTGCCCTAAGCATTGAGGCTAAAAGGACCCAGCTGGTGCAATGGATTATTTTCATAAAAATAGAAGGTAATCTCCTGAACTTGGCCATAGATGCCTGGCCCCATGTTTATTCATGCACACACTTCAAGGGATGCAAAAAACCCCAAAAAAACCCATATGCTTTGCTGTAAAAAAAAATGGCATTCCCACCTGGCAACACAGAGCAGGGGAAAAGGAACCCCCATCAACACCCTCCAGGAGAGTGGGGATACCTGATTGTGCAGATGCCAGGTTTGGTAGTCATCCTTGGTACACCTGCGGCTGAAGAGAGACTTGTAATCCACCTTGACCAGCTGCCACTCAGAACGGAGACTGAAGTGCCCAAAAACTCTGAGCATGGGAGACAAAAGAAAAGAGCCAGAGTCAGCCAGACTCATACTTCCATTCAGCAAATAACATCTCATGAATCTCAGCTGCAGAAACTGGTACACAGTCTTGGAGCTTAATGCTACAAAATGGTATTCAGTCATGAATAATATTTTCCTGCTCTTACAACATCAGGAGTGTTTAGCCTTTACCTGATGCCTTGTACACAGCCTGTGTTGGAAGGTCTCCCCCTGACCCTAGCATCCAGCAAAATGGAACCAAATCTAATCACCCTTATTGCAATGTTTAGAGGACAGAGAATTTTATTATTCATTATTCCAAGTCTTTTATTAATTTAAATTTTTACCCCAGCCACTTATGTGATTAAAATTTTTGTTTTTCTAATTATTCCAGACTAACAAGGAAAGAGGGAGAAAGACAAGATTTACAAATTTTCCTGTGAAATCAGAAGAGAATCAGAAGACAAGGCTTCCCCAACTGACTGTAATTCAGATCCTGCTGTGTCCCCAGTGTGCTGCCATGCTTTATTCTAGTTCATCTTGGTTTACACTGTAATCATACAGAGTTGTTGGCTTTGCTCCCCGCTCACTTCTTCTATAGTCTGCACCAAAATAGTTCTGCATTGTGCTGTTCTCCATGAAACAACAATCACCCAGGAATCAATCATGCTCTCACCTGGAGACCTGTCTCAGCTCATGGGGATCAGGGAGAGAAAGGTGGGTGGGTGATATCTGAGAGTGGTGGGTTTGCTGTGGACACCTGTCTATATCCAAGTTCTGCCTCACAGAGAAGCTCCACGAAGCTGACAAACAGGAGGGATACAACACAAGAACCTGTGTGCTGTCATGATCAAGTGGTTCAGGTTAGAAGTGAGCAAGTGGTAGAACTGATTTATTAGGTAGGTTGTTCCAGAACCATTCTTAGTGTAGTCCTAATTGCTGGGTATTAGTGGCAGGAAACACCACACCATTCAGGCCATGCTACAGGAGAAGCTGCAATTCCTGTTCCTCAGCACAGAAGGCACACCATGGACCAAGATAATCCCACAGAAACCAAGGCAGTATGGGGTACCACAGCACTCATCAGGAGCAGGAGTTTTCCTTGGCACTGGGTACTTCCCATCAGCTGTTACATTACACACTGCTTTCAGCACATACAACCTTGCTTGTGCTGCATGACTGAAACATCAGTCCCTGCAAAGCAGCAATGCAGCAGGCAGGAATCATGTAGTCCAGCCGATTTATACCAATATAGAGTTTGGTGCTTATTACAAGGAAAGCACAGCAAAAGGAAAAGATAACATGACCAAGCAGAAGCATTGGCCTAAACCCAGAAGAGGGCAAGGCTGGAGAAATCCAACACTTTGCAAATCAATGCACCTAAAAGAAAAATCTTGCTCCTCAGATAGTCCCTTAGCTAACTGTCCATCAGGAGAGCAAAAGGTTTCTTTGTGGTTTACAAAAACCACCTGAATTACTTGATTTTTAAATCTATTTTAAAAAGCTCTTTAAAATGAGCTCTTTCAATGCCTTCTGACATTGAAATTCTTCCATGATAATTAATAAAAAAACCCAAGGTTTTCTAAGAGGAAGGCAGCATATTAGCATTCCAAAAGCACAGAACATTAGATACTCTTTAATTAAATGATTTCAAAGAAGATCTTTGTGTATAATTGCTATAATTTAGATGGAAACAATACTACACTAAATGTAATTAGATGAGTGTGAACAGAGAGATGTTTTCCTCTGTGCTGCAGAGATGGTTCTAGGTCACCTGATTCCTAAAGTCTACTCCACCCTCCCCTTCCTAACAAAAACCTCCTTAAGGCTAATCAAGCACTGTGAAGAGACTTTGGAGATAAGAGCACCAGAGAAGCCAACAAGCACCTGCACCTTGTGAACACTGCTCACCAATGCCAAATTCCACCTGCAGCATGGCTTCACTGGCAACGTCGTGAGCATCATGTCACAGTTCAGGATGACTATGTTGTGAATCTGAAACTTCTATCAGTTTCTATAAGCAAACACAAGGAAGGGAGAAGAGTGCTGTGTGATCTGTGGAGTTCCAAGGTTCTATCAAGCAGCTCTTCTTGGAAAGTGATGAAAATATTCATTGTTTGTGAAATTTAAAATGAGCTGAACAAACAATAACAGGGAAGAAATCCCCACTGAACAAAATCAGGTCTTGCAACTGAACTCCATTTTTTTCATTTTATCAATGACATCACTGGATGTTTTTCCACAGTGGCCAAGGTGCATGTACACAACCTCTCCCACCATACCTGTTTTGAGGTGGCCAGGTCCAGCAGAGGGCTGGGCAGACAACAAAAAGCTACAAAATTTTACAACTTATAATGTCCAGCTACCAATAAGTTCCTGGCACTAAATGCTCCAGTTCCTACATATTGGTTTGTATATCAAGGGCAAAGAAACAAGTTCCAAGGAAAGAGATGCAAAAAGAGATTGGTGGGGCCTTATTTTGCCCTGTTGAACTAGTGAGTCCTCACATCACTTTGAAGACACAACATCATTCAATTTATCTGATTCCCATGTGCCTTTGTTTCCCATTTACTTTGGTCGCTAAACAAGTGAGGTGGATTTTTTCAATAAACACAGCTAAACTATCAAGATAATACAGGGAGAAAGGAAATGAGGAACTATAAATTTTGTCTCAATAACTTTGTCTGCCATGGTCTAACTGAAAGCTTTTAATTGCGTGTTGCAAACAGAAAACAAGAGAGTTGGGTTTTCAAGGTCCAGCTTTGAGAATCCAACAAAGTAGGTATATTTTGATTTTTCCATATAAGCGGTCTGATCTGGAAGTCCTTGAGAAGCAATAAATAAAAGGGCTCAGATGGTGTTTAGATAGAGTCAGTTTTCTGACTAAGCTCAATTTAACAAAGGTTCTCCAACCTAAGGCATAGAATGGTAATTACTGGCTTCAGACTGCATAGATTTTGTTCTATCCCTCTGAGTAAGCAGTTACAACTCCACATAAAATCTTAGCTAATAGGACAGCATCTTCTCAACTGACTCTATGCATAGCTTACAGTGAAATCATTACTAAGAAAACAGAAAATGCATCCCAATCCCTTCTATGGAGAAATAAAGCAAAGCTTGTATTGCCAGGGCTGGATGTCATTAATTTGCAGAAAAACTGTTAGAAATATGGAAATCAATTCTGAAATGCTTACAGTTTCATGATGGAGTCATTTTAGAAATGATCATTGGTAATGCTGCTGTAATTATATCTTTCATTAATTTTTTAAATACACAGTAACTTACAAATGCAGGGTACACTGCCTGGATAACCTTGTACAGCAGTTCTTTAAAAGGCTTTTTACATTTATACAGTGCTCTCTTCTGAAATTGCATTGCTTTTGCCTTATCAGTCCTTGTATTGTTGATAGTTGTGCTTTTTATGTAATTCAATACTGCTCATTCCTGCCAGGTCCACAGAATGAATTGAGGGTCACAAGATAACAACTCACCTGCCTCTGGTCCATAGATTCGATACCTTTCCCTGCTCATGGTTTGAGAAACAGACCTCCTCAAGTAAAAGCTCCCACAGGAAAGGCATTGGCTGTATTCATGTGGATCTATCCCTGCTGGCAGTATCAGATGCCAGGCATTAAAATACAAATTCTCATGTCAAAATCAAGTCGTCTTCTATAATTTCTGAAGTAAACTGGTAGGACACCATATGGATCAAGTAAGCACTGAAGCTGCCAATACTTGGCTGGTGTGGTCTGGATAAAGATAGAAGATTTTCCCTTCACTAGTCCTCCCAGTTCCTTTGTGTGTAACACCTGCTGACCTCAGATGTGCCCAGCCCTAAGACAGAGGACTGGAGATGCCAAGGAAGGAGGAAGCTGATAAGGTAATCTTCACTACACTATGAAAAGTGAAAAGCTTCACTACACAGCATGAAAAGCACCCTCCTTTCTGAAGCAGTTTTTCTTCACTGGACATCAACAAGCTGGGAGACATGAAAAGGTTGGGTGGGTTTTTGGTTCTCTCAACGTACCTTGGGGACCTCTGAAGACAAATTTGAACAAGATTAGGTCCTACTGAATAGACTGTAAGCATTTTTAATAACTAAAAATAGAATTAAAGCAAAAGAATATCATATACTTAGTAAGCAGCATCTTTTGAGATGAACTACACAAGCAGATGGATGGATCGACAGAAAAGTAAAGCCAGAACTACAGAAAGAGAGCCAGACATATACTTTAATTGATAATACTGAGAGAAATGCTAATTGCAGTGTCATCATAAATAGACTGTTTCATTTAGAAAAGCCTGAAACCAACCTTGATTTTTATTTCCTTTTATTGTAGAAGAAAAATGCTTGCAGAGGAAGTGTCTTAGCAAGCAAAAAATCCCCCATAGTAAAATCACCCAAATTAGTGAACACTTCAGCTGACCTAAATCTGTGCTTTTGTTTTGGGAATGTAGAACAGAAGAAAGTCAAGTGAGATCACCATCTGATTTCAGTTAAAATCCCTCTTTATTTACATATGTGCATCTAACAGGAAGTGCCAGAAGTAAATATTTAATGGACAAATCCAAGAAGTGCTATGAAGTCTAATCTGGAAGAATCACCTCCTGGTGGGAAGCCAAGCTCGTGTTGGTTTGGGTTTTGGTTTGTTTTTTTAATTTTTCTAGTCCCTGGAGAGGAATCTTTTCTCTCGCTGAAACCAGAGGGAGTCCAGGTCTGGAGCACTGAGTAGGTAATTCACCACAATTGAGGGTGCTAATTCTCTTTCTGATGTCCAGCAGAGAAGCACATGCTGCTACTGCTGCAATCTTAACAAATATCTTCTCATTCATAATTGCTTTCATTTGTTTGGGAATTTTTTTTTTCCCACATTTCCTGGGAAATGGTAAGCCTATGCTAGAGTTATATGCTCAGTGAACACTTGCAGAACATCTTGGTACATAGATGTACCTCCTTAACTTGTTGATACTTACAGCTTTTGAGTCAATGAAAGAAAATGCTGACAATTTCACATAAAGAAGAGGGCCTGTTATGAAATCTGGATCTGAATCCATCTCCGTGTAAGGAAGTAGCAGTAAAGTGAGACAAACTCCTGCGTGCAAGCTGAGCTGTCTGGGCCAAAACCGCACGAGCAGCAATGGAACAGTTGCAAGTTGTGCTGGTGGGACCAGATTTTATGAATAGATGAGCTATTTCTCCAGGAATTAAACATAAATCATGACTTTAGAAAAAGCCAAATGGGCTGTGTAATCTCCCAATTTTTTTTTATTAGGATTTAGATGGAATTAGCGTTAAAGGAGGTCACTAGTTACAAGGAAATTGGATAGAAAGGGACTGAGACAAGGAAGTAGAACTTAATTTAAAGAGACACAAATCAGCAGTTAGGGAGAGTGGGAGAGGGAGAGTTAAACTGTCTCATGACTGGCAAGATGATGCAGGGAGTAAGAGAATAGAAACAAAGGAAACATAAAAAATGAAAGATGACACTGGAAAGGCAGGCAATTGCCAACAAAAAACACTGCCTAATTTTTTTTCCTAAACAATAAATATGGTTTCTAAGAGCTGCTTTGGAGCTTTTAATTTAGTTGCTTTTGGCTGACCTGTCAACTAGGAACCATAGCCTGAGGGCAGTGGGTGATGACTCAGAGCTTCTGTACTTTTGTCTGTGGATCAAAATAAAGTAAGAAAAATAGCTGGGTTTTTTTCTAGAAAGAAGAGATGCATTTTCGTCCAAATAAAATACACCATCCATGTGGATCTAGATTTTCAGTCGGTGCAAATTAGTTTAATTTAGACCATCTAAATAGACCTTCTCAGGTATAAAGCCTTCCACTGATACTTTTCAGGACAAAAAACAGCAGCACTGAAACTATCAAGAGTGTACCAACATAAGACAGCAGCCTGTACAAGGACAAATTTATTCAAGAAAATTTTGGTCCATATTCTATTTCCCAAGGAGAAGGGTCACACAAGAATTTCACAGAATTTCTCCTGAAGATTAAATTTGAGGGATGTGGTTTATTTCCACTGAAACTGGATGTCATGACATTGAGGTTGCCCACAAGAAAGAAATTCCGAGTGTTGGCCACCAGTAATCCATATTGAACTGGTCATGAAAAGCTGTGCCACTGACAGATTTCAAATCAGGAAAGAGAAAGGAGATGGGGCAGGCAAAGAGTTTCTGTGAATACAGATCCAACCCAAAACCTTGTATTAAAAATCCTACAGTACAATCATGGCAGATCCTTTCCCTCAGCTTTGGAAAACAGTCCTGGTATTATTCATCTGCTCAATGGGCACTTCCTTTAAAATGCTAGCAGAAGAGGAAAACCACTGCAAATGACATGGTACAGCATGATCTTTCAGTTAGCAAGTAATGCCAAGTGCAATTAATAAGTAATCTGCAGAACATGTAATTACAAAGGAGCCCTATGGTTTGGACTCAATTTCCCCTTTAGCTGCAATGGGGGAGACAGGGGGGCTTTTTGTTATTATTTTTTCAAATAGAAAGTACTATCAAAATAAGAACTTCCTGAACGACAAACCAAACCTTTTGAAATTTGGTCTCTAAAAAATTTATTACCAATGTTCTCAAACCATTTTGCATGACAATTGCTTCAAAAGAAATCCCAGCAACATGAAAGAGAGTATGAGACACCTAGGAAGGGGGATGGGAAAACATATTAATTTTTAATGCTGTTTTTCAGAAGTGTTCTTTCTCTTTTTCGAAGCACCCGTGAAAGACAACCAGTTTCTGACAGCTTTGAAACCTGAAGATGCTGCCATTCTCTTCTAGAAAAGATACTGGCAGGTATCAGCAATCTGGGTATTTCATCCCCTCATAGGTCTGTGGTCTCAGCAGAGGCAGGGGCTGCTGCTTTGCCAGAAGCCAGATAACACAACACATTCTGTCATTTCAATCTTTCATCCTATGAATTAGCAGATTTCCAACCAGAAATGTCCAATACAAATGTTGCAGTCATTCCTTAGAATATGTAAGCTCCAAATTCATGTGACAGGTGAAACACAGTGACAAGTTTTGCCTAGATATTAAAAAAGGTAGCTCAGTGAGGAAGCTCTGGAGAGCTCCTTTCCAGCACTCATTCAGTTCAGTGATTCAGTGATCAAAAATCTGTCAGAGTGAACTCTGCAGCCAACCCAACACTGTGACTTCAAGTTTCCAGAAAAGCTGGTGTGCTGTGCCACCCTTTTCCTTGTGCAGGATCAGGGAGAGATTGAGCTGGAAAGGTGCTAAGGCAGTGTAACTCAGTCCCCTGGGTTGGTGGGATCAGAGAACCAGAATAATTCACATCTTGCTCTCACCAAAATGTGAAAGACTCAGGAATGCATGTGTACACAGCATCCTGCCCCTTCCTGTGCATCCTCCATCAGGCCTGAGTGCTTTATAAGCCCAGCCCACCTGCAGGCAGGAGGACAGCACATGGCCAAAATCCATCTGTCCTTACTTAGCAGCACAGGAAACAAAGCACATGAGCCTCTAGATGAGAATATCTGGATTGTATTGCCATCAGACAAAACTTGTCATTTTATCTAGGGAAAAGAAATCATGTGTCATCCTGCTGCTCATTCTGGTTCCTTCTGCAAGGGCTTCTTTCTTTTATCCACTTCAGCAAATTCCAGTCTCGAGTGAACACACCTTTCTCTAGTCCTCCTCCCTGCATATGCTCACCTCTCCATCCCCCTTGTCTGAGCATTATAGACATGACTGAGCATCTCCCTCTCCCCTGAAGAGACGGGAGAAGCCTGCACAGTGGGGTACCCATCTGGGCATCTGGAACTCTGGAGACCAGCAGTACTGCCCAGCTCTCCCAATGACAGCCTGCTGAGTGACCGACCATGGGCATGTCCTTTGTTCTCCCTCAACTTCCCTACCAGCAAAATACAACTCATGGTTTTGACTATTTTAGCATAATATTTGATCTACAGTCCATAAATAGCACTTGACTCCAGTGACAGTAATGTTTGCCCCAGGAAAGCTAAGACAGACAACACATGCCACAGAGTACAATGCCTCCTCCAAGTATTATGGCTTCTGCCAGGAATCTTCTGAGTACATAGTACAACTGCTGGGAACAGGTCTTGGGTCACAGACATACTTTTCCTAAAGCCAAATAAATCACATGATGCTGTCTGAGAAAGATTACTCCAAGTAGATGTTCTCATCACCTGATTTGTCTTTCAGGTGCCACAGAAAGACCTCAGCTCACACTGCAAGTATTAACAGCACAATCAATATTGTGCCTTTGTGCACTGTTTAGGTGAATTCATGCAGAGATCCGAGAGCTAAAAACCAGACTACTCCTCTGGCAGAGAGGGAGATGGGAGGAGGAAGTGACACTGATTAATCTTGGGGTCATTAATAATATTTTTAAGTCTTGCAAACAAAGATAATGATATGGGTAATCAACTCTCTTACTCCAGGGTATAAACTCATCATCTGCTGGGATAAAATGGGAATTCCTATAACAGACATTTTCTTGTCCATTGTAAAGTCACTTGATGCCATTAGCAGATTGATCATTTTCTCACAAAGTCCAAGCTATTTATTACTTCCAGAAGGTTTTGAAATTAGATCAGATGATACACAAATACAGCTCACTATGCAAATGCCAATATCCTCTCAATCATTTTGGTTTCCTTACTTAATAATTGCATTTGGAATTTTCATTCTCAGATCAAGTTCCAAATTTTACTTTTTTTTTCTGTGTGCAGTTATTATTTTCACAGATTCACTTTAATTTCATGGATTTTATATGAAGAGTCCTTATATAGGTTTGTTCACTGCAGCCTGCATAGTCCCCTGGTGAGGAAAGAGAAACTGAACTCACAAGGACACATCAGAGCCTTGCAGGAAAATCCATAGCCAATAATAATGCCAATAGCACCACAAACAGATATTGCAATGAACAAAGGAAAACTGAAAAGTGAAATAAAACCACAGCAGGGACAACAATTAAAACTTAACACTCTTTTCTAGTATCTAATGGCACCCATGCATTTGGATAAACCAGGCTTTGTAATCTTCTCTCTGATCTTTAAAAAACCCCACAGTTTTGGTAGCCCTGAGAGAATGCACAGGCTGGATGGAAAGCCATGGTTCCCAGAGGAAGTGAAGGTAAATAAGGACACAGTTCAGAATCTTTCAGCACAACAGCTCCCTTTCTCATTTTCTGCACTGGAAGCTGCAAGTTGGATTTAGCTTTCTAGAGAACTCTGGTAAAATCTCTCTTCCAGATTCCCTCTTTGCCAGATTTCTGTGCAGCTCAGCAGCAGTCAAAGCTGCAGATCTATGGTTTTTTTCAGACAGCTTCTTCTTCTTCCTCACAGTGAAATGAAAAGAGGCCAGACTGATGCCAGAAAGTTTAAAGACACCTGAGGGCCATGGGAATTGAGGAACACTGACTCTTTTCTTCATGCATGTTGTACAAGAGCTTCAATTCCTTCTAGGAAAAACAACGCCATGGTGTTTTGCCATCCTCTCACATCGTCTCTCATTTGCTGAGGTTGCCAAGCAGGGGTGCTGGCTGTGGAGGGCAAACTCTGGTGCCAGGGGGAGAACGCAAGCTCCTCTGACCTCATCCCAGCAAAGGCACTATTTTCTATCACTGGCTTCACCTTAATTTTTCTCAGTACACCCACTCAGAGGTGGCAGAGGTAGTTATACCCCAAGGCAAAGGGGTATAATGCTTCAAGGACACTGTGTCAGCTTGTAATTTTCTTTCTTATATTAGCTTTTAAATGTAGCAGCAAGACTTGAGCAAAAGGCAGTGGATGTTGCCTTGCTTGAAGAGAAAAGATGATAATCACCTCATCAGAAAAGGACAGGAAAATGACTCCTGGCTCCCATATAACTTTGAACTCAGTGGGAGCTTGGACCTGGGAGCTGTTGCCCTTTTCTCTTACTCTGTTGAATCTCTGCTGAGTGTTTATCAGAATTTGTCCACATTGCCTTCATGCCTGTATCTACTTTGCTGATGTCTTCCACAGGTCAGTCAGTTGTTCAGAATAAGAGTAACTCATGGAACTCCTGGCCACAGGATAAGGTGACTGCTAAAAACTTTTTCAAAGTATTTAGAGGGAAACCCCTCAAAAATAGGAAAACTTATGAATATCTTAGAAATAGAAAGAATACCATGTTTGGCCAAGAAAGTTCCTTATTTGTAAATCTCTATAAATATAAGTATATAAGATAATCATATTTTTAGTATAATGTAGTATAACATATATATATATATATTTGGCATCCTCTATTTGCCACTGTTGGAACATGGAACTGAAACAGAGGGACTTTTGGTGTGACACAGTGTGGCCTGTGCTCTTAATACTTTCTTTCTCACCTCAAACCTCTCCTGGCACCCATCTCAACTTTTTCAACATCTCTCAATTATTTATTCATTCTTCCTCACTCTTCTGCCACCCAGTGATGGATTGACAGTAATTTTATGGGTCTCCTGGAAAGAAAAAAGTATTCCCACTTCATCTCTGGTAAAGCTTCATGGCCACATAAACAAGAATGTGTTAGAAAGGGCCAAGACTCATACCCTATTCATTTACAACCAGGAACATTTTCGAACATACATAGCCAAGGGCAGCAGTCACAGCAATGTTGACAGACCAACTTTCAGCTCACTGAAAATATTAATGTTCAATTATGCATACACACATATATAGAGATCATTAAGTTCACATATGTAGAACTACATAGAAATTTATATACACACGTGGGTGTGTCTACATAAATATTTATTTATCAGTACAGAGAAACTTAATGATCCCCATCTGTAAATGAGTGTCTACACACACACACATATAATGAGTCTGCTAAAATGATGCAGGGCTGTGAAGCAGAAAGGTTGTTTCTTTTAATATAGGTTTGGAGAGATGCTTAGCACAGGAGATGAAGTGGCAGGAGTAATAATTATGAGTCAGAGCTGGAAAAACATAAAGCCCTTCTAAAGCCCTTCTCTAGACCCATGAAAACATCCTGTCTCTGATTTGAATGGTACAAACTAGTTTGGATATATGACAATTGACTAGTAGGGGAATACAATGTGATTCCTTTCCCCTGCTGGACAACCTCAGACAAGTAACACGCTGTGCCTATGGCTTGTCAATCCAGAAATGTTAGCTCTGACCCATCAGAACACGACATCATTAAAAGATATAGTAGGTAACAGTGGGGGGTACAGCACAGAGCTTAGAAACCTGTAGATTTCAAAAGGGCTAGTGCATTCTAGGCATTCACCTGAGAACACATCTAACCCACCAGCCTTATGCATCTGAGTTACTTTCCTAGAGCACCCTGTGTATTCTACAGCTGCCTTCCCCACACCTGCAGCGACCAGTGCAATGTGCTTGGGTACAAAGCTCTGCACTAAAGGAGCTAAACTTGTCAGATGGACCCTCTTGTCAGATGAGAGAAATGTCAAAGCATCAACAAAAGGAACCGCAGAAGATGATCAGCCAGGGATGGAGGAAATGCAGTGGATTTATTTGGGTTAGGCAGCAGCTCAAGGCAGACCAGCTCATAGTCTCATGATCCTTTCCTGAGCATCAAAAAACCACATTCTTAACAGAGCCCACCCAACTTGTAAGGAAATAATTAATTCTTGCAGCATTATAGCCATACAAAATTACAAAATCATAGAATAATTTAGGTTGGAACAGACCTCTGCAAGACATCCTGTCCCCACTAGAAGCAGCTCCCTCTTAAAGCTTATATTTACTCTTAGATATTCAGAATCATATAAAACCCCTTTATGCAAATTACTGATGTTACCATACTTACAGGGTTTTTAGGATTGTTTAGGACACACATGCACAGCACAAAGCACAGAGAATTTAAAAAGCCTAGGATACTCATACAATAAAGACAGATATAGAAAAAGTTCACTTAATAGCTATGAAGTGGCACAAAATTATGTTTTAAAAGGCTTGCTGCTTTCTACAGCCCAGAGAGCCTCTCACAGCATGTGGCACAAAATAAAGGTTGGGAAAGTCATTCTACTGATATATTGATTTTAATAAAATAGTATTATGAAAATATTGTTAATAATGCAATATTTTAATAATAGTTGGAGTTTAATGACTATGTAATATGCATTCCCCTCAGAATATTATTTTTTAAAATAGGGGAACACAGATGCAAATATATGGAAGAAATCTTTTTTAACAGGAATCAGCTGAGACCACTAGATGAAGTATTCTGCATTCTCCAGAGGAGAAACAAACTTTTAAAAGCCACTAACCTACCCAGTTTGGCAGTACACAAATATGACCAAAGCCTTGGTCTCTTTGCCTCAGCACTGCTTCAAGTCTAAGAGCTCCCACTGACCCCATCATCAGTTTGGGATGCAAATCCCAAACTGCTGTGCTCCTCTTATCAATCTTTGATTGATCTGATGCAAATCTTTGGGATTTCTAGCCATAAACACAAATTCCATGCACCTCCAAACCACCATGTGCAATCTTGGTTCAGAGGGTGGTAAGTAGAAAGTAGAAAGGCATTGATTTCTTCTCAGCCAAAGCTTACACAGGCTCAGCATCACTCTACACTGCCCTTATCTATAAGTTCACTAAAATTCTCATTGTGAAAAACACCTAAGTGTTCTGTGTAGAAATTGTTTGCATACAGCTTTATAAATAGGCTCTTTCCTCCTCAGTTCCTTTCATGTTGTGGGTAGAAATTTCTCTAAACATTCATTGCAAGTGTCATGTGAAATTTCTTTGTATGGCTTTTACAGACTATTAAGAATGGTTTTAAAACCTGCTAATGATGACAGTAATAATAAAGTCAATAACAATAACAATAGCAATGGCAATAATAATAATAATAATGGTAATATGCCTGCAAAGATTTCAAAAGAAAAAGTTCTCAACAAACCTAATACACAATATTCAGGAAGATAACTCACTTCCTACATTCTCCACCAGAAGACTACAGAGATATAAATAACAATAACCTTAGATTTATAAAGCATTTTTCATCCCAAAAGAAAATTGCATTGATTTATAAAGCAAATGGTTTAAATCCACAGCTAGTTGCAACTGATTAGCTCCACTGATTTCAATGAAGGTGTTGACGTGCAAGTTTATGTAAGTTCAGATCTATCTCTCTGCACGTGTGTGCATGTGTGCAGCTAGAAAGTGACACATATTGCATGAAGAATTTCACAGAAAAACACCATATTAAACAACACAAAGTTACACATTATCATTGAATTTGCAGAAAAATGCACAGAGTGAAGAGAATTGTAGGTTCTAATCTTTAGCTGGGAATTGGCATGTATATTTTCCCATCAGGATGCTCACAGCAGTCTTCTGAAAAGTCTCACAGGTATATCATATGCTGTTGAATTTTGCTCTTTGCAAAACCAGGGCAATGTTTGCAGATAACAAGGGAAGAGATGCACAGATACAACATTCTACAAAACAAAGACTTTGCTTTTTTGAAAACAACAACAAAAAACCCCCAAAGCCAAGACATTGTTTTGGAATAAAGGAAAAGTGAGTAATGCTACCAGAGCTGATACCACCTCTACTCTGATAAAATCTCAGCAGCTGTCTGTGACAGCCACAGAGGCTGCCTTGTTTTGCTCCAGCACTCTGGGAATAAAGCACAGGAGTGCTGCTGTGTAAAGCATAACCATAATTACTTAGCCTGTCCTTCCTAAGACAGTTTATCACTGGAGATATGGATGTGCTACACAGGAGTTAGTAACCCTTTCCTAAGCCCCCCAAGGCTACAGCACCAAAACAATTCTTCTGTCATGGCATAGAGGGCACAGAGGCCAGTTTAAATGACCATTTGTTAGAAGAGTAAATATGATTTTCTCCCAGCTCCTTTCAAGAAGCTGAGCTCAACTTCAAGTATAGACACATGGCAACTTCTGTTTGTGTAAAGCTGACATAGAGCTAGTTTTGAAAGGCATAACAACACAAATCATGCAACACAGTTGGAATACATTCAAATCAGAAGCAGAAATGTCTAAGACACACAACTATTATCCTGTCCAAACTTCCTCAGAAACTGATGACACTCAGTTTCTCACTACCTGTGACACCAGCAATGAGCTCCACCTATACATTTATGTCATATAAGTACACAGATGGACAGAAGCCTAGAAGAAAATAAACTTGACCTGAATCTCTTTGCTCTTGCAAGCAGTAAAAATGTGCAGGAATTTCAAGTGCAGATACAGAAAAGCAGGAAAAGCTGATTGACTGCAAGATGAAATTTATCATTAATCTCCTATCCCTGAATTGAAGTGGTGCAACAGTGTCTGATGTGATCAACCAAAGGCACTTCTTCATGCCACTGTATGTATGCTTCACAGGTGTGCCTCAGTCTAAGGCTTCTCAGCCACCTTGCTTTCTGGTATTTTGCAGAAAGCTGTTTCAGCTAGTTCAAAGGCACAGGTAAGAAGGCATTTCTGAAATCAATGAAGGCAGTGCCACTTGTCCTCGCTTTGTTCAGAATCCCAGAGCACAGTGCTCTGATCTGCTCTGTGCAAGAGGTCAGATGAATATTTAAAGATGCCTTTCAACTTAAAAATTTCCCTTTCCTGGTTGTTCCTGGCCTGTTCTTGGGCCAACATCATTCCACTGGTTCTACCAGCCTTACCAAGTGCTTCAGCACTCCTGGGAGGAGGAAAGTCCCAGCACAATCAGTGCCAGCCCAGGTTCTTCCTTCCACGGGATGGGTGAACCGTAGCATACTACACCCCTGAACAGAAAGGTTTTTCTGAGCTCAGCTCTGCATATGCACAATAAAGCCACTTTTAACTTGAGCTAAAACTGAATGTACAGCCCACAATGCAAGCAACAAGGCTGGAGGATATTCATACCCACCAGCAATCTCAAAAGACAGTCATGCTGCACAACTGGAGCAAGCACAGAATTGGAATAAGGTACAGTCATACAGATCTTTGACTTCTGAAGAGCACTGCAGTTCCTGGGCCATCAGATACAAGACATGTAATCTCAGCAATAATTATGAGAAAGGACATCTGTTTGTCACTGGAGGTAACCTGACCAAGGCTAGACACTCTCCAGAGAAGTAGATCTATCTGCTGCTCTATGTGAACTCCCAAGCTACAGCTTGGGACCATCTCTCCTCGCTATAGCCCCTATCAATGCTGGAAAGAGCTTGGCTACGACATCATTTGCCACATGATGCAAAAACACATCAGCCAGGCCTGTGGCCACCAGCAAAACCCACAAAACAGCACCATGCCTTCATGAAACTCTGCTTGTGCAGCTACACTGTGCTGCACTGCACTGCACATCATGAGGTTACCATGCACTTGGGGATCTCCATGCACCCCTTCTGCTACCACAATTTAAAATAGGAGCTGCTATACTTACGTCATTATCTGGGTCTCTATGCCAGGGTCTACAAGGGATCCATCCACAAAAAGTGGTGTTGATGTGAAACTGTATTTAGTCCAGGATCTTCCCTCATCAAAACTCACCCTGGGATAGAAGCAGACAACATTTACACACATAAAAAGACTTTATCTAGAGCAACTGCAGCAATTAAATTCTGGCTAAGGTCTGCAAGCTCCAGCAGCTGGATTTACAGACAAGCACCAATCTTTGCCATTTTCCAGCCCACTAGATTAATACTCTTGATGTACTTTGAAAGATCAAAGCTTTAGAAAGCATAAACACTGGAAATAAGGACATGGATATATTTTATGCAGCTGTACATCAGACCTAGATGGATCAAGAGGCTTTGCCAAGACCTGTTTCTGGGTCTGGAATAGCACCTGGCATGAAGCACCACTCAGAGCACAACCAACCCTGGCCTGAATGCATGAAAATTGCTTTCACCACATCAGGACATTTTGACCCATCCATGAATCAATGCCATATGGCATTAGCTACAATCTCCCTAGCCCTATGAGTACTTAAAGGCAAATTTGGCTTATTTGTGGGAGTGAAGTGCTGAATGCGTGTGTGCACACAGGCACCTAAGCACCTGGATCTGTGTGGGAGGCTCTTGGTGGTGAATCCCCTCTGCTCCAAGTAGGTAGGACACTATCTGACATACCACCAAAGGATCAGGAGGCCACTGTAGTCTGTATTATAAACCATGGGTTACACCAACCTCAGATATCTGGTGTGAAAAGCCAAGACTGGCAGTCACCATTCCCTAATTCTCTGCCCCTCATGTCACTTAGCAAGACACTTTCACCTGTCTCAGAATGCACCTGTGCAAAAATAGGAACTTAACTTTACACCTAAGACAGAACTCTGGGAGCACAACAGCACACAGAAAGATTATCTGCCCTAAATCTATTTATTTAAATGTATGTATCTTCCCATACACCTGTGCATTTGTATGCGTTCTGCTTGCATGCTTATCTCTCCAAATAGCATTTCAACTTCTGGGGAACAGCATGCTTCATTAGCTTAGCTAAAGTTCTCTCAGCTTTTCAATTATCCGCCCCTCTTTTCTCCAGCATGAAACTTATTGTACAATGTCTCAGCCTGAGAACTAATAGATTTACATGTCCCCTTTAATCTATTCCACTCGTGCCCATAAAACAGGTGCCTACTGAAGCAATATGAAGCAAATTCTAAAGTCCCTAAGGGTACAATTTTGAAGGAAACCTGTTGGAGCTTATTGATAACAGATATAAATCACTGCTCATTTAATAGAGTGGGTGGGGCACTCACAGAACTGCACACACCATTTCAGGAGACTTATTGTAAAAGGGGAGCATCTGAAATGAACCTCTGCAAACAAAGGTGAACTGAGCTTTTGGCTCCTATGAAAAGTCAGCCTGTGACCAATCTTTCCCAATATGTAAGTACAGGCACTTGTAGTAATGTGTTTTTTATGTCTGAAGAGCCTTCACAGTTAAAGACACAATTCAAAAAGTTACACCTGGATTGAATAATACAGTAACAAATAGTTAATACATGACTTGCAGTTTTCTCCATAAGGGGCTCACCTTTCACTCTTCCAGAGCTCAACTTGCTGCAGTCTGATCACCCACTGCTAGGGACACCCACCCTTGGCTAACACACAATTCTGCTTCCTTGACTCATCCCTGGTTGGTCTAGGACATGGTCCAGATGTCGTCTTTCCTGAGAGCACTTTAATTATAGCCATGTCCAAGAGAGGCTTCTAGTAACACCCCAACACATTCTCACCACAGACTGGAGCCTGCAGCTCATCATTAGGAGTCTGCCCTGTTACTGCTGTCCTCTGCATGTCCAGTTATGGAGCCAATACATCCTGTGGTTAACAGCCCACTAACACACCGTGACTAAAGCAGTCATTTCCTTCAGGTGGAAAAGAAATGTGCTCAAATGCAATACATTCAAACTTTTATAGAAATCTATGTTGCAATCATCCCAGAGTTATCTGTCAGGTCAGAAACATAAACTCCAGAAGCTTTTTATATCGAAAAAGTAGCTGCTAATGTTCTTAAGGTACCTTTCTGGAACATGAACTTGTAAAGTCAACCTGTCTTGAGTTGTCCAGATTTTGAATGGCTGCAATTTCACTGGAGGATTTTGTACAATAGTGACTCAGGTACAGGAGACCTTAGCACCTCATCACTGCTGCCAAACACCGTTGCTTTCTTTTTCTATTTGACTGAAGACCACCCTGTACTACATGCAAAGTAACGGACAAGTGCTTAGCACCAACAAGCTGAGAGACAACACAGTACTGTAGACAGGAAAACATCTTGTCTCTGAAAGCTATTTCTAACTAATTCACTTCTAAACAACACTAGAAGCTGGGTAGGTCATTCCATTAGATATGCCCCGCTTTCAACCAAGCCCTGAGATTGAAGGTGGTGCTAACAGCCATTTTCTGCAAACAGTGCTCTGAATTTCAAAATGTTTAACTGGCACAGGAGTCAGAGGGGCAAGAGCTAAGAAGAGGATAATTTTGAGCAGTATCTTTAGTCCTTAAACTGTTATAACCCATTGATAGCAAAACAGTGTCTTCAATTGAGAAATCATTTTGCCCTATTTCACCTCCAACTCTAATCAGTCGCCACCACAGTATCTCTGAAAATTGATAGTCAAATACTAGAGGGGTTAGCAACATATCTCTGTTGTCCTTATCTACACCTACTGCCCTCTCCTGTCCCTCCATTTATCTGTCTTAGCAGATTAATGTTAAATTCTGTAAACAAAATGTAGAAATGAGAGACACACAATCCTCTCAGAAATTCCTGAAGCCCAAAGGATGAATTAGTATACGTGTATCTCTAGGAAAGAAACCCCACCTGGAGGCTCATAGTACATTACCAGTGCACCTACATATAATTCATACATCTAGGTGATTATGTATGGAGCAATAATAATTATAAAACAGTACAATAATCATTATATTCATCCATAAAACCAAAATTGTGGTAAAACAGACAAGAATGACTTCATCTGCTCATTTTATAGACACTGGCATCCTCTCAAAGTAACAAGTTTCTTACCACATCTGCCGGATGGGCACTGAGGTGTGTTTCATGGCCACTAGTGCCCCTCCCCAGTCCAGAAACCAAACGTTGTATTCCTCCTCAAAGATCTGCAAACAAATTGAGTACTTCATGAGTCCTCCACTTCACTGGGAAGTGAGGAGTCAGAAGAAGAATAGCAAAAGGCTCCATGCTTTCCTTTGCTGTGCAAATCATACCTGTCTCCAGGAATTGCCACCATCAGAAGAGATGAACACGCCAACATCAGTGTAGGAAAGTTCAGAGCCAATATTGCCTGCAACACAAGTGTCAGACATTCTTCTATGGATGAACACACTAATGAAAATGTTAATTAAATTTATGACATTTAATGCTGGAAAATTAGAAATTTAAATAGGCTGACACTTTCCTGTTACCATCACAGAATTCAACTAACCACATTATTGTGCTATTTCAAAATGCTATTTCAAAAAAGCTCCGGCTCTGGAAGGCAGCACAACTTAAGAAGTGTGTTTTTATCAGTGCTCAGGATATAGGGAATGTCATACTGTCCATCTACCTAATTTTCTTCCCAGACACCAGCAAGAGTCATCAACTGTTTTAGATGAGGCTGTAAGAAAAAACTGGCAACCATATGGAAGGTTAATCTATAGGGACATCCAGGCTCAAGAGGATAAATCTACTGTTTCAGTTCAAAGGTCTTCTCAGCCCAGTATCTTATCATGACTGGAAGTCCTCAAAAATTAGATACTTATTTAAAGGTAGCAGTGTAAGTTTTGTATCACCATATTTTAAATTCCAAAATGGAAAATACAAATTTTCAAACAGGGATTTACAGATGGAGGCAAGAATTTTGTTGTTATCACTTCATTTTGTCTTTCTGTGCAAAGCTGTTCCATTATTTCCTTCATTCTCTTCTTCTAGTTTCAGCTGCATGCGTTCAAACCTCACAAAATGTAACTACCAAACAAGTCAAGAGGATTTAGCAGTTGTACAATTAGATAATAAAACATAATTCTTCCATTTGCAGGAATCTAACCTCTATCCTATACCAAGTGTCCAAGTTTCCAATCACTGCTGGAAATGTCTCACTGTAAATGAAGAGTTTGAGCAGCCAACACTTGTGAGAAAAAATTGCAAAGTTTGTCCTTAAATGCATTCGGCAGCATGGTGACACGCTCCTGCAGTTGTGAAATTGGTTAGTGGTAACAGATGTATATATTCCCAACAGGTAAGGTTTTTTCATCTACAAAGCAGTAAGGCAGAAATTATATTCTGCCTTTTAAAGGTTAATTGTTAGACTGGGAAAGCATTTATCCCATGCACTGGCAGCTTGAAAAGAACCTAATTTACTAACAATTTAGATCAATGCCTAGAATCTCACTGTCCTGCTGCCTCTATTTGCTTCCTAAAAGGTTAAAAAAAAAGCTTTTGTAATTACAGCATCATGAGTAGGGCTTGCTCCTTAGCATCCATCTAGCAAGTGCAACCTGCCAGGAGTGATGACTCCACTTGGCTATGCAAGGGTATATCTGGAGGTTTAAACCAAATTATCTCACTTCATTTGGCCTGGATCAGTGAACTGGAAATCACATGGTGTCTCCCTTGTTGAGATATAAATGTCATGAACGGAACCCGTCTCAGGTTCTGCCTCAGTCTGGCAAACACACTGAAGCACAGAAGGACATGAGAATGAAAATGGTTGGAAGAAGTAAGTGTAAATTCATGCAGACAATATGCTAACATCCCACATTTGCAGGCCACTGCTATGCTGAACAGGACCAAGGTGATAAACTGAGCCTTAGAAAGAACAGTTAAGCTATTCAGACATATTTGAGTGTCTGTAAGAGCCTCCATTCGTAAAGACAGAACTGTCTCCATGGCTCAGAGGCCAGCTTTCAATAGCAGCAGCACATTCAGGAAGCCCAGCAGCTCCCACAGAGCTGAGGGTGGTTGGTAGCCCCATCCATCCTGCAGATTAATTACAGTGGCTCAGCCACTGCCACCATGAAGTATTGTAGCAGGCTGTCATTTAAACAACACACCCTCCCAAAGCACTATTTTGCAGAACAGCCCACAATACCAATGGCCCAAATGCAGTGTTGATTAAATGCTGCTAGTCTTGCAGCAGTACAGAGTTAAAAGAAGATGCCATGCACAAGACAGGCACACATGAAGTCCATGCTTCATCTGACAGACTTTGTGACTATTCCATGCTTGCTACTCAAAAGATGGGACATATTGACACCTCCTAGGAGTGTGGCCCCTGGGAACTATTCTCCTTCATGGCACCTGCAGCAAACAGGTAGACATGTCCATCAGTGGTTGTAAGGACATGAGAGCTCCTAGCTATGCCACTGAGTAATGGTGCCTTGAAACTGTGGGCTTAGATCTGAAAATGGGTTATTGTTGAGCAAAAAATACCTGACACCTTTTTTGAACTTGGGGCCAAATGCCTTCCCCTAGCCTACAGCAAATGGGAGTTAACATGAATCAGCTCAGCACTTGCTGAAACAGAGCTGAAAGGTTTTACACCAATGGGGAATACCTCATATACTCTCAGGCTCTCAGGGAGGTATTGGTGAGTGGTGAGAAGCACTGATGCTCCTACCTGTTGCCACCAGAAGCCCAGGAGCTGTCTCTTTGCTGGAAATGCTCCCTGAAGTATACGGATTCTCTGAGAGTTGCAGGCGCAAGTGCAATGAGCAAAAGGGCTGTTAACAGAAAACAAACAAAAGGCAGAAGCTTTAATATTCAGCAAGTTCAATATCAGAAGAACCCTTAGTGACTGCACACAGATGTTCTGATCCTTCTGAAAATGACCCCTTTGATCTCAGCACACATAGCTCATATGTTCCTTTGGTGGATAAGCAGGAACTCTGCACTACAAACAAGCATGCCTGCCCTTGTTTTAACAATAATCTGACTTAGAGCACTTTCCCCCAGAAAATTTCTTATTCTGACTTGAATTCTATTAAATACCTCAAGAAAGATGGCCAGAATTTTCCCTTAAAACGTACGAAGATATGAATTTTTCAAAGATATTTAAGGAATCCATTTAACACCCATAAGGTCAAGAGAAAAAACACAAGGGAGAGTTTTGTTAACCTAGTGAGTACAATAAGCACCTCTGAAGGAGTCAGTTGTGCCTTGGAAAAGATCTGCCACTCACCAGCTGGCAAAGTACAGGATCCCCTCTTAGATCAGTGTCTGGTGCCTGTAGCAAACGCCAGTCTCTGCCCTTATTGTAGGTAATGAAAGTCTTGATCTGGTCATCTACTTTCCTGTTAGCCAGGAATATGCCTTTGATCCCTGCTACCTAGGAAAAAGGGAGAGAGGTGAAAAAAATACATTGGAAGAACAGGCCAAAAGCAATGCTTATCTGAGCACTCTGAGGAGTGGAAGGCCTCTGTAAAAGCAATGAGGACATCTCAGTCAAATCTTAGAACAGCAAATGGCACTAAAGGTGTATCTTGACAATGGTTGCAAAGCTGAAAGGTCTTGTGTGGTTTTTCTCTTTAGAAGAAAAAGAAAAGGATGGTCACAGAGAAAAACCCTAGGAAACAGCCAACTTATGGATTTCATTGACTTCTTGCAGATAGGCTGATGATGGGCTTGAAGGTGCAGCATGCACCAAGTCACACGAGCACTGTGAGCTTGAGGATGGGGTCTGCACCACTGCCTCCCACTGCCTCCACACTCACACTGATCTTCTGTCTCCCCACTGACAGATTGTCAAAACAGGGCAGAAAGAAGATCACATCAGAAGCAGTGTGGGATCCTTTTGTGTACCAGAAAAAGAAATCAACACAAAAGATGAAAATCCTGAACCTGCTGCGACACTGATGTTTTGCAAACTTGATTTCTTCACTTTCTTTCCATACCCAAATTCTGAGAAATCAAGCCAGTTGTTTCAAATGTTTTGATTTTTGTCAGCAGAACCCATTCCAGCAGAATACAGTCCTGTCAAAACATCCCCAAGAAGATGTTGAGTCTCGTCTCTGTTGCACAGTTATGAAAATGAGACAGGAAGAAAAATTTGCTGCAAATCTGCAACTTCCTGGCAACTGTCAGGATGCAAATCCTTCTACTCTGAAGCCCCTGGAGTGATACTACTCTTTAAATGACTCTAAAAATCTATTAGCATTTAACAATGAAAAGTCTATGATATACCACTGGGGAGTACACAGGTTTGCCAAGAATGTGAGACAATGCATGTTAATTTTAGCTGGTTCATCCCAGAAAAGAAATATACTTTTTCAGAGGCAGGAAAATGTATTTAACCAGGTGAAAAAAATCCCTAAACCCTGTCCTTCATACTAATCAATGTGTTATTTCTGAATTTTCCCTCACTGACTTAAACTACCTGGACTTTCATAAACAAATTGATTATGTTGTTAAATGAGCATTTTTCTGGCTGAAATAAGAAAATGTATAGTCCTAACTTCTGCATGCCGCAAGAACATTTCTCTGTGTAACAGCAGAAATAAGCCTGCAACCATTTCTATTACTGATTAGTTGTTTGCTGCTGACAAGGCACTGAGCCCTGGATCTCAGCAGATCTTCCATCCAACAAGTAATAACACATCAAAACCAGAATGCTTTGAAGAAACCAGGAGCTGAAACTGCTCTGAATACATTGCTGTTGGTCAAAGTCAACAGGCCTGAAAGAAGCTTGTGAATGGAAGATAGCTTGGGGTAGAAGTTATCCATTTGTCATCTCTTGGCAAGTGGCACCTACAAATTTTTGTTTATAGTTCACAAACTGTTCCATGTTCATGAAGGTGCAGTCCACATTCCCTACCTCTGAGCAGGTGTCCCTAGATGCCCAAGGGGGAAAAAAAAGGTAGGTTTAGTTCTTCTATGGGTATCCACATTAGGATGAGAAGGATAATGGTTTTCCTTTTCGGAAATGACACATAGCTAACCAGTCATTGACTGGACCCCAACCAGTTGTTGCATCTACAGCAGAATAACCGCATCTATTCCCACATGAGCCAACTCAACATCAAATCCAGGAAATGCCTCAGGGCTGATGCCAAAACAAATGAAAATCTTGGGAGGATGGTAAGAGATACACTTGCTTCTACTAGCAGGCCATTGCTGCTCTTTGCAGGGTGACCTTTACTGCATACCTCATAAAGGTCAATGACAATATTCCCCTCCAGTCCTCGGCTGCTTTTCACATTTTCCAAGGCCAGGGTGAAGTAGACCCCTCGGGTGTCTGAGATGTACAGGTTATAGGTATCATTCTGGTTCCACTCTTGAACAGCTGCAAACACCTGATTCTCATCTGTGCTGATAATATGCATGTCCTGTTAAAAGAAGACAAAAGGCCTCTTACTGAGGATCTCTGTATTTCTTTGCCCTTCGGGACATGTAGTAATTACCATGAATTATGAAAGAATGGAGATGGAGCATGAATTATAGGTATGTTTAACAACTTTCTGTTAAAGCAAGCCAATAAATTACCAGCATTGTGACTTTTCTGCATTTCACTTTTTAAATAATCACCAGCTGAGCGAAGGGTTTTTGCTTTCTTCATTCTTGGTACCTTCAAGGAATTTCATCCAGTTTCATTTTTTATTTATAAATTTGAAAGTCGGTTTTATTACTCATGGAAGATTCACAGCCTTGGAGCCTGGAGTCTTCAGAGTCACTAAGCATCATATGGTACCAGGCTAAAAGCAGTGCTGAAAATAATGAAAATTATTTCAGCCATGCTGAAATAATGGGCTTGTGCTTCCAACTGGCAAGGGATGGTTTCAAAAAACCTTGGAGTTCATATTTATTTGATGGTGAGGTACAGGTATCAGTTTGAGCTACTGCTGATAGTGATTTTTAATCACTTTCAGAGGCACTATCCTATTGAGAGTTTATCTGAGATCAACTATCCCACAATATATGGGCTATCAAATTATCCACCCACAGCCTTTGTTGGATTTCTTCTGCTGACCAAGATACAAAAAGTCTAACAAGGGTTTCCCCATTTAGTTTTAATATCAAAGAAATTTGACAGTGCATTTTCTAGGTATTATTTTAAAATAACAGGTTCATGGAAATTACTTTCAGGGTGGTGATGAGTGTTGCCCTGATCTTTGAATGTTTTTCTTAGCCTCTGATGTTTTGCATTTTTGTAATGAAGTTCTCCCACACTTTCACGTAAACAATGATTGTTTTGCATTCCTTTCCACAGGAAGCGAGAATTGATGGACTCTTGGTTTGACCAGTGTGGTTGGAGAGGTGGCAACTTCACCCTCCAATCCCTGGTCATCTTTGGAATGGTATATATATCGAGGTCATACAATAAACTTCCTCTTTTCCTCCTTTCTCTTCGAAGAGAGTCATAGTGAGTGCATGTTTCATTTCATGTCGTAGTGCAACAGATGAGTATTGAAGGACTTCATCCTTGCTACCATTGTTGAAAAACTGACACAGGTACAACTAGAAGCAAAATGACTGTGGTTATATGAGACTCCATTTATCTGTTTGTATCTATTTAAACTTTCTCTAGAGTGCCAAGAGGCCTTGATTAATTCCTTGCACTGTTTCTGCATCAAGAAATCATAATTCTGGTAGGCTCCCAAAGGATGGAGTGACCTGATTTCAGGAAAGAATATCTGGAGGAAGATCAGCTCAGTATCCTTTATCTTGCCTAGGAGTCATCTTAATCTTTTGTGTGAGGTATCTAGATGAAAATTTGGGATTGATTAAATGTGGCTATTTCTAATAGACCTAACATATCCCATTGGCATGAGATGGGGAGAGAAACCATTCGAGAGCCTAATTCTATCCCAGGGAGTACAATCAGTGGGAGACCTGCTATTTCCCTCAATGAAGGAAAGCTAAATCAGGAAGTTTTTTCTTGCCCAGTTGCTATAATTCCTTAAAGATTAAGGAGGTATCCAACCTATTCTAACAGTGTGAAAATAAAGCAAAATGCCCAATGACTTCAACCTGTTTTTACCAGTTGCAGTAGAAATATTGCATTACTCTGGTGCCAACCTCACATATGTACAACTCCAGCAGAGTTCATTAATCTGCACATGACAGATAGTTATTACTGTACAGGAAAAATATTCTAGTGACTAAGGGCAGCATAAACAAGCCTCCTTTACATGGCTCAAAGACTTTTCCATGACACCTAGCCTTAAAATACTTCTGATTTTTAAATTAGAAAATTTTATAGCATGCACCAATTCTAAATCAGGGCCACCAACAAATCTGTATTATAACACATCATTTTCCTAGTCCTGGTGGCAACAATATTTTTGGTACAAAGATACCATTTACTTTCTCAGCCACTTCGGGAACTGCTGGCTATGTTCAGCTGCTGTCAATCAACATCCCCAGGTCCTTTTCCATGGAGCCACTTTCCAGCCACTCTGTCCCCAGCCTGTAGCACTGTGTGGGGTTGTTGGGATACAAGTGAAGGACCTGGCACTTCACATTATGGAACCTCACATATTTAGCTTCCCAAGATATTTATTACATGTCTATGTTCACAAGTGGTGGACTCACCTTAGGAAGGGAGTATTTGGGTAATTTAATCTGTGCAAAAGGCTCCCGTCTGTATGACACATAGTAAGTTGCTCTTCCACCAGTTGTCACCTATGGAAACACCAAAGAAAGTGAGTGATGACCCTTCTGAGACACTCTGTGATGACACCTCTAAAAGTGCTTGACAAACCTTCCTTCAGGTGTCATTTCGGTGACAGGCACAGCGGTCCCTAAAGGCATCTGGGTAACTCCAAAGAAATCACAAACTTGAGAGGGATGGAGAATTATTTATTTAAGCTGTGCTATTGAACTTTCCAATTTGTCTCTTATGATTCAAATCCAGTGTGATTTTAACATGTCAGGAAAGAAAAGTGCTGAGTGAGAGGAAAAGGGGGATCTGGTTTCATCACATGGTCCATGCTCAATTACCTTGGGCAAGTAATTTAAAGTCTCTGTGCTTCTGTTCTTCCCCTGTAAGTAGGAGATAATCTCTCTTTTCTCTGATGCTTCTCAGCCTTGTCTGCACTGTAAGTCCCTTGAGGCCAGGATTGTCTTCCAACAACCTTTTTCAGTGACTAACAGCGGAGACCCACACTAGCACCATTTAATGCTAACTGTAAATGTGCTCTTGGAAAGCTGGAGCTGAGCTCTTAGATGCCCTTTGTCACTATGTAACTGGTTTCTCTGAAATTATACTCTCTGAAAATGGATGTGCTGTGCGTGGGGGGAACTGATAGACATCCAAATCTGCAGTTTTATGGACTGAGTGAACTAAAGCCTATGCAAAAATGCCATGCATCAATGAGATCTAGCACAGATAATTTGTAAAAGATGGGATCTAAAACCTGTCAAGAATCACTTAGTCTTGCTGTACGTATTCTTTCTGGCACCATCTCAGACCTGGCTAAAACAAGGCTTACATCAGTGAATTTCCTACATTCTGCTGGTTTGGCAGTCTTGCAGGTCTTAAGATAAAACAAAGCACAAAGCACTTGTCTGTTATATTGAATATCACTCGTTGGCTTCCTAAGTTTCCAATAAAGCTAAGAGAAAGGTCCTGGATTCTCTCCTAGATATACTTCCTTTATCTGACAGTGATATTTGAGCATGAGCTTACATGGAATATTGCTACAGCATCAATTATATTCTTAGCAATGATATCACCTCTAGATAGTGTCTTTCTTCCCTGGAGAAGCTGTCATTTGAAGGACATGCTATTATTGGTCATGAAATTTGATATCTAATCACCTCAAGGCTTTTCCATTGACAGTTTGAGAAACTGGAAAGAAAGGAATGGTTAGAAGTAGGACCAGCTTCTACACTAAGACTTCCCCTTCAGATTTTTCCCCATTTTCACTTGTAATGTCATCATAGCTGTATTTAGCACCCTCGAGAGAAAAAAACAAAAACATCCACTATTATAGCACACATGGCATAAGGTCACAAGAATGACTTATATTACAGCAAAGAAACTCTATACAGATAACATTTAGCTAAAACCAAGGATAAACATAAACATCTAGAGCAACTTGTCTATGGACACAGAAAAAGTCAGTAGAAGAGACAGGGAGAAAACAGCATTCACTGGACTCTCACTTCATAGAAAGTGCACTGTGGACTGGCACAGCAGTGAGCATTTCAGGGTCCTGCTCTGAGCTGTGAGGATCACAGAATCACACAACAGTCTGGGTTGGGACCTTAAAGATCATCCAGTTCTTCCTTGTATCTAAACTAATTCTACTCTCTTTCAGTTCAAAGCCATTCCTCCTCATCCTGACACTCCATGTCCTTGTCCAAAGTCCCTCTCCAGCTCTCTTCTAGCCACTTTAGGTACTGGAAGGTGCCCTAATGTGTCCCTGGAACCTTCTCTTTTGCAGGCGGAATAAGGTCAGTGAGTCCCACTTCTGAAAGACATATTTTCCATCTAATACTTCCACATCAAAATAAAATTTTCACATGAGAGAACAGACTGTGTAGTTGATTCATACTGAATTCAGCTCAAAGGCAAAAATTCATGCTTGCAGTAATTTTATCTCTCTCAGCTCTACAAGCATTGTTCAAAGGATTCCCACACTTCTAGATCATATTGTCTAAATAACACAGGAAATATTTAAATATCCCCTCTTCTCTTTAATATTTATAGTCTCCATTGGAAAACCCAAACTTTTGATTCTCACATGAACTGAATGTGACTACTTGGTAAGGACCTTTGTGCTCAATATCCACCTCTGATGGGCTGAGACATGGTCTTCAGCTTGTAGATGAGGACATGAATATTTATATATTCTGTAAATGCTGTGATGACCAGTTAGGATTGGGAACAGTCCAACAATCATCCAGTAATTCCAGTGAACACAGAGTGGCAAAAAAATCAAGGGGTGATCAAATTCCACATGTTGTGCAACAACAAGATTTACTACAAATCTGCCACACTCAAAAGGTTTGACACCATTTTTTTGGCTTTATCCCACTGAAAACTGGTACCTGGAAGGATTTTTTTTGGTATTTATTGTTTGTCTGTTTTCTAAATGCATCAAGTTAGGATTAAAACACTATTAAAGTTCAGCATGCAATAGTTAAACTCCGTTTCATGCTTCCACCTGGACTAGGTCACCTTGACAAGGGTTTAGAAATAGAAATCTTTGAGGTTTGTGGTCTTCCTGAGCCAGTTAATATGAAGCCACCCACAATTCTGTTGGCAGGAGTTGTGTAAGCTTTTCCCAGCTAAGATCCCATCTTTGCATGATTTACATGCACATTTATAACAGTTCCAAAAATATGAGCAAGCCTCCAATAAAGTTTTGGCAAGCACTGTGGTACAGAATGAATTTTGGAAGGCCCAACTTAATTTATTTTGATGAACTTTTCCTTTTCCTATGAGCAAATGCTCCAACACTGTAAATCCTAGAGATTATGGCAGCGTTTTGCCCTCCAATGCCTCCTTTCAGTTCACACTTGATGAATGTCACCCAATTATTTGCTGTGAGCTCATCTGTCATGCTCAGTACAGAATTAGCTGGGTTTGTCTTTTTCTTCCTCCATTGCTAATGACTGGATCATTAATCTGTTTTTCTGGATTTCTACTTTATGTTTAATTGGGCTTCTGGCCAGTGGAAATGATTCCTACGGACAAATGTGTTTGTCATTAAACACATCTGTCTTTCCTAACCTGTGTTCTTTCTTCCTCCCTCCACTCACAAGCTGCTACTTTTCTTTAATATTTCCACATTCAAGACAAAAGTCTCCTCTAACTTATATCAGCTGGCACTTAAGAAGAGAAATATGACAAATTTCTCTTTGAAAGCCCTGAAAGTTTAGATATGTTGGCTTATTCTCCCTCCTGACCTGTAATGAGGCAGAGTGCATCAAACATAGAAGAAAACATATATATTCACAAGACTGCAGAAAATTACATAAAATTGCCATGGAATCTATTTCTCTACATAATTTGTGTCGCATGTCTAGGAACACACAAAGCCATTTCTCATACTAATGATTGAATATGATTATTTAAGAGCAAGCTTTGAGGCTTTGCTTACTTTTTTTTTTTATTTTAAGGCTGAAGATCATCTTGGGCAAAACCACCTCTGTCATCTAAAAGAGTTTGGAAGGCAAGCAGAATGAGTTAAGAGGTCCCAGACTGTAAAGAAGCCCTAAATGATGTGAGGAACTGTAGATCACTGTGTTTCAGGCTTCTTTATCATCTTCCTGGCTGGATGATGCTGGGACTCATAATTTCCAATGTAAGGCAGATATTGATGGAACAAACAAAATTATTAAACCTCAGAAATGCCCTTGGGCTAAAGATGACGCCATCTGCATCCTGCTGCTCAAAGAACTTGCAAAAAAGTGAGCAAAAAGCTCACAGAACCAATATTTACACTTCTTGCTCATAGTAAGTTCTTAATAGCATAATAGTGGATGTTATTTTCAATACACACTTCACTTGTTTTCCGAGGTGATTCCTCCCCTTGTACAGTTCCCCTCCTTTCCAGTAACATCAAATGAGCTGGTTGGAGTCAAAAGTTCAGAAAGATTCCATCAGTGTTTAGCAGAATCCTGGATCTGTGTTCTCCAACTCCATGGGGAGCCCTGGAATTCCTCCTCATTGCTTAACTTTAGGTTCCATTTCTCTTTTTTGTGAGCATAAAATACTCCAAATCAAGTTGTGGATTAAAGCACAGAAGAGTCATGACAAGTTCAGCAGGCAGGCTGCTCCACTGACACCCTTACCAAGGGATTTTGGGGTTCTCCACAGACAGTCCTGCCTAAGTCTTGCACAGGTTTGTGAGTATGAGGATTGAAAAGTTGTGCCTTGTCTCCCAAGCCTAACCACAATTCTAGTCACAAGAATTTCAGAAGATGAAGAAGAACATTACACTAGGTTCTTCTTGATTCCCCACGATGACCAGGAAGAGCAATCTTCCAGGTATTTTTATGGAATGAGGTTCTCCACTGCCCCAGCATAAATCCATCATGACAGGTACTATCCAGTCTGAATTATCTCCCTGTGGTTTTCATTAATATCATGCCTTCTGCACAGTCCTTGAACAATATGCAATTATCTAAGTGCGCTGTAGAGTTTCTGTGCATGAAGCACTCTCAAGCTGCCTGGTAAATTCAGCAGGCTTGGAAAACATGACACTCTTTAGAACATCACACCCATCAGAGAAAATCTGCTATGACAGAGGAGCATTTACTACACTGGTCCAGTCCCTGCCTCTCCCCTCAGAGCAAAGATGACACAGCTAAAGGGACAGAGTAATCTTGAGTGAAAGTATTGCATTTGTTTTTAAGCAACTCCTGCAGAAAATATGCAGTTACACCAAAACATAAGCCACATCAGAGCTGCAGGTGCACATCACCCACACAGAAATCAACTTATGAGAAGAGCATAATTGTACACATTAAATCTCCTTTTGATTTCAGAGGAAACATATGAGTTTGCCAAGGCAATACTTTACATCTTCAACTGATCAATCAGACAACGTGAGGGGAGGGGAGAGAGTGATAAAAGAAAGTACAGCACAAAAAGCCCTAGAAAGAAAATCAATAAAATAAATAAATAAAGGAAAATGTTAATAATTTTTTTTTAATCAAGAGATGTTTAAGCTCAAGTTCCAAATGTGATATTTGGCACAGAAAAGATGAAACTGTTCTAGAAATGGATGAAAAGCACCCAGCAGTGAATAGGAAAGTAGCTAACTACTTACTGCCTGTCTTGCTTTAAGAAGAGCTTTTAACTAGCATGTGGGATGCACTTTCTTTCATCTGTATGGATTAATTTCCCCCACTGGAGTGCTGTCCAGCATTTTAAACAGGAGCAAGAGGAGATCAGCTCTAGCAGGCATTATTCACCAGTAAAACAGGTGTAATCGTGTTCATCATTTAAACGTCTTCATCCTATTAGTTTCATAATAAGCTTTTAATGATTCCTTCAATAAAAGACTCAAAGACCAACCCCTAGAAGCTGGAGAGTGCTCCATTGTCCCACCAAACCGTTTTCTCTATCATCGATCGCAAAGATAAAAATCAATTGTAGCTAAGCAGGGTGAAGTTAAAAATAAATTGCATGGATTGATTTCTGTGAAGACCTTTGGCTCCTAGTTAATGGAGGAAAAAATGGGGGAAAGAAATTTATATTTGAACATCGTGTATTTAGTTTCTATGAAAATAAAGAGAAATGAAGGGAAATGAACATTGAATTTTTCCCCTCTATCCTGTTTTACTCCTGAAAAGTCGCACGTTAAATAAAAAAAAAAACAAAACAAACACACATAAAGAAACCTCACTTGTTTTATTCTTGGGGAAATTTGCCACTTATTTAAGTTTTTAAATTGATAACTTGATAACTGAGGTCAGGAATCCGTATGAATTAACATAAACTCAGCTGTGGCTGCTGGTTGAAGTCTATTCACCTGATAAATGACCTCAATTCAGCAAATATGCTCATTTAGCCTATTCTTAAATACTCAATAAACTTGAAACATACACCCATGTCCTACTAAGCATAAGCACTTTCAAGTGTTCCTAAACAGGCACAGTTACAACCAGTAATAATATTAAACTACTTCTTTGAGCTGGGCTTAAATATATGTAGCTTCTAGATCAGGAAATTTTTTCCCCCTCTAGAATGTCTCAAAGAGAAATTCCCCCCTCCTGAATTTTAATATTATATATAATAAGGGGTTTTTTTTCTACTGAAGCTGGGGGAAAAAATGTTATTATAAATATATTCACCCTGATAAAACCAGAATTTGATTCAGATTAAAAAGAAAGTCTATAAATGCCATTTTGCATCAAATTACTTCAGCTGAAATTTTTGGACACACTCTGATGAGACACCAGGCGTCCAAAAAAAGGAAATGTTATCCATAGGTTTTGTAAGAAGTTATCGGCGATTGTGGGTGAATACTGACATCTGCATATGTTTTAAGGAAACTTTTCTGATGCAAAAGAAGACTGAAATGGTTCAACAGATTTTGGCAGAAGCGTTTGCTCCTCTGAGCCAGAGGAGTTATTCAGATGTGCACTGTAAGACTCCCACTCAGCTGCACCACACAACAGCCTCTGGAGAAGTTCTGGGTTTGCTCCTTCTGACTCATGCCAACAAGCAGGCTGACATGCTGCAACTCCCTGAATTAGGCAAAAGTCTTCCAAGTTCAAATTACTTCAGAAGGTGAAGAAGAGACAGGTAAAAGATCAGTATCACAGGAGAGCATTTTCACTTAAACTTTCCACTCTCCATATGTAATTCCTACAAGAATTTCAGCTGCTTCTACACTGCTGCATGTGCAAGATGTGAGTAACCACCATCCCTTGCTCCTAAATGGCAACACCACAGACTCCATCACATTCAGGAGGATTATAAGCCATAGCCAAGATGCTGTCTCTCTTCCCAGCTGCCCTCACACTCTTTGACCTCAAAACAAAGGGGCACCAAGAGAGCAACTCAGTCTTTTGAACATGGGATCATCATATGTCCCAGAACAACCTGAATGAATATGGACTCAAGAGAAAGATGTGCAGTTCCCAGGGTTCCCAGGAGACCAAATCACAAATTAAATGGCATAGAAAGAAGACAAGAAACCTTCCCAGAAGGAAAAGTATAAGCAGGGGCCAATGAGAAATGAGACATTCTTGAGTTTCAGCCTGCAGCTAAACACCTTGATAAATTATGCCATGGGGTAGAAAGGGGAAGTGGTACCCATGTTTCCACTCTTTAAAGGCCTTGGGAAGTGATAAGGTACTGCCTCTCAGCATGCCTCTCTTATCAGTGGTGCAAAGCATTTCCCCTTTAAAGTGGAAATGGACCAGGATCTGAAGCAAAACACCAATCCTTTTCAATCGAACTTTCATTGGTGCTCTCATAAGGACAAAGAATAATCCCTGCAAAGAGAGATCTGAGAGGGTTAATCTCCAAAGGTATTTGTTTGGCCTGTATCATCACCCAAACCAGCTGCCAAGTCTGAGGAATCTTCTATACCCAGTGGCATTGTCACTGCCATGGAAAGTGCTGAATGTCTGAGCTACAATTCAGATCAACTTCAGCTCCTCTCTACTGGGATAGCAGAGTCTGCAGCAACCTGTAGAAAAATAAAGACATAAAATACAACAAAGACAGGTATTGATCACCCATCCACATACCTCTGGACTGACTTACAGCCAGCTCAAATCAAAAAGGCCAAAGTAACCCTGAGGGTCTCCAAGTGCTGACAGAGACAGAACTGTAAGGGAGGAACAGGGACAGTGATAACCGCATGCCAGACTAGACCGGTACAATCTCTGGGGGGAAAGCCACACACAGAAGGGTTTACACAACACAGCCTGATTAATAGGGAGATGGAAACATATTTTTGAGACCTAAATCTACAGCTGTGGGAAAAAAAAAAAGGAAAAAACAATTTTGAGAGACCATATCCTTCCTCAAGTCCCTTAGGATCTTGTGAATATGCCCAAAATCTTATCTGTCCCTGTTCTAACTCTATCAGTTCCAACTCATAAAAAATACTGTCTCCCTGCAGATTTTGTCCCACTGATATCCTTAGGTCACCAGCACCGTAACAATAGTAGTGCTAACAGTTGTCATGTCACACATTCTGAAGAGTTCCATCACTATTTCTGTCCATCTCCTGATGCCGAGGCTTCTGTGTAAAGACACAGTCCTCACACAGGTCAGCATTGGGACTGTCACCCCTCTCCACTAGTAGCCAGGCTCATCCAAAGTGGGAGTCCAGCCACACAGAAGAACCACTGAGCCATTGCAACTGAGATGCTTACACATAACCTTTGGGCAACCAGGAACAGCTCCTTTAACTTAGCAATACTCAGCCCTCTATGGCAGCTATAGGTCTGCCCACAAGAATGATGCCCGCTGCAAAAAGCACTGCCCCAGAGCAAAGCTGATTCCCAGGGAATGCACTACCCCTCAGGACTCCTCAGGCCATCACAAACAAGCAACACTGAACTGGGACTGTACAGTGCCTGAAATAAGTGGTGACATTAACTCATGTTTTGCCTCATTTTCAGGGGAAAATTTTGATCTGTTGACAAGGAGACATACACAGATCATTCCTGACCTCTTTAAAGAAGCAAGTAGCATTGATATTATTTATTTACTTATAGGAAGATAAAAAGGTTTTCTCCAAACAATGTTGTCTCAATCAAAATAGAATTTCCTAAAAAATAATCTTCATTTTAATTAAAGCCTATATAATTTTCAACACTTTTCAGCAACTGAGCAATTCCACTAGAAACCCTGATACAAGACTTGCTTGAGAAATACCTTTCCCAGAATTCCCTCTGTCATTTTTTTTAACATATAAATTCTCCAAAATATCAGCACTCCAGACTCATCCCAGAAGACTATCCCTGATCCCTGTATCTTATAATGTAGGCTCTGCATATGAGAAAACCATAGGAGTTTCAGTAATTGTCAGGAAATCCCATTCTCAAGGCAGTTGTAGGTTATGTTTGCACCTAAGTTTGGAAAGTGATACTGTTTCAGTAACAAGTATTCACAGGAGCACAGCAATGTATTCGAACACCACAGACATGGACATTAAATGGCAAAGTGGATCATCAAATTAGCTCCTTTTTTTCTATAGTATGTACATCCAGACATATTCCAAGGTTTTCACACAAATAAATGGCCTGTTTTGCAAGTTGTATGAATTTTAAGAATTAATCATGAAAGAAGGTTATGATGTTGTCTCCTGGTTATACCAGAGCAATACTGTGAACTGAATAAAAACTTGCACATGCAAGAGAGGGTAAGATTTTCTCTTAATGTATCAATTTGTGCGGAATTATCCAATCCAATCCTAGTGACATGCTAGGCATCCTTAAATAACTATTAATAAATCAAATAGAAAGTCAGTCAATAAATTCAGAGTGATCACCTACTCTTTTATTCATAATAATTCTTCCTACTCCCTCTCAGTAGCTATTTCTTTCTTCCCTCCACGTTACCTTTTACATTTTTCCTCATGGGCTTCGTTATTTACCTCTTTTGCCTGGTAACCAGTGCCAGTCTTTTCAAACTCTCTTCAACAGATAAAATTTTCAAGCATAAGATCATTCTCATTTTCTTTCTTTGTACTGTAATTCTGAAAGATCCTTTCTGAAGTGCTGCACAACAGGAATCATTGATTTATAATGGCACTATAATATCTTCTCTGTTCTACTTTCCCCTAGCCATTATGAATCTTTGTATCATGTTTGCTTTGAGTGCAGTTACACAAGTTAATGCTCCCCTGGAATCTTACAGTACAGGCCTGTTCATCAACTTGGCTAGAATGGATATTCACTAGTAAATAACTGTATGCAGATAATCTAAGACATTGATATCAATAGCTGGAATTCATCTTCCCTAATTTTAACTGCCAAAAATTTGGGTGTTTTCACTAAGCTCTACTTAGGTTCCTTCTAATATTAATGAGAAAGGCATACTCAAAGAGAGACCTATCTCATGTTGAAATAGGTGAAATAATAGATAAATTGCCCCTGAAGGTTTTGATCTCTCCTAACTTTAGAGGAGCCAACAGATTTAGACTAAAAATCTACTGGTTTAAGGACAAAAGTTAAAAGAAACAAGTTCTTCTCTCCATTCCAAGATATTAATTCTGATTTGTTCAGATGTATCAGAACCTGTGCACCAATCCTTTATGCAGTTATTAAACATCACCAAGTTCTTAAAACTTAATTTGATATTTATTCATTCATTCATCTGTGTCTAATATTTAAAATTCTAAAGACCTGGCTCCTACCCTTCTGTCCAAGATTATCCAGACTGAACAATACACACGAGGCATTGCAAGCAGACAATATGACACATAATAGGCAGCAACACCACACAATTTGAGACTAATACATCCAGGACATATCAGCACTCCTACAAATGTTCCAAGCAAAGACTCTGCATAGTCTGATGATAAAACCATGGCCTGGATTTAACACACCTTCAGCTCAGTGTGCTGGGAATCTGAAGTGCCTGTGTGTCACTTGAGCTCTGCACAGACTCAATCCCTGCCCAGTGCCTGCATCCACTTAGAACAGGCTGCAGGACAGGCAGAAACCCTGTCAGTGTGATACAAAACACAGGGAAAGGGATAGGCAGCCTGGGAATGGAGAGCTCCTGCCCAAAGCAGCAGCTATGTTCTGTGTGTATATTTAACAGCTTTTTAAAGTGTGGGGATGTGATTTTCAATTCAAACATTAAGCTATAATAAGACCTTGCTAAGAATAAGGCAATTGAGTATTACATGTACATACATGCATGTTTTTGTGTACACACACACACATTCTTTTTTAACTTGAAGCTTTTAGCAGCTAAGAGCTGACTGCTGATTTGAGGCAGAGGAACACACACACCAGGCCCATTGGTGGTCCTCACTGTGAGATCAAGATTCTAAACAGAGTGGCTTTGTTTTAACACATATGAGAGCTGTGGAGTGAGAAATGTCTGTAAGGCCTCATGCTTAAAGAATTGGATGTTCCACAACATCCTCAGCCACAGACATAAACCACCACATTAAGAGAGTCTCTCTAAAATACTCCTTGGAGAGCAGAGCATTTATTGATTGGAAAGCCATTGCTTTTAGTCAAATCATGACTTACTAAGTTGCAAAGACTGAATTCACAGTTTTAGCAGAGTATCTCCATTGAGACCAAAGGAAGCAATAGCAGACTGGGTTTCATGGGGGATTGAGGGGAGCTGTGGTTTCCATTGAAGTAGGTCATCTCCAGAACAGCAGACTCTCCTACTTTCAGAAGTCTACAGTGTTGCTCAAATGCATGCAGCTTTCATACTGCAGTCCTCCCAGGCCATAGGGATCCAGTTCTCCACTTAATCCAGCACAGACTTATCAGTCTCCCCTTTCATAAGAAAGTCTGACAATAAACACAGCAAAAAATTCTCATAATTTGGATACATTCAAGAAAAAAAGCTCACTCAAGGAAATAAAATAGGAGATTAATGTAACCCAGTCTTATTCAAAAAGGGAAGCCACCTTGTACCACCTGAATCCAATCTTCATCTCATTTTGTTCCCCCTGCTTCAGCATTGTAGACAAGCAGTTAACAGACATCAGCATGTCTGTAATCTCTGTGTCTCCTGAGTTTCCTAAGATCTGGAATCACCAGAGCCTGGCTCTCAGTTTTCAACCAAATGGTACATCTTCAGGAAGTGTTCTTCCAGACTGTACATTCATTCTCAGGCTTCCACAGACATGAAATTTTGAGAGATGGCCCTGTTCCATCCAGCCCATGTATTCTCAAAAAATCTCAAAAACATGTAGTTTCTTCTTCTATTTCTGACACTTTCTCCTCATCTCCAACATCATCACCAACTAACAAATTTAAAGCCATCTTTCACTTTGAAGTTGTCCTGTAACATCTTTTCTCAATTTTTCTGATATTTTACCTCCTACTACAAATTTTGGTTTACTCTATTAGCATTATGTGACTGTCAAATCAGCATAAACCTTTCCAGTTGTTCATCCTTTGTTTCTTCATCTTTCCTCTGTTCTTCTCTGTTCTCCCCAATTCATTTGTAGTTCCTTCGCATTTTACAATTAGCCACACAAATAGCAGGTTGCAAAATCCATGGACCTTTAATGAATACACTTTAAAAATGTATAAGATTCAAGATACGTGATTAGCAGAGAGATAAGTCTCAGACTGCAGAGCCAATGAGATAGACTCCCAGCTCTTAAGAACTGTGGTCCCATGTGCTTATCCTAAGAATGTGCCTCCTCCCTTGTACAGAAAAAATAGCTTGTGTAGGCAGAATCCATGTCCCATTTGTATGAAGCCAACATACCTGGATGAAGATGTATTCATCCTGAACAACCAGGGAGCTGACATCGATGGAGCGTGAAAATGGCCCACTCCTTTTGGTCTCAGAGCACTCCTGAATCCGACAGGTCAAGTAGTGGGTGTCTGCAAAGGGAGAATAAAGACACATCAGAAACACCCAAGTAGGACTGTAAACACCATCAGCAGCTCAAAAGGTCTTATCTCCAACTAGACAGATGTATTTTCATGATCTGCCTCCAGCCTCTGACAGTGTAACTGCTCTCTGAAGTTAGGAATTTACCACACTTTGACAATCAACATTCCCCTCCCTGTTGTGCAGACATCCCTCAGGAAACTGAAGTTCAAACCATAAATGGAGGGTACCAACCACAAATGCATCAGAAAGTTGCAGATGAGACCATATAGAACAGAAGCCACCCAGGTAGAATTCACCAATTCCTATACCCTTCTGTAAATCATACCCCTGTCTTCCCTCTGAAACTTCTTAGCCTTATTGACTGGTTTTAATTGTGGTAGTAAAACACAAAAAGAAAAAGAAAGTCCAAATCAGCACTATTAAGCTTAACTCATAGGTTAACATAGGCTAGGAATGAAAATGCCGTGGCCATGAAATAGCATGAGTAGCTGAAGATTCCTTAAAGTAGTTATATGCACTGCAAGAAGCATCAAATGCTTCTGTCTAGAGAGGTGAGAAGACCATCACACTAATGGGAACTTTCAGGCCTTGGCACTGCTCGAGAGGATTGGGAGAAGAACATGAAGGCAACAGAAGGAAAAGGCAGATATACAGAGAGTTAGAACAAGAAGAGATGTGCTCATCTCCAGCAAGTTGAGAGGGGTTATAGGGGATTAAGCATTATTTCACTCAAGCTAAGAAAACGCCTCATGAAACAGAACAATGAAGGCACTGTGTTTCTGGATGTGTGTAATCTAAATATGCCATCTCTGCTTTTCAACTGCTCTTCTGAAAACTGCAAATTAGGGAGAAAATGAAAATACTACTAAGATGACAGCTGGAGTGATAAAAGGGCCATATCTTTTGCACTGTGGCACTTTTACAGGCTTCCAAGATTCAAATGCTTCTTTGCTTTTCTGCAAAGGGTGAGGACAGACCATCAGTGAAGAAAACAGCAAGTTTATAGGGGCTGGGGTGAGCCTGGTACAGTGATTTTAGTTCACAACAGAACATTCTGACATGGACCTTGTCAAACTGATCCCAAAATGTTAAAAGAGAAGTATAAAAAGACAGTTACTAGCCCAGCAAAGCTGCTTACAGGATTCTCCATCACAAAAAAAACTGCCTTGTCCTTGGTCTGTGTCCTTCCAGTGACAGCAAAATGTGGGGCAGTGGAAAGCTCTGGGGGGAAGGATTGAAATCCTCTGAGATTCAGCCAACTGCCTTTACAGTTTCTAAACCAAGATTCACAGACTGATAGTTTCCTCTTTTATAGTCTTGTCCCAGCAAAACTCTTAAAAATGCAAAAAGAATGCAAATCAGAGGCATTAATAATTAAACCAATAATTTCTAAAATATTTTGTGCAAAAAAGTCACAAACAACAGCCTGGCTTTAATCTAATAAAGGTCCCTGCTCAACCACCCAGTGACTGAAGGCCCCTGTTTGAAGGCTGCAGACCTGGTTCTGGGTTGATGCACCAGGGATTCCAGGTTAATAAGGGCTGAGTCAGAGGAGTCACACAGGTCTGGTGCAGTAATGAAATCATAGTCCCACTGAGGATGCTAAAGCAGCAGAAAATGTTGCTGGTGCCAGTTCAGAGTACTGGGCAGTGATTAAAGCGTATGGTGAAAAACACCTGACCTAGAGACAGTGCCAGCAACCAGAGTATCAGGGCTGTGCTTTCTCCCAGCATAAAATTCCAGTAGCAGCAGCAGAGAGGTCAGACTTTCAGCTGGCATAAATTAAAGTTCTTCATCAACTGATATGCACACACTTGGCCCAGAGCTGCTATTTAGCTACTCAGTGTGGAACCTAAGACAACCTTGCAGTGGATAAAAGGAATTGCTCAGAAAACAAGAGGGTCTTATGTGCTGCCATGCTATCCAAAGAGATCAACAGCAGTGACTTGCTCTTTGAGGTAGCTCTAAAATTAGGCAGAACAAGGAGGAGAGGTCAGGAGTTGTATTTTTAGACGCTCATTCCCTCCAGTACATTTTCCCACACAGTCGCCTGGATATTCTTATCCTTCCAAAAAGGGGATAATTTGCTGCTGCTGAGTGACAGAATGGGAAGAGGAATAAAAACCTGTCACAAATAAATGCAGATAAATCACAAGTGTTGACATGACAACGAGCTTCCTGCCTATTGGGAAATGTGTCATTTTGAGTGTGTTACACCAGCAATCAAATATACTCAAAGAATGGCACCTGATTAATATTCACAAGGAGATGGTGGTGCAGAGGGAGGGTAGCTCACTACCCATTTTCCATTTAGTCTCTTGTTTTATTTACTTTCATATATTTTACAATACAAGCCTATTTAAAAAAAAAAAAAAGCAGACACAAATAAAATATCTTTAAACCTGTCTGCTTTAGGATACCAGATAAAGTTAAATCTTGCTTTTTTCTTGCTTTGCCAAAGAAAATAAAAAAAAATTCCCTTTAAAATACGTTAAAAAATCAGATAAAAAATGTAACAGCACCCAGTTCAGTTCCCATTTGTGTGCAACTCAAAGTGAGAAACAATCTCAAGTCCCTGCTCAAGCTTCTAAAGGGTGCCATTCATAGAGCACATCTTCTCACATAGAAAGTACAGGGTCTCTCAACAAAGGTACCCCATTAAGAGAGGCCATCCTAGCTTCCACGCTATTATCTCCCTCTCCTCCAGAATGAGGTAATTTTGCACCTCCCTTTTGAACAGCCACAAGGAAAAAGACATTCACACAGAGGGGCAGGTGACATGAGACTAAGCCATGCCTCCAAAGCCTTGCTTACATTTCACTGGGAGGTGTTTTGCCTAAGGAAGTTTTTTTCTATCTGGGCATAGCCTCCAATTTATTATTATCCTATACAACACCTGAATTAAAGGTTTGGGTATTTTGGTTTTCAAGGTTCTTTTAGCGGGTTGGATTTTTTGTTACTTTTTGGATTTTTATAATGTTCCACTGAAAAAGAGTTGAGAAGAGCTCCCTATTTCCCAGGCAGCATTAAAAACTTCTCATGCTTATAAGCAGCTCCAGCCACTTCCTCAGCTCATCTGTGAATGTGGCAATATGGACATCAAACAGGGCTTGTGGGCTTGCTGCAGCTCAAATCCCAGCACCCATGCCTCCACACAAACCCTTCCCACCTCACCTAAGATTAGGGAATGGCTTTCACAGATGTATAACCATTTTCCAGTTGAGGAGCTTGAACCGCCTCCTCATTGCTATTTAACACAGTCCTCCATCTTGAGACTCTGGAGTGTATTTTTACCCTTTTTGAAGTGACAAAACGGAAACAATTTCTTCAAATTGGAAGGGACAAACTGGTGAAATCAGCCAAGCTACCAAGTCTTATCTTTTCCTACAGCCATGCCAGCTTTGGCAGGAAGCAGTAGCACAAGAGGCTCTCTCCCCAAAGATGTGGGTACTTGAAGGGAGGCCGTGAAACAAAGATGTTGTGTCACTCTGCTGAAGGCTGCAAAGGGCCAACCTGTGTGCAGGTGACTGTGACTTAGAGAGACACTGGACATCAAGTCCTGCTCCTTCCTGGCAGCATTAATAAGGCAGCTGAAAGCAGGGATGGCTGGCCAGCATGGCTAATATGGAAAAGGGCAGCTGATAGAGACAAGTTAATCAGGTCCTGGTGTCAGGCAAGTTTTAAAATCAAAACATTGTGAAGGTTTCATGGAAGGGAGAAAAAACTCACTGGCTTCATTAATTTTTTCCCCCAAAGAAAAAGATGTGTAGACTCTCCAGGAATTACTTACCCTGTTTTCTCTTTCTGGTTAGCTTTTCTCCCCCTCTTTTCCCTATAATTCAAATCCTGTTTATTGCACTGTATCTGTGAGTGGGGTGAAGATTAGCTCACTGAAAAGTTCAATATATCCTTCCCTGGAATGCTGGTGGGTGCTTGTATCAGTGTGATCATAAAAGTTCCCTTGCATCCAGCCCTGTCCTTGCTGCTGCCTATTACACCCTAGCAGAAGGCACAATGCCCAAGGCTCCTACATGTTTTTATTTTAATTTAAAAATGCAAGCCTCGATTATTATTCTGCTACAATGATTCTGTCAAGATGTCGAAAAAATGTGAAAAACTTCATCTGCTACAAAAGATGGGAACAGCTTGAGATAAGATAGGCACTGGAATTATCAGCATCTTGCAATATTTAAGGAGACTGGACACAAGGACAGATGGTTTTTTCAGAGACAACCATTTCTAATGACTGGACAGACAAAACCATGTGGCAGGATATCTTGAAGGACAGACACCAGAGAGTTAAGAAGGACTGCCAGCTCCCAGATCCATAAGCTTATTGATAGCCCTGACTCATTTATGGATGAATGAGACTCCAGCATGCCCTGTTCCAAGCTCCAGAGCACCTTTAAAGCTCCAGCATCTGAAATGGCATTAGATAGGTTCTTGAGTCCCATTACTGCTAAAACAAAAACAAAAAAAAAAAAAAAAAAAAAGAAAAAACCATCAAATCCAGGAGTCTAGTCCTAAATACCATTTCCTTTCCTTCCCCTCCCTTTCCCACTGCTTTTACTCATTACGTTTTTTTAAATTAAAAACATGTAGGAAAACAGAAGAAGAGGAATGAAAATTGCCTGGTCTAGAAGAATCATGTATTTTTCAAGTAGCCAGCGACACTGAAGGCATGGATTCCTCTATCCCAATTGAACCAAGCAATGAGAATACTTAAATCAATATCTGTTAATGCATCAAATAAGTGACCGAGCCACCACACTGACCTAAAAGAGGTATTAGAGAAGCCTTTCCTTCCTTCTGCATAATATTGAAGAAAACTTTTATCAGAAACTTTCTGATCAAGATGAAATAAATGCAGGGTCACGTGTTCTGGCAGGTGTAAGTGCCTCAGCTATTTCACTGAACACATGAAGGCCCAGTTTGGTTGCAGAACTGCAAGACAAGTTCAGTTCCCCACTTCTGAGCACCCAGAGCTGTACAATATCACATTGGGGAAATCTGTAGCTGTGAGGCTGACTGCCATTGCTCTGTAACACAAACTAGTATTGGTTTAAGCCTTAGAACCTCTATTTAGAGCAACACTGTTCTTTTGTTCTGGGCTGGGCCAAGAGTCCTTTGGTACATGCCAGCAGGGCCAGCATGGCCCAGCAGGTCTGGTGCAGGATGGTGGCTGCAGTGGGGCTGTTTTGCTGACACTACTGGCCAAGTCTGATTTCCTGAGAAACCCTCAACACCATCAGCTGCCAATTTCAAAATGCTGAATTTATACATTAAAACAAGAACAAAGAGCAAACCCCTGAGCAAACAAGACCTGAAGGAAGAGAGCTGTCTTTAAGCTGGGGATATGTCTTTCAAACATTTACATCCTTGACATATCCAATATTCAAATAGCTAGGTGAGCAAGTTTAAACTTAGTTTGAAAACAGGCCTTATCAGCAGTTTGTTTGCTTGCTTGCTTGGGTTTTTTTATTTCCTTTTGACCACTTCTCCCATCATACCCACAACAGCACACACAGCAGCAAAGGCACTGCAGATGCCTCCATACCTTGTCCACCCACCTGTTGGCCTGTTTTGCTTTTTCTACATATTCAATAAACAGCTGTCACCCCTGAGCTTTTATTGCCTGGTTATTTATTCAGCTGCCATCACTAAATAGCAGTGGGAGGCCAATGAGTGATATTAGAGCATCCACAACCTCAGAGAAGCCATCTTGATAGACAGGAGCTTGTTCACACATCTGGCCTACGCAGAACTTGACTAAACCAGAGAGAAGTTTGCAACCAACAAAAATGAGGCTTTTTTTTTCTTCCAGAAATCCTCTAACTCCTCAATCATATGCTCACTTTATCCCACTGGTTCCCTCTGTCCTCACACTGGACAGAGTGTCCACACAAGGAGCAGATGCATTACTATGCTGCAGTTCCTGTGAGAAATATCTAAAACACTTTGGAGAGAGTAAGTCAACTTACTTCTAATACCAGTGTCTTTGCTGGAGACTGACTATATAGGAATCCATTCCACTGCAAATGTGACTGGATTTCAGTGATTAAGAATTTTTTTTCCTATTTCTTGCTTCAGACCCAGGCACCTTTTAAAGGCCTGTAATGTTTTGGTATGGGCATCTATTCATGCATTATAAGCAAAACTAAAAAATACTTCCAATACAAGACAAAGGGGCATAGGGACATTCTGGCTAGAGGGTAATTCTGACTGCAGGTAATGTCTCAAATTCTCAGGTACCATCTAGCTGTTTTGAGCACCTCTGGAAATGCACAGAGGTTCCATAGTACAGTGCTGGTAGCCCAGCTCTTTCTGATTGATGTAAACTACATGATAGTGAAACAGCTAACTAGGGAACAGAATAGATGGCTTCTCAGCCTAACAGACTGTGCTCTGTCTACCCTCTCCACAGACACAAGCCCTGTGGTCTGTGACTTCCCCCTGAAGGCTCAGGATAAGAACATCACACCAAACCTCACGACCCACATCTTCCCTACCAATTAAAATGTAAATGGGGAGGTAAAATGGGTAAAGTGAATTCTCATTCCCACTCCATTCTTGGCTCAAAGCCCAGCTTTTAGCATTGGCTGCAGGTACTCACGTCCATCGGCTGTCCGGGCTTCCATGTGCACAAGGTCAGGCTCTTTATCCAAACCAGTTACTGACCTGGGAGAGAGAGAGAGAGAGAAAAAAAGACAGTCAGTTTGCTAAAAGGCTGCAATCAGACTGAGATGGTGAAAGAAAGCAAAACTAGTTTAAACCTACTTTGGGACACCTGGTATGTAGGTCTCCACATTTTAACAACTCATGTCCTTTGTATTTCCACATATCATACATATACATATACATATACATATATTTCCCTGACCACACTCAGGGCCCTACACCAACCTTCCAGGCACAGGAGATGATCCTGTCTATCCCTTGTCTGCAAGGTCCAGACTATGACTGTTCTTGTGGTGGCAAAGAGAGCTGGTCCCAAGACCCAGTAAAAACAGAGTTCTGTTTTAATGCTGAAGGAAACCAAACTTCAGAAACCAAACTAAAAGGAGGTTTTATTTGGCTGATTAGAGACATGAAAGACTAAGTTTCCTGATTTGCCCCTGGTTTTCTGGGAAATCTTTCTACTCTTCACCTCCTTTTCCCCATCTTCAAAAGAAAAACAGTGTTGCACATATGGTGAATTTCTGATTTTAAAAAGGTGAGAAAGTATTCATTATTCACACCATAACCCCATGCCACCCATGGTCCTTGACTATTACAAGAAGAGGCACAAGGAGTTTCTTTAATCTCACTAGCTGGAACTCAAGCACACAAAGTCAAATCTTCCCATACATTGTTAATTACTCCCTAAAAATATTTTTCAAAGCACATTGAAAAGATACTTTTCCTCCTTAAAGAGGGAAAGTCAAGCCCAGAACAGAAATGTTATTATTAGTGTCCTGGCTGATAAGAATCACTGAGAGATGAACATTTAGTCCTAGCAATGGCTGGCAGGGGAAAAAAAAATCCATAGATGTCCACGTGATTTATGGTGCTGCTGCTCCTGAGTTAACCAAAGGCTTAGATTAAAAAGGGACAATGACAAAAATCAGTTTCTAATTTGGTCGGAGTTGAATTTGATACAGTAGATTGTAAATAATAGATTCCCTCTGAGGCAGCCAACATTCAGAATTCCCTAATGTTCTGAAAACATTTTTATCACATTCTTTTGCCGTTTTCATCCTTGGGGCATCAACAGCAGAAACACTAAAAAGAATAATAATAATAATAATAATAATAATAATAATAATAATAATAATAATAATAATAATAATAATAA